>JASPKZ010002687.1:1200000-2400000 GCA_030220185.1 Diploptera punctata | reverse complement strand
CTTCTGCAACTTCTTGTTCCTTTTTTTATGCCACGCTGACTGGCCCAGGTATAGATATTCATGGAACTATCCTATTTGTGTACCTTCTATTATAATTGGTGCCTCTGCAAAATTGATCATTACCTTGGTCTGGGATAGCATAATTAAATATTATAATAATAGTAATAATGTTATTAATTATTATTATTATTATTATTATTATTATTATTATTATTATTATTATTATTATTATTATTATATTGTTTAGTGCTTCTATGGCTTTCTTATAAATAACATAGAAGAAAATTAGAATGAAATAGAAAATAAATTAGAGAGAAAAACGGATTATGTGTAAAATGAACAAAATTATTAACAGTAAGAAAAAATAATCAATTGAGTTGGAGTTTACTTGATGAAAATCCATATTTATTAATTAAACAAAAATAAAACAGTTTTATATTATATAATTCAGTGACAGCTGTTTCGGTACACTGTACCTTCTTCAGACATGTTAACAGTGGACCGAAACAGCTGTCACTGAATTGTATAATAAATATGAAAATCAAATAAAAATTATTTGTTAACATGTCTGAAGAAGGTACAGTGTACCGAAACAGCTATCACTGAATTATATAATAAATATGAAAATCAAATAAAACTACGTTTTATTTTTATTTAATTAATAGTAAGAAAAAAGTTAATTCATTTGAATTTTATAATGGAGCCTTCAGAGTTTAAAGAAAAATCTACAAAAAAACAGTATATTTTCACACTTATTTAAAAATTGAAATTCAAGAAAGAGGAATGCACATAATATGTATGAAATATTCAATAATTTTCATGCTGAATACCATTATAGAAGTTATCTATGCTAGCAGATGTCCAGTGATTTTGATCACAGTAACAATTTTCATAAGAGCTGATTACCTGTAAACATTTGAGCGATATTCATAAGAACTCCTGGACATTGAGAACTTTTCACTCCAACTTTCAGTCCACATTCGTCTATTTGATACCATGAACATTGGAAACCCAAATCCAAAAAATGGTTTATTATCTGTGTTGGATACTTTTTTTTGTGGTGATGTTTGAGAAAATGGTGCTTGTGACTTTTCTTCAGTTCGTTGCGGAGACATACCCCAGCCTGACCCTGCCGAAAAACTGCGGATGAAGTCACGTCCATCTTGCTCAAAACCACCGACAGAGGCACGTGATGAACACTGAAGATGAAACCTTTGCTCATTATCTTTCAAAAATTGGGAGAACAGGTCAGGACCTGTTCCAGTGGAAGACGTGAATTTTTCACGTGCCTCACGGAAAAACCTCCTTGCCTCATTCAGTCCTAAACCTATGCTTGGGCCAAAATTGTCCGATTGTCCAAACCAGTCTTGTGTCGTTTCTCTTGTAACGTGCTGATCACGCTCCATTGTTGAGATTTTCAAATTAAACTGAATTGTGTCCCATCATCTGATCCACCCTGAAAAAGAAAATGAATTAGTTATAATTATATCAATCTTTTCATAATCAAAATTGTTATGGTTAACCTGTGAAAATTTTGTTTTTGTTTTCCCTCTCCCTTTAATTAAAACTTTGTATTCTACATATGTGTATTATTTCTGTAACTAAACTGCACCTGAGCAGGTACTTGCCCATTCAGGTGTCAATACTGTGTGCAAAATTTATTTGTGAATATTTTTTTATAATATATATATATATATATATATCCGAGGCGAAAAGAAAAATAAACACCTGTTTCTTAACCAGACGAACTTGGTTACCCTTTTTTGGCTACGGATTTTGTTAAAGTCCCGTTAGACGACAAGCAAACTGGACAGTATTGCCCATCACTTTGTGTCGTCTTCTTTTATTGTAAGAGGCCATGATTTATGGCCATAGAGTATCACAGGCAAGATTAATGATTTTAAAATTTTAATCTTGAGATTCTTAGATCAAAGCTGAGAAGAGTGAAGATATCACAAATAAATAATAACACAAACATCCTCCTTTAAATCAATATTTAATTTCATCATGTGCATGATTTTTGTTAAAAATTATCTTATACATTTTTTTTTTTTTTTTCACTTTCTCATAAAAATTGTCTTCTTCTACAGGCACTACAATCCTCTACTTGAAGGTTTTGGCCTCCTCGAAAAGATGACTCTGACATGTACAATCTTGGACATAGGTTGACCAATTCTTGATATCCATTATGACATCATCTTCTCATCTGGTTTTAGGTCTACCATGTGATCTTGTGCAGATTGGTTTAAATATTCCTTTGACAGATCTTTAATTTGGTAATCTGTTAACATGTTGAAATAACACTATAGTGGGGTGCCACAGTTAAAGGTATATGAAGGCAGGTTATGTTGAAGCTGATTCTTCTGGAAAGAACCAATTTCATGGATTGTTTGGACTCTTTACTTACCAGACATCACCTATTACTCGTAATCTTTTCTCCTCCCTTAAAGTAAGAGTCCGTGTTCCAAATCCTTATAAACCAGATAGTAATTATCACATTTCTGGTATTCCCTCCTGGTATGGCATACTTGTAACTCACTTCTGAGGTTGGGGAATCTGGAAGGAAGGATTACACTGCTCCGACGTTATAAAAGGCGAAGATAATTGTAATGATGCGCCAGGAGAGGCCTTAAACTAAACTTAATCTAATGAGACAAATATGATGATAGCCAGATGGTGTTCGGGGACCATTTGGGCCTTAAAGTTTCCTGACATTTGCCTTATAGGTGAGGAAAAACCCTGAATAAACTTCACACAAGAATACTGAACTTTTATAGGAATAAATCACTATGAGGTTTAATTTAAGATAAATTAAAATGTTTCATACCTCTCCTCATAATTAATCTTCTAAGTAGATCACGATTTCAGGGTCTTGGCAACCCCATCCTCAGTCGGCATAAGTGTACTGAGGATGGGGTTGCCAAGACCCTGAAATTGTGATCTACTTAGAAGATTAATTATGAGGAGATGTATGAAACATTTTAATTTATCTTCACACAGGAAACCTGTCATGACCAGAAATCAAACGTGGGTCCGACACATGACAAGGCAGCAAGAGCACAGCAGTGGACTCCTTATAATCTATTTACTAAAACAAAAGTAGAAGAAAGAAGAATGAATACCCAAGTCACTTTCCTCGAGAAAGTCAAGGAACTAGAGAAAAAATTTGAAATTCCGACAAATAGAGAAAACCTCTTACCAATAATAAACCCCCTACATTTTGAGCCTATCCCGTGTCTTAGACATTAATGCAAACATCACAAAAAAAATCTGAACATAATGCCAATTACTTGAAATCAATAACCTTGGAAACTATCTACACCAGATATCCTACAGAAGACTGGCTGCACGTCTACACTGATGGCTCACTCACAAATGCAGAAATTGGTGCCGGAGCAGGAGGAACATGCTCCCTTTTTTCGTTTACTGTCATGCTGGACGAGGAACAACAGATTTTGATGGAGAAATCCATGCTATAAAAATCTCTCTCCAAAACCTATTAACACTAAAAGCCATGTTTTCCAAATTAGTGCTCCTCTGTGACTCCAAAGCAGCTATACAAGCAATTTACTGGCCAAAAAGTTTTGACTGCAAAGAATGTCATGACATTATTACTGACCTGCAAAATTGTGGTAAAGAAGTTGTCCTCCAATGGCTACCCTCCCACTGTGGGATTGTCGGTAATGAAACAGCCGATCTCCTCGCCTAAAAGGATCTCGCATTGAACAAATGCCTAGATCTAAACCAACGCCTTACTCCTCAGTGAAACGCCACATAAAGTTAAAATTCAAAATTATGAATGACTATTTAACTCATGCCCCAAATGGGAGTCAATGACCAATCACATTTCAATGATTTTTTATTTACAACCAATCACAGTCATGTTTCACCTAAAATTTACCAACTAAAGTTTATCATAATAAAGAAAGCACCTCCTTTTTAACATTCTGAATAGGTCATAGCATTATTTTGCAGTGACTGACTCCAAGAAATACAGCTACCAGATTGTATATATAGTGCATGAATGTCGACACATAGCACATGCAGGAGTTAATATAAAAACATTTTTAGCAATTGATTATACCACCAAAAAAAGAAACCACTGTTTGCACTTTCCTAAATGTATTTTTTCCCAGGTAATAACATTCCAGAAAAATATAATTATATTTACATCATAGGACATCAGAAATGAATTAATATACTCTTTGATGTGTTTCATTTTTCCTCCACTAGAGTGCATTCTTACAATATTGCGTTCCTTTGGCAATAAATAATATGATCTGGTTGCAGTGACAAACAAAAGAAGCAAATGAAGTGTACAAATCGTTTCTCATTTGTTTTCAAACATCGCCGTTTACATTAAATATATAAATATTTAAAAATAACTATATTTAAATAATGATTTGTGAGTAAACAGCTTAATTTTATTCGTTAAATAGTCCTAACAAATGCCACTCTTGATTTCCAAATTCTCTAGATAAATTCACTCATGGCATTACTTATGACAATAGACTTCAAACAGTGGCCAGAAACAAAAAATGGGAATGCCTAATTAAACATACTGATATACCGAACATACCAAGAAAAACAGAAGTAGCACATTTTAGGATGACAACGGGCCACGACTACCTGGCAAAACACCTTCACAAAATCAATGTTCCGCCTTCACCGAAATGCATTTTATGCAATCACCCTGATGAAGAAATAGACAAAGGTCATCTGAATAACTGTATCACTGTCAAACATGAAGATTCTAAGACCTCAAATTATTGGAGAGCAAGACTGCTAATGACTTCAGTGTTAGATGCAGCACATTAGACAACAACATCATTTTAATCAAATGGTAAAGAGAAAAATTTATGCCTGAACCGGGAATCGAACCCCGAACCTTCAGCTTTCCGTGCTGATGCTCTAACCATTGAGCTAATCCAGGCTTCCTTCCCATCCAAGCATAAATCCTTCCTTTACCTTACTGTCTTGGTCCCACATTCAAATGCTATGAATCATCATTCACAAATACACAATGAATGGCTTCTACTTGAAGAAGACATGAAGGGACTCCACATAGCTATAGCATTATTTATTAAATTAATATTAAGAAGCTAAAGCTGTTACTATGATTGAAATAAGTATATTAAAGTACACTACTAAATTATTGTAATCAAATGTTTAGTAGTGTACTTTAATATACTTATTTCAATCATAGTAACAGCTTTAGCTTCTTAATATTAATTTAACATCATCATTTACTAAAAAATATTAAATTAGCCTTCCAAGAGACAACACAGCAAGTTTCCTTTATAAACTGGAAACATATATACAAAGAACAAATAAAATAACTGCTTACACTAAGAGAACTAAACTAACTGTCCATACTAATGAAAAAGGAAACAAGGTATAATTACATTTAATCTTCATAAGGTCAAACAACTTATGTAATATACTTAGTGTTTGGGCTGGGAATATTAACCATAACATTCCCATGGACAGCAATTTCAGTTCTAAAACTTCACAGTAAACATAATATTATAATATCTCTTACTTACTTACTTACTCACTGGCACTATCGAACCCGTAGGTTCATGGCCACACGGACATAAGCTCTCCATACATCCCTATCCTGAGCTAATGCTTTCCCGGAAAATTTTACCCCAGTAGAACCCATGTCCGCATTTCTTGACGGTTGTATTTTTACGGTGAAAGATCATCACTCTTTCGACCAAGGTACTTATTTCGTCTGGCTTATCACCTTCGACCAGTCCGGCATGGGTAACCCTATCGGCAGCAATGCTACTGCCGGCATAGCTCTCAGGATCATTTAAGCACACAAGCCACTCCACCACGACAAGGTAAAGATACCATGGAGGGATTATAATGTCTCACATGACTAAAAATACATCATGTAACAAAGGTAAAGCCAATGCAACCTTTTTATTATGGATCAAGATTTTCTAATCAGATTATAAAAATTTACCAAGGTACAAAATAACTTGAACTACATTGTTTCAGATCCACCACTGTGGTCTCGAGGTAGCATGCTGCCTTGTCACGCAGCGGGCCCGGGTTCAATTCCCGATCGGGACAAGCTCCTGGGTGAGGTTTTTTTTCGGGGATTTTCCTCACCTGTAAGACAAATATCAAAAAGCTTAGGGCCCAATGGTCCCCAAAAATTATCCGGCCATCATCATCATCCTTATCATTATCATCACCATCCTTCACTGGTGTAGAAAGCAATGGGAAGCTACCTCACCTATAATCCCTTAGTAAAGCTGCAAAGCATAGCATGTGAAAGACCTACCCTCGGGCAGAATTACTATGGATGGACATTGTCTCAGAATATAAATTTAATGCTAACATGAATTTTTTACACATAACTAGCTCACTGACACTATATCTAACCAGGAAGTACATAGCCATGTTCTCCATAATCTCTGTCCTGACCTAATGTTTACCAATCATTTCTTCTACAATTATAGTCCTTCTAACCATTAGTATTCTCCCATCTTATTCCTAGCTTTCCTATTGGGTACTTTTCCTTGGGTTTTCCTACAATAGGATTCCACGCCCCTCTTTTATTCAACATTCATGCAATATATCCAACCCACTGAAGTCTGCATCTGGTTTCCCATACAGATAATGTAGTATTCTTTATCCGCCTCTGTTCATCTTTCATTCTGCATTCATGCCACATGTCCAGCCCATTGGAATCTACATTTAGTTTACTATAGACATCATGTAGCTCACTGTTATGTAGTCTTCTTTATTCATCTGTCTGTTCATCTCTCTTTGGTCCCAAAATTTTCTTAAGAACTAAAAGACTCGAAACCTTTTCTCCTCCCTTAAAGTAAGAGACTGTTTTGCAACTATATAATATAACAAGAAAGAATATCCAATTTATGGTCCAGCCACTGGGTCTCCTGCTCTGACGTTTTCACAACAGTATTGCCAATATGGATATTCAATGGGAGGGGCCGCTTTATATACCACTGAAGCCATGTGGTTAGCAGAAATACAGCCGACAACATCTCAGCAATTTCAAACCATACCAGTGGCATCAAGAGCAATGATTGGTTGTGGCAGATATCCAATCTCACTTCAACCATTTCCTCATTGGTAGCAGAGGGCAAGTTTCCCCCTTTACCCCCAGTACAACCTAAATGTCAGAGCCGGAGACTAGGCAGCTGGACTATATACACATTTTGTTTAACATTTTTTTGAGAAAAGTTAGGATGACATGAGTACCTGCAATATATTTCCAGAGTTGATTCAATGTTTAATTTCTTTATATATCTGATTCCTGTCTGTAATTTTTTTCCTAGGTATTTGAATTTATCCAGTTCTTAATTTATTCCCCATTCTTTATTAATTGTCATGTCCATTATATAACAACATTTTTAAAATCTGATTTACCTTCCTTAATTTCAACATATTGTTTACATTCCTTTTAAAGTTTTTGGTCAGAAAAGAATATGATAAATGGCAAAAAATGAATGAAATTAGAGTTAAAAATAACCTGAAGATGTAATACGGACATTACATATAGTGCAAAGATAGCTATGAATGATATTTAAAAATAGAAGTGACAATTTTTAGGAATGCATTTTTTGCTAGTCACATTGCCTCAGTTGTTCTTGATAATCAATCAATACTAGTAAAATTCATATCAAATTCCGTTGAGTTGAAGTCATATGATGAAAGTTAACTTTCAACATACTTCATAATTAAGTTAAGTACATCCCTAAAGTAATGGCCCTAAACTAATCATATCTAATGAATGTAAATAAATGTAACAAAATTTAACTTAATGTAAACTTAAGGTATCTACCTCTAAAATTGTTTTGAAGGAAAAAAACTAATGCTATAAGACGTAGTATGAAACAATAACAGCAGAAATTGCAATAGAATAAAAAACAAGTTGTCAGCATGACATTTGGTCAAAGATTGTAACGACAGATAATCAATAACAATAATATATACCCTGTCTTCTCTTAAAGTGTACCTCATCAAAACAAAACTAAGTGACCTGCTCGCTTTTCATTGGTTATGGACAATGATGTACATTGTAGAAGCAATATCCTTCCACCATTCACGCCACAATTACTGTCACTTTTGACAGGGAGATGACACAGCAACAGAAGACACAATACTTTTAGCCATTTTGTTTCATAAGAATCAACTGAAGCATGACTCAAATGCATCACTCATATGTAATAAACTATTTTAAGTTGTAATTATTGATTAGGTATATTTTAGAATATTTTGTATGTTTTGAATATTACTATTTTCATTCACAGAGAATAACAAATATATTCAGAGGACATATTTTTAATTTATTGAGGTGACTACTTTTTTGCATACTTATTGCTTCTACAATGTATGTCGCTGACCATAACCAATGAAAAGCGAGCAGGTCACATGGTTTTGTTTTGACGAGGATCACTTTAAGAGCACACAGGGTATAGTTTGTAAACTTGGTAGACCAAGAATGAGGTGGGAGAATAACAATAATCATGATTTGAGGGAAGTAGATTATACAGGGGATGATTGGAAAACATCAGATCAGGATAGGGATGTATGGAGAGCTTATGTCTGCACGACCATGAAACTATGGGTTCTAAAGTGCCAGTGAGTTAGTTATAAATTGTAAACTGTGGTCTGTTGTAACGTATTTACTACAATAGCCATGATAATCATTCTCTGATTTTCACCCGCACCAGATGATGAACCAAATTGAATCTTTTCTCCTAACTGAACTAAAATCATTGATGATGCTAGTGAGCCGGCATTTATCTACTAATATATTTCCACTCTAATTTCATGTTTCACCATCTGGAGACCATCCAAGTGAATTTTATGAACTTCCTTATGCTGAAATGTGTTCTTAAAAATAAGATTCTTTGATCAGGAAAAAGTGACATATCTAACTTCATTGTTGTTACTATTTTCATTAAGACTGAATTCTTATCATTGGCCAGAACATATCTTCCTGTCCTTTCTTTGTTTTAAAATCTTCTATGACAATTTTCATATAGGCCTATCACAAAAGCCTATAAAATACACATACTAATTCTTCATAGAACTCATTATTGATCTTGTCATTGTTATCATATGTAGGAATATGTACATTTATAATTACAAAATCATCTCATTTACTCTAGAGTCACGTATGAAATCTTACGCTAACAAACCTAACATCTCTGATAGCTGAGAGTGCCCCCATCAGATTTTTAAAAAACTCTGTTTCTAAACATACAAAAAACAATCAAAAGTCTGAACCACAAGCACAGTTTTACATCATCATCATCATCCAGGGATTAAGCCTGTTGGCTTGTTCTGGTTCCATGAAAGCTAGAATTGTTAAAATTGTTCAGACCATCTTCTGTGTGTGCATCCAACATTTCTCCTTCCGTGCAGTTTATAATTTAGCAATAATTTTGGAAATCTTTCTTCTGGCATTCTATCAATATGTTCTTTCCAGTTGTTCCTATATTTAATTATTCGGTCTGAAAGTTTCAAAATATTTAGTTCCTTTCTTATGTCTTCATTCCTTTTCTTATCCAGCAGAATATATCGTGCTATATTTCTTTAAAATCTCATCTCAGCTGCTTCCAATCTTTGTTCTTGTCTTTTAGTGATCGTCCAACATTCTGATCCATACATCAATACAGGAACAGCCATTACTTTATAAAATTTCATTTTTGTTTCTTTTCTTGTGTTTTTAAGGGTTCTTTTAATAGTGCCACACATTAAATTTATTTATTTATTTATTTTGTCATTAATATCTTCATAATATCTTTCATATAGTTTTAACATATGATAAATTGAAGCCTAGATATTTAAAACTCTTCACTTGCTCTAAAATTTTATTATCAATTACTATTTTTGCTCTTAAGGTATCATGTCCTTTAAATGATAAAATTTTAGTTTTATTCTTTGAATTTTTAAAATTAAAACGGTCTGAGAAGAGCAGAAGAGGCAACCCTCTCACTAGGGCTGATATAATGGGAGGTTATGACGATGAACCTTAAGAAGGCAGCCCTTTCAATCGTCTTACCCTGCGAGGTGCCAGTAACACCTTCAGGGGACAATCTACATAACTAAATGTTCTCATGAAAGCACAGTTTTACAGTTTCCTTAATATTACAATTTCAGCTATATAAACCATAATCCACATTCAATCTTGAATATTGAACTTTGGAAGATGAAATTTTATTTATTTAATATTTAAAGGAAGTGACACTGTGAGGTTTATTTTAAAAAATAGGAATTAAATATGCACGAATCACCTCATATTTATTTACAAATATGAGGTGAGTCATAATGGCACAAAGAGTAGGGTGTGTGTAAGCAAACAGTTTTTGGAAACTTTTGAAATTCACAATGCAAGGAGATGCACTATCTCCTCTACTATTCAATTTTGTATTAAAACATGCCATAAAATCTTTGGAGAACAAAGAATGCCTACAACTCAATGGTTATTAATAGACTTAGTTTATGCTGTGATGTATTAATGAGCGATAACGAAGAGATGCTAAGGGACAACACGCACACTCTATTGAGTAACACTAAGAAATTGGGACTGTAAGTAAACATCAATAAAACTAAATATATGTTCACACATAGAAATACATTATATAATGGAAATGAACTAATGAGATGCCAAATGAAGGAAATTTTGAGGAAGTGGCTGATTTCAAGTATCTAGGAACAGTAATTACAAATAGGAATAAGATGCACAAAGAAATTAGACATAGGCTCAATTTTGGAAATGCATGCTATTATGCATTACAGGGACTCTTGCACTCCCAACTCCTATCAAAAATGTTAAACTGAAAATATATAAAACAGTTAATCTCCAGTTATATTATATGGGTGTGAAACATGGACTCTTACTTTAAGAAGATTACGAGTATTTGAGAATGAAGTTCTTAGGAAAATTTTTGGGCCAAAATGAGATAGACAGGTGAATGAAGAAAACTACATAATAGTGAGCTACATGATATGTATAGGAAGCCAGATATAATAAGAACAGTTAAGTCTGGTATGCTGAAATGGACAGGACATGTGGCACATATGGGGATGAAAGACATGCATGGAAGCCTCTGGTAGGAAAACCAGAGGGGAAAATGCCCAGTTGGTAGACCAATAATGAGGTGGGAGAATAACATTATCCATGATTTGAGAGAAGTAGATTAAACAGGGGATGACTGGAAAACATTGGCTCAGCATAGGGATGTATGGAGAGCTTATGTACATGCGGACATGAACCTATGGGTTCAATAGAGCCAGTAAGTTAGTCAGTTAGAGACGAGTCATGCATATCTAACTCCTATTATGTTATTTATTATTTAGATTGCATAAGAATAGCTTAGAAATAGAATAAAGTTGGTTAATAAGTTAAGTATGTTAAAATTTTATTTTGAAGGAATGTAATTTTTTTTTGGAATTTTAAATTTTTACTGTAATGATTTAGTTAATAGAGTATTAATGATTAAATTAGGATATGATAAGTTAAAAAAAACAAAATCTGAACCTTGGCTAAGGATTTATGGCCATTGCCATGGATTTTCAATTTTTATAACTGTCGGGGGGGAACAAAATTTGTTATCATAATTGTCTGATAACATGTTCTGAAAATAAGTTTCAGTATTTACTAAGCAGGTATTACACTACAAAAGTGTACTGCGAACATGGATCCTGAAATTAAATCATCTAAGCTCAATTCTCTCTTAGTATTACATAAATTAGAAGAGAAGTAAATCAGATTTTGCAGTCTGATTTTCACTATAGCAAATGCTCAATACGACCATTTATTATGATGGATTTTTATCCCCCACTGAGGTAATCACACATCGTTCTCTGAAATGCCACTGGTTCTTTGCAGACAGGCACTGAAGATGCACACACACATTCATGGGGTAGCATAAATGGTACCCTTGCAATATGACCATAATCAAAAATTTAAAAACTTAAAGTCAGAGAAATGAATGGAGTTCTCAACTAATAAAAAATATATAAAATAAATACATAAAAATAATTAAAAAATAAAGAAAATACAACAAATTAAAAATAAAAACATTCAATTTTTCCATTCCATTAATTTAGTTTAACCTGCCACCTTATAGGTACTTCTTACATGCCACCCGGGCCTTACAAGGACACAATTTGTTGGGAGAGGGATTTTAAATTATGGAACACACACATGCTTTTTTGACCATACAAGGGCACGGAGGGGCTTAACGAATGAGAGATCAGCTCAACGTCAGGGCCTCCTCCAAGACAACACAACATTAAGACAAAAAACTCCGATCACACACACACACATTTATATTAAATATGGTGAATATGATGATGATTATGATGCCCAGATGATGTTCGGACAATGTTTTGGTCTTAAAGTTCCTGACATTAGTCTTACAGGTGAGAAAAAAACCCGAAAAGAACTATCACTCAGGAAACTTGACCCGACTATGGATGTAACCTGGGCCTGCTGCATACAAGGCAGCAATGATACCCCAAGATCATAGCAGTGGACAAATATAAAAACATATGAAAATAAATAAAAAATATAAGAAACTAATCCATCTTACATTAAGTATTATCTTAAAACACGAACAACAAATAATATACATTGCACTCTGTTTCCCAGTTGCCGTATTTTAACAAAGAGCTATCCTATCAATGCTCTTAGTGTATATTCATGATTAGGTTGCAATAAAATTATTCCACTACTAGAACTAAACTCCATGGTGCAACAGACCTAAAAGGTATTTGGCTGCTTGACTCACATCCACATGTGGTAATCACAGAGATGGAAAATCATTCAGGCAGTATAGGTGTGACATGGTCAGTAATGCCAGGTCACTCAGGCATTATACCTGGTTTTCTCAACATGAAGCCACTACTTAATGTAGCTACCCAAAATCATCACGATGCCGGGTAGGCACCGGAACCATAATGCATATATTCCATGAGAAAATTCCTTCCCCATGGAGACTCAAACCAGTGCAAGTCATATAGCTCTGCCTTAAATGGCTCTATTCCACTACTACATGTGGAAACAACGGTCACCACATGAAAATTAATATTTCAATCAGCTGACAAATATACTTTGATATCAACATATTACATCCTCCTGCATCCCTACGTATCACATGATACCTTTAGTGTTTAATTGAAGGGCTTCGGGCAATAACATGATAAGCCACATATTGTTCTTTCTGATTTTAATGTTTCAAAAAATAATAAATACTAATTGGTCAGTATTGTTGTTAATACTACTCCACTAAGTAATCTGTGCAGGCAGAAAATATGTTAACTAACATGCTGTCTTCCTCTTTCCTCCTCCTTACTATATTTGCCACTTCCTGTCCTCTGCATGATTATGTTCTTTGTCTGGCAGATAGCTAGCTGACAAATACTATGGATTTTAATGGTCCATCCTTCTATGTGATCATTGGCAAAATGACTAATTTGACAACCCTGTTACTATTGGGGTTAGGTGTAGGAATGGGCTGTCCCTTCTCATTGCATGTTGCCACTTGTGACTTATTATGAGGCTGGTGACAGAGAAATGACAAATACTGTGATTTTAAATGATCCGACATTTTTGAGCGTTCCATGCTTAAATGACTAATTTGACAACCATGTTAAGATCTTTCAGATGTGTTTATGGATTCCTCGCCCACACTTAAAGTTGAACCATTCAGTACATGATTGGATGTATAGTCTTCTCCTACATCCCTTCCATAGATTCAGTACTTCGGCGACATTAGCGCTAAAACTCTTCCCCTCCGCCCGTACAGAGTTAACTTGGTGGTATAATACATGTGGTCTATATGTTTTAACTCATCATTGGTTCACTTACAAATGATTTTATGAATATTTCAATACATTTATTTGCTTTTATATGGAGATATCTCATTTTTTTATCAGAACGTGGCTTATCATGTTACTGCCCTAAGCCCTTCATTTTTCCTAGCTTCAGGAATAACTGTGATTGGTGGTATCTTATTCGATACATTCAGAGCTTCAAGTTATTTTTTTTGTACCCAACAGCAGTCTTTAGATGGTAGTATCAATTAAAGGGCAAAGACCAAAGGTATCATATATGATACCTTGCATAAAATCCCCCTTAAATGCCCCCTAAAAATATTTTTTCTTGAAAATTTATTTTCACTTATGAACCCATCAAATTGTGAAAATAAAACTATAATTGACAAAATATCAATTCAACACCCCCATTAAGTCCCCACAATTCTTTTAACCCCCCAAAAAATTATTTGGTATTTGGCTCCCTAAAGCCCATTAAGCACAAAAATGAGTATATAACTTGTTAAACTTTTGTTGAAGACACAGAAAGACATGTAATCAGTGCAGTTATCACATAAATGCTATCTGGCAATGTATTGAGACAAATTGTTCTTATCAATGAGAAATGCAATTCTTTCTTTTTGTCTCATTATAACTGTGTATTGAAAAGAGTCAATAACCATAAAGTTGTTCATATTTTCTCATTATTTCTATTGTTGGTTGGTATCTAATGTCGAGCACTTGATAATGAAATCATTCGCTCTCTTGCACTCCAATATTTAGCAGAAAGGCTGGTTATTTCTATTGTGGAAAGGCTACTGTTTTTAACAGAGAGGAGACCCTTTAATTCCTTCCATCGAAGGCTTAAAGGAACCGACCTGGACAGTAACCTAGTGTCCAATCCCTCACCTTCTCGTGGTGCAGCTGTTAGTAATCATGCTTATGCATGATGAACGAAAGGGAAGGGCTACTCACCAACAAGCACTGGTCAGCTTGGTGAGTTTTTCTTTTTTGTCCGAATTGGTATTACTTCTCCTCCCCATACCAATTCCCTCTTTCAACTTTTCTATCCAGTCTCCCTTGACTGACCTCTTGTTTCTTTCGACCCTGATGGTATTAGAGTACTCGAGGCCTAGGGGTTCATTTCTCCTTCCTTCCTATACCTACCTTCTCTCAATGGGTGACGTAACCACCACATGTGGTGCCTACTACTAAACGGTTACAACTAGTTTATTATTTCTATTGTAATGATTGTCCTTAAAATCAAATTAAATTATATCCATTCATTCACACATCTCTCACTATGGGTTATTTAATTATTTAATTTCAGACCAATTTCTTTCATGTTAATATATGCACTACTTTATGAATGTGTACACCATTAACTTATTCTAATAACCAATCAGATTATAGCCTTCAGACATTCAGCTGTTACACAAAGTTAATCCAGTATACAATACAAATTCATAGTATGGTAATGATAAACTGTTATTCATATGTCACAAGGGAACTGTCAACCATTGCATGCAGAAACCTACCTTGAAACTTCTCCCATAGATGCATTGTGATGTACCAAGGCCATGTCCAAAAATTATCTGTCATTTTTAATTTTAAGGCACTAAAATTCATTGCCAAATCTCTCATTTAAACTATACAGAGATTGGATAACCCTCTACCTGCCATCTGCACAGCGTCCTGCTTCAATCCACTCCACTCCTAGTCAAGCAGCGGCATTCATCTGCTCCATACAGTGGGATGCCATTACTAGATTCTGGCTTTGATTTCTGTGCCTTGCAGTTAAAGGCAGCAGATAATTTTTTTGGACACAACCTTGGTACATCACAACACAACTCTGGTAGAAATTTCAAGGTAGATTTTTGGCTTGCAATGGTTCACAGTTCCCTTGACAGAAGATACTAATTTCGAAACCCATGATCATAGAAATTTTATTTCTTTTTGTGATGCAAACCTTCTCTTCTTTAAATACAGAGCATTTTCTCAAAGCACTCTGTATATAGAGAGAGTACCCTGACCCAAAACTTTGTCTCACCATAATAAAATATGTAATAAAAATCACCTTATCACATTACCTTACCAGCAAGAATAGATTTCAATTTGCAAAATCACAATAGCACAAAGTTTGAGCACTTCAATAAATATATGTAAATTTCATAGCAGTTGATAAAAAATTGTTTCAAGCATAGAACATACAGAATTATATTAGCAATCACTATGATGCACTTCAACTCTACTTCACAAAGTGGGAGGAATGAATCATCTAAGGACTGTACCTTTGTACCAATCAGGAAATTAAAGCATTGATATTGAAAGATAAAAAATTAGTAATCACAATTTATAGTATATTATCTTAAATAGCAGTTCAAATTATATTTCCCCTATCTCCTTCAATCTAAAGTTACCTAACCTATTCTGCACATGTCACATCATATTTAAATTTGAAACCAGGGCCAGATTTTTCTCTTTATAATAATAATAGTAATAATAATAGTGGAGCAAAAAATGTCAGGAATGGGAGTACCAATTGGAGATGGATCAACAGATACAATATATACACTGCTATCTGCAGATGACCAGATAATAATTGCTCAAAAATATGAAGACATGAAGTTTATGTTCAGAAAATTATTGGACAAATACGATAAATGGGGTTTGAACATAAATTTAGAAAAAAATGTTTGGCTCAACTGCACTTCTACTAGTGCTTGATTTTTTTCAGTTATATTGTTGTAAACTATAGCTCTTCTTCTGTATTTAGTAACATTATTTAATTTTTTTAACTTCTTCAAACAATTTTTATAAAATAAGTAGACAATTTTGAAGTATTTATTTAAATATGCAAATCACAATATTTTGACACTGTTAGACAATATTGTGATGCTAACGGCTATTTTCTCCACAGAATATATTACCTAGACTATGATTTTTCTATCGCTGTTTTGGATTATTCCTGGATGGATCAGCATTAGGGAGTGATAAGTGTACACCCATTTTTAATAAGCGTTTGGTAATTTTAATATTATTGATATATTTTTTTGACATAGATTTGGGGATTTATTGCAAATATTGGTTTTAAATTTCATAGCGACAGATAGTAATCGAGATGATAATCGATATGCGGTTCAATTGTGGGTTATCGCTGGCTCTAAAACTCTGGCGCATGTGCACTGTTGTTCTATAGGACTTTGAAAATATTTCACGCTAGTTTAAGTGCAGTTTTTCCAAACGTTTTATATGGGATGTGGAGCAGAAACCAAAGATTTAATATTAGAAGATCAGAAGGGGTATATTTAGAGGTTGTGAAGAATTTGAGTATCTGGGAGTAAAAGTGGATAAAGAAGATAAACATGAAAGTGATATTAAGAATAGAATATGTAAAAGTAGAGCAATAACAGCAATGATAAATGGAGTCTTATGGAACAGACATATAACCAGAAAGAATAAGTTACAAATATATAATTCAATAGTTAGAAGTACTGTCACATATGGAGCTGAAGTTTGGAAATTCAACAAAAACCTAGAACAAAAACTTATGTCAATGGAAATAGATTTCTTGAGGAGAGCAACAAGATGTTCAAAGTTAGAAAAAAATAAATACTGTCAAATGAGGAAAAATTAATATTAGATATTCAATAGTAGATTATATAAGATACAAGCAATTAAATTGGTATGAGCATGTATGACAAATGCAACAAGAAAGGTTACCCAGAAAAACATTGGAATGGTGTCCACCTGGAAGAAGGAAAGGAAGACCTCGAAACTCGTGGATGCAAAAAATAAGAACTGGAATGAGAACAAGAGGACTGGAGAAAATGGAGTGGATGGATAGAGATGAGTGGAGAAAAAAAATAAATCTTTAGGCACAGAAAGATGTGTAAATATTGAAAATCTGTATATAAATAAAATAATAGTATGATAGTTTATAATAATAGCCTATGATAATGTTCCAGAAAATTACTTCGGCAGACTTTAAGGCAGGCAGCTATGAGTGAAGATATAATAGATAACTTCAGATCGATATATTCAGGGAATAGGGCCCAAGTTAAAGTGGGAAATTGTATATCTAGAGAAGTCTATACATCCAAAAGATTGTTGCAAGGATGTTGTGTTTCACCAGTTGTTTAAAATTGATATAGATGTTTGTTTACATAATTGGATAAAGACACTACGGGAATTCTTTTGAATCAAAATTACTATTTGCATCAACTCCTGTTTGCAAATGACCATGTATTAATTACGCAAGACATTGAGGATGCTTCCTACATGATAAGAAAATTGATAGAGGAATATAAAAATTGAGAATTAAATATTAATTTCAATAAAACAGAATATTTATCATCTACAATGCAAATGGATGAAAGTGTGGAGATTGAAAATGAGAAAATTAAGACAGGTAATAAATTCAAATATTTGGGATCAATATTAGAATCAGAAGGAACAAACAATTCTGAGATGAAAGAGTAAGTCAAGGAAGGTAAACAATTGGAATGTTAAAATGTTGCTGTGGAATAGAAATATTCTGAACAAAATTTAAAAAAAACTTATTTATAGCTCTTTGGTGGAGAGTATGATATTGTATGGTGCGGAAATGTGACATTAAACAGAGAGCAAGCACATAAACTATCGGTGACAGAGATGAACTTCTGGAGGAGGGCTTCTAGAAATTCAAGAAGAGACAAAATTAGAAATGCTAAAATCAGAGATGTAATGGATGTTCAAAAAGATGTTCAAGTTATTGAAGAAAGAGGACTGAAATGGTTTGACCATGTGAAGAGGATGTCAGATGACAGAATACCTAAGATGATATTAAATCTTTAAGCGGAAGGCAACAGAATAAAGTGGAGACCAAAAAAACAGTGGATTCAAGTAGTGCTTAGGAGTATTAACAGAGTGTGATTTATGGACAAGTAAAATTTACAGTGGGTTGTAGAAAAACTACTGTATTATGGAGAAATTCCTAATAAAGAAAAAGATAAACTAAGGGGAAAATTTATGCCTGAATTTGAACCCAGGATATCCAGTTTTGCATGTTGGCACTTCTTTTGAGCTACCTATGTACCATGAACTAGAGGGAAGCATGGTACCACTAGTCCACCAGGACCAACTGTTGTCTAATAAACTGTCCATCCATCCATAGTAATTCTACCTGAGGGCAGGTCTTTCATTGCAGTCATAGTATTTTCATGCTATCCTTTGCAGCTTTACTAGGGATTTATAGGTGTGGTAGCTTCCCGTTGCTTTCCACACTGGTGAAGGATGATGATGATGATAATGATAAGGGATGATGATGATGACCGGATGATTTTTGGGGAATGCTGGGCCCTAAGCTTCCTAACATTTGTCTTACAGGTGAGGAAAAACCCCAATAAATCCTCACCCAGGAGCCTGAACTGTAATCAACATATATGGAGAGCTATTTAAAAATAGCAATGCAAAAAGAACATTTTTATTGTATAAACCTTCTTCGCTGGCAGACATAGGAGCTTCACACAAGAAAACCTTAGGACAATTTTCGTTATCTTTATTGTTCCTCTGGTTTGCAAATTGATAGACTTCCAATTCCTCCACGGCATAATGATGCTTAAAATTCACAGATAACACCACACAGTTATAATAATGGAACTGATTCATCCACCACACAAGTCCGTACTGGCTTGAGAATGCCGCTTTGTTTTGTAAACCACAGTCCCGCCAAAAATCGGGTAGGTATGGCCATGCCAAATATTAGAACAGCTTGATTCTAGTACAAAATTTGTTCATTACTTTAATAAAAAATGTAATGCTAAATATTCTTTGTAATTTTATTAAAGAAATCTTTAAATGTGTTTCAAACTATTAGAAAATATTACATTCAGCCAAATTATTTTTAATGAAAAAAAAAACTAAAAATCATAGCAAGTACCAGTACATATACTGTGCTCAAAATAAAACTTGTCCACTTGATTTAGTAACAGATACTATTCCTCCAAAACAAAATAATACCAAAACATGACATTTACAGGACACTAATTTTTCATTACTTTCCTTAATGACGAGGGATAGATTTGACCAATTTTTTTTTACATTAAATTGAGTTTATTTTTCTCCAATCTTCTTAGGTGACACTAATCTGATGTACACTAACACTAACCTAACAAAAATATAGTGTAATTGAGTTACTGATGGTGGCAACATTGGAAGAGAAAGGAATATAGCTAGTATCACAATATTGTCTAAAAATGTCGTAATGTTATTGTGTTTCACATAAATAAATCAATAAAATTGTAAAAGAATGTTATAAGTATAGTTGAAAAATGTTTAAAATATTAGTAAAGACAAAATAAGTACATAGAATAACAGTATTACAATATACTATGGAAAATGAAGGGAAAGATAATGTACCGTTGAGCCAAGTTTTTCAAACAGAATTTCATTTTAGTTAAGGACAACTGACCAGTATGGGACCAGTACCCACCCAACATCATGAGGCATTTGGGTAGCTTCAATAAGTAGCAACTCCAGGTTGAGAAGACCAGCTATAATAGCTGGGGGACCTGACATGCTGACCACATGTCACCCCTACACTGGTTTATGATCTCTACCTCTGGACGTGAGGCCAGCAGCTGGATAGTAGACCAAGGGCCTTCTAGGCCTGTCGCACTGGGAGTTTTTTAAAGGACAACTGATATATCAGGTACTCATTTAATGTGTTATGTACATAAAATAAATACATTTATTCATATTTTTTTTAAATCTCCACTATCTAACTTTATAACCTTAAAGTAGAACTAAAATTCAAAGCTAGGTATCTGTGTCAGCTTCTTGAGTTTAATTTTATTTATGTAAGTTCAACTAGTTTATGGACCATGTTAACAGTTCACATTTATTAACTTTTAGGTAAGTACAGGCCTAAGAAATAACTAATGAGGCATTACTACATAATTGTAAAGCAAAATACTTCCTTATTTATTAAGGACTCAAGGGTTAAAAGAGGAGCAAATTGTGGTTCTGACCACTATCTACTCACAGCACAGATCATCCCCAAATTCCCTACAGGGAAAAAAGTGCATGATGAAGCAAGGGAATCAACAATGCAACCGAAGCAGGAAGAAAAATTTAAACTGTATTTATTTAATCAGGATAGTATCAAAAACTTATATAAAGAAAGACTGAGGATTAAAATTGAGAATTTGGATTACAAGGAAGACATAGAAGAAGAATATAATCAATTAAAGGAAATAATACATTCGGCAGCAAAAGAAGCATTAGGCACAATAAATAAAAAACAAAATACCCAAGATTGGTGGAATGATGATATTGAAGAATTAACCAAAAAGAAGAAAAAATGCTACTTAGAATGGTTGGCAAATAAAACAACAGAAAATTGGATAGAATACAAGAGAAACAAACGCCGAAGTTAAAAGGAAAGTGATAGAAGAAAAAAACAAATTATGGAAAAGCAAATACCAAGAAATAGAAAGTTTTATAGGAGGATCACAATCATCAGAAGTATGGAGATTTCTAAAAACACTGAAAACCAACCAAGGACCCAGCAAGATAAATTTGTTAGCAAAATCAGACGCAGAAAAACATTACAAAGCTTTACTGTCAGAAACTAGAAATGAGTTTATGGAAACAACAGAAAATCCATCCATAGAAATGAACGCCCTGGAATTTGATACAATAGATATAGAATTAGAAATTCAAACCCTAAAGAATAAAAAGGCACCAGGGCCAGGAAACATACCAAATGAGTTAATTAAATATGGCCCAAAAAATTTAATAGGTAGATTGAGGGACTTGTATAATAAGTGCATTGCAATACAGAAGATTCCTGATGAATGGAAAATAAGCTACATAGTACCAATATACAAGAAGGGCAATAGAAGAGACGCAAAAAACTACAGAGGACTAAGTATAAATAACACATTATATAGAATATTTACGAAGTTATTAAAAACAAAGTTACAAAAAGATGTTAAAGACAAATTAGGAGAAGATCAAAATGGATTCAGACCAGGAAGGTCATGTGTTGACAATATATTTGCAATACAACAGTTAATTGAAAAACGGACTGCAGTTGGAGAAGAAACCCATTTGACAATGATAGATTTAGAGAAAGCTTATGACTCAATTCCGAGGAACAAATTATGGGAAGTATTGGAGAAATACAATATTGACAGAAACCTAATAGAAATTATTAAACAAACCTATAAAGATAACTCCGCTTATGTTAAAATGGGAAATATGATGTCTAATCCTATAAACACCTCAAAGGGATTGAAACAAGGGTGCAGTCTATCACCAATTTTATTTAATATTTATGTAGAATTTATATTAACGAAATGGAAACAAAGCTGCAAAGGTATTGGGATCCCAATAGGCAATAGATTTTTGCTGACATTACAATTTGCCGATGATCAACTGGTTTTAGCGCAAGACAATTTTGATATGGAATTCATGATAAAAAGGTTGAAAAGCACATATGAATCATGGGGTCTCACAGTAAATTTACAAAAAACAGAATATCTGGCAATAAATAGCAATGAAAGAGAAAACTTAGTATTGGAAGATGGAATCCAAATAAAGCAAGTGAAACAAACTAAATATTTGGGAATGATTATGGATAACATCGAAGGTATAGGCAAAGAGAACATAAAACATAGAATTGAATTGAGTAGCAAAATAATATCATCATTAAATTCCATATGGTGGGATAAGCATATTTGGAAAGACACAAAAAAATATATTGGTAAAACATTGGTGGAATCTGTTGCAATGTACGGAAGTGAGGTATGGACAATCAATAAGTACTACAAGAATAGACTAATAGCTCTAGAAATGGATTATTTACGAAGAAGTGCCAGAAAGTCTAAATTAGAACGTGTCACAAATAAGGAAATTAGAAACAAAATGGAAGCAGAAGAAAGCATAATTGAAAGAATTGAGGAAAAGGAATTAAAGTGGTTAGGACATGTTTTAAGAATGGAAGATGAGCGATGGCCGAAGCAACTATATGAATGGCATCCTAACAGAAAGAAGAAAAGAGGAAGACCAAGGTTAACATGGAAGGAAAACATGAAGACAGTAATGCAAGCTAGAGGGCTAAGCATCGAAGATGCCCAAGACCGTAGGCTTTGGAGGTTTGGCACGGGAAGATGGCAGCAGCTGTAAAAACCCGAAGATAGATAGAGGCATTACTTGAACTTAAAGAGTTTATATTCTATGACAGTAATGACTGATCCACAGGTCAGAATCAACTTCCATGATATTCAACTTGTGGTTATGCTCCTTGCCTCTGGACCCGAGGGTCATGGGTTCAAACCCGGCCGGGGTCGATGGGTTTTTTAGGACAGAAAAATCCAAGGACCAAGTCCTCCGGGAGGGACTTTAAGCCGTGGGTCCCGAGTCTAAGATTTTCAGGCTCTAAAAATCCTTAAGCCTGAATGAAAAGGCATCTAAGCAAAATTTACCGAATTTTCCCGTCCTAATACTACCTTGGTTTCCTAAATGTCAGTATGAGGCGAAACGCTGACCACGGACCACTCAAAAATGACATCTATACGAAAACAAGTGTAACTAAATTAATGTGGTTCAAATTCTTCCTTCTAGGGGGAGAGTGCCTAAATCTCTGTAAAGGGAAAACATAGGCTTACAATACAAAAAATAACAACATATGAATGTTTAAAAGCATTCCAAATACCGGTACTTTGTTTACAATAACATCAAAACAAATTATGAATAACATACATAACAATTAAGAAAAAATTATGAATAAATACTTCATCCCTTCATGTATTTTACAACTGACAAAACTTAATAACTTGAATTTAGTATATAAATACTATTCCATGTTGCAAGAGACCTAGAAGTCCCTCAACCCATCAGTGGCTGCTGCATTAATTTAAGCATGCTATAAAGAAAATCTTATTATTTCACATACCATTTAGCATAAGTGAATATCTAAATTTAAAATTATAAATATAATTTGATTAAAATTACATGAATGTATTTTCTTGTGAAGATACAGCCCTTTTTTTTATGTTATGTAACTGGAGCTGGTCAACTTATAAGGAGGAACGGGACAGCTTGTGACTTCGAGGAGACTGGGGAGAGACGATAATGCATCTGCCAGCAATTCCACAGTCTCAGGATGACTATTTAGTGATTTGCTTTAAAATGACTTTTAGTGATGTATTTTAATTGAAATTTAGTGTTATAAAAATATTAATGGCATATTTTCTATTAATATTTATAGTTACATTATATTCTTGTTAACATTTGTAGCTATTAAGTTTCCAATGACAATGTGAATTGATTTCACTATATATATGTTTGTAGAAAAGCAATGGGAAGCTACCACACTTCTAATTTCCTAATAAAGCTGCAAAGCATAGCATGGAAGGAAATGCTATGAATGCAGTGAAAGACTTGCCCTCATGCAGAATTACTATGGATGGATGGATATATATGTTAAATCATTATTTATGTATAAATTTTAATTGTAGAAAAGTCCTAAGACATCTATGGTGTTCTGATGGATAATAAATAAATAAATATATTACATTCACACATGTTAATCACAGACGTGAATTATTACACTACCAGTATAGGAGTGACATGCTCTAAAATGTAAAGTTCCTCCAGCAATAGGCCTAGGCTAGATAATGAAATTCCTCATGATGCTGTGAAAGCGCTGGTCCCATAAAAATCAAAATTCCAAGAGAAATTTTTTGAGAAAACTTTAGAATAACCCATTCAATCAATGATCCTAAGTTCTACAGAATAGCAGTGCACATGCGCAAATATTTATTGAATTGATGGAACCATATATCTAAGAAATCAGTATTACCAACCTTTGCAAAAAATTCCCCAACGTGTTTATAAGTAATGGATGTTCACCAACTTCCTCCTTCATAACCTAACTAAATAAATGACATGCATATTACTTAATAAAATATAAACTAATCTGGTGTAAACTAACTTGTCCTATCAGAACCTAACAAATTGGCATGAGTGAACATCCATTTCTTAAAATATGTTTTAGAATTAATTGCGAATTTTGGTCAAACCGATTTCACATGAATATCCTGCCATCTGGCGAAAGTTTCATTAACTGTTCGTGCATGCACACTAAGGTTAGAACTTATTAAAAAATCGGAAAACTAGCATGAAATATTTTCAAAGTCCTATAGAACAACAGTGTGCATGCACCACAGTTTATAGAGCTTGCAATAACCCACAATCAAACCAAATATTGATTGTCATCCTCGATTACTATCCGTCGCTATCAAATTTAAATGACTAATATTTGCAATAAATCCCCAAATCTATGTTTAAAAAATAAATAATAATAATATTAAAATTACGAAACATTTATTAAAAATGGGTGTACACTTACTTATCACTCCCTAACGCTGATCCAACCAGCAATAACCCAAAAAAGCAATAGAAATATCATAGACTAAGTAATAAACTCTGGAGAAAATTTGCAATTAGCATCACAATATTGTCTAAGTGTGTCATAATATTGTGATTTGCATATTTAAATAAATACTTCAAAATTGTCTAATAATGTTATAAAAGTTGTTTGAAAAAGTTTAAAATATTAAATAATGTTAGTATATACAGAAGAAAAGCTATAGTTTACAACAATATAACTGAAAAATCAAGCGCTAGTACAAGTGCAGTTGAGCCAAAAAATCATTGAGAGATAAATACCACAATTTGTATACATCGATAAATATTTAATAATTATATGATTTTTATGAATCATTGCAAAATGTTTGAAATGTTAGTAAAGACGGAAGAAGTGTATAGAATAGTATAAAAATAAAAATGTAGCATGGAAAATCATAAAACGAAGTATTCTAAAGTTGACCCAATTTTTTTTTTTTTTTACACGGCGACTCGAACCAGCGCATTTCGTGATAGGCACAAAGGCCTTAGAACGTTAGGTCACTGTCAGCAGTAGTATGTAAATTAACAAAGCATTCTGAATGCAGTTTTATGTCAGCGGTACTTTAACACAAATAATGTAAATTTGATGTCAATTACATCACTCTAATTTTCCACGAAATTGTTTGAAATAGTTATTCTTAGTATTATCAAACACCTAACCTTTCTTACCTCTGGAGACATGTCTAATCCACTCCCATTTCCAATTGGTTGTACAAAAAGTCAAATCATGCGATAATAGCATGTTCGGTATAAAATTAAACGTATTTTCATTTGGCGCATAACACTTTATAACATATTAACAACACAAATAACCATTATGAGAACTAATAATTTAGAAATATACACATATCAATTATAATCAAGTACTATCAACATTATTGTAAAACGAACCCATTCCCCCTATGAAAAATGATTTCAGAACCAGGCCAATGTTACCAACACATTAATCATTTCCATAATTTCCATATCATTACTACCAATATAACATAAAACACATAGAGGTATAGAATTAGGATCTTCAACGTATATTATGCCATCTACACGCATTTAGAGAAACTATTATAGATGCAGGTACCACAGATTACCTACTCTTTGTACCTAAAAGAAATGTATTTTTATTCAATGCCCCAGGTTGTCATTTCGAAATGTCTGGTCTTCTCTCCTGGCATTTGCGTAATTTATAACCCACTTCTGAGGTTATGGCTGCCCCGATGATATGATGAGTGGTGATGATAAAGATAATGGTGCGCCAGGAGAGTCCTTAATCACAAACGGCTAGGTCGAGTCCGTTAGGAGGAACACTAATCTTCTTCTTCTTATTATTCATAATTTGTAGGATTTTCATTCTATTTATTTCCAAAATCACTCCTCGGAGGAAGACGTATTGGATGTGCATTCACTGTCTACCCATCTCTTGGCTGGTCTTCCTCTTGTTCTTCTCCCGTCCATTGGTCTATCTTCTTTAGCTCTTTTTTGCAAGTCGGTTGTCTTCCATTCTTTCTATATGGCCCTTCCAATATTTTCATCTATCTATAATAAATTTGGTCATGTCTTGAATATGACATTTGTCCCTAATTTCTGTGTTGTGTATTTTATCAAATAATGTTTTACCCTGAATAGTTCTTAAGATTTCCATTTCACATGTGCTTATTATTTTTTTAGTTTTTGTTGTATCAGCCCTAGTTTCTGCTCCATATACGATAACTGGTCAAACTATCATTTTGTATATGTTGGTTTTGCTTTCTATTGACATATGTTTGTTGCGCCAAATTAAATCTGTCATATATCCTGATATCTGTGCTGCTTTATCAGCTTGTTTCTTTAGTTCTTTTATAAAATGTTTAATGTTTGTTATTAATACACCTAAATAATTAAATTCTGATACTTGTTATATAATTTTTCTTTCCACTTCTAATTTGCATCTTACTGGTTCTTTTGATATTGTTAAGCATTTTGTCTTATTCGTATTAATTTCTATAGTGTATTTCTGGCATTTATATTAAATTGATGTAAAAATCTTTGTAAATTATCTTCAGACTCTGAAAGGAGAATGACATCATCTGCGTAACATATCAAGTAAAATCTAGTGTTTCCCATTTTATAACCCAAATGTGGTGGCATGTTTTCAATAATTTTATCCATTATAATATTAAATGTCCAGCACTGTGGTCTTGTGGTAGCGTGCTGCCTTGTCACACAGCAGACACAGATTTGATTCCCAGTTGGGACAGGCTCCTGGGTGAGGTTTTTTCTCACCTGTAAGAGAAATGTCAGGAAGCTTAAGGCCCAACGGTCCCCGAAAATCATCCAGCCATCTCTATCATCCTTATCATTATCATCATTTTTCACCGATGTGAAAAGCAATGGGAAGCTACCACACCTAATTCCCTAGTAAAGCTGCAAAGCATAGCATGAAAATATTTATGATTGCAGTGAAAGACCTGCCCGAGGGCAGAATTATTATGAATGAATGAATAATATTAAAATAAAGAATGGACTTAAAGAGTCACCTTGACTGATGCCCTTTGTGAGTGTTATTTCTTCAGTTTGCTGTTCTTTTACTTTGATTACTGTTTTGCAGTGTGTGTTGCTGTGGTTTTTTATACAGCGTATCACGCCCGATGTGTCGCATTACGCTCAGTGTGATGCTGGTTTTACATTGATTCTACAATTGATTTATTTAAATTTAATTTGATTTTACAACTCAATTTATTTATACGTCTACAATCGATAAAATAGCGATGGTGGCGCAGTCTTAAGATAACTCGCATACTACATGGTAAAAAAAATTTTTTAATTGCTTCCAAATCTCCCTATAAAGATTCACTGGCCTGCAAGTGATTGGGCAGGAGGAACTAGGTCTGGCATCTAACACTGTTCTCTATGCTGGTACCCCTCAAGTACCATAGAGAACATTGTCAAGTACTTCCACATGTGTTGGCACCATAGACAACCGTTGGCACCCCCTGGACTCAACATAGTTGCATGTTCCTTAAACCTAAGCTTAATCTAAGGCGAAAATAAATGATGATGATTATGATGGCCAGATGATGATCGGGGACCATTTGGGCCTTAAAGTTTCCTGACATTTATCTTACAAGTGAGGAAAGACCCTGAAAAACACCTCACCCAGGAAACTTGTCCCGACCGGGGATCGAACCCATGCCCGCAGCGTGATAAGGCAGCATGCTACCTCAAGACCACAGCGGTGACCCTAAAAGAATATTATTCTTGTGAAGATAAATAACTCATGTAAAATCTCTATCAAAATGATCCATCAATAACCCATTAGAAGGAGGTGAATTTGATGGGCACAAGTAAAAGGCCAGTGTATCTGCCATTGGGAAATAAGCGCAAAATAATTAATACAAATATTGTATTATGCAATTAATGAAACATAAATATTTTATAGCAAAAGTTATTTTTTATAATAAATGTTATTTACAGTAGAATTTTCAATAGTGTAATATATTTGCTCAGGATAGGGATGTACGGAGAGCTTATATCTGCTTGGCCATGAACCTACAGGTTCAATAGAGCCAGTAAGTTAGTTATTTAGTAATATATTTGCTATTGTACTTTCAAAAATTTTTATACATTATACAGATCAAGCTTATGTCGTATTGCATGTGCAAAAATTCAATCAAGTCTCATTACTGGTACTCTAAAAGCAGCTGCTGAAATCAATTACTATTGTCTGATCTGTATTTTTAAATATTACATAAACAAATCTGGTATATTTGGCAATGAAATGGTAGACAAACTTTAAAAAAAAGAGTCACTATAACATAAATAGTCCTGCTGTCTGAACCATAACTTGAAAATAAAATAAATTATATAATGAAAGTGTTCCAAACAAATTTGAAGCAGCCATGGGCAAAACATGGGGAAAAAATATATGAACTAGCAACAGAAATCAAGTGCAAAAACCACTAAGAAACAGTGGCCAAATTCAAACTAATGATACAATGTTACTGCCTAACCCACCTTTTACACAGAATCCGCATATACAAAAACATAAAATGTATATTCTCCAATCAGCCGCGGTGGACTAGTGGTTATGCTCCTTGTCTCTGGTCCCGAGGGTCGCAGGTTCAAAACCCGGCCGGGGTCGATGGATTTTTAAGATGGAAAAATTCAAGGAGCAAGTCCTCTGGGAGGGACTTTAAGCCATGGGTCCCGATCTGAAGATTTTCAGGCTCTTAAAAGATCCTTAAGCCTGAATGAAAAGGCCTCTAAGCAAAATTTACCGAATTTTCCCGTCCTAGTATTACCTTGGTTTCCTAGATGTCAGTATGAGGCAGAACGCTAACCACAGACCACTCAAATGACATCTATACAAAAACAAGTGTAACTAAATTAGTATGGTTCAAATTCTTCCTTGTAGGGGGAGAGCGCCTAAATCTCTGTTAAGGGAAACATGGGCTTACAAAATTACAAGAAGATATTCTCCAACAATCCAGATGACAGTCATGGATAATCAATATCTCCTTAATTCTCCAGCGCTAAATCACAATGCACAATGTGCTAACAACCTAACAAATCTGTACTGGGGAGTCAGAGAAAAGATGATATACCTTCAATTTCCACCAATGGATAAATAAATAACTTAATAAACAGAATATATAAAAAATGGAATTGAATATGGTTGACTTGCTCCTAATTTATATGCAAGAAATTAAAAAAAAAAAAACAACATTGCTACTATGAAATTTAAAACAAATATTGACTCAATAAAACTTCATATAATACAAAATCCATCCTCTGTCGTTGCCAAGTGAATCTGTTGAGAACTTCCTCTGGTGTTGTTTTCACTTCTCTATGCATGTTAAATAGCGCTAGCTCATTTAGAATTTCTTCACTGAGTTATGCAAATAAGTTTTCAGTCTATGGAGAGTTGAGAAACTCCTCCTGAACCAGTTGTCACAGGTACTGCTTGAGACCAAGCTCTGTGTGTTTGCGAGGTGAAATGAGAGGAGGTATGTTATGTGATAAACCAACAGTTCTTTCATCACTATTCCTTACACAATAACATTGAGTTTGCCCTGCAAATCATTCAATTCTAACTGTGGGTTGTGGGGTCCAAGGGATAGTGGTGCGCAATACATGATTTCATCAAGTGAAATCACTTAGCCACTCCTATCCAACTCTGCTCTCACCTTTACGTGGTGGACTCCATTAAACCGAGTAACCCAGAACAAGGTTGTGGTAACCAATCCCCTTGGTGTGCTGGGTCAGTTAACTAATGAGAGACAGAGGTCCTAGAGGAGCTGCTTGGGGAAAACCTGAGATCAGGTCTTCTAGGATAATGTGGATTAGCAGGGTCCACATTTAGACAGGTGGCGGAAGAAACCTTATGGAACAATGGCAGAGTCTAAGGTCTAGTTAGTGACCTACTGCAAAAGGGACGGTGGTTCTCTATAGCTGAGATGAAGGCAACTATCTAGGGTTCAAGCTCCCCGAAATAAAGGCTCCCAGTCTCTCTGGTAATGGGTTGATCATAAGGCTAACAACCTTATATTGTAAAAAAATCTCTTGTCATGAAACCTACACAATTGAAGAGTCCAGGGGAAAAACCTGATAAGTCACAATTCTTATTTTTTTCAGGAAACAAAATTTAAATTTTCAAGACTCATGATATTTAATTTTCTCAAGTTATTTTTTTAATTTTTGTTTAGGATTTTAATGTATACACCAGAGATATATTAGTACTGAAATGATATACATATGATTAAGGCATGTAACAAGGTAGCTCAAATGCTAGAGCACTTGGACTAGAAAACCAAGGGTCCCGGGTTCAAGTCCCGGTCTGAGCATATAATTTTTCTCTTCAAATATGATTTATCCATCGTTGAGATGTATGAAATTAATAATAAGAACATCGAAAAAAGCCGTACTGGCATTTATAATGTAATGTATAATTCCCAAATATGTCTTCTTAATATAGGAGCCGCCATTTGCAAAGATAGAAGCAAAGGCTTCAAAGCATTTGGTGGGCGGGAATTACAACGTATATAGAGAAAAATTTGCATTTAGATCGGTACTTGCTCAGGTAGCTCAAATGGTAGAGCACTGGGACTAGAAAACCAAGGGTCCCGGGATCAAGTCCCGGTCTGAGCGTATAATTTTTCTCTTCAAATATGATTTATCCATCATTGAGATGTATGAAATTAATAATAAGAACACCGATTGTTCCTAGGTATTTGAATTCAGCCACTTCCTCAAAATGTGATTTATATAGTTGGTCTAATGTATTTTTATTGTGAGGCAAATCATATTACCAAGGAGTGAACTCATAAACATGGAAATTTTAACAGGAATATATTTTTCATATTTGAGGATTTTAAATGTGTCCTGAATGTATATGACATAGGATTCAGAGGGAAGATGTGCCCTCCAACTATTCTTAATCAAAAAATAACTATGATCTTGGTAGTTGGGATCTATCCTGCAACTCTTGATTTCAAGATTCCTCCAGACCACCAAACTTGACACAAACATATGGTGTTGTAATGCTAGAAAGTATGTGTATATTTTCACATGTTAATAATAATAATAAATATAAGAACTGGATTGATAAATTACAATAGGAATTCATATTATTAGGTTTTTTTTCTTTTTAGGCAAGTCTGGTCATCTTACCTCATAAATACTTGATGTTTCATTTGACATGTTTCAATATGTTGTCTATACTATCATCAGCTGGTTCAGATTGTTGATTTTTATATTGTTGACATCCAGATTCGACAACATAAAATCAACATTATTAAGTTATGTAGGTAAGAAATAACACTATGAGGTTTATTTTAATTTTGTTTAGTTGTTTTTTGACTCACCTCATACTTCTTAACTCCCTTGCATATCTAGATTTCGTCACTGTATTTGTGACATTCTCAATGCTGTTCACGTTCACAACTGATGTCCAATGGTCTCCTCTCCTCTCCTCAGGAGATCAGTCTGTAGGAGAGGAGACCATTGGACGTCAGTTGTGAACATGAACAGCATTGAGAATGTCACAAATACAGTGACGAAATCTAGATATGCAAGGGAGTTAAGAAGTATGAGGTGAGTCAAGAAACAACTAAACAAAAATAAAATCAACAATCTGGACAAGTTGACGATGGTATGGACAACATGTTGAAACATGTCAAATGAAACATCAAGTTAATGTACACAACTAAATTATTGTAATCAATATTAAAGAGAAAAATTTTGCCTGAACTGGGAATCAAACCCCGAACCTTCAGGCTTCTGTGCTGATGCTCTGACCACTGAGCTAATTCAGGCTACATTCCCATCCAAGCATAAATCCTTCCTTTACCTTGCTCACTTGGTCCCAAATTCAATGCATATGAATCATCATTCACAAATACACATTGTGGTCAGAGCATCAGCACAGAAAGCTGAAGGTTCTGTGTTCGATTCCCGATTCAGGCAAAAATTGTTCTCTTTACATTGATTACAATAATTTAGTTGTGTACATTAATTTACTTATTTCAATCATAGTAACAGCTTTAGCTTCTTAATATTAATTTAAGAAGTATCAAATATTTATGAAGTAAGATGACCAGATTCACCTTATTTATAAAGAAGAACTGGAATTGCAAATAAAGCATAAATTGCTCTCCTTACCTTATTAAAGAGCCAGTCTGTTCTTAGATGTACCAAAATCAAGATATATAAAACACTGATCACACATATGGTTCTGAAACTTGGATACTTGATTCAAATATCTGTAATCATTTAAATATTTTTGAAAGGAAAGTATGAAGAAGAATATTGAGAGCAGTTTGTGTAAATAATGTCTGGAGAAGAATATACAATAAACTATTGATAAAATTGTTGTTTGTATTTTTTTAACATTCTTACTTCATATAATTGTTTTGTTGTATATATGTTTCTAGGCTGTTGCCCCAAACTCAGTTTGTGCAATGCTGACGATGGGACAACAGCCTTGAAACATATGTCCAACAAAACAATTATATGAGGTAAGAATGTTAAAAAATACAAACTCAATTATTAAATTAAACCTCATAATGTTTAACTTTTATAGGAATTAATCACTATCAGGTTTAATTTATGGTGAAATTAAATGTTTCTTACCTCTCCTCAAATAAATCTTCTAAGTAGATTGCGATTTCGAGACCATAATGGTCTCATCTTCAGTACTTTTTTGGCGACTGATGTTATGTCGATCAGAAGAAACTCTTCTTCTTCCCTCTGTTGGTGGACTGATGAACCTCTGGATTAGGTCAAAATTTGCGGGAATTTCGAAGTTCATAAGTTATCCTTTGTTTTTCTGAATGTGGATCTTTTCCCAAACCGTGAGTTCCTTTTGTTTGTCTATTTGTTTAATTAGACTGGCTTTTGATTCAATTAAATGTTTTTTGGACCAAGCATGAGCAGCTACTGCTGACTTTTCCACTTCTCCATTTTTGATGTTTCTAATATGAGGAGAGGTAAGAAACATTTAATTTCACCATAACTCATAATGTTACTTTAAAATTGATAAAATTATTAGCAGATCTCGAAACTGTCTCAAATATAAGACTTGGCTACATAAGATGGATTGGACACATTAATAGAATGCTAAATAATAGAAAGGTGAAACAAATATTATGTTTGCAACCTCAAGGAACCAGATTAAGGGTCGTATGTTAGAACATTACTCTCTACTCAAATTACTTCCAATCACTAGTAAGCTGATTCACCGTGAGCAATTGCTGAAGAACGAATTAACGGCCGACTTATCGGTCATGCACGAGCGTCGACGTTTTCGTAATATTGGCAACGAATTACCCAGAATTCTCAGCGATAAAACCACTTCCGTTATTTTTGTCTGCTATAGAGGAATGCATTTATGCTTGCATCCCGCAAATAATACCGTATACAAACACGTCTGCGACACGCAATATTACGCCGATTCTCCTGTTCTTCCAGTTGAATTCTTTGGTAGACTCTATCAAATTCCTCTTCTCCGTATATACCGAAAACATGATCGAAGTCTTCAAGGTCCGACATCTTGGATAAATGTTGGATAAAGCAGCAAAGTACATCGATTACCATCGGTTCCCGTTCGGTTCCCTTCGGGACTTTAATTTGAGTTGCTCATGTAAGGTACCTCCGCAGGTAGCTTACAAATTTAACCAATTATTGTCGCATGAACAGATTTCTGAGTAGGCAAAATCGTATTAGCATACAACTTGCTCAGCAGAGAAGGCATTTTACTGTCTAATGCGTCCAAACATGCGACCCTAAGAGGAAGACCAAAGGATAAATGATGGGATTGTGTGTGCCAAGATTTAAAAATGTAAAATAAACCATTAGGAAAAGTATTTTTATGGAGAGGGATGTATGGAGGAGACTAATCATAGAGGTGAAGGTCCCTATTGGGCTATAGTGCCATTGAAGAATAATAATAAAATAATAATAATGTTTATGATATTTTTTTTTATTTTTCTTCACAAATGAGACCATACAAAGAAGTGAGCTTTGAGTACCAGGTGTGACGTGAATGAAAGAGCAAAGGGAAAAGAGATGACTGTATATCAGTCCTACATCATAGTGAGTGAGTTTCAAACAATTTAATATACACAAAATTTATGATTTTTATATTAACAATGTTGCTTATATATACTGGAACTTTAAAGATTCCTTATTTCCAGAGAATTGATTATACATATCATCATTAAATGCTCTTACTCAATAATGAATTGAGACCAAAGTGCAAGAACCAATATATTATCTATTGAAGAGAAACACAACAATCCTGCTTCATCTTGTAATTGTCAACCTGTAAGAATTACTTTCTGAGAGCAGTTGAATAAAAAAATATTCGTTTCTTAAATTAATTTTCGTATATCGAATAATGGAAACCTCCATTTGTCGTAGGTATAGTATTTTTTAGATACTAAAAATACTATGATATTAAGTAAAACATGACAACAAAAATGAAAGAGAAATAGAAATGAGATGTTACAAGCTGGCAATATTTCTACTCTTCTTCATTAATGTTGCATGTATTTAACTGAATTTGGTGCAGTTTCTTAAGATGAAATGATGCCGATGTGTTGTTAACAGCTAATATCCAACTTTTATGGGATTTGTTGATAGAATGCTCGATTCTTTTTTCTTTTCATTGGAATCCACAAGTTCTTGCATAAAACCTGTTGACAATATCGTCAATTACTTTAATGATTATTATTTTCTGTGCAATTTTGTAGCATTTTACTCACTTCGTAATATTTTTGGAGAAAGATATAAAAGAGGGATACATAAATATATATATGTAAGGTATATATATACTTATAGTACATAAATATCGAATACAACACCTTTTATATACAGTAGTTACCTTCTATAGAACACCATCAAAATTTCTAGTTAGCGTTCACAGTTCTCCAGCAGGAACTACATTTAATGAGAAGGCAGCAGTTGTCTCTCCTTTCTTTCCTTCAGCTTTTGCAGTGTACTGGCCTATATCTGTCGATGCACAACTGGTTATTTCAAACTTGAATTTCCTCTTACCATCCTGAACAAATTGGTATTTTGAACTCTGTTCATCCACAGGTTTGCCATCCTTCAACCACGTCACTGTGATGAAATAAGAAAATACAAGATTTTACTTACAGCAGATTATAAATTTAAAATAATTTTCTACTCTGTAATACACATTAGCGTATGTAGTCCCGCATGGGAACATCTGTGCTCTGTAGTGAGAGATTTTTAACCAAGCTAATTCAGTTATGGTCAATTAATATTTTTATTGGAAGTAACACTATGAGATTTCATTAATAATATTAACACTCTGCATGCCACTGGTAAAATCTCTTGTGACAGAGATTTAAATCGCACCCGCCAATGTGATCGGCTTTAAAAGTACTTTAAGTATATTGTCTGGCAGGTAATTGACATGAGCACCAGAGCCGATCTAATCGGCTCATGACACCTAAAGGGTTAAGGGTCATATATAGATGCCTCATCTCGTAATTTGTAGATTTTTTGAGAACATTATGAGGTGAGGTGTCTATATCTGACTCACTTATTTACCTACAGATGTCAATGAGTGTCACATGGTTAGCACATCGTCTCAGTGAAACATCTAGTAGGCAACTAAGGTATTTTTGAAGAGAAAAATATATTAAATTAATATTGAGAAGCTAAAGCTATTACTATGATAGAAATAAGTAAATCAATGAACACAATTAAATTATTGTAAATCAATGGTAAAGAGAAAAATTTTTGCCTGATTTTACCATTGATTTAGAAAAATATATGCCTGGACTGGGGTTTGAACCCAAGACCTTTAGTTCTATATGCTAATACTCTACCACTGAGCTATCCAAGGCCTCCAATCTAAACACAAATTTTTCTCTTAATTTCTGAGAGCACCAAAGGCTTGCGAACCATTGCTCAACATGTGAATAGCAGCATCTTATTTAACCCTTAAGGTGTCATGAGCCAATTAGATCGGCTCCGGTGCTCCTGTCCATTACCTGCCAGTCAATATACTCAAACTACTTGCAAAGCTGATCACATCGGCGGGTGCAATTTAAATCTCAGACACAAGAGATTTTACCAGTGGCATGCAGAGGGTTAAGAAGACTTTTAATGGAATTTAACAATACTGCAGTGGCCTAGTGGTTATGCTCCTTGCCTCTGGTCCCGAGGGTCGCAGGTTCAAACCCGGCCATTGGTCGATGGATTTTTTAGGATGGAAAAATCCAAGGAGCAAGTCCTCTGGGAGGGACTTTTAAGACATGGGTCCTGATTCTGAAGATTTTCAAGCTCGTAAAAAATCCTTAAGCCTGAATGAAAAGGCCTCTAAGCAAAATTTACCGAATTTTCCCGTCCTAGTACTACCTTGGTTTCCTAGATGTCAGTATGAGGCGGAACACTGACCACGGGCCACTCAAAATGGCATCTATACGAAAACAAGTGTAACTAAATTAATATGGTTCAAATTCTTCCCTGTAGGGGAGAGCGCCTAAATCTATGTAAAGGGAAAACATAGACTTACAATACAATACAACAATACTTTATAAGGCCATTAGAGCTTCTTTTGATGTTTTTATTAACTAAGGTATTACTTGGATGGATGAAGGTCAGTTAAACTTTGCACAGTGGCTTTCTTATTCAGGCTTACAGTTCTTTTACAAGCCTGAAAATTTTCAGATTTGGAACCCATGGCTTAAAGTCTCTCCCGGAGCAATTGTCCCTTGGATTTTTTCATCCTAAAAATCCATCAACCCCAGCTGGATTTGTGCCTGCGACCCTCGGGACGAGAAGCAGGAAACATAACAACTAGACTACCATGATTGACAATATGCTGAAGTAACATGTATTAAATAAAATGTTATCATTAATCTAATGTTTGGGCAGTTAATATTCCAGCATTATAAGATTTTACATTCTGATAATAAATTAATAAACAATATGAAACTAGACCTCTATGAGCACTGCAGCTTCAAGTTAAAAGATACTAGATAAAGAGAACACAATGGATGAGTTTTGGAATGAATTGCTTCACACAAATGAATAACACTACAATTGAAGACTACAAAGGAAAAGCAATCAAAGTCCACTTTTCATAAAAATTGAGTTATGGGTGTATTATTATTCCTGGCATAGAGTACTACTATTTTAAATGTCAATACATGGAAATATCATTCGTAGTCCACGTAAAATTGGCTTCAAAATAAAGTGTACAATGGAAGATCAATCAAAGTCCCACAGTTGTATGTTAAATCAATCAGAGTCCACCCAGTTATAAATGAGATATCTTATAGAGCATAACTGATTTTCATAAGTAATGCCACAAGTGATTTCCTAATTATCAATAAATTCACGACTCACGAAGTGAGAAGTGAATTTATCTAGAGAATTTGGAAATCAAGAGTGGCATTTGTCAGGACTATTTAACGAATAAAATTAAGCTGTTTACTCACAAATCATTATTTAAATATAGTTATTTTAAAATATTTATATATTTAATGTAAACGGCGATGTTTGAAAACAAATGAGAAACAATTGGTATGCTTCATTTGCTTCTTTTGTTCATCACTACAACCAGATCATTATTTATTTCCAAAGAAACGCAATATTGTAAGATTGCACTCTAGTGGAAAAAAAATGAAACACATCAAACTGTATATTAATTAATTTCTGTTGTCCTATGATGTAAATATGACAATTATATGTTTCTGGAATGTTATTACCTGGGAAAAAATACATTTAAGAAAGTGCAAACAGTGGTTTCTTTTTTTGGTGGTATAATCAATTGCTACAAATGTTTTTATATTAACTCCTGCATGTGCTATGTATTGACATCCATGCACTATATATATATATATATATATATAATCTGGTAGCCGTATTTGTTAGAGAGTCAGTCACTGCAAAATAATGCTATGACCAATTCAGAATGTTAAAAAGGAGGTGCTTTCTTTATTATGATAAACTTTAGTTGGTAAATTCTAGGCGAAATGTGATTGGTCATTGACTCCCATTTGGGGCATGAATTAAATAGTCATTATATAAATGTTTGTAAGTCTGAATTTTAATTATTGAAAAGGGACAATATTGAGTTAATTTGTACATATGCCCATCACAGTAACAAGACAGAAATATAACGACTTACGAGAACTAAAAAAGTTCTGTTCTCATACAGCCCAAGACTTTTTCTCAAATTTAAAGTATGAAACATAACATTTCTGGTGTATTTGCCTTGAAACAGTAGCAAATTTTTCTATGCGTGTTTTCTTATCTATCACTGTTCATTACTATTCCCAATTTTGCAATTTAAAGAAGAAAATTAATTGTACTTTAATTGTTCCTTCAAACAAAAATGTGCTGATAGTGTTTCCATTGTTAACTACTCTTCACAAGATGACACAAATATCAATTCCAATCTAATAATAACTTATTAAATTAATATTAAGAAGCTAAAGCTGTTACTATGATTGAAATAAGTATATTAAAGTACACTACTAAATTATTGTAATCAAATGGTAAAGAGAAAAATTTATGCCTGAACCGGGAATCGAACCCCAAACCTTCAGCTTTCCGTGCTGATGCTCTAACCATTGAGCTAATCCAGGCTTCCTTCCCATCCAAGCATAAATCCTTCCTTTACCTTACTGTCTTGGTCCCACATTCAAATGCTATGAATCATCATTCACAAATACACAATGAATGGCTTCTACCTGAAGAAGACATGAAGGGACTCCACATAGCTATAGCATTATTTATTAAATTAATATTAAGAAGCTAAAGCTGTTACTATGATTGAAATAAGTATATTAAAGTACACTACTAAATTATTGTAATCTGGATTAGCTCAATGGTTAGAGCATCAGCACGGAAAGCTGAAGGTTTGGGGTTCGATTCCCGGTTCAGGCATAAATTTTTCTCTTTACCATTTGATTACAATAATTTAGTAGTGTACTTTAATATACTTATTTCAATCATAGTAACAGCTTTAGCTTCTTAATATTAATTTAATAAATAATGCTATAGCTATGTGGAGTCCCTTCATGTCTTCTTCAGGTAAAAGCCATTCATTGTGTATTTGTGAACGATGATTCATAGCATTTGAATGTGGGACCAAGACAGTAAGGTAAAGGAAGGATTTATGCTTGGATGGGAAGGAAGCCTGGATTAGCTCAATGGTTAGAGCATCAGCACGGAAAGCTGAAGGTTCGGGGTTCGATTCCCGGTTCAGGCATAAATTTTTCTCTTTACCATTTGATTATAATAATAACTTGTTATACAAACAGTGTTTGAAACAATTTCATGTTTATAATACTTTTATTGTAAGAGTGTTTTTAATTTTTGTTTCAAATTTATTCAGAATGAGAATTATGTGACTTTGATTGTTTTACCTTTGTGGTCTTCAATTTATAAATATGTTGGATAAAAAGTTTTTACATCTCACCTCATAAAGTTCTGTGTTTTCATGATACCGATTTCAAAGGTCATTTGCTTTCATCTTCAGTCAAACTCAAACTCTTTGAGTTGTAGGTTGGAGTTTGACTGAAGATGAAGGCAAATGGCATTTGAAACTGAGGTCATGAAAATACAAAACTATATGAAGTGAGATGTAAAAACTTATTATCCAACTCATTTATAAATTGAAAATTGCCTCATAGTATTACTTCCCATTATAATTTTGAATAAATAAAACTACAATTTACAGGAATAATATCTTTAGATTTAAATGCACATATGAAGGGTGCAGGGAAAAAACAAGGTAAGTCACTTTTTCCTTGATACCAAGAAAACACACTTTTAGTTGTACAACATCCATACTTCCTTAACTGTATGACAAACTTTGGAGGTAAATAAACCCATGAATAAACTGTATATTTTAGTGTTTCACATTTCTAAATGATAGTGCTTTTCATGGAGAATCTAATGACACCTCAAACTCCATTTGGACAAAAAGGTGTCTTACCAGGTTCATTCCCTGTACCATTCATAAAAGGAATTTAAGCTTACCTTTCTGAGGCACTTTCTCAATTTCACATTCAAATTTGACGCTCTCTCCTTCCTGGATGGTAGCAGACTGCGGGAATGTCTTGAACACAGGGCTCTTGGGCTCTTCATTTGGAACTAAAAATATTATTTAAGTTCAATAACAATGTCATATATTTTAAATATAATTACATATTTTTACATACTGTGTTAAATGTTTAATTATTGATGTTATGGATTATAAAAATTATAATTTCAAATATCTTTTAAGTAACACAATTTTAAGCTGAATGTTAGGTTGATATGTTCCACTTCAGGAGAAACCCAAGATTCTCCAAATGACATTGCGATCTCCCACATCCATCTGCTTATATATGTACCAGTGAAGCCCTGTGATGTCAAGCAATCATTTTCACATTATAAGAACATACTTTCTGATCACTGACAAAACCTAATTCTCAAAAACATGGTGAAATAACTTGTCACTGTATTTTGCACCACTTTAGGATTGTACAGTAGTCTGAGGGACATGCTATATTATTGTATGTAATTTTTTTCTTACTTTTTTTAAAGAAATAACAGCATTTTAAAACATTTAACATATGTTCAGATTAATAATTTAAAAATCTCACTTTACAAATCTTGTTTCTCACAACACCAGGTTTCAAACGGAATCCTACTCATCTCCAGTCAAATCTCCGACTGATCACCACCAATATCTTCTGAGCTGCCATCTGTGGTCGAATTTATAAATTTTGAGATTAGATTTTGTTCATTAGGAATATGAAAATTCATCATTCTATCTTTATGTTTCTGAATGTATATTTTCTCCAAAATTATCAGTTCCAAAGGTTTATCCAATTGTTTTAAAATTGTTGTTCCTCTTCCAATTTTGTGATTCTCTAGTACACTATGTGCAGCAATTGCCGATTTTTTAATTTCACAACTGGCAGTTCAGTAGATGTTGGCGGCAGAAGAATTTCATCAGTCGGAGATTTTGACTGAAGATGGAAGGGATTCTGTTTGAAACCTGGTATTGTGAAAAACACGAGATTTATGAGGCGAGATTTCAAATATTACTCTGACCATGTGTTAAATGATTATTTTCTCATAATCTTTACTCCCCAACTATAATTTTAAATTAGAATTAGAAAACATGTTTAACTTTCCTTTATAATTTTGATATTACATATGTGATACATATTTTGAGGTTTTTTGTTATATATTTCATACGGTAATACTATATAGAAATCAGGCCTTTACTCATAATTTTAGGATTCTTGGTGAAGAGATCATTCAGATGGAGAGAGCTGTCTTTACATCCTATTCAGTAAATAAGAATAAAAAAATTATATATCAGCTATGAATATCAGAGGAATGGAGGAAGATCAATGGATGGACAGAGAGGAATGGCGTTTGGTTTCCGGAAGAAGGCGGCAGCTGCCATGATACCGGATGATGATGATGATATAGATATTGAAGTCACGTACCTAATACAACCAGAGTGCAGCTGCTGAAGGACTCTCCTGCATCATTGAATGCTTCACAAGTGTATGTGCCTGAATCTTCTGGGAAAATTTCAGCTATATTCAGTTTATAGATGTTAGCCTCATTTGTGTACTGGAAGTCTTTGCTTGGTTTAATTTCTTTATTATTGTGAAGCCATACTACATCAAATTTATGAGCTCCTGTAAGTAAAATTCATTTCAGTGAGTAGAACAAAAGGAAAAATTCCATAAAATTTATCTTACATACTAGGAAACCGGAATAAAAATTTAAAAAAAACATAAAATCACCTCTGGGTTCTGAGTTTGTATCTCAGTTACCCCATGTGAAGTTTGTGGTGGATGAATTTGAGCCAGGGCAGCTTTTTCTCAGGGATTCCTTCGTTTTCCCTACCAAAACCTTCATTCCACTGCTATCTATCTATCTATATATGTATAAGAATTAAATGAATCGTGATTTCTTCTTACCTCATACTTCTATGTTTTTTTTAAACACAGCACTGCAGTATCGGCGACCCATTGTCACCATCGTCAGCTGTTTTCATGACTGTCAATTTTTTCTTTTGGCAGTAATTATCCAAACTGCCATCTGGTGTTCTTTTGAAGGAATTACTCCAAACTGCCATCTGGTGTTCTTTTGAATGAATCATTATCTAAACTGCCATCTATTGTATTTTTGAAGAACTTTGTAATCAAGCTCGGTTTGTCCGAGCTTGATTACAAAGTTCTTCAAAAATACAATAGATGGCAGTTTAGATAATGATTCATTCAAAAGAACACCAGATGGCAGTTTGGAGTAATTCCTTCAAAAGAACACCAGATGGCAGTTTGGATAATTACTGCCAAAAGAAAAAATTGACAGTCATGAAAACAGCTGACGATGGTGATAATGGGTCACCGATACTGCAGTGCTGTGTTTAAAAAAACATAGAAGTATGAGGTAAGAAGAAATCACGATTCATTTAATTCTTATTAATTGAACCTCGAAATGTTAAAAATTCCCAAATTTAATCTATATATGTATCTACAATGGCATTACAGTCCAATGTAGGGGGTTAGCCTCTCCTTTGTTAGGAGTTACTAGACCAGTTAATTTATATATGCTTATTTCCCTACAGATGTCATGAATGGTATGTGGTCAATGTATTGACCGAATGAGACATCTAGTAGGGAACTAAGGTATTACTAGGATGATAAAGGCCAGTAAATTTTGCTGAGAGGCCTCTTTATTCAGGTTTATAAAGTACTTTTACAATCCTGAAAATCTTCAGACTAGGGATCCATGGCTTAAATTCCCTCCTAGAGGAATTGCTCTTTGGATTTTTCCATTCTAAATAAATCGATTGACCCTGACAGGGTTTGAATCTGTGACCCTTGGAACCAGAGGCAAGGAACATAACCACTAGTCCACCATGGCCGACTACATCCCCATAATAATGTCACTCATTTAAAAAGTAATGTAAAGTAATCCCACCCCGGGCCTCAGGAGGCCCTTCATTTAGTTCCATATAATTTCATCTATCCCTGTGATAGTGTGACAATTCTTGTAATCTGGCATCCTTTTATATCATAGTCCTTCAATAACAAAGGCTTTATCTCATTTTATCCCTCAACTTGGCATTAAGCCAGACAGAAGTGTAGAGGAGTATGAAACAGTAAAGATTTTCTGAAAGTGATTTTAAGGTGAGTTCTACTTAGTTTATTTTCTTATTCATTTACTGAAATGGCTTTAAAGTAAATTAAAGTTGAAAGACATAGTTTAAATTCTATATAATTATAATAGCGAACGTACCTATTATTCGACAGGACAATATTACTGCTTCACCATCTTTTACAAAATCAGACTTTAGATGATCAACTATTATTGGAGCCTTGTCCCCACTCTTTGCTTTACCTCCTGCATTTGTCATGGCTGAAATAAAGAAAGATACATTTACAGTAAAACAATATATACACAGAGAAGCAGTATGTCAAGAAATAATCAATAGGAATTATTGAGTTACCTACAATTCAGATTGAACATGTTTCATACTCTATAAGCTAAAAACCAAACATATAAATTATTTTTAATATTTTAGAATGGACAATTTGAGTCTTTTACAATTACAAGCTTAGCTAATTTTTTGGGTTACATAAAATTATATATATTTTATCCATCCATCCATAGTAATTCTGCCCGAGGGCAGGACTTTCACTGCAATCATAGCGTTTTCATGCTATGCTTTCCAGCTTTACTAGGGAATTATAGGTGTGGTAGCTTCCCGTTGCTTTCCACACCGGTGAAGGATGATGATTATAATGATGATGGCCGGATGATTTTCGGGGAACTTTTTGGGCCCTAAGCTTCCTGACATTTGTCTTACAGGTGAGGAAAAACCCCAGAAAAAACCTCACCCAGGAGCCGGAATCGAACCCGGGCCCGCTGCGTGACAAGGCAGCACGCTACCTCGAGACCACAGTGATGGACAAATTTTTCATATGGTACTATACTGCATATTGTGCATTATCACAATTTAAAAAAAATATATATATATAAGAAAACATGAATTTTACAAACAGTATCAAAATTTATGGCCCACTCTGAAGAGAAATATTGGGTAGATATATGTATTTAATTTGATACGAAGTACTGGAAGCAATTTACTTTGATTACAAGTGTACCTTGTCTAAATGATAATAATGAGAGAATTACATTTGTAAAAGATGTGACACTTACGCTTAAACTGTAAGTTTGCAAGTTTCTTTGCTGAACCTTGTGAGTTGACTGCTTCGCACATGTACTGGCCTTCGTCTTCAGGGAATACTTCATTAATAGTGAGTGTTGCAACACCACTCTTATATTTCAGATCTAAAATGTCTGATGAGCTCAATGCCTGAAAATTTAATGTACAATAATTATATACATATTACACAAAGTGTTCTGAAAAAAGTTCCAATATTTAGAGATGAAGTAGTTCACATCATAAAGAAAGTGCATAGGTATATGATGAGTGAAAAGAGTGCCTAAAAAGAGGGAAATTTCAATATTTTGAGGGACATGGGACAATATGACATTAAATAGGTACTGTTATTACAATGTCTCCCTTCTCTTATTAATCCTGTCGGTCTCCTTGTGCTTTTCAACAGAAGTATACTGTCTATTACGAGGGTGGATCAAATATAAACCAGAATTTGTATCTGGAGGATCTGGTAGCGAACTGCAAAGGTTGCAGTTTGGAGGGGAAGTTGGTGGGGGTGTCTGGAGTAGGGATCTTGATGTGTCGCACTCCGAAGAGCGGCCGCTTGCTTCAGTATGCCATGAGCGAGCAAGAGGTACATATGTCTGTTGCGCAATGCATTATTATTAAGATTTGGTGAAAGAAGGCACTAAACCTGCTGAAATTTTGAGAAGGCTCCATGCACAGTTCGGGGAAGCAACCCTTTCAAAGACGCAGGTGTATGATTGGCGCAAAAAAAATTTAGCGGGCCGGGATTCAGTGGAAAATGAGCCCCACCAAAGATGGCAACAAACAAGCATAACTGCAGACAACATTTGTGCTGTATGGGACCTTATTGAGGAGGATCGGCGCATAACAATTTCTCAAATTGCTTCACATGTTGGAATAAGTTTCGGAAAGCAGCATATCACAACAAGCGCCGCCGGAAACCGATCCGAAATGTGATTGTGCTGAATGACAATACAAGGCCACACACTGCTCGGTTGACACAAGAAAAACTGATGAAAATGCATTGGACACTTCTGGAACTTCCTCCTTACAGTCCAGATTTGTCACCCTGTGACTACCATTTGTTTGGGCCACTGAAAGAAGACCTGGGAGGAAGGCGGTTTGGTGACAATGCAGCGGTAGAGGAGTTCGTGTGCAACTGGCTGACTACACGTCTTCCCTCATTCTTCAAGGACGGCATCAAAAAGTTGCCAACTCGATGGCAAAAGTGTGTTGGAAATGCAGGAGACTGTGTAGAAAAATGAGGTGGTGGTTTTGTATTTTTTGTTAATTCAATAAAATTGTAAACAATAATTCCGGTTTATATTTGATTCTCCCTCGTATATCAAGTTTCATCTTTTTGTCCAAGAGGTCCACTTGGTGCTTTTTGATAGGAATAGGCTCTTTCCTTATCACAAGAAAATATAATAAACACCTTCGAAAGAAAAATTTTAATGCTGGTTTATGGACCAATTAAAGAGGGTGGCATATGGAGAAGCAGATATAATAAAAAATAATCCAAGTGCAACAGGCCTAGAAGGCCCTTGGCCTACCAGCCGGCTGCTGGACTCACATCCACATGTGTTAATCACAGAGGTAGACGAACATCTAGCCAGTGTAGGGGTGACATGTGGTCAGCATGTTGGGTCCCCCAGCCATTATAGCTGGTCTTCTCAATCTGGAGTCACTACATATTATAGCACCCAAATGCCTCACGATGCTGGGTGGGCACTGGTCCCATACTGGCCAAAATTCCATGAGAAAATTTCTTCCCCCACAGGGACTTGAACCAGTGCAAGTCCCGTAGCTCTGCGCCAAGGCTACTTGCCTTAACAACTCGGCTATGTCATGGGACAAAGTAGATATAATAGTGAGGTATATGAGCTGTATAAGGAACCATGTATTTCCATAATGGTCAAACTCAAGACTTGAATGGGCAGGACTTGTTCATCACATGGAGAATAGATGTACCCAAAGAAATTTATCGTAAGTAATGCCACGAGTGATTTCCAAATGATCAATAAATTCATGACTTGCAAAGTGAGGAGTGAATTTATCTAGAGAATTTGGAAATCACGAGTGGCATTTGTTAGGACTATTTAACAAATAAAATGAAGCTGTTTACTCATAAATCATTATTTAAATATAGTTATTTTAAAATATTTATATATTTAATGTAAAACGGCGATGTTTGAAAACAAATGAGAAACGATTGCTACGTTTCATTTACTTCTTTTGTTCGTTACTGCAACCAGATCATATTATTTATGGACAAAGGAACGCAAAATTGTAAGAATGCATTCTAGTGGAGAAAAAATGAAACACATCAAACTGTATATTAATTCATTTCTGATGTCCTATGATGTAAATATGACAATTATATTTTCTGGGAAAAAATACATTTAAGAAAGTGCAAACAGTGGTTCTTTTTTTTGGTGGTATAATCAATTGCTACAAATGTTTTTATATTAACTCTCGCATGCGGTATGTGTTGACATTCATGCACTATATATACAATCTGGTGGCCGTATTCTTTAGTGAGTCAGTCACTGCAAAATAATGCTATGACCTATTCATAATGTTAAAAAGGAGGTGCTTTCTTTATTATGATAAACTTTAGTTGGTAAATTCTAGGCGAAACACAACTGTGATTGGTTGTAAATCAAACATCATTGTAACGTGATTGATCATTGACTCCCATTTGGAGCATGAGTTAAATAGTGTATACAAATATAGGGGGCAAGAGAAGAACGAGAAGTCCAAAAAAACAGATGGATTGATGCTGTGGACGAGAATGCAAAGATTCTAGGAGTGAGGAATGGAAAAGGAAGACACTGGATAAGCAGATTTGGAGAGGCTTATTACAGGAAGCCAAGGCCTGACATCAGGCTGTAGCGCCAAAGAAGAAGAAGAAAACTGTTTCCTGCAGGGATAGATTTCATCTTCTCCCTTTTCTTCATCATCATCATCATCCTTCAGACAACACACTTACATTACACATACACTATCATATGAAATTCTGTGCTTATAGAATACAAAAAACAAAATAAAAAAATAAAAGAAGTATAGTTTTTAATTTGAACTTGAGAGGAAATTAGTTCTCCATGCAATGAAGGTTCATACTTTACTCTCGTCAATTTCTCTATAATCATTGTCTTTTCATGTTGTAGCCATGAAGGACTGGTACAAAGTCCTCAAGTCTCAAAAATAATTTCCAACTATCTCTCCTTGGTTATCCCCATGGGGGGGGGGGAAAAAAAAAAACATTTTTTTTCCCCCCCCCTTTTTTATCATTTGGCTGGAACATTAAAATTGCTCTAGGAAATCCTGGATCAGGACATACAATCCACATGTTGACACCAGGTCTGTTGATACTGATGGATTTAAAATATTATGGGCATCAAATTTAATTCCTCGAGGATGTCATTATTTCTTCTGTGATCTCATCTGGTAGAGTCTGTTGATCATCTAACTAGCTGCAATTTTACTTTCATCACTCCATGCTTCATTTCCATAGCAGAAAATTTGTCTTGCCAAAATATTCTATATGTGGGTGCACAATTTCTCTACTGGCGATAGATTTGGTGATTGTGGAGACCAAATCATTATTTGGAAAGTTGGATAGATTATTTTAATATCCAGATTTCTTTGAATCTCATCAGATATTCATTTCATTTTGTGTTGATTAATTAATTAATTTTTAGCAAGTTTTCACAATGTTTCACATCTTCCTGTGCCCATTTAATCTACTGTCATTTTCCTCCACATCTCTCTGTCTCCGTCATCCAATCCTTTTTTCCCTCATGCTGCTCAAAACACTATCAATTCACATTTTTTTTGGCCAACCACTCCTACTTCTACCAAGTAGCACACAATCTATTATTCTTATTGGAAATCTGTCTTCTGTCATTCTTTTTACATGACCATGACATTTTAATTTTTTTTATAAAATCCATAACTGAAGTTTGAACATTCATATTTTATTAACTAAATCATTTAATTACATTATCTCTTATTTTATCTCTCTAGATTAATTAATTAATTAATTTATTTATTTATTTAGCCTGTTGGAGTTAGGTATGAACAGAATTTTTACATGCTGTTGTACAGAATACAAGTACACAACTCATTATATTAGATCACATTAATGCCATCTATCTCCTTAGTGGAGAACCTTAAGTATGAAAAGTGAAGAAGATGGTTGGATCACATAAACACAGTTATTTTGTACAGTTTATTTACACCGGGGGCACGCCGTAATGTAGTGGTTAAGGCACTGCGCTACAAGCTGGAAGGTCGAGGGTTCAAGTCCTGGTGGGGTCAGGATTTTTAAACTGACCCAAACCTTCTGGCGGCACTATGACCCTCGGGTTGACTCAGCTTCTAATGGAAATGAATACCAGATACTTGTTTTGGGGGTAAAGGCGGCCGTCACGCAGAGCTGACAACCTGGCTGACATCAAGTGCCGATTGTCCAGAAAAAGTGGGAACCTTAACCTCCCTATTACCCCAAGGGCCTCCTGAGGCCTGTAGTGGGATCACTTTACTTTATTAATATTTTGTAATGACTAGTTAGTTATTTATGAAAAGTATACCTGTCCATTCTTGGTCCAGCTAATTTGTGGTTCTGGATCTCCCTTTATAGTGCAAGTGAGAAGTAGCTGATCTCCATCATTCACTGTCAAATCTTCAAGTTTCTTTGTGAATTCTGGCTTGCACATAAGCGAGTCATCAGGAGGCACTAAAATAAAATAGTTCCATTACAGTATCAAGTATATTAAATAATTTTTTTTATTATTTTATTAGGAAATGTGCACTCAGTTGAGCATTAATGGTGGAACAGGACACACACCCAGAGCCAAAGTAGAGACTTAAAATCCCTTACCCTGCCGGGAATCGAACCAGGGTCGCCGCAGTGGAAGGTAGGGACTCTACCGACTATGCCACGGTGACGGACATTAAATAATATGTGTTTGACGGATATTAAATAATGAGTTTGATATGCACGACTCACCTCATATTTATAGATATTTTGAAGACTGAGGGTTTCGATGCCTTAGGCATTATTATCAATTCATTCAAACTGTCAAAACGGCGGTTGGTGATCCTGTAGGTTGTTTCTGCTCCCTCTGTTGACTGACTGATGAACTTCCAAATCAAATATTTTTCTCTGGGAATTTAAAAGTTCATTATTTTCTTTCTATTTTAGTGTACGTAAAATTTGTCCCAAATTACATTCACAAAGATAGAAAGAAAATAATGAACTTTGAAATTCCCGGAGAAAAAAATTAGATTTGGAAGTTCATCGGTCAGCCAACAGAGGGGGCAGAAATCAACCTACAAGAACACCAACTGCCGTTTCGACAGTTAGAAAGAATTGATAATGATTCCTAAGGCATCGAAACCTAATTTACAATTTTATGAGGTGAGATGTAAAATGGGCATGTCATAGCACTACAATAGGCTACAAGCCAGAAGGTCGAGGGTACGAGTCCCAGTGGGGTCAGAATTTTTAAACTGACCTAAACCTTCTGGCGGCACTGTGGCCCTGGGGTCGACTCAGCCTCTAACGAAAATGAGCACCAAAGGGTAAAGGCAGCCATCTTGCAGGGTTGACAACTCGGTTGACATCAAATGCCGAGTGTCTGGAGATTGTGGGAGCCTTCACCCCCTACTACCCCAGGGGTCTCCTAAGGCCTGTAGTGGGATCACTTTACTTTTAGATGTAAAATACTTAGTATTGCCTATGGCTATAATGGAGAAAATTTACAGCTTCTTTAAAAGGTAATCACTGCTGATGATACTTGGCTACATAATTTTGTTCCTGAGAGCAAACAGCTAAGCTGTGTGTAGAAATCTCCTTCATCACCAACCCCCAAAAACGCAAAAGTGATTTTTTTGCTGGAAAAGTTATGGCCATCTCATTTTTTTTATATACATGGAATGATATTTCAGCATGCTGTCCTACACATATAACAGTAACTGGACAATACTACAGATTTGCCCTGATAACTCTCCAATGCACTAAAGTCCACACTTCTGTGCAACAAGCTGGAAGCTACACCACAAAATTGCAAAGGCATTTACAACAAAAGTTGTTGCTCAATATCTTGCAAAAATCAAAGTATAGTGCATCCCTCACCCTCCCTATAGTTCGCATTTAGCCCCATTCGACTTTTTTCTATTCTCTAAAGTGAAATGTGTCCCTCACCCTCCCTATAGTCCGGATTTAGCCCCATTCGACTTTTTTCTATTCTCTAAAGTGAAATGTGTCCCTCACCCTCCCTATAGTCCGGATATAGCCCCATGTGACTTTTTTCTATTCTCTAAAGTGAAGTGTGTCCCTCACCCTCCCTATAGTTCGGATTTAGCCCCATGTGACTTTTTTCTATTCTCTAAAGTAAAATGTGTCCCTCACCCTCCCTATAGTTCGGATTTAGCCCCATGTGACTTTTTTCTATTCTCTAAAGTGAAGTGTGTCCCTCACCCTCCCTATAGTCCGGATTCAGCCCCATGTGACTTTTTTCTATTCTCTAAAGTGAAGTGTGTCCCTCACCCTCCCTATAGTTCGGATTTAGCCTCATGTGTCTTTTTTCTATTCTCTAAAGTGAAATGTGTCCCTCACCCTCCCTATAGTCCGGATTCAGCCCCATGTGACTTTTTTTCTATTCTCTAAAGTGAAATGTGTCCCTCACCCTCCCTATAGTCCGGATTTAGCCCCATGTGACTTTTTTCTATTCTCTAAAGTGAAGTGTGTCCCTCACTCTCCCTATAGTTCGGATTTAGCCCCATGTGACTTTTTTCTATTCTCTAAAGTGAAATGTGTCCCTCACCCTCTCTATAGTCCAGACTCAGCCCCATGTGACTTTTTTCTATTCTCTAAAGTGAAGTGTGTCCCTCGCCCTCCCTATAGTCCAGATTTAGCCCCATGTGAATTTTTTCTATTCTCTAAAGTGAAGTGTGTCCCTCACCCTTCCTATAGTTCGGATTTAGCCCCATGTGACTTTTTTCTATTCTCTAAAGTGAAATGTGTCCCTCACCCTCCCTATAGTTCGGATTTAGCCCCATGTGACTTTTTTCTATTCTCTAAAGTGAAGTGTGTCCCTCGCCCTCCCTATAGTCCAGATTTAGCCCCATGTGACTTTTTTCTATTCTCTAAAGTGAAGTGTGTCCCTCACCCTCCCTATAGTTCGGATTTAGCCCCATGTGACTTTTTTCTATTCTCTAAAGTGAAGTGTGTCCCTCGCCCTCCCTATAGTCCAGATTTAGCCCCATGTGACTTTTTTCTATTCTCTAAAGTGAAGTGTGTCCCTCACCCTCCCTATAGTTCGGATTTAGCCCCATGTGACTTTTTTCTATTCTCTAAAGTGAAATGTGTCCCTCACCCTCCCTATAGTTCGGATTTAGCCCCATGTGACTTTTTTCTATTCTCTAAAGTGAAGTGTGTCCCTCGCCCTCCCTATAGTCCAGATTTAGCCCCATGTGACTTTTTTCTATTCTCTAAAGTGAAATGTGTCCCTCACCCCCCCTATAGTTCGGATTTAGCCCCATGTGACTTTTTCTATTCTCTAAAGTGAAGTGTGTCCCTCGCCCTCCCTATAGTCCAGATTTAGCCCCATGTGACTTTTTTCTATTCTCTAAAGTGAAGTGTGTCCCTCGCCCTCCCTATAGTCCAGATTTAGCCCCATGTGACTTTTTTCTATTCTCTAAAGTGAAGTGTGTCCCTCACCCTCCCTATAGTTCGGATTTAGCCCCATGTGACTTTTTTCTATTCTCTAAAGTGAAATGTGTCCCTCACCCTCCCTATAGTTCGGATTTAGCCCCATGTGACTTTTTTCTATTCTCTAAAGTGAAGTGTGTCCCTCGCCCTCCCTATAGTCCAGATTTAGCCCCATGTGACTTTTTTCTATTCTCTAAAGTGAAATGTGTCCCTCACCCCCCCTATAGTTCGGATTTAGCCCCATGTGACTTTTTTCTATTCTCTAAAGTGAAGTGTGTCCCTCGCCCTCCCTATAGTCCAGATTTAGCCCCATGTGACTTTTTTCTATTCTCTAAAGTGAAGTGTGTCCCTCGCCCTCCCTATAGTCCAGATTTAGCCCCATGTGACTTTTTTCTATTCTCTAAAGTGAAGTGTGTCCCTCACTCTCCCTATAGTTCGGATTTAGCCCCATGTGACTTTTTTCTATTCTCTAAAGTGAAGTGTGTCCCTCACCCTCCCTATAGTCCAGATTTAGCCCCATGTGACTTTTTTTCTATTCTCTAAAGTGAAGTGTGTCCCTCACTCTCCCTATAGTTCGGATTTAGCCCCATGTGACTTTTTTCTATTCTCTAAAGTGAAATGTGTCCCTCACCCTCCCTATAGTCCGGATTTAGCCCCATTCGACTTTTTTCTATTCTCTAAAGTGAAATGTGTCCCTCACCCTCCCTATAGTCCGGATTTAGCCCCATGTGACTTTTTTCTATTCTCTAAAGTGAAGTGTGTCCCTCACCCTCCCTATAGTTCGGATTTAGCCCCATGTGACTTTTTTTCTATTCTCTAAAGTGAAATGTGTCCCTCACCCTCCCTATAGTTCGGATTTAGCCCCATGTGACTTTTTTTCTATTCTCTAAAGTGAAATGTGTCCCTCACCCTCCCTATAGTCCAGATTCAGCCCCATGTGACTTCTTTCTATTCTCTAAAGTGAAATGTGTCCCTCACCCTCCCTATAGTCCGGATTCAGCCCAATGTGACTTTTTTTCTATTCTCTAAAGTGAAATGTGTCCCTCACCCTCCCTATAGTCCGGATTTAGCCCCATGTGACTTTTTTCTATTCTCTAAAGTGAAGTGTGTCCCTCACTCGCCCTATAGTTCGGATTTAGCCCCATGTGACTTTTTTCTATTCTCTAAAGTGAAATGTGTCCCTCACCCTCCCTATAGTCCAGACTCAGCCCCATGTGACTTTTTTTCTATTCTCTAAAGTGAAGTGTGTCCCTCGCCCTCCCTATAGTCCAGATTTAGCCCCAAGTGACTTTTTTCTATTCTTAAAGTGAAATGTGTCCCTCACCCTCCCTATAGTCCGGATTTAGCCCCATGTGACTTTTTTCTATTCTCTAAAGTGAAGTGTGTCCCTCACCCTCCCTATAGTTCGGATTTAGCCCCATGTGACTTTTTTTCTATTCTCTAAAGTGAAATGTGTCCCTCACCCTCCCTATAGTTCGGATTTAGCCCCATGTGACTTTTTCTATTCTCTAAAGTGAAGTGTGTCCCTCACCCTCCCTTATAGTTCGGATTTAGCCCCATGTGACTTTTTTCTATTCTCTAAAGTGAAGTGTGTCCCTCACCCTCCCTATAGTTCGGATTTAGCCCCATGTGACTTTTTTCTATTCTCTAAAGTGAAGTGTGTCCATCACCCTCCCTTATAGTTCGGATTTAGCCCCATGTGACTTTTTTCTATTCTCTAAAGTGAAGTGTGTCCATCACCCTCCCTTATAGTTCGGATTTAGCCCCATGTGACTTTTTTCTATTCTCTAAAGTGAAGTGTGTCCCTCACCCTCCCTATAGTCTGGATTTAGTCCCATGTAACTTTTTTCTATTCTCTAAAGTGAAGTGTGTCACTCATTCTCCCTATAGTCCTGATTTTGCCCCATGTGACTTTTTTCTATTCTCTAAAGTGTAGTGTGTTCCTCACCCACCCTATAGTCCGGATTTAGCTCCATGTTACTTTTTTCTATTCTCTAAAGTGATGTGTGTCCCTCACCCACCCTATAGTCCGGATTTAGCTCCATGTGACTGTTTTCTATTCTCTAAAGTGAAGTGTGTCCCTCATTCTCCCTATAGTCCCGATTTTGCCTCATGTGACTTTTTTCTATTCTCTAAAGTGAAGTGTGTTCCTCACTCTCCCTATAGTCTGGATTTAGCCCCATGTAATTTTTTTTTATTCTGTAACCTGAAGAAACATCTTTGTGGGAGATGTTTCCATCTTCAAAACAGTAGTAAAAGCTGAGGAAAGACCTGTCAGAAAGTGGTTTCCAGCATTCTTTTACAGACTGGAACAAGTACTTTGCATCCAAAGGAGAATACTTTAAGAAGTATCATCAAAATTCTGAGGATGAGTAAAGATATGTTGCCAAAAAAATTAATGATTATTCTTTATTGAACAGCCCTCCCATGTTATCCATGTAACTTTTCTTAATGCCCTTCTTAGATAATGTGCACTAGTTATTATAAAATGTCTGAAGCTAATAATTACTGTAATATTTTAATACATACGTATCAGTTCCTTTGTGGCACTACGAGACCTTGAAGAACCATCAGTGTCAAGTCTAGCTCCATACTTTTTTATAGTGCGTTTGTTTTCAGATGATGTTTCAGCAGTCGTTGAACTGCTCACTGCTGAATGCTGAAATGAGATAAAATTTAATTCACATCAATAACAACATTGCTCTTAGGAAAATTACATGCAGAGAGATCAGGGCTTGCTTGGTTTAGGCTAGGGGCATGGAAATTTCTAAAAATTTGTGACGATCATGATATGCGAATATGTCCAATATGCAGGAACTTTGAAGACGAGATACATATATTAGGTAAATATGATGATTTAGAATATTGGAGATGTCAGTTATTACCAGAAATATTTCTAAATTCAAATCAGGAAAGAATCAGTTATTGGTAAGTCCAGAAAATTGGATAAACTTGGGTAAATTTCTGGACAAAACGCAGAAAATAAGAACAACACTCATTCATGAATAAATATATGTTATCAAAATGCAATACCATTAATTCTTAATAATTATACATAACTTAATTAATGTATAATGCTATTGTATTATTATGTAATTGTAATATTATTGTGTTTTCTTTATGTAATTGCAATGTTATTGTTTTTTTCTTTATACTATTACCAATTATTACTTTATTGTAACGGACTGTCAACAGCACATACGGCTTACTGCCCATGCGACCCATATTTGTAAATAATATTGTAAATATCTTACTTTTTGTCTAATAAAGTCCTACTACTACTACATCCGTGTAAATTATAGGGTGTCCCATTCAAACCTCCCACATTTTAATTAATCATAACTAACAAAGCATGCAGAATTATGAAATGAGGTCGGTATTAAATGAAACAGAAACTCAAACAATTTTCATTGCCACACACTAAAACACCTCTATATGTGAACCATAACAATTTTTGTGTTAAAAAGTGTTTTACCTTTGTAGTGCTACTGCTGTATTGGTTCGATGATGTCTTGGTGGAACTGCTACTGCTGTAGCTTGACTTGATTGTAACTGGTGGAGGAGCTGGTCGGCTAGGCTGCTCAATGTATCTGCGATCTGTAATGTTTCAATTATTCTTGTTACTTTGTGAAGAGTGTGGTAACTTCCCTACCTCACATATGGCATCATCAGAGTTGATTACTTAAAGTATTCACGTAGACTTTCACGGCTGGAGTTGCTATGATGAACTTGATCAAGATTTTTGGGCTCTAGGCCGTGGTCGTGAGGCTTGTAGTTCCCCGACGTTTCGCCAGAGACTGCATCTGGCGAAACGTGGGGGAACTACAAGCTCAAGACAACCCTTGAGGATGCCAGATGCAGTCTCTGGCAAAACGTCGGGGAACTACAAGCCTCACGACCATGGCCTACAGCCCGAAAATCTTCATCAAGATCATCATAGATTACTTAAAGGATTTAATAACTGTATAAGGATTAAGTTTAGTGAAATATGTAAGTTTTATACAAGTTAAATTTAATGATGCTCATAAGTACGCTAAAAGTTTGCAAGAAGGAAGACGGACACAAAAGCCTGCTAATTATACTTATTGTCAAAAGGTACGAAAAGAATAATGTTAATACCTAACATGCTGCCAGAATAATACTTTATTTTGAAGAAATGTTTTTAATGCAGTGAGTTTAAATGCGTTAGTCTTTCTACTGAACCTTTAAATCAAAGAGCTGTGCTACTGAATGAAATTTATATAGTCTAACATAATAATTAAGGGGTTTGGGGGAAAAACCAGGTAGATCCATTTAGGTATTTGGCATAATTTAAAAAAAAAAACTGTTTTAAAGATGAATTATGCTTTCTCTAAAGTACAAACTGTAACATAACATGGAAATTAACACAGCAGCAGGTTAGAACAATATGGAAAGAGGATAAGCAAATGAGAAATTGTTGGTTTGATGAAGTTTGGAGAAATGCAATAGAAAGGAGAAATTAACTCCATAAATGAAATGATAAATGGGAATATTGGATATAATAAACAACAATATAAACACAAAAGTAGAAAGAAACATTGAAATTATGGGGAAGAAAAAAAAAAGATAGTATTTTAATAGAAATCTGGAAAATATCCAGAATTCATATAATAATAAAGAAGGTAAAAGTTTTCGTAAATATGTAAATTATTTTTAATAAAGCTTTATACCTGAAACAGTATTAAACCACCTGATTTATTGGATATAGAAATGGCAGTGGAAGGTATCAGGACACTGACCAAGATAATTAAATTTGGGGGTTAGATCTAAAGAAAATCTATGTATACAGATTTTTGAAAATATGGGAAGAGTAGATTCCAAAAGAGTTGATATATGGAATAATTAACCCTATATATAAAGAAGGGAATTTTATGTATTGTGAAAATCAAATGACAATATCCATTGCTTTGTTCTGCATATAAATTTTGGTTAACATGTAATACAGTATTCCAAATTACAACCATATGCTACAGAAATAATAGGAGAATATTTAGATTTTAGAAGTGGATAAGGAACTGCAGATAAAATTTTTACCAGAGATATATTCAAGAGAAGTGTCAGGAATATGACACTGGCATATACTGCCTGTTTATTGATTTTAAAGCAGCATATGATAGTTTAAGTGAAATTGTATCATCTCACCTCATATTCTCCTTCTTCTTAGACAGGTTTCAGGACCTTCTTCAGTTCCATCCTCAGTATTTTTACAACCGCTGTTATATCGTCTTGAAGAGGTGGCTCTTTGAGATGACATGAAAACAGTCATAAAAATACTGAAGATGGAACCGAAGAAGATCCCGAAACTTGTCCAAGAAGAACAAGAATATGAGGTGAGATAATAAACTTTTACTTAAATAAATAATACTTCAGTGTTAATTCCTAAAAAGTCAAGCTTATGATAGTGCTAGTTTCCCAAGGAAATTGTTTAAGTTGAGCAGAGTAATTGATAGAAAACCATATACATTAGTAAATATTGGGAAATATTTAAAAGATTTTAAGCTAGGTAATGTTTTAAGACAAGGTGATGCAGTTGTGTCTTTATTGTTTAATACAGTGCTTGAAATAACAAATAAAGAAATTTCTTATACAAACTAATGGAACAATTTTTTATAAATATACAAATGTAGCCAAATTTCAGCACATGCAGATGACATTGTTATAGTGTGAAGAAGACAGAAGGCTGTAAATGAAACATTCATGGCTTTGGTGGAAAAAGCAAGTGGGACTAGAAATTAATAAAAAAAGAAAGGATATTTCAAGAAAATTTATCATAAAAGATAAAATATGATGTAGTTCTGAAAATTTAATATATTTTGAGATATTTCTAAGAAATAATTCTCAAATATACACTGAAATGGTATATAGGGCTGCCAAAAAATATAAAGCATATTTTATTCTCTTTCCCATGTTGAAGGGTCAGATACTATGTAGAAATACAAAAATTAGAATATATGAATATTTTTTAAGACCTGTTTATTATTACATATTGGAAAGAGACATTAGATTTTCTATAAAGAAATTAGTAATTGGCTGCTGCTTTAGAAAGCACACTTCTAAGAAAAATATTGGGAGCAGTTAAAGTTGAAACCATAATGACTAGAGAAGATAGTAGAACATAAATTAAGGCAGATATATAAGGATTTGGATATGGTATCATCGATAAGGATGAAATTGTTAGTTCATGTAAATAGAACTAATGAGAAAAAAGTGGCCCACTAAGATTTTGTGTACCAACTAAATGAAGTTGACAGGGAGGTAGACCCAAAACTAGATGGAAGGAATGTGTTTAATGACATGAATAAATGCAAGATCATCGGGTGGAAGATTAGGTCTAAGAATAGAGAAGAATAAAGGAGGTCTGTGCGGGACGTAAAGGTTTGGGGTGTAAAGATCTGATTCATATGTTTATTCTTTTAAGTACCTACCATATTTTGATTGCTGAAACAGATGATATTACATTAAATTGACAGTAAAGCAAACCACTGAAATCAACATTGGAAGACAAATTGCAATATTTTATTCATAAAGCAGGAAAGTGAAGCATTTACCACATGCAAGCATTGCAAACATATCAAGCAAAACCATTATTTACATATCAAAAAGTAAGAAGCATGAAAACAGATTAACACATGTAAATATAACTTTTATAAATAAATTTTAGTTTTAAAAAAGAGCACTGAAAATCATATAGAAGCAACCCAAATAATAATTTATGTAGAATGAAAAATGTAAATTAAAAAATAAGGGTGTATGTGTCAGTATAAAATAAAATAAAATAAAGTAAAATACAAGACATGATGCAAAGATGACATTGGAATAAAGTAAAAAAGATGTATAAAAAACATGAAAATAAGATTATAATATTGGGGGAAATGGAAGAAAGAAAATATAAGGTGACACAAACAGAGAAGGGACAGTATCAAACAAGAACAGATAAACAGTTAAGAGCAAGTTTGCTAGTGGGTTACCTCCAGAGTACATCAACTTATTAGCTAATTCAGCCTGCTCAGCACTCTCTCCATAGCCTAAGAAAGGGACAAGAGAAAAATTATCAATGTAATATTATAGTACTTACTCTACAGCCTTATACCCAAGTATCGGCAATGTAATGTAAGACGACAGTTTTCAATGTTAGTAACTTCATTCAATAGTTACATATATTTATAATATAAAATAATGAGACTAGGCATGTGACCACTAAAGGCGGTCAAACTCTGTCTTATTTCCATTCACTCTCATAAGTGACAGCAGCTGAAAGGGCCACAAGAGCTTCGTGTACCGGTAACAAGTGCTCGAGAATGAGAAATACCAGGATTCTAGCAGTGAATACAGAGGACTAAGTCAAGCAGTATTCATGCCACATAAGAAATGTTTACTGCATGTAGGAAGTTCTATGTTTCTCAATAGCCAAAGAAATTCCTTCTTTTATGAATAAATCCATCCATAGTAATTCTGCTCGAAGGCAGGTCCTTGACTGCAATCATAGCATTTTCATGCTATGCGTGCAGCCTTACTAGGGAATTATAGGTGTGGTTGCTTTCCACGCCGGTGAAGGATGATGATGATGCTGATAATGATAAGGATAATGATGATGGCCATATGATTTCGGGGACCGTTTGGGCCTTAAAGTTTTCCTAACATTCGTCTTACAAGTGAGGAAAAACCCCGATAAAAACCTCACCCAGAAAAACTGCCCCGACTGGGGATCGAACCCAGGCCCGCTGCATAACAAGGCAGCATGCTATCTCGAGACCATAGCGGTGGACTATGAATAAATATTTATTATTATTATTTCTGAAATATGAATGTATAAAACATTAAAAGCCATTCCATATTAAATCAGAAAAAAAAAGTATATATATGTATCCATCCTTAGTAATTCTGCCTGAGGGTAGATCTTTCACTGCAATCATAGAATTTTCATGTTATGTTTGCAGCTTTACTAGGAAATTATAGGTGTGGTAGCTTCCCATTGATTTCCACACCGGTGAAGGATGATGATGATAATGATAAGGATTATGATGATGGCTGAATGATTTTCAGGGACAATTGGGCCCTAAGCTTCCTGACATATTTTTACAGGTGAGGAAAAATCCCAAAAAAATCTCACCCAGGAGACTGTCCCAACCAGGAATCGAACCCATATATATATATATATATATATATATATATATATATATATACGATAAGGATGATGATGCCTGGATGATTTTCGGGGACAATTTGGCCCTAAGCTTCCTGACATTTGTCTTACAGGTGAGGAAAAATCCCGAAAAAATCTCACCCAGGAAACTGTCCCAACCGGGAATCGAACCCATATATATATATATATATATATATAAATTGAATTTGCATCTTCAAAAGTTTATAATTTTTTATAGTTAAACTTTATGTTGCACTTAACATCTAAATTGAATTTCTGGTCTCAGTTTGATATGCTGTAATTAAGGAATAATAGATCTGTCAATTTATTGTAATTTTAAAAAGAAGCCTTTTATTTTAAATAAATTTCTCAAAGTGTAACTACTCCTTAAACTTGAAAAGATAATCATATTATTATAATTTTATGCACTTTCACTTGAAAATTAGTATACTAATATATACTTTTTCTAAATGGCATAAATTGAATTATTGTATAATTGACTAATTTACCCATTTTATATAAGTAAATAATAACAAGGTAATCAATTGAGTTGGTGTTTACTTGATGAAAATCCATATTCATTAATTAAATAAAAATAAAACGTTGACAATGTCTATATAGGACAAACTGGTAGACCTTTTATATCTCGGATAAAGGAACACATGAGAGCATATAACAGAAATTTAGAAAATTCAAACTATGCTAACCACCTATTCCAATTTAATCATTGTTTCGATCCAAATTTTGAAATTTTACATATTTGTGATAAGGGTAAGAAGTTAGATCTTTTGGAGGCTGTAGAAATTAATAAGTTTAAAAGTAGTAAAAAACTGTTAAATTCTCAACTTGATTTGAATGAATCCCCTTTGTTAAATTTAAAAATTTAAATAAATATTGTTGTATTGTTGCTTAAATCAGTTGGAACACAATTCATAATTTGTTAACATGTCTGAAGAAGGTACAGTGTACCGAAACAGCTGTCACTGAATTATATAATAAATATGAAAATCAAATAAAACTACGTTTTATTTTTATTTAATTAATAATAACAAGGTATTCCATACTGACTAACTATTGTCTGACATTTCAATTTATTAGTAGAAGAAAAGAAACCTCATAAATTATAATTTTCATAACAATTTCGCAGGGAAAAAAAAATTATGTAAATTCTAAACACACATTTAGTGCTATCGAAGTACATTTTATTTACAGTACTAAGTACATATTTAATTAATTGTTTTCACATGTAATAAACATGCTTATATTCAGAGTGTAAGGCTTGTAGAATTATGGGTAATCTGATCCAATGGAACACCTGGTCGCTCTTGATTGCATTCTACTCCTGTGCATGTGTTTGGCATTCTTCTCCCATGCCAAATGCCTCCTTAGAAGCAACGAGACCGGGAAGCTTAGGGAGTGAATATGTATTTGACCGGCTATAGTGTCCACTATCAACCCTCCATGCTATAATCATTAAAATGTTTATCATCCCAGAAATCCTGCTTCTTTTTTAGGCAGATTGTATCATGCTAATTACATGATTCCCTGCAATCAGTGACAGCAACCACATTAGTTGGCCTTGGTACCTCAGAGCTGCTGTGCCATAAAATAAAATTGTATATTTACAAGATTTATATAATACATACGACTCTCAAGGAGACATGGGTGCTCCCCCAGCTGGAGTTTCTTCACCCAATTAATTTAGTTATGCTTATTTCCCTATAGATGTCAGTGAGTGACATGTGCTCAGTACATCGTCTCAATGAGATATTTAGTAGGCAACTAAGGTATTTAACTTTTATAGTAATTAATCACTATGAGGTTTAATTTCACCATAAACTAAGGTATTACTTGGGTGGGGAAGGTTGGTTAAATTTTGTTCAGAGGCACTAATTTAGGCTTGAGAATCTTTTACGAGCCTGAAAATCATGAGACACAAGACCCAGGGTAAAGTCCCACCTGGAGGACTTGTCCCTTGGATTTTTCGATCCTTAAAATCCATTTCTTATATTACAATGTTTTGTGCTATGAAACACTAACCTAAAACTTTGTGAAAGTGGTGGGTAAAGGGCAAATGATGATGATGATCATCATGATTGATCCCCGCCATCCTGCTGTGGAACATGGATGCTTTCTTAGTGCAAAGTTTCTTAACCAGACTAATTTAATTTACACTTATTTCCCCATAGATGTCAGCAAGTGACATGTGGTTAGTACATCACTTCGAGGAGACATCTAGTAGGAAATTAAGAAATTACTTGAATGGAGGAAGATAATTAAATTATGCTCAGATGCCTTCTTATTCAGACTTGAAGTTTCTTACAAGCCTGAAATCTTCAGACTTGGGACCCAGGCTTAGAGTCCCTCCCAGACGAATTATTCCTCACATTTTTCCATCCTAAAAATCAATCAACCCCAGCTGGATTTGAACTTGCAACCCTCAGAACTAGAGGTAAGGAACATAACCACTAGACATCATGGCAAACAGCAGACCATAACAGTCCTAAATAAATGTTGTTGATAAATAAATAAATATGTTCTGTAATGCCAAGTCTGTCGTCTTACATTAAATAGCATTAGTTATATAATCTACAAATCATTAAGAGTAATTCTATATAATTATGAAGTTGAACAAATTAATGCTAAATACATATCACAACTCAAAGTTACTTTAAATCTCTGATACTTTTAACCAAATACTAATGAAATCCATGCAGTCACATTACAACTGGACAACACAGTGTAGTAATATCAAAGGCATATATAAACCTTTTGAAGGCAGAGGAAATGACCAGAATACCTGATTAACAAAAGAAGATCAATTGTCATGTTATAAAAAACTATTATTTTAGTTTCTATTTTTAAAATTGATTTAAAAAATCCATTAATTGTTAATATTCTCTCTTTTATAATTTCTTCCACCTATTACCGAATACACTATGTTAAAAATTTAATGAAAACACATTTCCTTTTAAATTTACAAGGTACTTAGGGGCATGTCTTAGAGTAGTTTGTAAAGGCGGTAAAACTCTGTCTTACTCTCACTCGCTCTTGTAAGCAAGAGCAGCTGAAAAGGAGTGCGGCCACATGAGTCTCAAGTACTGTTAACAAAGAGCTCAAGAATGTCAAGAATGAAAACCCGGGATTCTTGCAGTGAATATGAAGGATGAAGTCATGCAACGTTCTTGCCACAAAAGAAATGTTTACTGCATGTACAAAGCCATACATTTCTCAAAAGCAAAAGGAATTCCTTCTTTTACAAATAAACAATAATTACATTGGTCGACAAGGTTTTCTTCACAAGAAATCTGATTAGTGAATCTAGAGCATTTCTTCATATTGAATTCAGATATGTAGTCAGACTTTTTCCATCAGGCACAGTTTTTTTTGTGACAGCTACTTTTTAAAATTGATTTCAGCATTCTCTTTGTCCTGTCATGGGATGCAACATGTCCTTAAAAATTCACTTTTTGGACTCTCACTTAGACGTCTTTCTGGAAAATCTTGGGGCTGTCTCTGATGAGCACGGTGAGCATTTTCATCAGCAAATTTCCACAATGGAAAAGAGGTACCAAGGCAAGTGGAGTTCTAATATGCTGGCTGACTACTGTTGGACCAAGAAGAGAGATGTTCCAGATGCAAAATATGCCCGAAAATCACTATCTACCACTTTCTAGGTAAGTCAGAATGAGTTAGAGTTAGATGGATTTTATTAAAAATTATAAAAATTATAAATGAATATCACAGAAAACTCTTGCCTGATAGAAAAAAACTGAAATGATATTTAAATTCAGGATGAAAAATACTTCTAAAATCTCATATTTTTATTCTTGTGAAAGAAAAAAGGTTAATTTTTGTCAACCAGAGTTATTATTATTATTACTAAAATATAAATATATAAAACATTTAAGGGCCATTCCACATGAAATCAGAAAAAATATATATAAACTAAACTCACATCCTCAAAAATTTACAATTTTTTATAGTGAAATATTATGGTGCGCTGAATGTCTAAACTGAATTTCAGGTCTCAATTTGATAAACAGTAATTAAAGAATAATAGATCTATCAATTTACCGTATATTTGAAGAGAAGCCTTTTGTTTGAAATAAATTTCTCATAGTGTAACTACTAAGAATCAAATGAATTGTCAATTCTTCTTACCTCATACATCTATGTTTTTATAACACAGAACTGCAGTATCGGAAAAAAAAAACATCTTTTCCATCTTCAGTTGCTTTCAAGACTCAATGTCATTAACTGTTTTCACGTGAAAACAGCTGAAGATCGAAAAGATGTTTTTTTTTCTGATACCACAGTTCTTCACGATTCATTTGAACCTCATAATGTTAAAAATTCTCAAACCAACAGCTTATTAATACCATTGAGTTGTAGGCCTTCTTCATCCTCTAAAGATTTGATGGCTGCCTAGTACAGTTATGTAACACTTTTCTGTAACGAATAGAAAGAGAGCACTCTCTTGCTAATAAGATATCCTGGTCAAAAACCATGTTATGCTAAGAAGAAATAAATAAACATACTACCACAACAGGAAAACAGGAGCTGAAAATAAAACTAGCTAAGATATAATAGTAGTAAGCTACTTTTATTAGCTTTAAATTACATACTGGAACTTTGTCTTTTTAATTAGGAAAAACTGAGTGGTTTTGATTTTCACATCATGCCTCTATCAATAGGGATTATTTTAATGCTGGTATGAAGAAGTTCATGATATTTTACTGTATACAGGGTGTTGCAAAAAAACACTGACAATGGAGGTGAGGTAGTATATTGAGATATAAGAATTAAATGAATCGTGATTTCTTCTTACCTCATACTTCTATGTTTTTTAAACACAGCACTGCAGTATCTGCAACCATTGTCACCACCTCAGCTGTTTTCATGGCTGTCAATTTTTTTGTTTGCCGGTAATTATCCAAACTGCCATCTGGTGTTCTTTTGAAGGAATTATTTTCTAAACTGCCATCTGGTGTTCTTTTGAATGAATCATTTTCTAAACTGCCATCTGTTGTATTTTTTAAGAACTTTGTAATCAAGCTCGGTTCGTCTGGAATCTCAAAGTTCATGGTTCTAGTATGGTTTTTTTGAATATATATTTTTTCCCAAACTGTTAATTCCAAAGGTTTGGATAGATGTTTCAAAAGTTTTGTTTCTTTTTCAATTCTATGATGCTCTAATAAACTATGTGCTGCTATAGCTGATTTTTCAATTTTTCCATTCTTTATGTTTCTGAAGTGTTCTTATTTACGAGTTTCCAAGTTCTTTTTTGTTTTCCTATATATATCCTGTTGCAATCTTTGCAATCAATTTGATAAATTCCAGATTTTTTGTTGTCTGGGATGTTAACTTTATTATTAGTTAACAGTAAATATTGAGATATGTTGATCATTTTTTATTAAGGTACCTATGTCTGGAAATTATGTGTTTTTATGCTATGACTAGTTAATTATGTTGCAAAATTAGTGTTAGATTGAAATATTTGAAGACTCATTACATGACAACACCTCACAGGTATGGAACCAGTGATAAGTGTCTTTGCAATGGAATATGGCTGCAACATAACTGAGCTCCAGCTCACTTCCATGCCAATGTGAGGAGACATTTGAATACCACATATCCAGGTCGATGGATTGGCAGAGGGGGACCAGTCCCATGGTCTTCAAGATCACCTGATCATAACCCTCTTGACTACTTTTTGTGGGGCAACATGAAACAGTCTGACCAAGATGCTGAAGATGTTTAGAAGACTAATTGAAACATGTTCAAGAACAAATCAACATTAATATTGAGGTAAGATATAACAGACTCAAAATAATTTAATTGAAACAGTCTGTTTATTAGACTCCAGTAGAGTCACGTACAGATCTTATAGCCCTAATCCATGCTGCTACAGAAATAATTCAAATGAGGCCAGGCGTATTTGAACGTGTGTGCCAATCAATACATCACTGATGTATGCTCTGCAATGAGATGGAAGGTGGATATTTTGAAAACTCAATATGACTGTGGCAGAATTGTCAAGTATTGTGTCTTGAAATCCAACTAACGAAACTCTTGAGAAGTTAGCTTGTCATAGTGTGAAAACACATCATTTCCAGACAGTGATATCTTATTAAAAAATTATCAGCATATCTCAATATACTACTCATCTCCATTGTTGTTTTTTTTGCAACACCCTGTATAAATACACCCATGTTTCTAAAATGTATAATGTGACAAGAACCTTTCTTTTTCCCCCATTAATATGTGAGTGTGTTTTTTAGTGTGTACGCCCACTGCACTGTTCAAGCTTCAGGTTCCTCAGTAACAAAATAGATATTAGAGTGGTTATATACATTACTGTATACTATATTAAATTTAAAAATTTTACTAATGGATAAAATTGATTAACTTTAGATCTAACAAGGGAACTGTCAACCATTGCATGCTGAAACCTACCTTGAAATTTCTCCCAAAAAAGCATTGTTATGTACCAAGGCCATGTCCAAAAATATATAAGCCACTTTTTAACTGCAAGGCACACGAAATCAAAGCCAGAATCCAGCAATGGCAATCAACTGTATGGAGCAGATGAACTCCCTGATTGAGTAAGAGTAGAATGGAGTGATGTGGGATGTGGCACAGACAGTAGGTAGTGAAGGTAACCCAATCTACCAATTCGGGAGTTGTATTACTTCCTTATAGTTTAAATGAGAGATTTGGCACTGGTACCTTGCAATTAATGGAAAATTCCAAGGAGAAAGTCCTCCGGGAGGGACTTTAAGCCATGGGTCCCGAGTCTGAAGATTTTCAGGCTCGTAAGAGATCCTTAAGCCAGAATGAAAAGGCCTTTAAGCAAAATTTACTGAATTTTCCCATCCTAGTACTACCTTGGTTTCCTAGATGTCAGTATGAGGCGAAACACTGACCACGGACCACTCAAATGACATCTATACAAAAACAAGTGTAACTAAAGTAGTATGGTTCAAATTCTTCCCTGTAGGGAGAGAAGCGCCTAAATCTCTGTTAAGGGAAACATGGGCTTACAAGATTACAAGATACAAGAAGACCTTGCAGTTAAAAGTAGCAGATAATTTTTTGGACACGGTCTTTGTACATCAAAATGCTTCTATGGAAGAAATTTTAAGGTAGGTTTCAGCATGCAATGGTTAACAGTTCTATTGTTAGATCTCAAGTTAACCAATTTTATCCATTAGTAAATTTTTTATTACTGCCAAAAATCAGTAGATGTTTATTTATCAGAGCATGATGTGCTATTGCAATATTAAAGAGCAATATAAATGAAGAATGAATTTTTCCACAGTAATCATTATTTCATATTGACCTGAATCTTTATTTTGTGGTGCTTCAGTTCCTCACTTCCAGAGATTACATATTATTTTTTCTGCTTACCTTCAACAATAACTACACAGCTAGTTTCATCACTGCCATGGATGTTAGTTGCCACACAGCGGTATTTTCCAGAATCTTCTGGTTTACAGTCCACAATTTCCATTGTCACCAACCCATCTGCATGAGTCATGTTGTATTCATACTTTGTCAATTCTCTCTTTTCCTTGAACCATTTTACCTGTCCACAGAAAAAGAAAATAGTTTTAGGAAAAAATATTTTTTGAAAATACTAAAAATATAACAAATTAAATATCAGACTTGGACTAAAAAATTATTTCAGTATCAGCATACTAATAAAAATCGAACAAAACAGATAAAATAGATAAATTAAAGGTGAGTGGAGAAGATATTTTTAACGACTCACGTCATACATTTTCAAATTCATGACTGAAGAGGGACAAGATATTGTCTGAAACCATCAGTATCAAAGAAATTTGAAAATATATGAGGTGAGTCATTAAAAATATGTTCTCCACTCACCATTAATGAAATAACCTCATAATGATTACTTCCCAACATTAATTTAAATATAAAAAAATAAAATAGATAAAGTTGAAAAATCAGAAATTCACAGAAAAAATGTGGGGAATAAAAAAAATTACATAAAGGAAACTAAAAGAAATATGACTAACAAAAAATATTATAAATAATTCCAATCTGTAGGTAAAATCTTATCACCTCACCTCATATTCTTCTTCTTCTTCTTAGACCAGTTTTGGGACCTTTTTCGGTTCCATTCTGAGTATTTTCATGACTGTTATGTCGTCTTGAACGTTGTAACAATGGTCATGAAAATACTGGGGGTGGAACCGAAGAAGGTCTTGAAACTAGTCTAAGAAGAAGAAGAATATGAGGTGAAGTGATAAAATTTTACATAAATAAAAATACCTCATAGTGTTAATTCTTAAAAATTTAATTAATTCCAATACTACCTGTAACAAATTATTACATTTTAAAATCATTAGGAAGTTACATTATGATGTTTAATTTAATATTTGAGTTTGTATTTTTTAACATTCTTACCTCATATGTTTATTTTGTTGGAAGATCATTTCAAAGCTATTGCTCCATCGTCAGCTTGCCAGAAAGTTTGTGGCATATGAGGTATGAATGTTAAAAAATACAAACTCAAATATAAAATTATTACATTTTCAGATTCCAAATCTGATGCCAAAATAGTTCTTAAGAATAATCATAAAATGAAAATTATTTCTAATACTTGGCCCATTAGTACCAAAGAATAATAAAACACTAGATAGGAACCAATCTTGATAACGCTGGTCTGAACTCAGCGAAAGAGCAACAATAAATTTAAAAATAATAACAATAATTTATTCATTATCTTAGTTAAATATTCAATTTATTCAATAATTTGTCGACGTTTCAATCTCCATGTGTGATATCTTTTTCAAGACATTTGACATTTCCAGTTAAAAACTGGCAAAGATAAAATTGATAGTAATAAATTGACAAATATTGTATACAAAATTCAATGAGCTGATAGTAAAAAGTCTTATGTAGGCCAAGCAAAGAGGTTTCTAAGAAAAATACTTGACGAACATAGAAAGAACATCAGTAAACCTGGTACAGAATTTTCGGCAATTAGTGAACAAACAACCATACAAAATGAATAACTGGAAATGTCAAATGTATTGAAAATGATCTCACACAAGGAGATTGAAACATTGACAAATTATTGAATAAATTGAATATTTGACTGAGATATCAAATTAATTATTGTTATTATTATTATTATTATTATTATTATTATTATTATTATTATTATTATTATTATTATTACTATTATTATACCCTCAGGGGTCCTCATCTAGGGGATATGTGGATGGCGACCACAAGGTGCCCAAGCTGTGCAAAACATTTCTTCCACTTACTTGTGTTTTGCACTCTTTTAACTTTACTATCTAACCTCCCTTGGTTAACTCTTGTTTTTTCGACCCCGACGCTATTAGGGCATCCGAGGGCTAGGGAGTCTTTCCTTTCTTCCATTTCTTCTTTCCTTTATTTTCTTTCCTTCTCCAGAAAAGCCTGACCAGAGGCTATAAGATGGTAGCCCATCACTGGTCTTGCCTTCCTTTGGCCAGCAACCAATTGAAGGGACTATTATTATGCTTTCAAGTCTTATACGAGAATTTCCCATACGGGAAAATTTTCTATAGGATCGTAACAGGCCTTGGCCTAATACTTGGAAGGAAGAAGAAGAAGAAGACTATTATTATTATTATTATTATTATTATTATTATTATTATTATTAACTACTCTCAAGGAATAATATAAAGACATATTCAATAAGAAATTTAAAATATGGAGAAATATTAAAATCAGCATTTACTACTCATGTGGAGTAGATCACAAAATTGAGGAGAGATAAAAATTCTGAAAGGGATTCTGTATTAAGGGCAAGGAAAGCTGAAAATAACTGCTCACTCATTTGCAAACTAACTGGTAACAATTATCCCACTACTATACCACAGTACCCAATGTACGTGCATTGTTTTTTGTCAACAGAAACAGGAAATACCAGAAGCAATATTGAATCTCTCAAAGAATATTCCAGACAGAAAATTTGGGGATACGGAAAATTAGCTGTGGCAGACCAGTTCTGAAAAAATAGCCATCAAATAGAGAATGAATCAGAATTATTAAAATCAGTTTCATTTTAAAGATCTTATCGTATGGAAGAAATTTTTCATAAGTAATGCCACGAGTGATTTCCAAATTATTGATAAATTCATGACTCACAAAGTGAGCAACAATAAATTCATGACTCACAAAGTTAGGAGTGAATTTATCAAGATAATTTGGAAATCATGAGTGGCATTTATTAGGACTATTTAACGAATAAAATTAAGCTGTTTACTCACAAATCATTATTTAAATACAGTTATTTTAAAATATTTATGTATTTAATGTAAATGGCGATGATTGAAAACAAATGAGAAACGTTTGTTATGTTTCATTTGTTCATCACTGCATCCAGATCATATTATTTATTGCCAAAGGATCGCAATATTGTAAGAATGCAGCCTAGTGGAGAAAAAATCATACTGTTTATAACCAACATTATAGGTTACTAATTAATTTCTGATGTCCTATGATGTAAATATGTCAATTATATTTTTTTTGTGGAACGTAATTACCTGGGAAATAATACGTATAAGAAAGTGTAAAGAGTGGTTTCTTTTTATTTTTGTGGTATAATCAATTGCTAAAAATTGTTTTATGTTATATCTTGCAAGCGATATCTGGTTACATTCGTGCACTGTATATACAATCTGGTAGCCACACACATTCTAAAATTCTTACATCTTAATATATAAATTGTTATATTTAACAGATTTCTTAGAAGGTCAGACAATGCAAAATAATGCTCTGACCTATTCAGAATGTTAAAAAGGAGGAGCTTGATTTTAAAGTGATAAAATTAAATTGATAAATTCGAGGTGAAAAACAACTGTGATTGGTTGTAAATCAAAACTCATTGAAACGTGATTGGTCATTGACTCACATTTGGGGCATGAGTTAAATAACATTTTCCAATACTGTTATTTTAACACAGTTCCAATAATGGATCATATTCTTTTCACAATATCATTATAATATTATGAGTTAAATAGTCACTAATAAACAAGAAAATGGATTGATGAACTTTGAAATATCAAAGAAAAACTCTTAACAAAGTGTGTGATTCAACCATCAGTGAAGAGGTGTTTAGTGACATGAAAGCTGTCAGTCAACAAATAGTTAGCAATTTCTATGCATTAATTTAAATTTTAACATTCGCAATGAGGGACGATTATTATTTTGAAAAGAAAAATTATTTACGCCCGATTCAGGCATTAATTTTTCTTTAAAAAAGAAGCTAGAAATTTGCACATATGCACATAATACATGTTTCATTTAATTACAAGGTCATTATTGGATATTTATTGCAGGATTTAAAAAAAATAATTATCATGAAATTAACAAAGTTTATAATAATAATAATTGTAATAATCTACAACAGACAGGACATGTGACACATATGGGGAAAGCTTGAGAGGCTTGGAAATTCTTGTACGAAAATCACAGGGATAGCACCAAGTATGTAGAACAAGAATGAGGTGGGAAAATAACACTAAGCATGATTTGAGGGAGGTGAATTATAAGGGAATGATTGAAAATATTAGCTTAAGATAGGGATATATGGAGAGCTTATGTTTGCATGACTATGAACCATTGGGTTCAAATCTCCACTAAGTTAGTTATATGATGATGATGATGATGATAACAACAACAACAATAATAATAATAATAATAATAATAATAATAATAATAATAATAATAATAATAATAATAATAATAATGATAAGAACTGGAATGAGAACAAGAGGACTGGAGGGCATTGAGTGGATGGATAGAGACGAGTAGAGAAGAAAAATAAAACTTTAGGCACAGAAGGATGTGTAAACATTAAAAACCTGTATATAAATAAATAAAAAAATAATGGTGATCCATCCATAGTAATTCTGCCTAAAATCAGGTCCTTCACTGCAATCATAGCATTTTCATGCTAAGCTTGCAGCTTTAATAGGGAATTGTAGGTGTGGTAGCTTCCCGTTGCTTTCCACACCGGTGAAGGATGATGATGATAATGATGATGGACATATGATTTCGGGGACCGTTTGGCCCTTAAAGTTTTCCTGACATTTGTCTTACAGGTGAGGAAAAACCCCGATAAAAACCTCACCCAGAAAAACTGTCCCGACCGGGGATCAAACCGGGGCCCACTGCGTGACAAGGCAGCATGCTACTTCAAGACCACAGCGGTGGACATAATGATGATGATATTAATAATAAAAAAGGCAAATATAAAATGTTTGTTCTAGCTTTTGGAGCAGACTAACAATATCATACAGAATAACCATTACTGTTCATGGTAAAAAGTCATCATATCCCATGAACTGAAGAAAATGTGCTTGATGCTAGTAATTATGAAAGAAGAGAATTGGTACTTACGGTAGGTAAGGGTTTACCACTAAGGCAACACAAGAGTTTGCAAGTCTGACGAATCTGCATAACACGAGGTCGCAAAAGGAATGTAAATACTGGAGCAGATTCTTTCTCCTCTTGCCACATAGTGTAGCCCAGTGGTTCACGCCTTCTAACTGGTTGTACTTCTGGCCTGTATTGTGGTACTGTCTTTGGCAGAGCTGTGGAATATATATAAATATAAATAAGTACAAATGCAATTAGAACATTAAGTTATCTTATTTCTCCCAGTCTATAATACAGCATAAATTAATTAGAAGAGAAATACAGTGTGATTATAAAGTCCCAGTACATTTTAAAGAAATCGCTTACATATCGTATTTCTGTTACAGCCATTCGAAAGATACAAATTTGTTCACCATTGAAGAGCGGATAGAGATTGTTGCTGCGCGTTTAAGAGGCCAGTCGTACGAAGAAGTTAGAAACGGATTCCAAAGGAAACCCTCACGGCAGACGTGTATCTTGATATGTTGCAACTTTTCTTACAGCTACAGTTACAGCAAGAAGGTATCATTGATACAGTGGTGTTGCAACAAGATGGAGCACCACCACACTTTGCTCTGGCTATATGCGGATATCTCAATGACAGGTTTCCCAACAGGTGGATTGGAAGGACATCTCCTCGTATCTGGGCACCTCGTTCGCCAGATCTTGCACCCCTGGACTTTTTTGCTTGGGGGTTCATCAAGCAACAGGTTTCCTAATCTGCAAGTGCTGAAAGAACGCATATGCCAAGCGAGTGAAATGATTACAGAGGACATGTTGGTGCATGTTTTCCGGGCGACGGTGCATCGTTGGGAAACATGTTTTGAGATTGATGGAGGTCATGTTGAACACTAACTTGATAGTACAAATTACCTTATAATTTTTGTTTTATTTGCGCTACGTTATCCACAAAATGTACTGGGACTTTATTAATCACACTGTATTATATATAGCAAAATTAGAATGTTTACAAAAACCACTAAATTTTTTTAACTATATCTTTGGATAATAATTATAATTGACTTTTAAAAATATTGTAGGGTTACAGGTATTTTTCTGCATAGAACCAAATATCTGACCATGAAGATAATAAATTATTTTTTTTTACTGTTTCAGCCAAAATGAGGCTTCCTATATATCAATCAGTTTTATACTATGCATAACTTGAATTGTTAACTATGTTGGCTCATGTATTACAGATAATAACGACCATCACATTGAAGTAGAAGACTGAAACTGGCCAACAAAGCTTATTACTCACTTCATAAAATAATGAAGAGTAATAATATACACTCAAGAAACTAAAATAAGACTATATAAAGTTTTAATAAGATCAGTTTTGACCTATGGTAGTGAGACATGGAGCCTCACTAAAAGATCAGAGGTAGCCCTAAATAATTTTGAAAAAAAAGTACTCAGGAAAATATTTGGACTGATAAACATTAATGGTCAGTGGAGAATATGATACAACAAAGAAATGTATGACAAATACAATGAACCTGACCTTGTCAATTGTATTAAGTTAAAGAAATTAGAATGGGCTGGCCATGCACAAAGGCTCTCAACAAACCAAGCACCAAAAAATGTACTTACAGCAAGTTTTATGGGGAATAGACGAATTGGAAGACCGAAAAAACAAAGGGAGGATGGTATTAAGGAAGATGATGCAAACATACTTAAGTGTCGCAACTAGAAGCTTGCTGCGCAAAATAGAAATGATTGGAGGCAGAAGTTAAGGGAGGCCAAAGCTCGAATTTGAGCCAATCAGCCATTGGATGGATGGATAACTTGAAGTGAATAGTATATATACATTTTAATTGAGTCAGTGCATCTTGCCTAATATTTTGTTAAAATTCTTGAGAATATGTTTCAGTATCTCTGAATACTATCATCAACTCTTTCTGATTCTACAGTCTGAAAGAGTCAATGATAGTATCCATAGATACTAAAATATGATGTCAAGAATTCTAACAAAATATCAGGTAAGATGCACTGACCCAATTAAAAATTATTAAAATGAACCTCATAATGTTACTTCCACTGAAATATTAACTGAATAATATTTATTCAAAAAGAAACAGTTTATACATCTTTCTTTAGGAAATTAGATGGAGCTTGTTTTCTAACCATTTGGAAGCTTATTGCCATTTCATTATTCAGTGTATAATTTGATAAAAATATATGAGAAATATGGGTACTATTTAAAATGAATGTATTCTTATCTGTTCTTAATAAAATGAAATTTAAATGTCATTGAATCATGAAAATATGATTACAAAAAAAAACTCTAGTTTTGTGAGGAAAAATAAATTTGTCAGCAAAGTTTTAAAGGGTCCAGGGTTAAAATGAAACCATAGATCAAGTAATGAGAATAAAACTATCAATTTTTTAAAACTATGTAACATTTTTATTGTGCTGTACTTACGTTGAACGTTAAGGAAGACAACTTCTTCTCTGTAGCCATAATGATTCTCAGCTCTGATGATATACTCTCCTCTGTCTTCCAGTTTAACTCGGTTGATAATAAATGTGAAATCATCACCAGCATAACGTTTCATGAATTTTACACTCTGCCTCAATTCAACATTGTTGTGGAACCATGTCAATGTAGGAGTAGCAATTGCAATGACACGGCAATAGAACTTGGCACTCTGTCCCTCATATGCAAATGCACTCTGTGGCTTTATCACAAATCGCGGAGCTGCTTGTCTTCGGTCTGCAAAATAATTGTATGAAATCATAAATTTACTGAAGAAAATTTTCACTTATATGGATAGAAATAAATGTTTCTTTCCATGTGCTGATTGAAATGGTGAATGAATAAAAACATATTTATTCTGATTTACTATTAACAAATTCTAGAATAACACCAGGCTTGTTCAAAACATTGCTTTTTATAAAAGACATAAGTAAGATTTAAGATTTTAATAAAATAAAAAAATTATGATTCTTTTGTTGAAAAAAATTTGACACTGTATTAACATTAGAAGATTTGTACAAAAATTACTTACCAAATGATGAATCATAAATGCGATACTTGTCGACAAATAGCTTGCGGAGTGAGCTGTATTCAGCCAGCCGACCAATGGGCAGAATGAATTTCTCCCAGTCAGTGTATTTAGCACGAATCTTATCCCGAATGTTGGTGTATCGAGATGCACTGATAACATCAGTGCGGTTGCTGTGATCACCGGTCAGCCAAGCGTGTAGCAAACACTCATGGGCGGTCATACGTTTTCTGTAAAACAAATTATTTTTATAGTACCATTCTTCAATTTTAGTCGGCCGTTGTGGACTAATGGTTATGCTCCTTGCCTCTGGTCCTGAGAGTCACAGGTTCAGATCCAGCTGGGGTCAATGGATTTTTTTATGATGGAAAATTCAAAGGGCAAGTCCCCCGGGAGGGACTTTATGCCGAGAGTCCCAAGTCTGAAGATTTTCAGGTCTGAATTAAAAGGCCTCTAAGCAAAATTTACAGACCTCAATGTCCTAGTAATACCTTAGTTGCCTGTTAAATGACTCATTGAGTTGGTGTGTTGATAGCATACCATTCACGACATCTACATGCAAATAAGGTAACTGAAAATGAACTTGGTATAGTAACTCCTAACAATGGACAGGCTATGGCTCAAATATTAATAAGTAAGAAGCAATTCTTCAATTTCAGTTGAATTTCCATTAACAAAACATAAACTACATAATCAGGCAGTAGTGGTATTTTATTTAATGATGATCTTAAACAGCTCCGGACATCAGGAACACAATACAAATCTAGTTGTGAAAAGACTGACAAATTTTACTGAAGGGTCTCTTAATTCTGGCTTCAGGTTCTTTTACATGCTGATAATCAGCGACGTGGGACCTAAGGCTTTACTTCCTTTCCAAAGGAAGAAAGCCATACTCAGGATTATCATGTCTTGAAAAATCCATTCACCCTGGGCAGGTTTTAACCTGCAAAGTTCAGAACCATTAGTCCACCAGAACAAACTACATATTATAAAGTAGGTATTATTCTTATTATTCTTCTGTTTTCTTCAGATAACAATATTCAATAAATAACATTCATGTAATTCCAATTTATGTCTATTATTTATATCCATATCCATATGATGAGGCACAGAAAGAAATTAAATAGAGGCTCAACTCTTCAATTCCCATTTCTCTAAAACTAAAAATATATGTAAAAATACCATATTTACTCACATAATTCATGCACCAGGATTCTTTGAATTATATTTAAAAAAACATTTTTCATCATATATTTCAAGCATATACAATACAATTTTTTTTTTTTTTTAGTTTTCAACTGAATGTACATTACTATCAGATTGAATTGGGGCAGTGTGAAATTACATTTAGTAAGTTCTAATGTCTTATATTACATAGTTCTTAACATGGTATGTGTTCGAACATTGTCAATTATCTTTTGTGCTACTAATAAGCTGGCATTTTCATACTTTTTCCCCTAAAAACATAGTTTTCAAAAACCTGGCACAATAAATGGATAGGAATTTTAGAAATATTCTATGACTGAAGGTACAAAGACTACTAAACTATTGTAATCAAAGGTAAAGAGAAAAATGTTTACCTGAACCAGGAATCACACCCCAAACCTTCAGCGTTCCTCCCTTTAGCTTAACTCTCTTGGCCCCACATTCAATGCAATGAATCATCGTTCACAAATGCACATTGAATGGCTTCTACCTGAAGAAGACATGAAGGGACCCCACACAGCTATAGCATTATTCATTAAATTAATATTAAGAAGCTAAAGCTGTTACTATGATAGAAATAAATAAATTAATGTAATGAATGAATGAGTCATTTCTTATCTTACTTCATAGTTTATGTTTTCTTAAACATGGGAACTGCAATTTTCAACTAAATTATTGTAATCAATGGAAGAGAAAAATTTTTGCCTGAACCTGGATTCAAACCCAAATCTTGAGCCTTCCCAGAAAAATGTTTCTCTTTACCATTGATTACAATAGTTTAGTTGTGTATATTAATTTACTAATTTCAACCATACCGTAGTAGTAGCTTTAGCTTCTTAATACTAATTTAATAATGTACAAAGACAAGCCTGATCTTGGATACTTACATCCCTGAAACTTACCTCACATATATCACATGTCTACATTTTAGATCACAAAATTTGGTAAAAAATGTGTGTGAAATTTGCAAGTAAATATGGTATATAAAACAGTGATTCTTTCAGTTATATTATATGTATGTGAAACATGGTCTCATACTTTAAGAGAGTAAAAAAAGTATGAGTATTTGAGAATAAAATGATATGAAAAATTCTTAGACCAAAAAGAGATGAACAGATAGATGAATGGAGCATGTACATCCTTAGACAAAAAAAAAAGAGTCATCTCTTGAATGCACATTTCTTCTAAGTTCTACTCGGCACAGCGCTGGGTTCAAACTAGGAAACTAGACAAAATTGTGCAGTCCCTGAGCTACTGTGTTATGTGGCATGAACACACTTCTACGTGTCCTGTTAGGTCAGCGGTAAAGCATGCAGTCACTGTTTCTGTTAATGAAGGTCGCAGGTTTGCATCCTCAATTATGCAGTTTTTTTGTGATATTTGTATTAAAATGTTTTATGAATTAAATACAACATTTTATTTTGACATTTGAATTAAATCAATGTTAATGTCGTTATTGTAACAATTATATTCACCACATTCAGGATTTGTTCTAGGTAATTTCAATGTATTGCATTCAATAGACTGTGATATGCAGATGTCTGTGCAAAAGCAACAGCCTCTAACAAGTTTGTTTATAATGAATCACCTTGAGTTTTACCACGGCTCAGAGCACACACAAGGACATAGGCAAAAGGCAATCTCAATGTCCCACAGATTGAGGGCGGTAATAGGTGCTTAGGGTTCATACAACCAATATTGATTTTGTTTTTGTTAAAGTTTTCATTTTAGAAAATACTACTTTCTTTCCTCATTTATTCATTAGAAGAAGATTTTAATTTATCTTTTTGTGTGTGCATTAAAGCCATAAAACTCAAATATTAAATTTAATTTGAAACTATATTACAGGCGAAATGCTATTCTAACATTCAGTTAATAAAAAAAAAAGAATGGGAATCGAACCCATGAGGTTACGAATGCAGGTGATGTCTGTTAAACCTCTCGACCACGGAAACACACTAAGCCAAGCCGCCTCTTTCATGTTGCTTGAGTGTGCATTGCATTATCTAGCAAACAACCCAGTACAATTACTGAAAATGTGTTGATGTGAATACGGCTCCTTCGAGCGCACATGAAGTTCCCCAATCAGTTGATAGAATCTGCTGATGACTCATTTTTTATGTCTAAGGGTGTACATGATGTTGAGGTACATGATCTTTATGGGAAACAAGAAGTAATCTCGTCATCTGTAAAATAATAATAATAATAATGAAATACTCACTCCTTGCTCTTCACAAGTAACCTTCGAATAAAGTCTTTTCCTTCTTCAGAAACATTAGAAAAGGCCTCTTCATCAAAGTCCCAGTCACAGGCTTTTACATTCTTCAAGGTTTCTATGTCATTCTCACCAGCAAATGGTGAAAGACCACTCAATCTAAAACAAATTGACAACACACATAGATTTTTATTTCACTATCAAACACTAAAAAATATTAAATATATGAACTAGCATTCACACAAGTGAAAGAACTCAACATGCTGACCACATAACACTTTTATACTGGTTGGATGATCTTCCACCTCTGCGATTAACACATGTGGATATGAATCGTCTGTACATGACTTTGGTATGGACGGGTGTTGTACTCAATAGAATAGTTGCCATGCTACAATCTGTTTAGACTCAGTCCCTAGCTTACTGGTTCATCATTAGATAGTAAATAGGAACAGAGGGAATCCCATTAATCCAAAGGGCCTTCTAGATCTGTTGCACCATGGAATATAAGTTCATTATGAACATATTTAGGGGTGCCTTTTTGCAACCGTTATTAGATTGGGGGATTGTCAGTGAAACAACAGAATACCACACTTAAAAAAACAGCAAAGATGTACAAATTATCATTGTAGAATTTTGTTACCATCTGATATATATATATACACACACACATCCATAGTAATTCTGCCCAAGGGCAGGTCTTTCACTGCAATCATAGCATTTTAATTCTATGCTTTGTAGCTTTACTAGGGAATTATAGGTGTGGTAGCTTCCCGTTGCTTTCCACACCGGTGAAGGATGGTGATTATAATGATAAGGATGATGATGATGGCCGGATGATTTTCAGGGACTGTTGGGCCCTAAGATTCCTGACATTTGTCTTACAGATGAAGAAAAACCCCAAAAAACCTCACCCAGGAAGCTTGTACCGACGGGATCGAATCCGGGCCCGCTGTGAGACAAGGCAGTACGCTACCTTGAGACCACAGCGGTGGACATATATATATATATATATATATATATATATATACACACACACACACATAACTCTTGGTAAAAAAAAAGTACAAGAAATAGGGGAAAAATGAATTAGAATTTCAAATAAATCTAACATAAAAAAATATATAAATATATATAGCTGTTCCAAAATTTAGCTTAGAATCATGGGAAAACAGAACTGGATTCATCATACTGAATGGTCATGTTGGCTCAATCGGTATAGCTAAGGGAAACAAAATATATATATATAAATAATTTAAGATAATTTTCATAATGTAAATTAAATGTAGCTATTCAAAGTTAAAACTGGGAAACACATTATGAGGTAAGATGTAAAAATGACTAATTAATTTATTAAATGTAGCTAACCTATCCAAATTGTAATCTAATCTGTAGAAAAGCTATCGCACTATAAAAAAAAAGATTGGTACCACAAACTTACTACCTCATCTAATCGATAACATTTGAGATAGTTTACAATTGTGGTCATACAGTTTGTAACCTGTGCTCCATTCTAGCATACAGTTTCCGACATTTCACTGATAATAGTCACGGATAGTTTAGCCCTTGAGTATTAAAATGGGCCATGTCCACTTATGGTGCATTTACAAGTGAGCATGTTTACTCATGGCTCAAGATTATATTTATGTTTATAATTGTATTTTTCTAGTATTTCCAAGTGACTATTAAAACAAATACAAAATTTGTTCTATATACATACTGTTTATAGTAAATGATTTAAATCAGTATATTAGAAGAAAATGCAGTTTTCACGAAATATGACTTATTGGACATAGCCCTTTTAATACTCAAGGGCTCAGTTTAAGTATGATATATGTTAAAATCCAATTACTGAAGATCACAAAATTTGACATAATATTAAATAAAATATTGTACATTGAAATTAAATTAATTAGTAATTTTTTACATCTTACCTCATATTTTATGTTTCTTTAAACACGGGAACTAGTTTTCAAGAGAACCATCTCTCACATTTTCAACCGACATTATGACTCATATTTAACTATGAATATATTGAAAGTGTCGAAATGTTTTATGAATTTTTTTATGTCTTAACTCATCCATAAAATCTCATTTTCAATCTTTGTAACATAAATAATTATTTAAACAAATCACAAATTTCTTAATTGTTTGTAATGTTTGTACTTACAGAACGTATGCAAGAACACCAACTGCCCACATGTCTGTATAGAAGCCAACAGGTTCTCGCTCAACAATTTCTGGTGCAGCAAACTCAGCCGTTCCCGTTGAGATCTTCACAACCTCATTAGGATCCAATTTTGTTGCAAGACCAAAGTCAATCAACTTGACATTAGTGCTGTGTCTCGTCTGACACATGATGTTCTCAGGTTTAATGTCTGTCCACAAAACATCAAAATCACATTTGTATTAAATTTGGATATTATCTCTCTATCTGGGATGAAAAGGATATCCCTGAAAAAGTTACTAGTTATAATAAAAGTTTAGGAATTATTAATCAAGTTATGAAACCATCCCTTGTACAAAAAAACACCAGATTACGTTTATATAACACTTTGGCTAGACCAGTGTTGACCTATGGTAGTGAAGCATGGACACTAAAAAAACAACATGAAAGCAGAATAACGGCTTGTGAAATGAGATTCATGCGCAGAACAGCGGGTTACACCAGATGGGATCGGAAAAGGAACACCGATATCTTAAAAGAATTGAAGACTACGCCAATTTTGGAATATATTAATCAGTACCAACTAAATTGGAAACACCATCTTGAAAGAATGAGTCCAAATCGGATCCCCAAAGCTGTTTATAATTATATACCAAGAGGACGAAGATCACTGGGCCGTCCTATGAAACGCTGGAGGGAAAATTTTCTATAGGATCGTAACAGGCCTTGGCCTAATACTTGGAAGGAAGAAGAAGAAGAAGATTAAATTTTATTTTATCTACTAAACTCTAATGTTATTTTGATACAGAGAGTTCAACTTATACCAAAATTTGGATGGCATGATATAAATAAACAAATTTTCATATAGTCCACAAAATTTTAGCAATCCCAACACATCAATCTGTTATTATGATGATATATTTAAATTTATACATTCATACTGAACGATGAATCATTGTTTTTTTAATATTTATTTTTACCTGAACCAAGAATTGAACTCAAGATCTCTGGCTTTATGCACTGGATAGCACTGTAGTTAGTGTGCTGGCTGTTAGCATGTAAAACCAGAGATCTTGAATTCAATTCTTGGTTCAGGCAAACATTTATCATCAAAAAACTTCAATCTGTGTTCAGAATCTACAGCTTTATTTGTAACTGAGATTATTTTAATTTTGTACCGTACTGTAAATTCTCAGTAAAGACATGATCTGAAATCAAACAATGGGAGTAAATTTAGGAATTATTCCACTTATAAATATAAATATATTTTGTCTTATGCATCTGAAACTTGGTTGGTGTCAAAATTAGATGAAATACTGTTGTCCACATTAGAAAGAGAGATCCTTAGACAAATGTTTGATCTTGTTTAGAAAAAAAAATTGAGAAAGAAGTGTAACTGCTAATGGTACAAATTATAAAATGAACCAGATATCATTAAACTTGTAAAAATTAAAAGGTTGGAATGGGTCCAGCATTTAGTGAGAATGAGCGATAAAGACAAAGTTTTTAAACCAAAGTCAGAAGGAAAAAGAAAATTGGTATCAAGTTTGAGATGGGAGGACTGTATATCAAATGACATGAGGATATTGGGAGTCAATAATAATTAGAGAACTTCAGCTTTAAATAGAGAAAACTGGCATAGATTTCTCAAGTAGAAATGCCCCTCATGAGTCTGTTTTGCCAGTGATGATGTTGATAAATGTAGGTAAATTAAATTTAAATTAAGGGTGCATGTGTGTCTAATCCAAATTCATTGCACCATCACTCAGGAAACTTGTCCTGACCAGGGATCGAACCTGAACCTGCTGTGTATGAGGCAGCAACACTACCTCGAGACCACAGCAGTGGATACAAAAGGCTACAATAAACAGAGTAAACATAACTATCTGTATGAGAGGATTTTAAGAGTATTTAATTCAGTACAGTATGATCCAAATTTATATTTTCCTGCCAGTAACAAACCATTTATTTTCCTAGTTATATTGAAAGTTTATAATATATTTGAAGAGAAAAATATACGCCTAGGCTGGTGTTTCAACCCAGGACCTTTGACTCTCTAGGCCAATATAATATATATATATTTAATTAATAATATATTTATGGCTGTAAAAGGGATGTTGTTATAACAGAGAGGAGACTCTTTAATTCCTTAAACATATAAGGCATAAAGGAACCAATCTGTATAACATCCTAGCATCCAATCCCAACCTTCACATGGGGCAGCTGTTAGTAATCACGAGTTAACTACTCATGGAGAACAAACGAGATGGGTTACCCACCAATAGGCCTGGTCAGCATGGTGGGCAAATGACCAATCCAATATTGCTTCCATTTACTTGTATTGGATCCCTACAATATTCTTTCCTATCCAGCCACTCTTGGCTAAACTCTTCCTTCTTCAACCTCAACGGTATTAGAGCATTCGAGGCCTAGAGATTAATTTCTTGTTTCTTCTTATTCCTTTCAATTTGGTGTAACGTAGATCACCCCCAATGGTGCACCATGGTTAACACAAAATGATCTACAGTATAGCTTAATGGGACGTCCTAAAGTAAAATTATTATTAGGAGAATGGAGGATGTCCAAGCTCCTTAAGCATTGGCAACAACAATATAATATATTTATTATATTTCTGTAAACACTTCATATAAGTCACTTTAATTTATAAATGAAAGTTTACATTACATTAAATATATGTAGAAAATACACAACTCAAATATAATTAAAAGTTTACATACCTAAGTGAATTATGTTCTTTTCGTGCATGTGTTTTACACCTTCACAGATCTGCCGCATGTAATTGATCACTTCCGATTCTGACATTGAGTAGCCTTCAGCTGTAATTCGTTCAAAGAGCTCTCCTCCAGACAAGCTACAGAGGAAGAGGAAGATATATTAATATACTTGCACCTTAAGACAGAATGTAATAGCTTAAAACAAGATTACTTTAATAACTTCAAACTAAGGAAGTTCCGTCTGAGTTAATATTAGCTTCAAATAAATGTAAGTTTTGAAACAATTTTGAGGAATATGAAGAAGACATTTGGCTGGCATTAAATTTACTCATTCATTATGTTATTTCTTTTGAAAAACTCATTTCAGACTATGCTGAAAATCCCAACAACTAAGTCACTGCCATCTATATATGTTACATTTGTGGCAACAGCTAGATTTAGAAATACATTTTGCACAAAATGGTTAGTAAAATGAAAATATAACACATTAATGTTTGTAATATAATGATAACATGCGAGATGTAGTTTAACAAGTGTACTTTTAACATCTTTTGATGAAACTTTCCCTCAAGAGTTTAATGTTTGTATTGATTTGGATCAGAACTCCAGAACATGCTGTTTAAAAAATTAGCAGTTGGTTTGTTTTTAAAATTATTAATGGATTTTTTAAATTATAATTACATAATTTGGATATAATTTTGGTACCAAAACTAAAAAAAATAGAAGAGAATAGTCCAATTAGAATTCTTTTCTTAAAACATTTTCTTTGTGAATATATTATGTGGTGTAACATCCTTTTCTCTGTGTATGCTATAGCTTTAAATGGATATTAAACTACTATCAATCCTGAAAATATGGTATTTTACAAGTTATAAATGAAGGTATATATTCCAATCAGCCCAGTAATTTTGAAATTTTAACATTATTGCTTAATTTTTAAATTATGTTTATCAATTTTTAATCAACCTGCAGGAAGAAGAATACCAGGACGTCCACTCAAAAGACTTCTGGATGGTGTTTCTCTTGAGGCCAAAATAGGTCAACAAATGGCCTAAATTCGTGAATGTACTATGATGATAATGATGATGATGTTTAACAATTTTGAAGCTTTAAATAAAATTATTTTCTGGCAACATAAACTAATTTACCATAGTGTTAAATATTGTACTATTTTGATAAAACATCCTGTATATATTCCAACACTATTTACCGAAGATTTATTGTATAAATATAATAATTGATAATAAAAGATGATCATATAATATGTCTAGGTAGTCTTAGAATATCCAAGCAAATGTTATTTGATGGCACCAGGGATTAGTTAATCAGCACCATTTTCCCTCTTGCTTCCCACAAAGTCCCACTAATGTGTCATTAGTTAGTTGTTTACATTCCTGGAGATGCTTCCAGTCTGAAACTGCATCATGTTCTTGTATCATACATTTATTTGAAATTGGATACTGTATTGATTGATTCTCTACAAATAATCAGTGAAGCAAATAAACAAATATCTTACTTCTCAAGTTATGTAGGTAGAAAATAACACTATGATGTTTATTTTAATTTTGTTTAGTTGTTTCCTGACTCACCTCATACTTCTTAACTCCCTGGCATATCTAGATTTCGTCACTGTATTTGTGACATTCTCAATGCTGTTCACGTTCACAAATACAGTGACGAAATATAGATATGCCAGGGAGTTAAGAAGTATGAGGTGAGTCAAGAAACAACTAAACAAAATCTTGCTTCTTCTTCATTAGGTGCTACAATTTCATATAGAATTATTGGTCTTCTCAACAATATTTTTCCATTCATTCCTATTTTAGACAGATTTTGGGCAATTTTTAATTCCTAAGAATTACGTATCTTCCACTACATCATCTATCCATCTATTGTTATGTTTCTCTGTTTTTCTTGTATCTAGGGTCTCCACTTCTTTATCAGTCTGTGGTCTTGCATCCAATTAATGCGGTTGAACCAGCTTAATCATTGTAATTTAATGCAATTAATTATGATTTGTTTCTAATTGTCTTTAACTCTGATAGTATGTCAAATTCACCAAATTTCATCTTCATCAGCAATTGGACCATATATCTTGCATAAAACCTTCCTTTAAAAAATTAAGAATTTCCATTTTGATGCCTTTTAAGTGCCAAAGATTCACTTCCATATGTTACTATTGGTCTTTTAGCAGTTTCATATAATCCAAATTTTGCCAAACTTGAAATCATTTTAAATTATATTTGAAGAGAAACATTATTTGTTAAACTGGAATTCGAACCCAAGGTCTCTGGTTTTCCATACCAGTGGTCTAATCCACTGAGCTATTTAGAGGCATATCACTTTAAATGGAAATTTTTCCTTCTCTTATACAATCCCTGCACGCCAAAGGCTATGAACCTTCGTTTCACACCATCTGGTTGCTTCAAATGGGAATTAACACTACTTTTATATTAAATTAATTTAAGAAGCTAAAGCTGGTACTATGATTGAAATAAGTATATTAAAGTACACAACAAAATTATTGTAATCAAATGGTAAAGAGAAAAATTTATGCCTGAACCGGGAATCGAACCCCGAACCTTCAGCTTTCTGTGCTGATGCTCTTAACCATTGAGCTAATCCAGGCTTCTTTCCCATCCAAGCATATGCAGACTCTGCAGGATAGAAGGCCATTGGACATCAGTTGTGAACGTAATACAGCATTGAGAATGTCACAAATGAAGTGAAGAAACTCGAGTCTGCGTGAGAGTTTAGAAGTATGAGGTGAGTGAAGAAAAACTAAACAATATTAAAATAAACCTCGTAGTGTTATTTTCTATCTACATAACTTAACAAAATTATAAGTTTACAACTGTACTTACAATTCAAATATTAGGACCATTTCATCATCGTCCTCAAAGGCATCGTGGAGGTTGATAAGTTTGGGATGGTGAAGTTGGTTCATAATATCTATTTCCTTCTTTATTAGCTCCTTCTCCATGGCATGTGATACAGGAATAAATTTAGCAGCAAAAATATTTCCTGTCTTCCTTTCACGACAACGATGAACAACACCAAATGCTCCTGTACCAATTTCTTCGAGAATGTCGTATAAGTCGTATACACTTGTAGACTTAATTTCTACTGGTTGAGGAACATACTTGGAGTAGATGTCAAATACTGAAAATATAAAAATAAATATTTAAATTTTAACATTTTAAACATTTAAGTTAACATTTTTAATACATTACTAAAACTTTGTTAATGACATATTAGCTTTATTAGATAAATATAATTATATGAACAGAACCAACAAAAGGGTACAGGATAGTTAATAAAAAATTTCCAGTATTTTTAACTGTATACAAATCAGTTATTACCATTTGGGATAATGTTTTCAGAGATCAGTCAAAAATCGTGTCAAAGAAGATAAGGGTCTTATCTCTACATACAAACAGTCTTCTCTGTAAAAAATAGTTGAAGGAAGTAACAATTCACATTTACCCTCATTGTATATAAAGGTCCATAGAATATATGCACAAAACCCAAATTATATAAATTTAATTATTAATCGTGCAAAAGTAGAAGGCATTCTAATATCATGTTTATTATATGCAACTTTCTTCATTAGAGGATTCCTCAAGGTCAAAGTGATACAGACAATTAATTTTCAAAATTGATGAAATACATTTTGTAAATACATTTAAAAAATTTCAAATTGTAAGAAATACATTTTGTAAATAAATTAAAAAGTTTCAAATTGTAATTGAAGTATACATACTATAAAGTAGAAATTTTGCAAAGATGGTTTCTTAAAATTGAAATTGATCCTCTAATGGCAGTGATGGCAATTTTAGAAAGATACACTCTGTCCAAATCTAAGAAATTTGAAAATTTAGCTAAGAATCCTGGTACAGTACCTGTTGCCCCGATCATCAATCCTGTGACAGTTATACTATCTAATTGGTATTTATCTTCGTAATAATCAATTGTTGGCTCATATATGGCTTTCTTTTCACAGTCAACTTCCTCAGGTTGGCCACTATGAGTCTCAAAATGGATTGTGGGATCTAATATTATAGTACTGTATTATTCTCATTTAATGATGCTCTTTAACATCTTAAGTCATCAGCATTGCAATTCAAATTTTGCTGTGAAATAGCCAACAAAATTTGCACAGAGGCCTCTTACTTCAGACTTGAGGTTCTATTAAGTGCCTAAATCTACAACACAGGACCCATGGATTTACTTCCCTTCCAAAGGAAGTCTTTCTCAAGACTTTTCTTCTTTATTGTCTTCTATAGGCTGTTTCTATTTTCTATACGGGCCATCTGACATAGCCTCCTCCAGGCTTCTCTAAGCTCCCAGGATTTTTCATTCATGATTGTTGTCCATTCTAGAAGTCTAACCTCACTTCCAAGTTATGAGAGATGGGCAATGTTCAAGCAGTAGATTGCTTCATGGCAGCTGCCGCCGTCTTCCGGAAACCAAATGCCATTCCTCTCTGTCCATCCGTTGATCTTCCTCCATTCCTCTGATATTCCTTCTATCCAAGTTTTCTTTGGTCTTCCTCTCTTTCTCCTTTCCATTGGGATCCATTCCATAACAAATTTTGGCAATCTTTGCTCTGGCATTCTTTTGACATGGCCATACCACTATAATTTTTTCTTTTCTATAATGTCTATGATGTCTGGCTCCTCTTGTACACCCATAATTTCCCTCATTTCTTTATTTTGTATTCTATCCATTCTAGATTTTCCAGCTGATCTTCTTAAAACATCCATTTCTGTACTTAAAATTCTTTTCATTTCCCTGGTAGGAATTTGCTAGACTTCAGCACCATATGATAAAATGCTCTGAATTATGGTTTGATATATTTGTAATTTTCTATTTTTTGTAATATTTTAGCTCCACCAAACAGAGTTTAAAGCATTTATTGCTTGTTTTGTTTGTGCAATTCTATTTTTAATTTCCACTGTGTTATTGCCTGAATGGTCTAATTTTGTTCCTAAATAAGTGCATTCAATACTAGGTTTTAGTTCTTCTCCATTGTTGAAATTTATATTTTCCATTACTTCTCCTATACACAGATATTTAGTTTAGTAGTATTCAGAAAACTAAATACTACTCATATAATATTATTTATAAACTTACCATACTGATCATAATCATTAATTGCACCATCTGCCTTCCCTCGGATCTTCTTGCCAGTTTCATCCACTGCAAAAATAACAATATTACACTTAATGATACATTTTGGCATATAGTGTACTTGGATTAATTTGGCACAGTGGTAATAAGGAAGACATTAATGTAATATTCTACAAGAATGAAGGTTGAGGGCCTGAGTCCCAATGAGGTCAAGACTTTTAAACTGGCCTAAACCTTATTGCATATTATGGCCTTGGAATCAACTCACCCTTTGACAGAAATGAGTACAGACCACAGATCAGAAGAATGCAAGTGTGGGATGAGAAAAGCAAGGGGAAATGCAAGCACCACAATATTAAACACACCTACAATACAAGAACTGTAATATGTCATGGATCTGTGTGGTTCATTTCAGGAGTATTCTTCTGAGGATTTTCATCAGAATCAGAACCAATAAATGGCTCAGCTACTGATGTAAGTTGAGTTTAGTGCAATCCGTCATCACATATATGCTGCTTACTGAATTCCTTGAGCTCGCTTTCATCTGATCTGCTAACTGTATCACATGATTGTTCTGGGGGTAAAGGCAGCAGTTATGCAGGGTTGAAAATCCAACTGACATCTCATGCTGATTATCTATAAAGGTGGGAGCCTTAATCTCGTACAACCCCAGGCCTCCTAAGACATGCAGTGGGATCACTTTACAATTTTTCCAGATTGTTAGCTCATAAGTTGAGCATTGATAAACTGTTTCAGAGTGATTGATTACTCAAATAGCTCTTTTAAAATTACAGCAGAAGGGACATATATTTCCTTTTCCTTTCACAGTGAGAGAGGACATATTTAAGTTACCATAAATTATATTGTCTATTTTCAGACATTCAAAACAAACCAAAGATAATGGTACTTGTGATCACAATAAGAGTGAAGGCCAAAACACATTTTCCTACTATTCATAAATGTTAACAAAAGATTACCCTGCCAAGGGATGTACGAAATATTGTAAGATATATAACAGCAGAGTTAATCTAGTTTATTAAATTAATATTAAGAAGCTAAAGCTGTTACTATGATTGAAATAGGTATATTAAAGTACACTACTAAATTATTGTAATCAAATGGTAAAGAGAAAAAATTTATGCCTGAACCGGGAATCAAACCCCGAACCTTCAGCTTTCCGTGCTGATGCTCTAACCATTGAGCTAATCCAGGCTTCCTTCCCATCCAAGCATAAATCCTTCCTTTACCTTACTGTCTTGGTCCCACATTCAAAATGCTATGAATCATCATTCACAAATACACCAAGACAGTAAGGTAAAGGAAGGATTTATGCTTGGATGGGAAGGAAGCCTGGATTAGCTCAATGGTTAGAGCATCAGCACGGAAAGCTGAAGGTTCGGGGTTTGATTCCCGGTTCAGGCATAAATTTTTCTCTTTACCATTTGATTACAATAATTTAGTAGTGTACGTTAATCTAGTTTACCTCATCTTCAGAGTTGAAGGCCATTTAACTGCCGGTGTGTCTACTTCATCTTCTGAGGTGAATGGGTTAAATTAAACACTGTTGAATGCTAGGAGGACATACCTTCATATTGCCTCTTCTTAATTATCTTCTTTCCAGTATCTTTAGTCTTGATGAGAGATGAAACATCACTAGGATCACTGCGACCATAGATATTCTCTGCGTAGACTCGGAATTCATACTCATGTCCAGGGCTGAGGCCAGTGATAGCCATGCTAGTGAACCTCGTGCTTCCAACACGGATCCAGCTAGACATGGGATGTTCCCGCTTTTCAACCAAGTAGTTTGTAATGTTGCTACCACCATCCCAGGTGGGTGGTTTCCATGTAAGTGCCAAGGAGTCGTGGCCGACATTCTCCACAGTTGGGAACTTTGGAGGATCTGGGCGATCTGCAAACATATTCAAATCCACAAAATGTCAACTTTCCAACATAAATATATCTTAATCAAAAGTGGTATAAACTATAGGGCCTCAAGTTTGTCTAAAACAGAATTTTCTTTTAAAATTTAAATGGTTCTGAATGAGTACAATACAAAAATTTTGGGATTGAGAACATTTGTTTTCTATATTGTATTCCATTGTTTTTTAAATTGGTGAGAATTAAGTCTTGATTATATGGTAGAAGGGGATGCATGAGCTGGCAGCTCATGAGTCAGTGAGGTCTGCTGGGAACTTCCATATTCATCTATGATTCACTTTCTGGAAGTATCAACTTCTCAGTGTTTCTATTCAAGAGGGGCCAAGAGACTGGGTTTCCAGATTGTTCATATTCGCATATAAAGGAGATGCAAATGATCTGACCAACAAGTCAGTCATGATTGGTCATGAGAGCCAGTCTTGTGCAAGAAAACAACCAATGAAGGTCATCCGAATAGTGAAGGTATTGTGAGAGTGGACATCTGTGAGTGTGATGAAAAGACTATGAGATGAATTATGTTTATATATGACTCAGAGCAGCAAAATCACATATGCTTGTAGAATAAATAATTGTGCATAAAATAAAGAAGATTTGGATTTTTTTAGAAAACTGATGTGAAATTAAATTAACACAATTCGATCTGTACCTACATAACTGCAACTAGCAACAATATGAACAATTTTCAGAGAAATGGAAGATTTTTGTAACTGGATGATGGTATGTGTTTATTTCACAGCATGGTATCTATAATTTATCTTCATACTGATAAACTTAGCTGCCCCGTGGCACAAGTGGTTAGACACTCGCCTCTCACAGTGGGGTCCCGAGATCGAGTCTCGGTCACTCCCATGTGGGTTTTGTGGTGGACAAAACGGAGCTTGGGCAGGTTTTTCTCAGGGTTACTCTAGTTTTCCCCTGTCACAAATTTCATTCCACCATTTTTCCCATACTCATCTCATCCATTTTGATTCATTTCATTCATCCACCCCTGTGACGGTGCATCAGGATTGGTCAGCCGGCACCCTTGTTGTTCACAGACTTCTATAAATATAGGGGCTTCACCTCATCTCATTCCTCAACCCGACACTGAGTTGGACACGAGTTGAGGATATTTATTAATTTTTTATTTTAATGATAAACTTCTGTTATTAATGATAAGTGAGCAATCATGAAGATGAAACTGCTAAATTTTCAAATTTCTCCTCAGAATAATGGTTGTAGAATTACTGAGGATGAAATCGCTAAGGTTTTGAAACTGATCTACTGAAGACAAGATATGAGGTGAGATGAAAAAAAAGTTATTTTAAATTTTAAAATATACCTCATAGTTATATTTCCTATAATAGTTCAATTAATTGTTTTACTAATTGGGTTAAACTGTTCATTTGACAAGAGCATGCTTCATGAAGCAAAACTTAGATTGTATGTCCATTAAATATCATTAATTTAGTGAGGAACATGGTACACATAAAACTTTGTGAGTTATATAAATTCTGCTTTAAAACGACATCTAAAATTGATTAAAATTGGTAAATTACAATTTTGTCCAATGGGCTACTTTTAAATTATTATACATAACTTAAATTCATTCTTACCACTAATCTGGATTTTAATCATAGCTGAATCCATGCCCAAATTATTTTCAGCAATAAGCTGATATGGTCCACTGTCCAATTTGCTTCCATCTCTGATTGTGAGAATTGCGTGCCTCTCCTGTAAAAAACATAGCAATTATTCTTCTTGAATACATTTATACTTATAATTTTATTTTAGGAAGTAATATTTTGAGGTTCTTTTTATGAAGTTTTTTTGAGTCTATATATATCTTACCTCAATTTAATGTTGATTTGTTCTCGAACATGTTTTGATATATTCTTCTATATCATCGTCAGCTATAATAGTAAATTGAGGTAATATATATATATATATATATAGACTCAAAAAACTTGATACATTTATACTTATTAAAAATATTTTACTGTCAGGTACATAAATCCTTGTATTTATATTTGGAATCGACCTTCCGAAAGAAGGACACGATAAGTGGATGATCATGATGATAAGTAAACACGATATTATTTCAGCTATAGAATATTACACTGAGCAACAAAAAAGAAACCTTTTTTTTTTCTCAGAAAGAAAAATATGTGATTCTGATAGTATTTTTTCTCCTGAATTCAAATATGATATCGGTTTTTCTCCATCATGCAAGGTTTCAAGAAGATTCCATCCTTTTAGCCAGGAACCAAGCATTTCAGACTGATTTTTGGATAACTTTAAATCTCGCACGAGATCGTTAAGATCTTCTTGAGTCAATAAATGAGGCTCAGATGAACAGCTTTGTTCAAAAGTTGTATCACCAAAATCTGTTTCTTCTTCTTCCTTACTTCCATCAGAATCTGAGCTCTCTTCATCTAATGTCACATGTTCTGGAGGTTTTGGTATGGGCAATTCTTCGCAGTGTGGAACTGGTCTCATTGCAGATTGCAAGTCAGGCTACACCACTGTATGTTTTGATTTTGACGTAATCACTTTAATGTTTGTTAAGCAGAAAATAATTATTTAAATTCATTAATTGAAATTGAAATAAAAAAAACTGTGGGTGATGGAGAAATTCCAAATACATATTTGAAAACACGATAAAAAACTGCATTAAGTACAACTATTGGTACTCATGAGACAAAAATCATATTGACCAGTGTTATCATAGCTATCCAAATCCCTTACAATGCTGGGTGGGCACTGGTCCCGTAATAGCCAATATGCCATGAGAAAATTCCTTCCATATTGGGATTCAAACCAATTCAAGCCCTGTATCTCTGCATCATGGAATGAGGACTTGAACTGCTCAGTAACAGCACTGAACAATAGTCACCTCACAATCCTATTTCTGAATGCCTCTAGTTTGTTTTTTTCTCTTAATATTAGTGAACATGTTTCACACCTAAAGGTAAGATTGTTGTTTTATAAATTTACCACTGCACTCATTTTATCATTTTCACATATTTTATATTTAAAAAAAACTTACCTTTACTTCCACTGCATAATGTCCTCCTGATTCTATGTTCTCTCCATCTTTCTGCCAGGTTATCCTTGGTTTTGGAGATCCAGTAAATGGAATCTTGATAACCACATTTTCTCCCTTATCAAAGAACGCTGTATCACGGAATCTTGGTGGAACATTCAGTCTTGGTGGTGCTGTAATGGGAATTACATCAATTATATTCTCGGACAATCATTTACATTAAATATTTTCAGAGTTACAGAAAAAATATGTTACAAGTTGTGTCATTATACATTCAAAAGTAATATTCAATAAAGACTTAATATTTTAAATGAAAAGGAGAATGAATGAAGTCCAAGATCCAGAGCAAAAGCAAACAATATATTTTAAATAAAATAATAGTATTAAATCCATTAATCCATGTGGTACAAAAAATTGAATCTTGTAATTTTTGCTAGTCGATATTTTGATTCTTGTTAGGTTGGTTTTCTGAGCAGAATGGCCATGGTCCAGTTTTGTTTAAACTCACTGTTTGGTCAACTACTGCAAAAGACATCTTCAGAAGATTCTCCATGCTCTCTGTTAACTCCTCAACTGTCGGCAGCAGACTGGTTGTGCATAGTCAATATTTTATTTGAAATTTATATTGTTTATTTGGAAACAGTTGTTTCTCTAACTATGAACAATGATAAAAATAAGATAATGTTTGCTAGAAGTTCATAACTTGCCTTTCTTGCCCTATAGAAGTGAATTTGGCATCAAGCAGTTCGTTTATTTATCACAGAGTGTATGTAAATAATTTATATTTTTCATAAATTTGGTGATATAAAACTTTTTTTACATGATCTATTTCCTGAGACTGTATGCTTTATACTGATATATCATCATCAGCATCATAAATACAATCAAGGGTTAGGCCTTCTGGTCTGTTCCATCTCAGGCGAATTTGGTCCCTCCATAACTTCTTCGGCTTTCCAAAATCTCTCTCCTCCCATTAGGGGTCGTATGTTAGAACATTACTCTCTACTCAAATTACTTCCAATCACTAGTGAGCTGATTCACCATGAGCAATTGCTGAGAACGAATTAACGGCCGACTTATCGGTCATGCACGAGAGTCGACGTTTTCGTAATATTGGCAACGAATTACCCAGAATTCTCAGCGATAAAACCACTTCCGTTATTTTCGTCTGCTATAGAGGAATGCATTTATGCTTGCATCCCGCAAATAATACCGTATACAAACACGTCTGCGACACGCAATATTACGCCGATTCTCCTGTTCTTTCAGTTGAATTCTTTGGTAGATTCTATCAAATTCCTCTTCTCCGTGTATACCGAAAACATGATCGAAGTCTTCAAGGTCCGACATCTTGGATAAATGTTGGATAAAGCAGCAAAGTACATCGATTACCATCGGTTCCCGTTCGGTTCCCTTCGGGATTTTAATTTGAGTTGCTCATTTAAGCTACCTCCGCAGGTAGCTTACAAATTTAACCAATTATTATCGCATGAACAGATTTCTGAGTAAGCAAAATCGTATTAGCATACAACTTGCTCAGCAGAGAAGGCATTTTACTGTCTAATGCGTCCAAACATGCGACCCTAGGTCTGTAGGCAAACAGTTTTTCAGGTAGCCTCTCACTGGATATTCATGATATGTGCCCTTACCAGTTATCTTGGTAAACAATTATGTTTACAGTGATGGCTGTCATGTTCAATTCTTCTCGGACGTATGCATTCTATTTAAGATGGGATCATAGCAGTCTCAACTCAACCACTTCTATTCTTTGAAGTTGATTTGATGTTAAAGTCCATGTTTCTGATCTATATAATAAAGCTGGGACTGCCATTGTTTTATAGAATTTCAAAATTGCCTCAGGTCTATCTTTTCTTAATAGTGCTGATTTAATTGTACCTAAAATTTGTTGAAATTTGGCTGATTTTATGTCAACATACAACCACGGTATTTGAATTCATTGACTTATTCTATGCACTGAATTGATCACTGAATTCATCAATAACTATTTTACCTGCTGATGATAATGGTAGGTCTAAAATTACAGAAATTATAAAAAATAAATAATAAAACAAACTCTAGGAACTTCATGCATTAATGGTTTCAAGTTAATTTCAGTGAAATATTGATTCTTTTCTATTGATTGTATAATTTGTTTCAAGGTAGTGAACAATTTCCTTCGATTATCAAAAATTTAGGGGAAGTAACACAATGAGCAAAATATCCAATGAATACAAATTTGAATAGGAAACCATACATGTCATCTCATAAAATATACCCTTAGGGGTCCCCATCTAGGGGATATGTGGATGGCGACAACAAGTTTTTACTTTCCTATCCAGTCTCCATTGCCTGACCTCTTGTTTTCTTCGATCCTGATGGTATTAGATTATTTGAGGCCAAAGGGTTCATTTCTGTCTTTCCTATATCTCTTTCTTTTAACCTCGTGGACACTCACCTTGAATGTCCACATAAGCTGCATGTTCAAATGCAGCCCCATTGCAACTTATAGCATAAGTATACAATGGATTCGTGTCATCAGCTATGGTTGGATACACGTAATGAAGATGAATCTCATAAAATATAATCTCCTCACCTGAGCATATTTTCGAGACCATCATCTCCATTCTAAACCAAACATGAGGATGGAAATGATGGTCTCCAAAACATGTCCAGGTGAGGAGATCATATTTTATGAGGTGAGGTGTAAAAATTCTGATTCATATTTTGTATTCTATTTTCCTTCGTATTAATTTTAATGGAGGCACAAATAAGTAAAAATATGAAACTATCTCTTGACCAGATCAAAGTCTACAGTAAAAATTCCTGACATTTTAGTTTTTATGAAGTATAATTTATCTGGATTGCTAATTTTCATTTTTACTTATATAATTTTATATTTATTTTTTTTATTTTTAGGAGTGATAATTAAATCTTTATACTCATTATAAGAAGATTTTAATTTAACTAAATTTGTCACCAGAATATAAAAATAAGCATGCTTTGTTACAATTAAAGGGTGCAAAAATGTGTGTTTATATATGTTACAGGGTGTAGATATGCCACAGGTTGATCCAACATAACAAAAATGCACTACAAGAGAGCGGATGAACATGTAGGAACCAACAAATAATGCAACGTTCACGTACATGTTTACTTATAGTCATATGAGAAACAATGCCAGACCTTCAAATTAGTGTTTATTGTTTTTGTGTTATAGAAGTACAGTGGTATTGATTTAAAATGCCTAAATTGAAGGATCTAGAATGAAACAGTCTACAAAATAAATATGAAAGAGATATTTTGAATCTGCAAGCAGAAAATATTTTTTGTTCTTTGTGTAAATGTGAAATTATAGTATATACATAATATTATATTGTCAATGCAACAGCTAGAAACATATAAAAAAATGTATAAAGTTCTTCGATGTCGAATAATGAAACCCTCACAATCAAATAAAGAAACTAATACACAATCTGAATTTAATATGCATTTATGCAATATGATGACTGCTGCAAATATTCTGTTCAATAAACTTGAAAATCCACAATTAAGAGGTTCATTGGAGAAATATAGGAAGCAAAATACTCCATCTGAGTAAAAGATAATCTGTAAAGAATTCAATGATTCATATTTCATTCCAGTAATATTAGACTATGAGTTGAGAGATCATATGGAGCTGATGAAGTTTTCATTATCAAACCGTTTATATGAAAGAATGAAAACAGTTTAATCCTTCGACAGTTAACATAAGGAAAAAGCACATTTCTGCACCCTTTCACCCTTTAGTTTTAAAAATGTACATTATCACTTCACTTACTCATGATAATAAGTTCAGCACGAGTGGATTTAACTCCGCCCTTGTTGACTGCTCTGCACACATATTCATCTGCATCTTCACCATAAACATCATTGACAATAAGAGAATAAACTTCACCCTCTTTGAGCATGTGATATTTGGTCCCATGGATGATTTCTCTTGCACCCTTGTACCTGTAAGTCACATCAAGCATTCAATTATAACAGCACTACACATTTTATTTGAAGAGAAAAATATATGTTCATATTAATTTATGTAGGTAGGAAATAACACTATGAGGTTTATTTTAATTTTGTTTAGTTGTTTCTTGACTCACCTCATACTTCTTAACTCCCTTGCATATCTAGATTTCGTCACTGTATTTGTGACATTCTCAATGCTGTTCACGTTCACAACTGATGTCCAATGGTCTCCTCTATGACGTCAGTTGTGAACGTGAACAGCACTGAGAATGTCACAAATACAGTGACGAAATCTAGATATGCAAGGGAGTTAAGAAGTATGAGAAGTCAAGAAACAACTAAACAAAATTAAAATATGTTCATATTATTCATTTTTAAACATCTTAATGATGATAGCCGTACTGGCATTTATAATGTAATGTATAATTCCCAAATATGTCTTCTTAATATAGGAGCCGCCATTTGCAAAGATAGAAGCAAAGGCTTCAAAGCATTTGGTGGGCGGGAATTTCAACGTATATAGAGAAAGATTTGCATTTAGATCGGTACTTGCTCAGGTAGCTCAAATGGTAGAGCACTTGGACTAGAAAACCAAGGGTCCCGGGTTCAAGTCCCGGTCTGAGCGTATAATTTTTCTCTTTAAATATGATCTTAATGATGGACAAATTATATTTGAAAAGAAAAATATACACCTAGACTGGGGTAGCTCACTTGGATAGAGCATTGACATAGAGAGTCAAAGGTCCTGGGTTCAAACCCCAGTCTAGGCATATATATTTTTTTTCAAATATAAGAAAAATATATATCTGAATCGGTGTTTGAACCCGTTGTCTTTGGTTCTGTAACACCAGTGCTCTGACCACTAAGCTACCAGGCTCCTGATTCAAATGAATATTAATTCTCTCAAGTTTTTTTGAGTCTGTAATCATCTTACCTCAATTTAATGTTCATTTGTTCTCGAACATGCTTCGATATAATCTTCTATATCATCTTCAGCTTGGCCAAACTGATGAGTTTTATGTTGTGAACCCTGGATGTCGATATTCACAACATAAAACTCATCAGTCTGGCCAAGCTGAAGATGATATAGTAGATTATATCGAAACATGTTCAAGAACAAAACAACATTAATTTGAGGTAAGATGATTACATGCTCAAAAAACTTGATTAAAAGAATCTCAAAATATTACTTCCTAAAATAAACCATTAATTCTCTCCTTTACATGATTCCTGCATGTTGCACCTATGAACTTCTCATTGTTTATGCCATCTACGGTTTGTTTAACAAGAAGATTTTAATGGGAATTAACACCACATTTGTAGCCAGTGAAGCTTATTTTCAAAGCATTACAAAGTTTGATAAATATTTTCATAAAATATTTATTGTTTTTATCTCACTGCACAACTTATGCTTCTGAAAATCTAAAAACCATCCTAATTCACCTCTACTTTATGCAGAACCACTACTTAAAGCTATAATCTATTTAACATTGAAATTATATTTACCAGGTGACTGTTGGTCTTGGGTTCCCAGTAATTGTACACTGGAACTGTGCGTTGTGATTCTGAATTGAATTCACATTCTTTAGAGGTTTTACAATGTCTGGAGGTGTAGCAGCTACAACAAAAATAAATTTTTATCTTATTTCAAGAACAGTAATTCATTTTATTTAATAACAGCTATTTATAGTAATGATTCATTATGAGTTCTGATAAATGTCACAAAATCTACAACTACAATATAAATATTAGCCATTACCGTAAACTGGAGTAATACTGAATGGTGAATAATACCATACAGATTTAGGAACTGGTTCAGAAGAACTTAAAACTTCTGTACTCACACACCTCTCCCATGCAGAGCACAAAACTGACTGGCTGATGTTATGAGCAGGTAGAGAACAGTTCTGCCCTCTCCAACATTCTGCATTGCCATATTTATGCACTTTTTACCACGTTTTTTTGTGATCTAAAAGGTGGATGCATGATTTATTCGAGGAAAGTTTCAGGGACCAGTAGTGTACTGGATATGCTTTACAAGAAAATGTTTTCAGGGCATAAAAATAAACCATTGTTTTTTCAGTTATAGAAGATTTCTAAAATTCCATATCTATTGTGCCAGCTATTTTTGAAAACTTGTGCTATTGAAAGAAAAAAGGATTTACCGCGAGAATGCTGGCTATTAGTAGCACAAGATAATTGATAACCTTCGCACAAATGCCTGGTTAAGGACTCCCTACAATAGCATGTAGTACTGCTTGATTAAGATATTAAAAATTATTAAAGGGAATTCCATACTGCTTCAACTCAATCTGATAGTAAAGTATGTTCAGTTGAAAACTAAAAAAAATTCAAATTGTCTTACATGGGTGAAATATATGAGAAAACATATTTTTTTAATATGATGCAAAAAATCCTGGTGCATGAATTATGCAATTAAATGCAGTATTCACCATTAATATTACCCTAATTTACAGTACATTAACTATATAAAAAATGAGGTAAAGAAATTAATGCTGATTGCTTATATTTTCAAACATCTCTAAACATTTTACCATAATAAAAATAGATCTAATATATAGGGCTATTCAGAAGGAAGGAACAGACTTCAAACATTTATTTCTTCCAAACTACAAAAAATAGAAACACAAATCCAATGCTCCTGGAAAGAGAAAAGTTTGAAGTTTTGATCATGGCTGCATTGGCACTGTTGCTTATCATGTTGATTGTATATATTAAAATGGCAACACAACAGGATGTTGGATTGGAAGAGGAGGAGCAGAAGAACAACAACTTCATTACCGGTGGCCTCCCAGGTCACCCGACCTAACCCTGTGTGATGTTTATCTGTGGGGTTACGTAAAAGACCGTGTTTTTATCCCCCCTATGCCTGACACTCTTGAAAATCTGCGACATCAAATTGTTGAAGCTGTGAATTCGATAACTAGAGACCAGCTGATTCGTGTGTGGCAAGAAATGAGCCATTGTTTTGATATTTGTTGTGTAACACATGGTGCTCATATTGAATGCATAAAATAGTGAAATTTGAACTTTTCTCTTTCCAGGAATGTTGGAATTGTGTTTATGTTTGTTGTAGTTTGGAAGAAGTAAATGTTTGAAGTCTGTTCCTTCTTTCTGAATAGCCCTGTATTTCTAGCATGAAATTAATATTTTTTTAATTCATCAAAGGTAATAAAACAACATCAATGTTGCAAAAAGCCCATAGGAATTGAAGGACTTTGGGAAAAGACAGATCAACAGAAGAGAAAATAAACAATCACAAGAAACATCTTTTGAAGATCAAAGGATGATGTCATCTAGAGAAATATAATAAATGTAATAAGAGAACACTTAAATATTAAATTAAAAGATTCTTACCTCTCCTCACATTATTCTGTTAAGTAGATCGCGATTTCAGGCCTATAGCAGGCCCATCTTCAGTACACTGTTGTTGACCGGTGTTATGTCGCTCGGAAGAACCACTTCTTCTTCCCTCTGTTGGTGGACCGATGAACCTCTTGATAAGGTCAAAAATTTGCGGGAACTTCGAAGTTCAATAAGTTTTCCTTTGTTTTTCTGAATGTGGATCTTTTCCCAAACTGTAAGTTCCTTAGGTGTCTCTATTTGTTTAATTAGACTAGCTTTTTGATTCAATTCGATGTTTTTCGTACCAAGCATGAGCAGCTACTGCTGACTTTTCCAATTCTCCATTTTTGACATTTCTAAGATGTTCCTTCACCCAACATCTTAGAAATGTCAAAAATGGAGAATTGGAAAAGTCAGCAGTAGCTGCTCATGCTTGGTACGAAAAACATCGAATTGAATCAAAAGCTAGTCTAATTAAACAAATAGAGACACCTAAGGAACTTACAGTTTGGGAAAAGATCCACATTCAGAAAAACAAAGGAAAACCTTATGAACTTCGAAGTTCCCGCAAATTTTGACCTTATCAAGAGGTTCATCGGTCCCACCAACAAGGGGAAGAAGAAGTGGTTCTTCCGAGCGACATAACACCGGTCAACAACAGTGTACTGAAGATGGGCCTGCTATAGGCCTGAAATCGCGATCTACTTAACAGAATAATGTGAGGAGAGGTAAGAATCTTTTAATTTAATATTGAATTGAACCTCACAGTGATAATTCCTATAAAAAAGGTTAAGAGAACACTTACTCAAAGGATCCTTTATCTTGACTGATGTTGATGCAGATGATGGCTGGCTTAGTCCAGCCTCATTCTGAGCAAATACACGGAATTCATACTGCCGGCCTTCAATCAGGTTGGAAATGTTGAGCTGTGTTGCAAAGCATATGGACATGTTGACACGCTGCCATGTTTCACTACCCACTTCTCTCTTGTCTATCCAATAGCCCTGTACTCTGGAACCTCCGTCTGATTCAGGTTTATCCCATGACAGATTGACAAAATCTTCTCCAACTTCTGTGACTTTTGGAACTCCAGGTGGTGATGGAGGATCTACATTAAACACACAATTTATAAAAATAATTGCAATAAACAATTAATACTCAATAATTTTATTAATATAAACTTTCCTCATTAGCGGATTGCCACAAGGACAAATTGATACAGACAATTGATTTATAACTTAATGAAATAGATTGTGTAAATATGTTAAAATTTCAAATTATAGTTTCATGTATATTCTGTAACGGAGAACTTCCATAAAGATGGTTCCTTAAAATAGAATTGACCCTTGAATGGCAGCAATGACAATTTTAGAGACAATAGATCTTATATATTAATAAATACTGCTATTTAAAGATTAATAAGTTATTATATATATATTTATATAATAACTTATTATATATATATATTTATATAATAACTTACTGTATTTGCAGAAAATTTTCAATTTTTAAGCCATTTTTCAAAAATTTTGTGCATTTTTTCGAATTTTTGAGTGCATCAGAATATCCTCCACATTATATTTTTACAATCTATTTTTAATGAATACATTCCAAGCTCAGTTTCTTAGGGACTATATGAAATATACCTTATATTTCTACATTTGGGGTTTCTTTCTTTCCTTCATAGTTAGGGTATAATTCATTAAAATCTATGCAACTTCATGAGGTGACTGGCTAAGAAGGCCCTTGGTCTACCAGCTGGCTGCTGGTCTCACATCCACATGTGATATTCATAGAAGTAGATGATCATCCAGCCAGTGTAGGGGTGGCATGTGGTCAGCATGTTGGGACCCCCAGCCGTTATAGCCGGTTTTCTCAACCTGGAGCCACTACTTATTGTAGCTACACAAATTCCTCATGATGCTGGGTGAGTACACATCTTTATACCGGCCGAAATCCCGTGAGAAAATTTCTTCCCTCATGGAGACCTGATCCAGCAAAAGTCCCATAGCTCTGCACCAAGGCATTTTGCCTTAACCATTTGGCTATGGCAGGGACATTTTAGAAAGATATACTTTATCCAAATCTAAGGATTTCCAAAATTGAGCTAAGAATCCTGGTATTGTACCTTGCCCTGATCATCAACCCTGTTAGAGTTATATTATCTAATTGGTATTTATCTTTAATCAACTGTCGGCTCATATATGGTTTCCCATAAAGATCATATAAATCACTGTTATGTAAATATTTTCCATTCACCTATCTGCTCATCTCTCTTCGATCCAAAAATATTCCTAAGAACTTTATTCTCAAATAATCTTTTCTCCTTCCTTAAAGCAAAAGGCAATATTTCACATTCACTATAATATAACTAGAAGAATAATTGTTTTATATATTTATAGCTTAACATTTTTTAAAGAAGTTGGAATGACAAGAATCCCAGTAATGCACAACAACATGCTCACACCTTCGACTAGTAGTTGGTATTTGAATTTGCTGCCATCTTGAAAATAAATTGATCAAAGTTTTGTTGAGGTGATTACGAAAAATTTTATTTTAACAAACTCTTTTAAATTTAAAATAAATTCTTTATCACATAACCTTAAATCTTGTCTTCTAATTAAACCAGTTTTGAAGTCTTATCAGTAATTTCTTAACATTACTGAAGATGGAACCAATAAGGTTTAGAAACTGGTCTAATTAGAAGACAGGATATGAGGTTAGGTGATAAAGAATTTATTTTAAAATGAAAATAAATTGTTTATTTTTTATTTCATAGTGTTATTTCCTATATGTTTAAAACTCTATTTGTCTAAAATATTAAATTTCTTATTTCTCTGCTACATATTCCTCTCTCCCTCAGCTTTTTGGTAGTTTGGTGTTTTTAGAAATCCCTTGCATTTATTCAAATATCAGACTAGTAAATACCAGGCGAGGCATACCAAGGTACTTTCAATATCACTGGCTATGATCGGACATGGCATTCAGATGGTTAAAAATTTTACATCCACGATCATTCGAGTCAGCCTGGTTCTGAATAATTGCCTTTAAAACATTTTAAATGTGGACAGATTGTATGAGATTCCCTCAATTGTACAGTGAGAACAATTAATTTTCAACTTACCAAACGGTGCCTTGGCCTTGACAGGATTGATGCCTTCCAGAGGTGGTCCCATGCCATTTTCATTAACAGCCATAACTCGGAACAGATATTCCTGTCCTTCAGTAAGACCTTGCACTGTGAACGTTGTTTCTTTGCAGAAGCTCGAAATAATGATCCAGTGGGTGAGGCTCACATCTCTCCTTTCCACAACATAGTGAGTAATGCGAAGGCCACCATCGTACTGAGGTGGTTTCCATGCAAGTTGCATGTATGTTTTGTGATATCTGACACTTCCAATGGACCAATGGGAGGACCAGGTAACCCTAAAATAAAAAAAATACATAAATATTAATTTCAGTAACAAGCAATATAATTTATTTCATACTATGTATAATTTTATATGTTTATGTTATTAAAATAAGCATGGAAAATAAATTATTACAGTTCTTAAACCCTTGACCACACACAAGTTTTGCCAACATAAAAACTAAAATGTTGTGTGTGGTGACTCATTTTTAACGAAGCAATATTAAAAATATTCTTGTATAAATGAGACAGAAACAAAGGTTTTTTTTTTCACAAAAAATTATGTGCATAATTGCATTCTTAAAGCAAAATTTTATTTAGTGGCCAAGGGATATATGTGTATGCTTTAGGAGTAGATAAAGAATTAATATAATGAAGAGGTTTCCTTAATAAGAATCAAATGAATCATGAATCCTTCTTACCTCATACATCTATGTTTTTTAAACATAGAACTGCAGTATTGTAAAAAACATCTTTTCCATTTTCAGCTGTTTTCACAACTATCAATTTTTTTCTTTTGCCAGTAATTTTCTAGACTGTCATCTGGTGTATTTTTGAAGAACTTTGTAATCAAACTTGGTTTGTCTGAAACCTCGAAGTTCATGGTTCTAGTATGGTTTTTTTAAATTTTTTTTTATGTATATCTTTTCCCAAACTGTTAATTCCAAAGATTTAGATAAATGTTTCAAAAGTTTTGCTTCTTTTTCAATTCAGAATTTCAGAATTGATAAAGAAGCAAAACTTTTGAAACATCTATCTAAACCTTTGGAATTAACAGTTCGGGAAAAGATATACATAAAAAAAAACCATACCAGAACCATGAACTTTGAGTTTCCAGATGAACCTAATTTGATTACGAAGTTCTTCAAAAGTACACCAGATGGCAGTTTAGAAAATTACTTCATCAAAAGTACACCAGATGGCAGTCTAGAAAATTACTGGCAAAATAAAAAATTGACAGTCGTGAAAACAGCTGAAGATGGAAAAGATGTTTTTTCTGATACTGCAGTTCTGTGTTAAAAACATAGATGTATGAGATAAGAAGAATTCATGATTCATTTAATTCTTAGATAAAGAATGATTATTATGATGTTTTTATTATTGATTTAACATTTCTCACTGAAAGATAAATTATATTTGAAGAGAAAAATTCTTGCCTAGACCGAGACTCAAACCCAGGACCCTTGGCTTTCCGGGCCAAGTGCTCTACCAACTGAGCTACCGAGGTGAGTTATGATCTAGATGCAAATTTTTCTCTTATATACGCTGTAATTCCCTATCGCCAAATGCTTTTGAAACCATTGCTTCTATCTTGCAAATGGCAGCTTCTTAGTTAAGAAGACATTTATTGGGAATTTAACATTACTTTATAAAGCTAGTAAGGCATCTAATGATGTTTTTATTATTGATTTAACATTTCTCACTGAAAGATAAATTATATTTGAAAAAATGATTATTATAATTTTGAATTGCTAACCACCTCATATACAATTCCAAGGCAGTACTTTCAGACCCTCAGGCAATGCTTACCCATAAAACTCATTCACAACATATTATTATAAATAGAAATCTTTCAATGTACAGAAATTAGCTATACATATCTCATATTGAGAGCATTATTTCCTAAGGAAGATATCTGAATGTTACGCATGACCAATAATTATCTTGATATCATGAGAATTATTGAATTAATTTTAGCTTATCTTTAATAAGATCTACTCAATATAATATTTCAGTTAAAACATGTTAATCTACCATTTTCCGACATTGGAAATAATTCAATGAACGATTCTAGTAAATTGCCCAAATACAACACTGCAAATACACTTTTGCAATAACTTGTATTCATAACAACGTTTAAAATTCAGCAATAAAAATAATTGAAAATGTTGGTCAATCTTTTACAAATTAATTGTTAAGTGAAGGGGTTAATAAAATAAAACTCTTTAAATATAGAATTGCAACAATAGTGAACAGCATTACAATTATCAATTTAAAATGAATTTATATAGTAAGTAATAATAATTAAATGAATCGTGATGTTTTCTTACCTCATACATCTATGTTTCTTTTAACACAGCACTGCAGTATCGGCGACACTTTGTCGTCATCGTCAGCTGTTTTCACGACTGTCAATTTTTTCTCCTTTTTGCCGGTAATTATCTAGACTGCCATCTGGTGTTCTTTTGAAGGAATTCCTCTTCAAACTGCCATCTGGTGTTATTTTGAATGAATCATTTCCTAAACTGCTATCTGTTGTATTTTTGAAGAACTTTGTAATCAAGCTTGGTTCTTCCGGAATCTCAAAGTTCATAGTTCTAGTATGGTTTTTTTGAATGTATATTTTTTCCCAAACTGTTAAATCCAAAGGTTTAGATAGATGTTTTAAAAGTTTTGCTTCTTTTTCAATCCTATGATGCTCTAATAAACTATGTGCTGCTATAGCTGATTTTTCAATTTCTCCATTCTTCATGTTTCTGAAGTGCTCTTTTTTACGAGTTTCCAAGTTCCTTTTTGTTTTTCCTGTATATATCTTGTTGCAATCTTTGCAATCAATTTGATAAATCCCAGATTTTTTGTTGTCTGGGGTATTACATTTATTATTAGTTAACAGCAGATTACCCAGGCTGAATTTGTTAATTGGAGCTAATGTTATATTAAAATTTCTGAAAATTTTTTGAAACTTATTATGAACTTCAGGATGGTAAGTGAATTTCTGAATTTTACATCTTTCTTGGGACCATGATGTAAGGTGGTGTATTCCTGTAACCTTTTTTGTTGTTTGAATTTCTTTAATTTATTCTTTATAATGACTTCATCGAAACCATTTATTTTAGCAACATGAACAATATGATTATATTCCTTGTCAAAATCTTCTACATTAAGTGGAATATTTAACAATCTGTGTAATAGACTATTGAAAATTGCATGTTTGTGTGTCAAATGATTAAAACCTGAAGATTTTATGTAGTTGTCAGTATGTGTGTCTTTTCTGTAAATGTTAAATTCAATTTTTTGCTGTTGTTCATTTCTTATTAAGTATAAGTCTAAAAAAGGAATCTTGTTATTTTGTTCCATTTCAATAGTGAATTTCACTGACTCATCCTAAAGATTAACAAATTTAATATATAATTATATAGTAAGCCCTCTGCTCATGTCCAGTGTAATGCTTGGTCAAAGGATGACACAAGATGAAGCCCCCATCATCTAAATTCTGTGATACCAGAGGATGTTGGCTGATTAGGCCTGTCATACTACATGGACAAATGAAATTAAATGAAACAAAATAGATGAGATGAGTATGGGGAAGTGGTGGAATGAAATTTTAGAAGGGAAGAATGGGAGAAACCTGCCCTGACTCCAATTCATCCACCAAGAGCCCCATGTGGACAAACCGAGAAGCAAAATTATATATAACATAGACAAACTTTTCTTAAAATAATGAAAAGTAACCCCAATTTACAGAAACATAGAGGTTTGGAGGTAGACTGACCTGTAATATAAACTGTGAAGGAAGCTGAAACACTTCCACTGTCATTCTTCACAGTTAACGTGTATGTTCCTGCATCATTCTTTGTGATGTCCTTGATGAATATAATCAAATATTCATCAAAAACAGTGTACTTGATGTGTGTCGTCTCCTCAATCTTCTTTCCATCCTTGCTAAGTGTTACCTCCATAGGTTGATCACCGGAATAATATATCTTGATCTTGGTGTTATCTCCTTCAGGTAAGTACAGGTCTCCTGGCATTCGATCAATCTTTGGTGGAGCTGCAAATATTACGAGTGGTATTACATCACTATTTAGAGTCAAAGTCGAAGTATGGTTTTATGATTTTGAAAAGAAAAATTAATGCTCCAATCAAAATTGAATTTTTCTTTTTCAAAATAATAATGCCCAGCAATGGAAAATGTTAAATTTAAAATCTCACATCAAAAAGGTTTTATGAATTAACTGGTCATTAGTTTTCAAAATCTGTATTTCATGGATGCTAGATGGAATAAGTATATATATATATTTTTTTTCAGATTAACTTTTTTTTAGAGAAGTTGGGATGACAAAAGTCCTTGTAATGTATAATAGCAAGTTTTTTTTCAGAATAGATCATTAGCTTAATTTCTTTCTACACCTTATTTCTGTTTTTAATTGCTGTTCCCTGGTATTTGAATTCAGTCATTTCTTCCAAATTTCCCTGATTATTAACTGTCCATTTCCATTAAATAATGAATATCTATGTGTGACCATATATTTAGATCTAGTGATGTTTACTTCCAGCCCCAATTTCTTAGTGTTACTCAATAAGAAAATATGTAAAATTTAAAATAAAAATTCTTTCCACCTCACCTCATATCCTGTCTTCTACATTATACAATTAATTAGAACACTGGATATCAGGTGAGTTGGAAAGAGTTATATTTTAAATTTTTAAATTAAACCTCATACTGATATTTCCTACAATAGTTCAAGAATGTGCACGTCGACCCTTATCTCCTCACTCTCACCTAATAATACTATATCATCAGCAGCATATTCTAACAGTTTTTTAACATCATTGAGTTGTTTGCTTTCTTTATCCTCTAAAGATTTGATGGCATGCTCTAGTACAAAACTGAATAGTCAAGGAGATAGTGCATCTCCTTTCTTTATCTATTATAAATTATCATTATGCATTTCATCACCTCTCCTATCCAAATCTCATCCTCAACCTGCTCATGGTGCAACCTGCTATTACAAATGAGGCTCTGAGGACCAAGTACTGGCAGTATAACAACATCACCTTAATGTAGAAGAAATGCTACATTAGTGGGAACCCCCACAATAATACCCCTCTGGGCCAGCAACACATTGGGCAAAAAAATTTACATTTGCTTTCAAGTCTCAAACAAGCCTCGGATGAATCAGACAGATCAACCTGTTGATGACCTTTGCGAGAATAAGGATACGGCAATGAAAGCCGAATAACAGCAAGTGAGATGCAATTTATGTGCCGTACAGCAGGCTACACAAAGTGGGACCATAAAAGAAATGAGGAAACTATGGAAGAGTTGGATGCAGAACCCATTCTTCACCATATACAAAACTACCAGAACAACTGGAAAGCCCATCTTCAACAAATGCTATCTCACAGAATTCCAAATGCCATACTTTGTTACTGCCCCCAAGGCAGAAGATCTCTGGGATGTCCAAAAAAGCATGGATGGAAAATTCCTCTTTGAGACCGTAACAGGCCGCATGGCCTAATACTTTCATGGATGATGATGATGATGATAAATTATCAAAAGTATCTGAAAAATGTTCGCCTCCCAGCATTTTACTCTTTGTGCCATTTAAACACATTTAAATAAATTTAATCAAATTTTATGAATTCCAATGACCAGCTCTTTAATATCTAGATGTTGAAATATGAAAAATCCTACTAAGTGAATTAATTTAAAATGTGAGGCATAAATTTAAAAGCTTATTTTTGTCAGTAAATGTAGCAAGTGTAAAGTGTGAGGTTTAATACTTACCACCAATCTTGATTCTGGCAGTTGTAGTGACGTAACCCAAAGCATTGGTTGCTTCACATGTGTAGTCACCATCATCTGCTCCCCAGACTTCAGAAATGTTCAGCTTGAAGACACCTTTCTTTGATTCAGTAAAGAATCTGCCGCCCAATGTAATTTCTCTTCCGTTCTTCAACCACCTCGCAGTAGGTGTAGGGTTACCTGTTGCCTCACATTCCAGAACCATCGGAAGTCCAAGAGGTATGCACTGGTTGTTAAGCGGTCGCACAAACTCGGGCTTTTCACCTCCAATCACTTCACAGATCTTAATAGGTGTTGTGCAAGAACTAGGTTCACTCTTTCCTGCAGCATTCACTGCAAAAATTCTAAACTCATAGTTTGCCTGTTCCACAAGATTGAGTACTGTGTAACTACAGTCTAGTACGTTATATTCATTACACTTTATCCACGAGGCCACACCAACTTCACGCTTCTCAATGATGTAGCCTGTGATTCGACTTCCACCATCTGATGCTGGTGGTTCCCATTTCAGGTCCACATAACTTCTTCCAACCTTGATGACAGTTGGTGTTCCAGGTGGAGATGGAACTGTGAACTTGCCCTTCAGTTTAAATTTGGACGAAGGAGGAGATGGTTTGCTCCATCCGGCAGCATTCTTTGCTCTCACTCTGAACTCATATTCAGATCCAGACAGCAGGCTGTGTATTATATAAGTAGTGTCTTTCACAAGGTAATCATTAGCCACTCGCCACTGAGACTCAGAAACATCCCTGCCAAAAAAAACCAATATGTAAGTTTATGTAAAATAATTAAATCAATAATTTCAATTGAAACTTAAAGTGTGAAATTTTAGAAAATTATTGACAGTTTGTGGGCAATCATGCATGTGACAGGGCTTGCTTTACTGTTAACAAATCTCAATCCATGTTCATCATGTGGTTTCATAAAGTAAAATATTATAATAAATAAATATCTTGGCATGCGCCGTCATCCTCAATTATGTTACAATTTTTAAAACTTTCAGAAATCGGCTTCCATCTTCGGTAGAAGATTGTGCACTACTGACTGTCTATTGTATAATTTCATATAGCTCTATTTGAAATTATACAAAACAACAGTCAGTAGTGCTCAACCTTCTGCTGAAGATGGAAGCCAGTTTCTGAAAGGCCTACATTTTTAAGAATTTTAACCTAGTTGAGGGCAATGGCATCAGCCAGGGTATTTATATATATTAATATTTTACTTTATGACTATTTACCTCAACGGAATTTAGTTATGAATTTTACTATTCATGATACGACTTCAGGGATCGACAGTCCTGTGTTGACACAGTTGCTATGTTGCGCTTGCAGTACATTGTGTGAAACAAAGGCTTGTACGTTAATCATAACAGTTTTAATTCATATCAAGTTAACTTGTATCAAAATATAACTGGCATGGCATATAAGTGATCAACATATCACCGATAGTGAAAAACAAAATTATTTGGGTAAGCGTCATTGGAGACTGACAGTGAGTGAGAGGATATTTTACAATGCTGTGATATTCATGCCAGCCGGGAGCAGAAACGTCAATCATAAAGTAAAATCTCATGCACTGTAAACAAAGTAACATTAAATTAAATTTGGAAATAAATTGATGAGTCAATTATTGAATAATATTTATGTTTCACTCTGCTTCTAAGTTGTAATGGTTACAATGTCTGAGGGGGCACGCCGTAGCGTAGTGGTTAAGGCACTGAGCTACAAGCCGGAGGGTCGAGGGTTCAAGTCCCGTTGGGGTCAGGATTTTTAAACTGACCCAAACCCTCTGGTGGCATTATGGCCCTGGTGGCGACTCAGCCTCTAACTGAAATGAGTACCAGATGCTTGTTCTGGGGGTAAAGGCGGCCGTCACGCAGGGCTGACAACCCGGCTTACATAAAGTGCCGATTGTCTAGAAAAAGTGGGAGCCTTAACCTCCTACTACCCCAAGGGCCTGCTGTGGGATCACTTTACTTTACTTTACTTTACTTACAATGTCTGAAGGATTCTGGGTTGTATTCCTAGCTACATCATAGATAATTTTCTTTCATTATACTATGCAATACAAAAATATTGACCTCGACCAGGCTTATTTCCTAGTCTGCATATTTGAGACAAGTCATAATTTTTGGATTTTAGATTTCAGAAAAATAGATCATCTTATATTTTGTAAATACAATAATTGAAAACTAACATGTTTATACTAATGCAAATACAATTTGTGTTAAAATAAAATATAATTCCTCATTTGAATTGCATCTTACACAAATGTCACATTTTTTATGTTGTAAATTGTGCAATTTAAACTTCAACACATTATTATCGAGTCTTGAATGGTACAACAGACTGCACGCTGATGCGTTGAGTTAGAGGTCTGAGGTTCAATTCCTGGTTCAAGTGCTAAATATTTTTTAAAAAAATAAAAGAAAATTTACTTTACGAGTCATGCATTTATTCAGTCACCATTTGAAAATTGTTGATCTGTATTACTTATAATATAAATGTTGGCAGCATTGGTGAATACACACTAGATGCAATAATATATTTTAATAAGTAATAATCTACTCCTGTCCAGCATAATACTAGGTCAAAGAGTGAGATTGAGTGTAGCCTTCATTATTGAAGGTCTGTCATATACAATGATGCTTAGCTGACCAGAGCTGTTGGTTCAACATAAGGACAGAAGCAATGAAATTAATGAGATGAGGATCGAGAAGTTATTGACAGAAAATGAAAGAAATCCTGATAAAAAGAAGCCTGCCCTGTCTCTGATATGTCCCCCACACAAACCTAGAATGATATTTATATATGCGTGTATATTAGGGTTATAGCTTTTTGAACTTTTGTGAAATAAAATATTTCCTGTGCAATGGATGGGTGAACGTTTGCTTAAAACCATTGAAAAACGCCTTCATTTCACTGAGCTTCAAGAAAAGGTCACCCCCAAATTAATATTAAATATTGATATATGGAAGTGAGGTATGGACAATCAATAAGTACTACAAGAATAGACTAATAGCTCTAGAAATGGATTATTTACGCAGAAGTGCCAGAAAGTCAAAATTAGAACATGTCACAAATAAGGAAATTAGAAACATAATGGAAGCAGAAGAAAGCATAATTGAAAGAATTGAGGAGAAGGAATTAAAGTGGTTAGGACATGTTTTAAGAATGGAAGATGAGCGATGGCCAAAGCAACTATATCAATGGTATCCAACCAAAAAGAACAAAAGAGTGAGACCAAAGTTAACATGGAAGGAAAACATGAAGACAGTAATGCAAACAAGAGGGCTAAGCATTGAAGATGCCCAAGATCGTAGGCTTTGGAGGTTTGGCATGGGAAGACGCAGCAGCTGTAAAAACCCGAAGATAGATAGATAGATATATCAATATATTTGGGGGTGACCTTTTCTTGAAGCTCAGTGAAATAAAGGCCTTTTTCAATGGTTATAAATAAAAATTCACCCATTCATTGCACAGAAAATATTTCACATCCATTCATTGCACAGGAAATATTTTAGTTCACTAAAGTCCAAAAAGTTATAACTCTAGTGTATATACACCTAAATAATATGTTTTATACCCTAAATATGGACCATTATTACTTCCTTTTCACATGGAAATTTGACCAATTTATTCAAATGTTTACATTTGACATAAAAATATACATTTCACTTACAAGGGAACTATTAACTATTTTATGTCGAAACCTACCTTAAAATTTCTTCAACAGAAGCATTATGATGTGCAAAAGTCATGTCTAAAAAATTGTCTACCATATTTAATCGCAAGGCACTAAAATCCAGCACAAAATCTCTTTGATGTTTTTATTATTAATTTCATACATCTCAATGATGGATTAATCATATTTGAAGAGAAAAATTATATGCTCAGACCGGGACATGAACCCGGGACCTAGGTGGTAGAGCACTTGGTCTAGAGAACCAAGGGTCCCGGGTTCAAGTCCTGGCCTGAGCATATAATTTTTCTCTTCAAATATGATAAAATCTCTTATTTAAACTATAGGGAACTAATACACCATCTGAATTGGTAGATTGGATAACCCTCACAACCTGCTGTCCACGCTGCAACCCACCTCACTTCATTCCCTCTTACTCATGCAGGAAGTCCATCTGGACTGTACAGTGGGTTCACATTGCTGGATTCTGGCTTAAATTTCTGTGCCTTGCAGTTAAAAACAGCACATTTTTTTTTTTTTGAACATGGTCTTGGTATATAACAATGCTTATCATCAACATCATCATCCAGGGATTAAGACTGTTGGCTCGTTCCGGTTTCAAGAAAGCTAGAATTGTTAAAATTGTTCAGACCATCTTCTGTGTGGGCGACCAACATTTCTCCTTCTGTGCAGTTTATAATTTAGCAATAATTTTGGAAATCTTCCTTCTGGCATTCTATCAATATGTTCTTTCCAGTCATTCCTATATTTAATTATTCGGTCTGTAAGTTTGAAAATATTTAATTCCTTTCTTATATCTTCATTTCTTTTCTTATCCAGCAGAGTATATCTTGCTGTATTTCTTAAAAATCGCATCTCAGCTGCTTCCAATAAAACAATGCTTCTCTGGAAGAAATTTCAAGGTAGGTTACAGCATGCAAAGGTTGAGAGTTCCCTTGTTAATATATATGAGTTTCTACTAATGGTTTTCATGTTTATTTTAATAATGATATAAATCCATTTCTATCTTCTAATTATGAATTCTGAAATGGATTAAATATAAAAGCAAGAAAAGGATCACAAATACCAGGAAAATTATTATAAACAATAGCATTATCTCTTTTAGGTGTGTAATAGTATCAGCCTATGTAATATTTACCGATATTCAATCTTATAGCCTTGGATTCTGGAGCCACCATCACTCCTAGGCCTATCCCAAGTAAGAGTGACATTACTGCTGTCCCAGTCACCAATGCGAGGCTGCCCTGGAGGATCTGGTACAGTGAACGCGAATTTCGCTGTGATCGGTTGGTCAGTTTCGAGAGGATCACTCACACCATACTGGTTCTCTGCTCGTACTCTGAAGCTGTATTTCTTATTGGGTTCCAAACCAATCACATCATAGTGGCAACTTCTAACAAAACTGCTCACTTTCACCCAGAGCTGTAAATATAATTCATATAAGAGGTAGGAATGTTAAAAAATAAAAACTCAAATATTAATAATTCATATATGTTAAAACAAAAGGAAATAATTAATTTCATTCATAGTAATTCTGCCCGAGGGCAGGTCTTTCACTGCAATCACAGCATTTTCATGCTATGCTTTGCAGCTTTACTAGGGAATTATAAGTGTTGCAGCTTCCCGTTGCTTTTCACACTGGTGAAGGATGGTGATGATAATGATAAGGATGATGATGATGGCTGGATTATTTTTCGGGGACTGTTGGGCCCTTAGCTTCCTGACATTTGTCTTACAGGTGAGGAAAAACCTCGAAAAAACCTCACTCAGGAGGCTTGTCCCTACTGGGGATCGAACCCGGGCCCGCTGTGTGACAAGGCAGCACGGTACCTCAAGACCAAAGCAGTGGACAGAAGTAAATAATAAGCATACTATTGTGCCCAGCAAAAAATAAATACTTACCCCAGTGAATGGATCTATTTTCTCCACAACGTAGTTTGTAATAGGAGATCCACCATCATCAAGAGGCGGTCTCCAACTTAGAGAACATGTTTCTGGAGTGATATCAGATACATCCAGTGGTCCCTGTGGTGGCAGTGGTTTGTCTGAAAATTAAAATACAAATTTTTATTTCAACTGTCACTTATTTGACCTATCTTTTATGTACAGTATTTGCTTACAGTCTACTATAGATGATAATATCCTTCCCTTTTGACTAGTGGGTTTGGTTTTGATATCCAGCAAGATCAGAAATTATAATTGCACAATATTAATCTTGGAGGAAATAAATTTGGTAATGTACAATTTCTGATTGGTAGACTATGCACTATAGGCTTCGGCAGTCTACGGGTAAGTTCCTTACCTCTGGCCCTGAGGATTGTGGGTTCAAATCTGGTCAAGGTTGATGGACTTTTTAGGAAGAAATAATCAAAGGGACAAGTCCTCTGGAAGGGAGTTTAAGCCATGGCTCCAGAGTCTGAAGATTTTCAGGCTTGTAAAAGAAGCTTAAGCCTAAATTAGTGTCTCTGAGAAAATTTTAATTGGCTTTTCTCACACAAGTAATAACTTAGTTTGTTTCTAGATGTCTCCTTGAGATAATATGCTAACCACATGTCACTTGCTGACATCTGTAGGGAAATAAGCATATCTAAATTAGCTTTGTTAAGAAACTCATGATAGGGAGCACCCATGTCCAACCATGTCAGGTATCAAACCTGGGCCCACTAGTCAGATAGCAGGTATGATACCATTGAGCCAGCATAGCAGACTTCATTTAAATAAGTTAAAATCAAGGAAAATTCAGTTAAAATAAAGGTAATTTATTATCCTATTGTATTATAATCCTTAAATTGGCAACGTATCCTATGGATACATCAATTGGATTAATTTATTTATTATTTTTAATAAAACAGAAGAAAGTGAACAAGTATAAATTATAAATTTATTAAATCAACAGAGTTCAATCAAATTGGACATAAATTGGCAGCCTTCAATATCACAGATTTGTCAACTTACTCTCAAGCAAAGAACATTTCGAAATGGAGAAAAAACACATAATCAAAGTAGCAAGGAAAAACGCGTTTGATGAAAAAATGGTACACAAAAGGATTGAAAAGTATAAGAAACAAAAAAGATCAATAAAAGCACCCTTGATAAAGAAAAACCACCTATAAAAAATACAGGAAATTCACATATCACTCTTGGGCACACAATAAATTCCAAAAGATATTTGACAAATTTAATATTACATTAGTACCGAAAAATGACCACAGTTTAAATAAACTAATTAAAACCATAAAAATATAAAAAAAACTGATCAAAGTAAAAAATCAGGAATATATCAAATTGAATGTACTGGTTGTGAAAAGATACATATAGGAAAAACGAAAATAAACCTGAAAATTAGAACCAAGAAACATAAGAAATATTAAAAATGGGGAAATAGAAAAATCTGCAGTTGCTGCTCATGTTTGGACCGAAAAACATAATGTAAATTCGAACACTAAATTATTAAAACAGTTAGAAAATACAAAGGAAATCACCATTTCGGAAAAAAATTTACATTGGTTTATGAATTTCAAAATTCCTGCTGAACGTGACCTAGTTTGGAGGTTCTTCGGCCAGCCAGAAGAGGGAGCTGATATCGACATCCAGGGTTCACAACATAAAACTCATCAGTCTTGTAATGCTGACGATGATATAGAAGAATATATCGATACATGTTCAAGAACAAATCAATATTAAATTGAGGTAAGAAATAACTCTAGACTAAAAAAAAACTTGATAAGTATAGATTACTTAAATGTGTGACAAATTACACAGTATGCCTAATAATAACAATTATGTACAATTTTGTTTTCAGTTTGGTCTGACACATTTAAATAACTGACATGAAAAATTAGTGTTTTGCTCTTCTGGCACTTTCTGAAAATGATTTGCAATGATCAATTTATAATTTACAAAAATAGCTGCCAAATTTAATATGGAAATACCAATTAACAAAACTAAAATTATGGCATTTCATGGGAAGGACCCCATACAAAGTAAAATCTGTCTCCAGAATAAAATTTTAGAGAGATCTAATCAATATAAATATCTTCAATATTATCTTTCTATCTGGGATATCCCTGAAAAAATGACTAGTTATAATAAAAGTTTGGGAATTATTAATCGAGCTATGAAACCATCCCTTGTACAAAAAAAACACCAGATAACATTTATATAACACTTTGGCTAGACCAGTGTTGACCTAATAATAATAATAATAATAATTACTTATTTTAGGAATTCTCACTATGAGGTATATTCATTAAGGTAGAATATGTTTATCACTCACCTCATATTGTTCTTCTTATTTGATTATAGACTAGTTTCGGAACATAGTTCTGTTCCATCCTCAGTAACATCACGACCGTTGTTCTGTCGTCTTGAAGAGTTGTCCTTCTCTCCTTCCATTGGCTGACTGAAAAACCTCGAAACCAGGTCTTCTCACCGGGAATTTCGAAGTTCATTAATTTCTTCTTTTCGCTCTTTTGAATGTAGATCTTTCCCAAACAGTAAGTTCTTTTGGTTTTTCTATTTGTTTTAATAATTTTGCTTCTTTCTCGATAAGATGTTTTTCAGACCATGCATGGGCAGCCACTGCAGATTTTTCTACTTCCCCTTTCTTGACATTCCTGAGATGTTCTTTAACTCTAGTTTTCAAATTTCTTTTAGTTTTTCCTATGTAGAATTTCTCACATTCTTCACATTTAATTTGATAAATCCCTGATTTGTTTTCTTCTTTAATTTTCTCATTCTTATTAGGTCTAATCAGTCTGCTGATGCTGTAGTCATTTTTGGGTGCTAACCTTATGTTGAAATCTTTAAAAATTTTTTTGAAACTTGTGGTGTTTTAATGGATGATATGTGAATTTTCTAAATTTTACATTATCTTCTTTAACTTTTAGAAGAGTGCTTTGATTAATAAATTTTTGTCTTTTGAACTTGTTTATTTTTTTTAGTATCATTTTTATTGCAAAAAAAAAAAAGAAAAAGAACACATAATCAACGTAGCCACGAAAAATGGTGTTTGCAATAAAAATGATACTCAAAAAAATAAACAAGTTCAAAAGACAAAAATTTATTAATCAAAGCACTCTTCTAAAAGTAAAAGAAGATAATGTAAAATTTAGAAAATTCACATATCATCCATTAAAACACCACAAGTTTCAAAAAATTTTTAAAGATTTCAACATAAGGTTAGCACCCAAAAATGACTACAGCATCAGCAGACTGATTAGACCTAATAAGAATGAGAAAATTAAAGAAGAAAACAATCAGGGATTTATCAAATTAAATGTGAAGAAGTGAGAAATTCTACATAGGAAAAACTAAAAGAAATTTGAAAACTAGAGTTAAAGAACATCTCAGGAATGTCAAGAAAGGGGAAGTAGAAAAATCTGCAGTGGCTGCCCATGCATGGTCTGAAAAACATCTTATCGAGAAAGAAGCAAAGTTATTAAAACAAATAGAAAAACCAAAAGAACTTACTGTTTGGGAAAAGATCTACATTCAAAAGAGCGAAAGTAGAAATTAATGAACTTCGAAATTCCCGGTGAGAATGACCTGGTTTCGAGGTTTTTCAGTCAGCCAATGGAAGGAGAGAAGGACAACTCTTCAAGACGACAGAACAACGGTCGTGATGTTACTGAGGATGGAACAGAAACTATGTTCCGAAACTAGTCTATAATCAAATAAGAAGAACAATATGAGGTGAGTGATAAACATATTCTACCTTAATAATAATAATAATAATAATAATAATAATAATAATAATAGCTTTATTTTACCTGGCAGAGTTAAGGCCTTAAGGCCTTGTCTACCACTCAACCAGGTATGGTAGTGAAGAAGCATGGACACTAAAAAGACAACATGAAAGCAGAATAATGGCTTGTGAAATGAGATTCATGCACAGAACAGAGGGTTACACCAGATGGGATCGGAAAAGGAACACCGATATCTTAAAAGAATTGAAGACTACGCCAATTTTGGAATATATTAAACAGTACCAACTAAATTGGAAACACCATCTTGAAAAAGTGAGTTCAAATCAGATCCCCAATGCTGTTTATAATTATATACCAAGAGGACGAAGATCTCTGGGCCGTCCTATGAAATGCTGGAGGGAAAATTTTCTATAGGATCGTAACAGGCTTTGGCCTAATACTTGGAAGGAAGAAGAAGAAGAAGGGTTAAATACAAATACAAGCTACATTTTCCACACTTACCAACAACAAGTACTTTGCAAGAAGCTGTATCAGAGCCTTCTGTATTCACCAACTGAATTGTATAGTTTCCAAGATCAGACCTCTTTGCACACTTGTTAATGAAACAGTCGATGTAGTACTTGTTTCAAATTTAATTCTGTCTCCTGGAATAACTTCTTCACCGTTAATAGTCCACATGGGCTTAGGCTTTGGATTGCCAATGAATGGAACTGTGATAGTGAATTCTTCACCAGCAATCACAGTCATATACACGAATGCTCAGGTCACTTGTTATTTTGGGTGCACCTGAAATGTAAACACAATTATTTTATTCTTTTCACTCCATTGCACATTTCTCAACCAATCAATATAAGATATAAACTAAATAAGAATTTATTATGGCTAAACCAAATAAGCTTATGCAGAAAATATTATAGCAATCCTGGATTAAGGATCCATCCATCCATAGTAATTCTACCCAAGGGCTGGTTTTTCACTACAATCATAGCATTTTCATGCTATGCTTTGCTGCTTTACTAGGGAATTATAGGTGTGGTAGCTTCCCGTTGCTTTCCATACTGGTGAAGGATGATGATGATAGTGATAAGGATGATTATGATGGCCGGATGATTTTTGGGGACCATTGGGCACTAAGCTTCCTGACATTTGTCTTACAGGTGAGGAAAAACCCTGATAAAACATCACCCAGGAGCCTGTCCCCACCGGGAATCGAACCCGGGCCCACTGCGTGACAAGGCAGCACGCTACCTCGAGACCACAGTGGTGGACATTTTTATATATTAAGATATACAAATGTATGGAATTAATATAATAAATTTTGGGAATTTTTACATTAAGAGGTTTTCTTAATAAGAATCTAATGAGTAGTGAATTCTTCAAAAGTACACCAGATGGCAGTTTGGAAGATTACTGGCATAATGAAAAATTGACAGTCATGAAAACAGCTGAAGATGGGAATGATGTTTCCTGATACTGCTGTTCTGTGTTAAAAAACATAGATGTATGAGGTAAGAAGAATTCACAATTCATTTGATTCTTATTAGATATATGGAACTATACTTACAGGGTGGTGGTCTGCAAACAATTGCATCTGATGATGAACTCCATGGGCCCTGGCCAGCTGCATTAATTGCTGCTACTCGGAACTCGTATTCATGATTCTCAATCAAATTAGGAACTCTGTAAATAATAGTCAATCAATCACTATCTGCAAACCTTATTTTAAATGTATCTTTACATAAGTGACAATGTAAGTAATTATCATAAGTAATGACACGAGTGATTTCCAAATTATCGATAAATTCATGACTCACGAAGTGAGGAGTGAATTTATCTAGAAAATTTGGAAATCAAGAGTGGCATTTGTTAGGATTATCTAATGAATAAAATTAAGCTGTTCACTCACAAATCTTTATTTACAATATAATTATTTTAAAATATTTATATATTTAATGTAAACGGCAATGTTTGAAAAAAATGATAAACATTTGTTATGCTTCATTTTTTCATCACTGCAATCAGATCATATTATTTATTGCCAAAGGATCGCAATATTGTAAGAATGCACCCTTACTCACTGGCACTATCAAACCCGTAGGTTCATGGCTGTGCGGACATAAGCTCTCCATACATCCCTATCCTGAGCTAATGCCTTCCAATCATTCCCTGTATAATCTACTTCCCTCAAATCATAGTTAATGTTATTCTCCCACCTCATTCATAGTCTACTAACTGGGCGTTTTCTCTCTGGTTTTCCCACAAGAAGCTTCCCTGCAAATCTTTCATTCCCGATACGTGCAACATGTCCTGCCCATCGCAGTCTACGAGACTTAACTGTTCTTATTATATCTGGCTTCCTATAAAGACCATGTAGTTCATTGTAAGAATGCACCCTAGTGGAGAAAAAATGAAACATCAAACTGTTTATAATCAACATTATAGGTTATTTATTAAATTAACATTGAGAAGCTAAAGCTATTACTATGATAGAAATAAGTAAATTAATGAACACAATTAAATTATTGTAAATCAATGGTAAAGAGAAAAATTTTTGCCTGAACCGGGAATCGAACCCCGAACCTTTAGCTTTCTGTGCTAATGCTCTGTCCACTGAGCTAATTCAGGCTTCATTCCCATCCAAGCAGAAATACTTCCTTTACCTTACTCTACTGGTCCCACATTCAATTGCAATGAATCATCATTCACTTTTAAAACATTTGGAAAAACCTTTAGAATTGACAATTTGGGAGAAGATATATATTCAGAAGAACAAATTTAGATCCATGAATTTCGAGATTCCTGATGTACGTGACCTCATCTCAAAGTTCATCAAATCAACACCAGATGGCAACGTTATTGATGGAGATTCCAACGAAAATCCGGTAGTCATAATGTCGGTTGAAAATGAGAGAGATCCTTCTCTCGAAAACTAGTTCCCTTGTTTGAAGAAACATAAAATATGAGGTAAGATGTTAAAAGATGACTCATTAATTTATGAATTAAGAACCTCATAATGTTATTTCCCATATTTAACTATGAATAGCTACATTTAGTTTACATTACGAAAATTATCTCAAGTTTTGTAGACTTCTTTCTTCTTAATGATAACTGAAAACAGCAAGGATATGCATTATATCTAAATTATTTTGATAGTCTTAATTCATGGTTAAAGCTATGCATAAGAGTAGTCACCAAGTCAAAAAACTATACGATTATCTTAACAGATGGGGTTAAAAGCCACTCTGTGTGAAACATGGGAATTCTCGCATTCCTACAGAACGGTAATGGTATTGACCTTGAGAATCCTCATGAATGATACACAATCTGTTAAGAATGTTGTAAATTACTATAGTGATATAGATTTCAAATTATAATTTTGACTATTGAGGATAACAGTTGAGTTACAAAAAACCAACCTCAAAACAATTAAAAATAGTTTGCTAATTAAACAAACAACTCTAATCCATCAACTTTATAAGACATGGAATAAAGTAAATAAAACTCACTTATAACTGAGCTCCACAACATGTACATGTGTAGCTTTGGTCCACTTGTCTTCACCGATCATCTTCTTCTCAATAACATATCCAGTAATTGGAGAACCTCCATCATGACGTGGTTTTGTCCATGAAATTGTGATGGAGTCTTCTGTTGTTTCAATGCCTCGAGGCACACCAGGGGGACCAGGAGGATCTGAAAAGTAATACATTTTAAGTGAATAAAATGCCATAATAATCTAGAGTACATATTTTCAATAAAGTTAAATATGGAACAATTAATTTTTTTAAAAATTTTCACAACAAATTTCTTCATCTTCTTTGCATAGTTATGTGCTAGGCTCACAGCCTGTTCAGTCCAGAAACCAAGAATCTTTCCAATGTTTCTTAGGTCTTGCAGGTGACCTCCTCCCATCCTCCAGTAGATTATCTCTTGACATACAAGCCATCCTGTTTTGTGCCATTCAAGATATGCGCAAGTTCCATTCATATCTTCTCTTATTTACCCATTCAATTATTTCTTGAATGTCCAGTTGTCTATTTATTTCCTTGTTCTAATTTTATCTCTCCTTGTTAAATGTAGGATTTTTCTTAGGTTATTTATCTGAGTATTTATAACAAGGGAACTGTCAATCAATGTACTCGAAACCTACTTTGAAATTTCTCCTAGAGAAGCATTGTGATGTAGCAAGGCAGTGTCCAAAAAGTTATCTGTCACATTTAACTCTAAGGGACAGAAATCAAAGCCAGACTTTACCAATAGCAACCCACTGTATGGAGCAGATGGACATTCCTGCTCGAGTAAGTGCAGAGTGGAGTTAGACAGGGCATGGTGCATATGGCAAGTAGTGAGGATCATCCAATCTACCAATTTAGGAGTTGTTTTACTTTTTTGTAGTTTAAATGAGAGATGAGGTGCTGGATTTAAGTGCCTTGCAGTAAAAAAATGGCACATAATATTTTGGACATGGCTTTGGTACATCACAACACTTCTCTGGAAGAAATTCCAAGGTAGGTTTCAGCATTCAATGGTTGACAGTTCCGAAGTAAGATCTGTTTCATTCTTGTAACATCAGCCCCAGTCACTGAAGCATATCACTGCTTTATCAATTCTAGTTTTCATTCTTCTTCTTCTTCTTCTTCTTCTTCTTCCTTTCATGTGATAGACTAAGGATCTGTTTTGGTCTCAATCCAATGTTTAAAGGGTCTGCCCAAGAATCTCTTGTCTGATGGCTGGTAAAATAAGATTTGATGTGGTATTCTTGTTCGGCTCATTCTTCTTACGTGAGATTTCCAGTTGTTTCTATATTTTTGTACATATTTCATGATTGATTCTGTTTGTAATTCTTTGAGAATCTTGGAATTCCTTTTACGTTCTGTTCTTGAGTAACCTGCAGTAGGTCTCATAAATTTCATTTCTGCCACAGTTAGTCTTTGTTCATTCACACCGCGAATTGTCCAGTCCTCACTGCCGTATCATAATATAGGTCTGGCCAGTGTTTTATAAATTCTAGTTCATGTGTGTTGCTGTACTGTGTTTGGCTTGAAAATATTATTTATAATCTGGTCTGCATAAAAATCAAGATATATGAGGTGAGTCAAAAACACAACTCAAATTAATTATTTATAATTCCTGTTACACTGTTAAATTTTATAATGTTTTGACTAAAATATTTTTCCTCTTCGTATGTAACTTGGTATCCAAGGTAGTTAAATGTGTTAGTTTGTTCTAATGTTTTTTTTATTATTATTAATAATAATTTTACTGTGAACTTGGTCTAGTTTTCATTTCATTATTTAAATATTTATTCTTCCAGATTATATCTTTCATGCAACCCACTTTTCTGGCTGCCATATTAGCTTGACAAATAACTTAATTTTGCCCTAGATACTTAAAAACCATGATCTGATCAATCAACGTTCCTTCAAGTTCCAACTTGTATGACAAAAGAAAACAACAAATTTAACATGTCTTAACCCTTCAGAGCAGATGGATTTAAATGGCCGGGAATACTCTGATGTGGGAGGAAGTTCACCGGTATTTATACTCAGCCGTTCAGTGCCAGTATTCCAATAACGCATTTAAATTGATATATCTTCAGTAATTTAAATGTTTTTGCAATTCCTTTATGGTGAACCCTTAATATAATATTTAATTAATTAAATTTGTTACAGTTCTCACATAACATCTCTGCATTTTTTGCAGACTTATTTATGGTTGTTGTGCCACAGTTGAAATAGGTCCTTTTTGTAAATTTCTCACATAAGTGACACAGTGTATTGCACTAGGGATTCTTTGAAGAATTCAGAGAACCGGCTTTACCTAACAACAAAACGAAATATTTACACAAAGAGAAGGGTCTTAAAAAAAAATGAACTTCAAAAATTGGTGTGATAAATCTTCAAAATGTAAACCAGCTGTTTGACACTCGGGCAACAATAAGTGTCGACGATTTTATTATTAATTTAACACTTCTCATTGAAGGATAAATTATATTTGAAGAGAAAAATTTTCGCCTAGACCGGGACTCGAACCCGGGACCCTTGGCTTTCCGGGCCAAGTGCTCTACCAACTGAGCTACCGAGGCGAGTTACGATCTAGACGCAAATTTTCTCTTATGTACGTTGTAATTCCCACGCGCCAAATGCTTGAAACCATAGCTTCTATCTTTGCAAATGGCGGCTTCTTAGTTAAGAAGACATTTATTGGGAATTTAACACTACTTTATAGCCAGTAGGGCTTCTATTGACGATTTTATTATTAATTTAACACTTCTCATTGAAGGATCCTTCAATGAGAAGTGTTAAATTAATAATAAAATCGTCAATAGAAGCCCTACTGGCTATAAAGTAGTGTTAAATTCCCAATAAATGTCTTCTTAACTAAGAAGCCGCCATTTGCAAAGATAGAAGCTATGGTTTCAAGCATTTGGCGCGTGGGAATTACAACGTACATAAGAGAAAAATTTGCGTCTAGATCGTAACTCGCCTCGGTAGCTCAGTTGGTAGAGCACTTGGCCCGGAAAGCCAAGGGTCCCGGGTTCGAGTCCCGGTCTAGGCGAAAATTTTTCTCTTCAAATATAATTTATCCTTCAATGAGAAGTGTTAAATTAATAATAAAATCGTCAATAGAAGCCCTACTGGCTATAAAGTAGTGTTAAATTCCCAATAAATGTCTTCTTAACTAAGAAGCCGCCATTTGCAAAGATAGAAGCTATGGTTTCAAGCATTTGGCGCGTGGGAATTACAACGTACATAAGAGAAAAATTTGCGTCTAGATCGTAACTCGCCTCGGTAGCTCAGTTGGTAGAGCACTTGGCCCGGAAAGCCAAGGGTCCCGGGTTCGAGTCCCGGTCTAGGCGAAAATTTTTCTCTTCAAATATAACAATAAGTGTATTTTTTTCCCCTTGTGTTTACTTTGTTCATGTTTATTACAAACACATTGCTTCTATGCGCTGACCTTCTTTCTTGTAGGGGGGGGCAGCCTTCTCCAAATGTATCTTTCTAACACTTTTGAAACATTATTTTAGGTCGTGTGCCTTCAAAAAATGGTCTTTATACACATCAGACCTGTTGTACTAAAAGACCTTCATCAACCCTAAATTTCAATGCCTTTCTTCTGGTTTCCGAACTGAAACCAGAAGATGAAATATGACTATAATAGTTTCACCGGAGGTGTGGACTTAAAAGATTAACATGCTACAAGCCGGAAGATCGAGGGTTTGAGTCCCGGTGGATCAGGATTTTTAAACTGAATCAAACCTTCAGGCGGCACTGTGAACCCGGGGTTGACTCAGCCTCTAACTGAAATGAGTACCAGATGCTTGTTATGGGCCGTCAGACAGAAATAAGTACTCGGCTTACATCAAGTACCGATACTTTAGAAAAGTGGGAGCCTTAACCTCCTAATATCCCAAGAACCTTCTAAGGTCTGTAGTGGACCACTTTCCTTTTAGATACTGACTGAATTGTAGACTAACTACCTTTCCATAATGTAAGGATATCGTCATTTGAAATATATATATATATATATCTGAAATTTACTGTTGTGGTCCTGTACTGTAGCGTAAATCGGAAATAACTTTGTTGGGCCTTTATATATACTGAATTTTGCGACATTATTATTAAAAATGAAGATATTTGAAAATAGATTCAATTTGATAGACAAGCTAATCTACAAAAAAAGGCGAATTTAGTTTTATAAGAAATCCTTTATCAAGTTATAAATTTAAGAAAAATGTCAGAGGCCGCAAGAATAAATGCAAATATAAAATTATTTTAAATTGTTACTCAGGGCCGTAAACAGTTAATATATGCACTAATAGAAACTTTGAAGTCTCTACATAAAATTTGTATACACGGTAAATAGTTAATGTAAACACAAAGGTCATAATTACAGTTTAAAGCAGTGCGTGTAACTAGCGTACATGTCACATCGTTCCGCATTGGGTGAAGAATTCAACTTGCGTACACGTCACGTCGCTCCACGCTGACGGGTTAATATAACCTTTACATTTTTCTAACTTGGAAAAATATAAGATTCCTCAATTTTTAAAGAGCAAATTTTTTGCCCAAACTGGGATTTGAACCCAAGATTTCTAATTCTACATTGTACTGACCACTATGCTTGCTGAAAATATTGCTCTCTCAAACAATCCCATGTGCATGCAGCAGTGAACTTTTGTCCATAAAGCCACCTGGTTACTTCTTATTCAAAATTTTAATAGGATTTAACACTACTATTACAGCTGTAATGCTAATATTGCAATGATTTTATATAAATTTTTACAATTTTTTAAGAGTAAAATTGTTGATCAAACTGGGATTTAATCCCAAATCTCTAGCTCTTCCTACTAGCGCACTGGCCTCTAAGCTCTCTGGCATCACACTTTAGATGGACATTTTTTCTGTCTTAAACAATCCCATGTGCACGAGGCACATGGGAATACCCCACTGGGACTCAAACCCTCAACCTTCCAACTTCTAGCACAATGCCTTAACCACTACGCCACAGTGTCCCCCCACCCAGTAAGTAAAAAGTAAGTAAGTAAAGTGATCCCACAACAGGCCTCAGGAGGCCCTTGGGGTAGTAGGAGGTTAAGGCTCCCACTTTTTCTAGACAATCGGCACTTTATGTCAGCCGGGTTGTCAGCCCTGCGTGACGGCCGTCTTTACCCCCAGAACAAGCATCTGGTACTCATTTTAGTTAGAGGCTGAGTCGACCCCAGGGCCATAGTGCCGCCGGAAGGTTTGGGTCAGTTTAAAAATCCTGACCTCAACGGGACTTGAACCCTCGACCTTCCGGCTTGCAGCACAGTGCCTTAACCACTATGCTACGGCGTGCCCCCAGTAAGTAGAACATCATATTTCACAAGTAAAGAAATATTTTTTATTTTGAAAATGCAAACATATCCCAATTAAAGAAATGTAAGTGAAGTAAGTGTAAATATTTTGGCTCAATTCACATCACTGATGACAACTTCCATTCAAACAATGTAATTTACATGTTACTTAGCAAAAAAAGGTACAGTGATTCCACTACAGGCCGTAGGAGACCCTAGGGGTAGTAGGAGGTTAAGGCTCCCACTTTTTCTAGACAATTGGCACTTGATGTTAGTCGGGTTGGCGGCTGCCTTTACCCCCAGAACAAGCATCCGGTACTCATTTCCATTAGAGGCTGAGGCGACCCCAGGGCCATGGTGACACCAAGAAGTTTTGGGTCAGTTTAAAAATCCGAACCCCACTGGGACTCGAACCCTTGACCTTCCAGTTTGTAGCACAATGCCTTAAGCACTACACTATGGCATGCCCCATGTTACTTAGCAATACTCAGTAATTTTCAGTTATTTTTTCCCCTCTAGTTATCATATATTTTAAGAATGAATCACTATTTAAGGCCAGTGTCATGCTACCATGTTTTGATCAAGAATTTATATCAAATTTCTGACAAAATATTTGTAGATGTAGCATAATAACATAGTCAACATTCTATATCAAAGAATTTCATTTTAAATTTATAGAGTAATAGTGGCCTATGAGAAGTAAAAATGTTCTATACACAGAGTTTCTCGAAACATTTTCCTGACTTCAACTGGCAAAGCATGTATTTGCTGTATGAGTAGATGGAGTGAATGGGTATAAAATTTAGAGATTATTAAAATAATTACCAAATGGATGTCTAGCCTTCACTGGGTCTGATGTTAGTGCAGGATCTGATGTTCCATATTGATTCTCTGCACTTACTCTAAATTCATATTCCCTTCCAATTACCAAGTTGCGGATTCTGCAGAATGGTGTAGTCACATAACTGCTAACCTGGAAATTAAATACAAGAAGTTATTATCATGGAAATTTTTAAAAGTGTGTAATTTGTAGTTGTGAGAGAAACTATTAGTATTGTTTTGTTAACATTTATATTCCGGGGTATTTAAAAATACCGCATGAACTGCTGGACGGAATTTAAATCCCAGTCCGTGATATTAAATGGATGGTAGAGCGCACATACTAACAAAAAAAAATTTTTACAATAAACTATAAGAGATATAAGTATAAAATAACTTTTATTTCATTCATAAAGGAGTGTATTATTCAATTAAATGTTTAATTTTTACATACAATAGAGAATTTTATTATTAAAAGTTAAAATTTATTTGTGAGGTCTATATTTTTTGGTTTGACTTTATAATGGGTTAATTTTATGATTTGAAGGTGACTGTACTCTTGCAAGGGGGATTTGATAACATAGTTCGAACACATGTGCCATGAAAAATCTGCTTTGAAAGCATAAACATGAGTACCCTGACTTGTTGACGACAGAGTTATCAGCACATTTTTTTTTTTTTCTGTGGCACTCAAACCTTAGCAACATAACATACAACATTAAGATTCAGTCTTGAATTAGTAACTGTAGACTGTGGTTTGTTTTTTAACATATAAAAAATGTCTTCACGTATATGGCATCCTGGATTATCAAAATAATGTGAGTAGCATATCAGATATTTTTAAAAAATAAATACTAACAAGATATGTACCACGTTAACCCATTATAAAATACTAAATTAGGGGTGAAAAAGACATCACATGTTTTTTCTTATTTTTTATGAATACTTGATCTAAAACACAATAGGTTAGAGCCACAAATAACTTCCTTGCAACATTTTCTGAATTTTTATAATTTTACAAAGAAATAATGTTATCATGGGAAAAATATGTAAAAATTAGGGGTGAAAAAGGCACCTGATGTTTTTTTTTAATTTTTTGTGAATACTTGATCGGAACACAATAGGTTGGAGCCACTAATAATTTCTGAATTTTTGTAAATTTACAAAGAAATAATGTTATCATGGGACAAATATGTCCATTAAATCCTTTAGGGCTTTACATTTCATGGGACAAATATGTCCCACAAGTCTTCTAAAGGTTAAACAGTGCTGCTACTTACCCCTTGCTTTATTTAAAATATATATTCAGGAAACACTTAATAAATTAAGGAAGAAAATCTCAGGAATGAAGATTTAGATGGAGAATATGTGTCTAATGATGCTTTTATATGTGGATGACAAAGTGATTATAGCTAGTGAAGAATATGATGTTGATTAAATGCTGAGGAAATTGGAAGAATATAAGAAATGGGGCCTCAATATGAACATGGTGAAAACAGAATATCTGAGAGTAGCAGTAGGACAAGAAGATTTGTAGAATTGTATATTCAGAATATTGCAGAGTGTAATGAATTTAAATATCTGAGAAGCATTATATTAGCAGAGGGATCAAACCAGAAGGACAATCAAATACAACAAAGGAAAAAAGTTATTTATCTTTTAAATAGAGTGTTATGGTTGATCAGAATGAACATTAATACAAAGTCAATACTAATAAAATTCATTGTTAAAACCGTTGAGGTGGAGAGTCATAAAATAAAATAAGTTAAAATACCTTCTTAGGTAAAATCCGTCGTCCTCAACTTTTTAAAAGTTGAGGATGATGGATTTTACCTAAGAAGGTATTTTAACTTATTTTAATTTATTAATACAAAGATGAGGATAACATATAGTCTGTGATGAAATTGATATTATCTTATGGGTCAGAATGTTGGCAACTATCGGGGGAAAGACAAAAGGATAATTGAGACAATGGAAATAAAATTCCTAAGGAGAGGCAAATGGGATCTCTAAATTACAACACGTGCTGAATACAGCAATTTGAAGACAAACCAGAGGAATTTTTTACAAGCCCTGAGAGAATAGAAACTAGGGAGTAATCATAGCATGATCATTTGAAAAAGATGGAAGAGGAAAGATGGTCAAAAACAGATTTGAAATATGATAATCCAGGAATAGATGGAGAAGAGGCAGATCTGCTATGCAATGGAGAGAAGGAACTAGAATGGTTATGCTAGATAGGGCAATTGGAGAGGATGAATGGAATGACAGAGAAAAATGGTGATCAAAATGCAGGATGCACCAGAGGCTATAGGATCTCTGCTTGATTGGTTGAAAAAATTGAGAAATGTTCAATTTTTCTCAACAAAAATTTTAATTTAGGATTTGAAGTGGAATAAAAAAATGGATCACTAAACCTAAACCATGGAAGCAAACATGTTGGCACTTGTACTTTACAAGTATATCATCAGTTAAATTAGATACAAGGTAAACAAACTAAATGAAAGTAATTAATTGCTTAAAAGTGTACAAATATGTATCCTTACCTTCTGCCATGCATTTGAACGTGGTTCTTTCTTCTCAACAACATAATTTGTGATGTCAGCACCTCCATTGTCCTTGGTGGATTCCAGAACAAGGTAAGGGCATCACCAGCAAATTCATCGGCACGCAAGTTCTCTGGTGGACATGGACGATCCAACACTTTCACATTGATAGTGGCTGTGTCAAAACCAGATGGATTCTTCAACTGGAGTCTGTACTGGCCTGTGTCTGACCTCTTGGAATTCTTTACAACAATACTGGCATAGTCATCAGCCAACTGTAAAGTAAGCACATTTACAATAAATGTCTCCATATACAACTATAAGTTATTCAATTTCAAATACAGCATCCAGAAATTTAAACTGTTTATCTAACAAAAATTATTATTTCAGAAGCTCAATGCAGTATTTAGATGTAGAAAGTCATATGGTTTGTATTTTTATTTTATTGTTTTTTCAGATCTTATTTGTTGTACATGTCCTCTGTGTCAAACGGCAAACTCCAATTGGAGTCAGATTTGTGTTATTATTATAATCATTGCTATTTATAAACTTAAGTTAATCATACATTTATAGGATTATTTAAAATGTTGTTCATTGTTTTTCTCCAATGATTCAATATGATCATAAGTGTTAATATTATTCATTTTTAAACATCTTAATGATGGACAAATTATATTTGAAAAGAAAAATATACGCCTCGACTGGGGTTGAACCAGGACCTTGACTCTCTATGTCAATGCTCTTTCACCTGAGCTACCTAGACCTCCGATCTAAACACATATTTTTCTCTTACACATAGTTAATTCCCTAACCCCAAATGCTACGAGCCGTTGCTACGATTTTTGCAAATGGCGGCTTCTTTATTAAGAAGGTTACTAGTGTAGTCATCAGTGGTTACTAGTGTGGGAATCGCTGATTATTTGTCATCGCTGATTATAAGTGTGGATTATAAGTGTAGTTGTCACAGGTTACGGCAGCCATTTTGAATAACTGTCATAACCAGCATGGTCGTAGTTCCACTTTTTAATAAAATCTTCTTAATAAAGAAGCCGCCATTTGCAAAAATTGTAGCAACGGCTCGTAGCATTTGGGGTTAGGGAATTAACTATGTGTAAGAGAAAAATACGCATTTAGATTGGAGGCCTAGGTAGCTCAGATGGAAGAGCATTGACATAGAGAGTCAAAGGTCCTGGGTTCAAACCCCAGTCTAGGCATATATTTTTCTTTTCAAATATAATAATCATAAGTCATTAACCTAGATGACCATACGCTACATAGCTGACGATGGAGGCAATTGTTTTCAAAACTAGTCAGGTGAGAAATATACATTTAATTAAAATTACAGTGGGAGGAAACACTATAAGGTATTTACATTAATAAATGAGTTGGAGAAAATGTTCTAACATCTCACCTCACAAAGTTGCATGTCTTCACAATATCGGTTTCAAAAGTATAGTATTACTTCCATCTTTAGTCAAATTCCAACTGTCAAAATTTTGTCATTAACATCATCTTTTGAATGCCATCTGGTGTAGATTTTATGAACTTGGAGATTAAATTATTCTCGTCAGGTATACAATGAAATTTCGACAGTTGGAATTTGACTGAAGATGGAAGTAATACTATACTTTTGAAACCGGTAACATGAAGACATGCAACTTTGTGAGGTGAAATGTTAAAACATTTTCTCCGCCTCATTTATTAGAGAAATATACATTTTTATGAAATGACACATAACAACATTTCCAATTCAATTATGTAATATTTCCTTGTCATTTTGAAGATATAAGGTCTGTCCTCGATATTATGGTAGGCTTTACTTTTTAATAGTTCTTCTTTTATTCAAAATGTTGAAACTTTGGAAAAATATTGTTTACTTCTACAGCAAAGGTTCATAAGCTATTTAGATTATGGAACACTTTTCAGTAGAAAAGTTAATCACATAGCACCAATTTTCACTTAGCACTGATAGGGACCATACTATTTGAAGATAGAATATAACATTCATAATTTAGAATTTTAGACATGATCTTCCAATCTCTTTACAAAGTACAGGAGATAGTTTGCACAGCACCAAGTGTTCTGAAGAGCACAGTTTGAGAACTGCTATTCTAGAGGATAAGTAACAAGAACATACATCCAGGAAACTTTCATTAAAACTCTTTTCAGTAAATATATAACTTCAAATAAATTTGTTTATAAGACACATAATGTTTCTTCAAAAACATCATCATCATCATCATCCATGCAAGTATTTGGCCATGTGGTCTGTTACGGTCTCAAAGAGGAATTTTCCATCCATCTTCAAAAACAAAATTCAATAATAGAGGAGTAAATTTTCAATTCACAAAAATAAATCATTTTTGAAATTTGGAAAAGTTGTATGTATCTAAAGCTCTTCATTTAACAACAGTATCATTCTCTCCCTTATTTCCCAATTTTTTTACGTTAGAAAATTTGAAAAGTAAATAATCTCTAATTTGAAATACAGTAAAAATTAAGTTAAAATTAAATTTTAAAAATATTTTAGTTTTAAATCAATATATTTGTTATTTTCTAATGTTGCATTTATGATCATTTAACCCATTTTGCTTCTGTCTTCCCAAGAGAATAAAGTTTTTATTTTGTTGTGCTTTCTTGTTCAATTTGGTGCATGTAAATGTTTCCATAGAAGAACTTGGTAAGTTGCATAAGGGACACTGTTCAAAGCTGTAGATTCCAATCTTGCAGAGAAGTGCTGGAAGGCTGTGATGACTGGTGTTCACTCTGAAGGTAGCAACAGCTTCTTTTCTTGGTTCTGAGCTATATATTTTCCTAAGTGTGTTGATTCTCGCCCATTTTTTTCTTTTGTGATTGTTAAATGGTTTTGTGGAGTATATTTGCTTCTGATTTAGAGTCAAATTTGATACTTAATGTGTGTGCACTCATATTTTATTTTGTCAATGCAATTTTGTGTCAATATATTTAGTTAAGAGGATTAGTTATCTTACAAGTAAAAATTATTGTAAGGAAGGTTATAACTTTTTATTTTAATTTCATAATATTTGTTAACTTACAAATGAAGGCTACAGGGAAAAACCAGGTAAGTAATTTTTCCCTGTAACCTAGAAAACATACTTTTAACTGTACAAAATACATACTTATTTTGTTATGCCAAACTCTGGAGGTAAATAAATCTGTTATTAATCTGTATCTTTTACTGTTTCACACTCCTAGTCCTTTCCATAGAGAATCTAATGACACCTCAAACTCCATTTTAACAAAAAAGCGACTTAGCTGGTTCTTTCCCTTTACCCTTCATATATCAGTGGTTTCCTGGTTTCCAAACTCCCCTTTGCGTATAAGAAATTTTCCATGCCAACCAAGTCAGACCATAAGTAACTTCTACACTTACAGAGTGGTTCAATCATTCAATTATATCACATAGATTATTTGGGCGGCTCCATGGCACAAGCAATTACATGCTTGCCTCTCACCACTGGGGTCTCGAGTTCTAGTCTCGGTCACTCCATATGGATTGCATCATAACTTAAGGCACGACAACTTCAAAAGTGAAAGTTTTGGCCTTCTCAACAATCCTCCTCCATGCCAATCTGTCTCTTGCCATATTCAAATTAGTCACTTTCATTTTCCTTAGATCGTTCATTGTGTCATCCTCCCATCTGATCTTTGGTCTTCCTACAGCTCTGTCTCCTATAGGTTTCATTTTGTGGAGTTTTTTGACCAGTCTCTGATCATCCATTCTTATCAAATGTCCAAGCCAACCAATTCTGAGAGATCTTATATGGTTTACTAAGTTCTGATTTTTGTTTAATTTGTTTAGTTCGTTATTTGTTTTGATTCTCCAACAGTTATCAGTTCCTCTATTTGGTCCAAATATTCTTCTATATGGATTGCATGTAGATGAAACTGTGGTTGGGCAGGATTTTCTCCCATTTTCCAATGCTACAAATTTTATTCTACCATTTTTCCATACTCATCTCATCCATTTTGTTCATCCGCCCCTATAACAGTGCATCAGGTATGCTTGGCTAGCACCCTTGTCATTCACAGACCTCTATAAATATAGGGGCTTCATATAATCTCATCCTTCGACCTGACCCTGAGTTGGACACAAGTTAAGGATATTATTATTACAGGTTATTTTGGCATTTCAATGAAAGCATTTGAATAATTTTCAGTACCTCAGGACATTTAAAAATTAAATTTTTACACTATGTTATGTACCTGTTGGTGAATTCTTGAGTCACTATCGTCAAGCAAGATGTCGTTGTTGAACCATGTAAGAGTTGGTTTTGGGAATGCAACATAAGGAACGTGAATAGAGAAGTCTTCTCCAGCCCGTACAGTGATGTCACGCACACCACCAAGGTCCATACAAGGCTTGTTTGGTTGTTCCTCAATCAGAATATTATTGCTTGGTCTGCTTGGATCTGATGGTCCCACATCGTTTACAGCAATAACTCTGAATTGGTATTCATCACCTTCTTTCAGATTAGGCACCTGAAACATAGTATTTATTTATGTATAATACACAACCTTACATTAATGTTATAGATCAAAGGTCTGTATTTATAAGAATACAGCAAACTCCCGATTATCCATGTGCATATTATCCGGGCCGGGCATGATTCTTTTTAAAAATTCTTTTTTTAATAATACTGTATTTTGTATTGTTATGAAAAAATCTATATTTTTAAACGTGATATTTTTAACTGCACTTAGAAACTAGCACAAAAGAGTAACATTTACTCACAATCCCCTTCCCTGGCGTGTTTAACGTTACCAACCAACATTCTGAGAATACAATACAATTTCAGAAATTTCCATTACGTGAGTCACTGAAAGTTTATTGTTACAGATTGAAATCACGGATATGCTGTGGCAGTGGGTTTATCACTGGTTAGTATGGTCATCATGGTTACTAGTGTGGTCATCGGTGGTTACTAGTGTGGGAATCGCTGATTGAAACCATGGATATGCTGTGGAAGTGGGTTTATCGCTGGTTAGTAGTGTTGTCATCGGTGGTTACTAGTGTGGGAATCACTGATTGAAACCATGGATATGCTGTGGAAGTGGGTTTATCGCTGGTTAGTAGTGTTGTCATCGGTGGTTACTAGTGTAGTTGTCACTGGTTGTGGCAGCCATTTTGAATAACTGTCGCAACCAGCATGGTCATAGTCCCACTTTTTTTTTCAAATTTACGAGTAAAATAAAATAATGACAATTACGACTCACACTTAAATACATTTAATATAACATTTTATGAATATTTTTTGCATTTAAGAAGTGTTAAAATAAAGGTAAAGTGATCCAACTACAGGCCTCACAAGGCCCTTGGGGTAGTAGGAGGTTAAGGCTCCCACTTTTTCTAGACAAATCAGCACTTGATATCAGCCGGGTTGTCAACCCTGCATGATGGCCACCTTTACCCCCAGAACAAGTGTCTGGTACTCATCCTCGTTAGAGGCTGAGTCGACCCCAGGGCCATAGTGCCGCCAGAAGGTTTGGGTCAGTTTAAAAATCCTGACCCCACCAAGACTCGAACCCTCGACCTTCTGTTAAAGTGGGTAAATACATTTCTGACAACTTCCACGGTGCCGAATAACTTAATTGGATTATTCGTGTTTTTCGATTTTCCGTGCATATCTCAATCCCAATTAACACGGATAATCAGGAGTTTGCTATAGTTACATAGTTTTCTGAGGAAGCTGAGAATCAAGGATGGTGACTGGTTGCGAGAGACAGGGATGCCTGGAAGAGAGGGTTATAAGAGAGGCCCTGCTGCTGCTGAAAATATGTTGCATGAGGGATGATAATGAAGAGAAGGGAGAAGGAGAAACTGGACCAGCACATAAAAACTACTCCTGTGGAAAAACTCCAAGGAGCCTGCTAAGCTTAACATCCCCATATGGCAGACGAATCACTATCGACAAGACTTCTCAGCATATGTATTGCAAACTGATTTGCAATTTAATGCAACAATCTGATGTACAATCTAGCAATTAGAAATTGTACACCACCACATCTCTTGACCCCAATATTGAAAATTTTACAATTAAAATTTTCAACCCTTCGTTAATTGAATCTGGGCCCACTAGCCTGGAAGCAGGCATGCTACTACCAAGAGGTAGCAAGACAAATCTTCAGTTGATGATAAGTTGAATATTTTTAATTTGTATTCGTAATTTATCAGAACTCATCTTATAATGGTCCTTGGATCAAATTATTCTGTCACTGGAGACTATGGGTAACAAAGAGACTCAGCCAGCATTTCTAAACTACCTGTAAAAGTTCATTCAACAGAGTTCTGTTCCACTTAGCAGAAATATTTATTTACCTTGAAGACATTGACAGGAACAGGTGTGGAATTAACATCAGACCAGTCTTTATCTCCCTTGCCCTTCTTCTGAATGATGTAGCCCTTGATCTTGGAGCCACCATCATTGCGAGGAGGTCTCCAGGAGAGAGTGACACTGTCTCTTGTAATGCGGTCTGGTTTTGGAGGTTCTGGTGCATCTGGTTTCACTGAAAATAAATATCAGAATTATATTTGATGATATGATGATAGATCATCATTAATCCAGCTGCAGGACATGGGAACTTCCTTAGTGGGAATTTATTTAACCAGACTAATTTAGTTATGCTTATTTCCCTACAGATATCAATGAGAGATATATATTATGTAGGTAGGAAATAACACTATGAGGTTTATTATTTTAATTTTGTTGAGGTGAGTCAAGAAACAACTCAACAAAAAAAAAAAAAAAAGAGAGATATATATAGTTCTTACACTGCCTCAAGGCAACATCTAGTAGGAAACTAAGATATTACTCAGATGGATGAAGGTTGTTTAACTTTTGCTCAGAGGTATTTTTATTCAAACTTGAGTTCTTTAAGATCCCAAAATCTTCAAACTCAGGACCCATGGATTAAAGTCCCTCCTGGAGGACTGTTCCTTGGATTTTTCCATCGACCCCAGCCAGGTTTGAACCCATGACCCTTGGGACCAAAGGCAAGGAACATAACCACTAGACCACCGTGGCTGACAGAATTATATAATATACTATTTCATAAATTAAAATGTAACAACCCGAAAATTAAGAGGCTTGAATTCAAACTCCAGGGAATAAGCCACATATTTTGAGTGTCCCCTCCCTTTAAATTCTCAAACCCTAATGAAATTAATCAAAAATGCAACTCTGGTATATTCAAATTCAAATTTTTCTTGTTTTAACAATATATATATATATATATATTTAATACACACTTCTTGTATACTGTGTATTAAATCATTAATATTGCTTATTAGAAAAACAATATAGGCTTTAGGGAACAGGTTTTTTTATTTTAATTTCATTGCCAAAATTCTCTTCTTGCAAGGGAATTGTCAACCATTATATGCCAAAACCAACCTTGAAATTTCTCTCAAAAAAGCATTGTGATGTACCAAGGATGTGTCCAAAAAATTATCTGTCGATTTTAACTGCAAGGTACCAGCACCAAACCTCTCATTTAATCTACAGGGAAGTAATATATTTCCTCACTTGACGGATGGGATAATCCTCACTACCTGCCACCCACACTTCACCTACCTCACTCCATTCTGCTCTATTCAAACAGGGACATCCATCTGCTTGGCACAATAAGTTGCCATTGCTAGATTCTGGCTTTGATTTGTGTGCTTTGCATTTAAAAGTGGCAGATCATTTTTTGGACACGGCCTTGGTACATCACAATGCTTTTCTGGGAGAAAGTTTTAGGTAGGTTTCAACACGCAATGGTTGACAGTTTCATTGTTAGACTAAATCAATATTTGTCATGTACATAAATCGAGTTGGTTTCAGGCTAAAAATGCCAGTAATGTCAGCCAATATATAACTGATGTAATATTATCAAGCAATTGAAGCTGAAATATGTGCACCTCATCTCTTCATATTACATTTTCTCACCTGGACATGTTACCATTCTCAACTGGATTCAAAACTGAGAAAGCAATGATAGTTTCCAAACACGTCAAGGTTAAAAAAATAATTTGAAGTGAGGTATGTACATTTCCAGTTCAATCTGTTGAATTACAGAGCCACACTCAGCCATCTCTACTACATAAAGTTATCTTAGCCAAAAATGAAACAGAAATAAGAATGACCAGCAAGTTTCTCTGATCTAAATTGTGCATTCATCACCAGATATGATATAAAATGTTGGTGGTTGGTGTCGAGCACTTGATAATGAAATCATTCGCTCTCTTGCACTCCAATATTTAGCAGGAATGTATTGGAGTACAATAAACTAGTTGTAACCGTTTAGTAGTAGGCACCACATGTATTGTATTGGAAATCAGACAAAATACTCATTATAATAGAAATTATAATGAAATAAGTAATATAGAAAACTTACAGCGCTGTGCCTCTGCTGTGATTGGCTCTGTTGGTTTGCTGGGCTTTCCAGGTCCAGCTTCATTAACAGCAATGACACGGAATTCGTAGCGAGAGCCTTCTCTCAGATCTTGTACTGTAAAGCTTGTGTTAGGTGTGGGATAATTGTTCACCTTAATCCATTCACCTCCACGTTCACGCTTCTCAATGTAGTAACCTGTAGAAACAAATTGAATTATTAGGAAAATCTACACGAACATTAGATATTCTCAATTAAACAGAAACAAACTTTAATTGAAGAAAAAAAATGTCTGAATCAAAATTTGAACACAATGTCTCTGGTTCCTTACACAGCGCTCTATCCACTAAGCTACCAGGCATTTCAATTCAAATGTATTATTTCTCTCCTTTATTAATATGAATTCCTGCAGGCTGAGGTATGAACTATTCATTCCACTATGCCTCTAGCAGATTTTTTAACTAAAAGACTTTTAATGAGAATGAAGATTATTTTTTATCTTCATCATCATCATCATGAACAAATTCGTTTTAGGCCATGTGGCCTGTACGGTAAACCTAGCGAAGATGGTCTTGATCTTTCCACCGATGTTTTGGTCTTCCTTGGTCCCTATGTCCCGTTGGGGTATATTGAAATGCCAATTTTGGAAGTCTATTTCTTGCCATTCTTCTCAGATGATTTTTCCATTCTTGTTGGTATCTTTGGATATCTTCATTTAAACTTGCTACTCCAAGTTTTCCTCTGATAGTAGTGTTCCTTTGGTGATCCAGTCTATTAACTCCTAACAATGATCATAAGAAGCGCATTTGGCTTACTTGAAGTTTATGAGAGTTTCTTTTATTTAAAATCCAAATTTCACTTCCGTATTTTAGAGCAGCTTTTGATGTGACGTTATGTAATCTTAGTTTTCTCTCTGTCCTCATCTGTTTACCAAAATGTCTTCGTATTACCCCATTCATTTTATATATTTTTTGTAATTTTGAATCAATGTCACTCTTATACTCTGCAAATACACTTCCTAAGTAAGAGAAATCTGACACTTGTTCTATAATTTTTCCATCAATCTCAATTTTCACCCGTTGTATGTTTTTTCCACACATTGCCATTGTTTTGGATTTTGATGTGGAAATTTTCATATTATAGTTGCTGGCAATTTTGAATAATTGATATGCTGCTATTTGTAAGCTATCTTCGGAATCTGATAATATTATTTGATCATCAGCATATAATATTGTTTGAATTATTTTATTCCTAGTTATTGAAATTCCACTGTTTACTGTTTGTTTCCATTCTTGCACTATTCTGTTAATATATATATTAAATAAGAGTGGAGATAGTCCACATCCTTGTCGAACACCTTTGCCTGTGTTTATGTGTTCTGTTATTTCTCCATCTGGTAATTTAATTTTGATTTTAGAATTTTGATATAAGCTTTGTATGGCTCATATTACATGTGAGTGTATATGTTCTATATGTTATCTTAAATATTAAATTTATCACTTCTCACTGAAGGAAAAATTTTATTTGAAGAGAAAAACATAAACCTGAATCAGGATTTGAACCCGATGTGTCTGATTCTCTACACTAATCTACCAGCGATTTTGATTCAAATGCATATTATTTCTCTACTTTATTATATGAATTCTCGTGTGCCAGGTATGAACATTTTGTTCCTTTACGCCTCTAGCAGCTTCTTTAAAAAGAAGACTGTTAATGGGAATCACACCACATTTATAGCCAGTGAAGCTTATTTTCGATCTTAATTATTAAATTCATCACTTGTCACCGAATGACAAATTTTAATTGACTGACTCAGGAGTATATTTTTCATAAGTAATGCCACGAGTGATTTCCAATTTATCTAGAGAATTTGGAAATCAAGAGTGGCATTTGTTAGGACTATTTAACGAAAAAATCAAGCTGTTTACTCACAAATCATTATTTAACAACAGTTATTTTAAAATATTTATATATTTAATGTAAACGGCGATGTTTGAAAACATATGAGAAACGATAGGTACGCTTCATCTGCTTCTTTTGTTTATCAATGCAACCAGATCATACTATTTATTGCCAAAGGAATGCAATATTGTAAGAATGCTCTCTAGTGGAGAAAAAAATGAATCACATCTAACTGTATATTAATTCATTTCTGATGTCGTATGATGTAAATATGACAATTATATTTTTCTGGATTATTACCTGGGAAGAAATACATTTAAGAATGTGCAAACAATGGTTTCTTTTTTTGGTGGTATAATAAATTACTACAAATGTTTTATATTAACTCCCGCATGCGGCATGTGTTGACATCTATGCACTATATATACAATCTGGTAGCCGTATTTCTCACAGGCTCAGTCACTGCAAAATAATGGTCAGACCTGTTCAGAATATTAAAAGGAGGAGCTTTCTTTAATATGGTAATTATAACACTGATAAATATTTCGTGAAACAAGACTCTGATTGGTTGTAAAACAGAAATCATTGAAATGTGATTGGTCATTGACTCCCATTTGGGGCATGAGTTAAATAGTCTCTTCAAATAAAATTTGTCATTCGGTGAGAAGAGATAAATTTAATATTTAAGAAAAAAATTACTGATCAATCAAATTTATAATTTGTTGTAACAAATAAAATCAATAAGGTAAATGGAATACAACTGCTTTGTAAACAGTATAAAGGACACAAAATCATTTGGTAAGGTAATATATTAGCCAATAATTAACACAACAATTAAACACACTTTATTGAATAAGACTAGAAAAGAAATTATTTTGAAGTTTTACAAAATATTGGCAGTTCCATCTCTTATCTATGGATGTGAAACCTGGACATTAACAAAGGCAGATAGTAAACAAATAGAGGCTGCAGAAATGAAGATGTTGAGAGCAATAGCAGGATACCAAAGGACCAATAACAAGAAAAACGAAGATATAAGAACAGAACTTAATATATTTAATCTCTGTGAAAGAATAAAATATTATCAAAATGCTTATCTTCAGCACATATTACGAAGGAATGAAACAGCGCATACCAAGAAGAATATATAATTATAAACCAAAAGGGAGAAGATTGTTGGGAAGACCATTGAAGAGATGGAAGGACCAATTCGACATATAATGAGATTGGAAACAGGCCATTGGGCTTAATCCTTGTTATATTATTTTTGGTCTGGACATCTTACCTCAATATTAATGTTGATTTGTTCTTGGACATGTTTCAAAACAATTCTGTTTTATCGTCAGCTAACCTCAAAATATAACTTCCTAAATTAAATATTAATCCTTGTTGTTGATGATGATGATGATTAACAAGTCATTAATGAAAAGTGATGCTGTAGAATTCTTTTAAAAAATGAGAGCAATGTAACAAAGTACGAAGATGAAAAGGCAGAAATATGGAGTAAGTCAAGAGAGATGTTGAAAGAAGGAGAAAGAAGTGAAAGGACAGAACATAATATTTTTGTCTAATTCAATTTTTAAAACTCATTGTCTTAGCACAAAATTTACTTTATGCAACATATTCTAAATGATTACAGTATAAATCCAGAAAGTAACCTTAACTAACATCCGAACAAAATTCCATAATTAAGTTGTGTAGTAGGAAATAACACTATGAGGTTTATTTTCATTATTTCTGAGTTTTTTTTTACTCACCTCATAGTGTTATTTCCTACTACATAACTTAATTAACTTATAGACTTTCAATATAAACTTACCTGTAATAGGCTTTCCTCCAGTTGAAGCAGGAGGAGTCCATTCCAAGCTACAGGTGTTAGGACTGTAACCAGTTATGTTTGGTGTTCCAGGCGCATCTGGAGGATCAAATGGACTCTTTGCTACCATTGGTTTTCCTTCCAGTGGTTCTGACAACCCATAAATATTCTCTGCCCGAACTCGGAACACATATCGCTTTCCTTCATGAAGACCCTTGACTGTGAAGTTAGTCTTTGGACAGTATCCTGGACACGTTTTCCAGTTATCAGATCCATATTCAGCCATCTCTACTACATAACCTGCAATACAGAGGAATTATTAATATACCAGTCTTTTCTGTTGGATGACAAAAATTCTAAATTAAATATTTTAAGTATCCTGGAAATATTTACCAATTATCAAATCCATATTCAGCCATCTCTACTATATAATCTGGAATTATTAACATACCAGTGCTTGTCTGTAGATGGCAAAAATTCTAAATTAGATATTCAAGTACAGTCATGACCACATTCATTTACATAATAATGTAATTTTGTATATAGTAGCAATGCAAACCAGCGACTTGTGAACTAGAACTAATCCAATAATCCAAAAGTGGAATGTTGGATTCAATGGATACAAATGGCTGAGATAATTCTTTTGTAATTTAGAGTTTTTCAACTCTGTATAAGCATTTGTAAATTTTAATGTTCTTATTATTAATTTAATACTTCTTACTGAAGGACAATTGAGAATTAACAATGTATAAGAGAAAAATTTGCATTTAGATTGGTGTGCTCAGATAGCTCAGAGGTAGAGCATTGGCCTAGAAAGCCAAAGGCTCTGGATTCAAACCCTGGTCTGAGCGTATAATTTTTCTCTTCAAATTTAATTTATAAATTTGTTGATTTAGGAATGGATAGAATAAAGATATCTGGCATCATGATATGTGCAGCATATCACCCAATTTTAACCAAGCAACAGTATTATATAGATAAAAAAAGATGACTAGATTTTTAATAGGACTGTCCCTTTTTAGTCTGGTGGTTCTGTCCCTAAAAAATATTAACAGGATGCTTATTAAAATTCATCGGAGAACATATTGTTTAAACAACTCACCTCATAGGATGCTTATTGTCTCTTTTGGCAGGTTTTGGTCCTGTTTTGTCCATTTTTTTAGTTTATAGTATGACCTAATTATTGTATGTTTTGACATTTTTTATAAAGAGATTTTTCTTTTTGCACACAGAAGAAAATATTTTTAACATCAAGCAGTAATTGTAATCAAGACAAATTTGATATTTTATGAAAGAATACTGAAAACCGTTGGAGGATATAATTAATGGATTACAGAAACAAAGTCTGAATCATGACCAAGATTTTACAAATTTTTTGTTCCCATAACAACCATAAAAACTGAAAATTCATGGCCATTAATTGCAAATACAAAAGTCTGAACCATGACCATGGTTTCGTAACAATTTCTGTTGATTTTCAGTTTTTTTATAGTTGTTGTGGAAATTAATATAAAATTATGGAATATTCACCTGAAAGGTCCGTCTCCTCAACTTAATTAATCATTTAACTGTAGCGCTTTCGGGACTTGTCCCATCATCGGCAGGATTCAAAACTGTGTTTCACTGAAGATCTGGTAGAGGGGGTTGCAGGTATTGGGTTCGTTTTCGTTTATCAGGCTGTCGTTGTGAGCTGCTTTCATGATTTCCATCTCTTCGAGTACGTTTATCTTCGCTGGATTATTTTCTCTGTCCTTCATGAAGGACATCGCATGTTAAATATTGAAAACACCCTAACAGTAATGCACAGAGAAAATAATCCAGCGAAGATAAACGTACTTGAAGAGATGGAAATCATGAAAGCAGCTCAACAAGACAGCCTGATAAACGAAACGAACCCAATACATGCAACCCCCTCTACAGATCTTCAGTGAAACACCAGTTTGAATCCTGCCGATGATGGGAAAAGTCCTGAAAGAGCTACAGTTAAATGATTAATTAAGTTGAGGAGACGGACCTTTCAGGTGAATATTCCATAATTTTATATTAATTTTGAATAAACCTCAACGGAACACATCATGAATCTTATAAAATGTTGTGGAAACAATAAAAATTAAGATACTATAGTCAAGATTTTAACTTCGTTTTTGCAATCCACTGAAATGTCTTCACATGAATATAATAACAATTATGATACTATGTACTATAAACAATGAACACTTCAGGCCTGCAATTAACTTTTGATCAAATAATTATACATAAATCAATCATTATTCAACTCTTGTGTACATTATACAAGAATTGTCCTGCTTTTGTCCTTTAAAAAAAAGGATAAAACCAGAACAATTTAAGTGTTGAAATAATCATAGTGTTCTATTTTGTTTCAAAATTTGGTTATCCTTTGATAAAAAGTATGTGATAGACAAGAACAAAGGAAAAATAAAGAAGTAACACAAGTGTAAAAGAAGTAAAAAAATAAATTTCAGAAAAATAAATAATAGTTGTTTCTTTCGCTGGTTTAGTCTTTGCAGGACGAATGTCACATATACACAATGGCAGATATGCCCCTCTATCTGCTGAAAGGCAGATGAATCTGGCATGTTGCATGTAGTAAACTTTTATTCACAACCCTGCAAAATAGGGAGTTAAAACATTTAATTCCCCATGACTGGGTAGTGATGGGTATTTGAAAATCCCATATTACATATTCCTATTTAGGCTAACTGCAATCCCAAGGGAATGAGCTCCTATAATTAGGAATTTTGTTAGAGATATTTTTCTTATTCTAGGATTCTTTAACATGCCACATATCTTTGTGATAAGGAAACATTCCCTTCTGAAAGAATTCACATTGTCAAATATCCCTCAACCACAAATTACATCATACTTGGTCAAAAGTTGATACACAGAGGGTAGCTAGTACACTTATCTTAATGAGCATGGTTAATCTACCATTCATGGCCATGCAGAAATCAGCTCTCCATACATCCATATTCAGAGCCAATTTTTCCAATCATCCCCTGTATAATTTACCTCACTTCAATCATGGGTAATGTTATTCTCCCATCATTTTCATGTCCCTCTTTCATTCCCCATGCCACGTAACATAATCTACCATTTTTTAAAAAAGAATAATTAACACTTGAACCGGGATTTATTCTTTTCAAAATATTATTGTCCAGTATTAGAAAGTATTAATATTATATATGTATAAGGTCCAAATAATCTAACTATTTAGAAGTGAGATTTGAGAATTTTTAAATTATTAGTAGAGTAAATAATTAGTTGGTATACCTGTAATATCACCACCTCCATCATCTGTAGGTGGATTCCAAGACAGTGTAACACTGTCTTGTGTTGCATTGCTGTACCCAAGTGGTCCCCTTTGGAATACCAGGTTTATCAACAACAACCACTTCAATATCTGCAGAATCTTTGCCATGATCATTCTTTGCTGTTATTGTGTATTTTCCAGAATCTTGCCTAGTTGAGGAATCAACACGCAGACTTGTATTGTCACTTGTTGTTGCTGCCTGTTATACAATAACAAAATACAACTTAAAATATACATCATAAATCTAAATAATGATAGTAACTTACACATTTTCAAAAATTACTGAAATTCTGCAAATACTGCAAAAACATAGTATCCAGAATAGAAATAAAGTAGAAATTTTGCAAAATCACTACATCCTTTTTTATTTACAGTTTACTGTAATGTTAATTTATGTGAGCAAATTTCTTATTTCTTTTTTTTTTTAATTTTAAATTAGAACCTTTCTTTCTTATCATTATACGTATACAGAGTGTTCTGAAAAAAGTTCCAATATTTATACAGAAGGCAGTATTCATGAAAACAAGAGAAAAAAATCTATAACCATGGTTTCTAAACTTAAAATCTTCTGAGTTATGGTCTTATTTTATAAGAGTATCAAATCCTCTGTTCTGTGCCGTAGCCGAGTGATTTAAGGCCTGTAAATTAATAAAACAATTAGAAAAACCTAAAGAGCTTATGGTTTGGGAAAAAATCCTCATTAAAAAAACAAGAAAGAAAAATTTGTGAATTTTGAAATTCCCAGGGAAGTTGATTTTATTTGGAGGTTCATCATTCCACCAACTGATGGAGTAAGAAGCAGTGCTTCCTAGTTGACAGAACATCGGTTATGGAATTACTGAAGATGATGAAACCGAAGAGGTTTAGAAACCATTCCAATTAGAAGACGTGATATAAGGTGAGGTAGTAAAGAATATTTTAAATTTTAATATCAAAATGTTGTTTAAATTTTACATACTCTTAAACATTTCACCATTCATGAATACACACTGGTAAAAAATTATATTTATTTATCTCATAATGATCAGTAGGTGGATACATTACTTAAGGCAAGAAATAGTTCTAAGTATTTACCGAGACTCTGTTGCTCTCAGGAAGTTTAATAGAGTTCTTGGTCCATTCAACAACTGGAATTGGAGCACCAGACAGTGGGATTTGAATATTGATTGGTTCACCTGCACGCACTTTAATTTTCTTGCCAATAAGTCCATCCAAGTACAGTTTTGGTTTCTCTGCAATTAAAAATAAATAGAATACAATTACAATAAAAAAGTATCATGTCTTTCTACAATGTATTACATATATACACACAAACTTTGGGATGAGAGAGAGAATCTTACTTTAGATATTTTGGGTAATCATAATTCATTAATTAGATATATGATTAGTGCTGTATCATTAATGTAACACTTTTATCTCTCTCACTGTGGGCTGGGTATTACTTCTAATTCAATTTCCTGACTGAGATATTACTTCAACAACTAAAAATCTCAAAATAAAAAATCACATCTGTCCCTCATTTACCCTTAAAATCAACCCTCATCATTCATCTCTCTATAAACAATGATAACTGATGCAATATGAGAATTATTAAATTAAATAAATAAAAACAAAGGCTATTCTATGCCAGGAGTGTACCTATGAATGTTCCAATAGAGAACAAGTGACTAAAGCATCACGTTATCCAACATGATAATACACAATTCTGCTATCAAATTTCGGTCCTTATATATTTCTTCACTCATTACTAAGTTCTTGTAGCACATAATATTTTATATTTAATTAATGTTGGGAAGTAAACATTATGAGGTATAATCATTAAAATTCATCGGGAGAACATATTGTTTAAACAACTCACCTCATAGGATTCATGCTTCCATGATATCGCGATTTCAAACATAATCATGTTCATCGTCAGCCATAACTCCGACTGATGAAATTCTTCGGCCGTCAACTATTCTATTGTCGCCATCTTCAGTGCTGCCATCTATGGTTGAATTTATGAACTTCGAAATCAATGTAATTTCGTTAGGGATATCAAAATCATTGATCTATTTTTTGTTTTCTGAATGTATATATTTTCCCAAACTGTCAATTCCAAAGGTTTCTCTAAGATTGCAATAAAGTTTATATAGGAAAAAACAAAAAGGAATTTGGAAAATTCGGACAAAAGAACATTTCAGAAATATTAAAAATTGTGTGAATTGAAAAATCTGCAATTGTGCACATAGTTTATTAGAACATTCATAAAATTGGAAGAGAAGCTAACTTTTAAAAACAAGTAGAGAAACCTTTGGAATTGACAGTTTGGGAAAAAATATACATTCAGAAAACAAAATAGATCAATGAATTTGATATCCCTAACGAAATTACATTGATTTCGAAGTTCATAAATTCAACCATAGATGGCAGCACTGAAGATGGCGACAATAGAATAGTTGATGGCCGAAGAATTTCATCAGTCGGAGTTATGGCTGACGATGAACATGATTATGTTTGAAATCGCGATATCATGGAAGCATGAATCCTATGAGGTGAGTTGTTTAAACAATATGTTCTCCAATGAAAAACATAATATTTTGTTTAGCCTAGGTTCTATATGAATGTTCACTGCAAAAAAAAACTTTCTACTTGTTCAAAAATACTTCCAATTAGACAAGATAACTAAAGTGTCTCCCTGGTATCCTTGATTCGTAGAAGGCTGGGGAGAGTCGTATTGCATATTTGCCAGTAGTTCCAAATAGATTCAGTTGTTGATAAATTTATGAAGTGGTTATTACGAACAATAAATACACTATGACTTATAGAATTAATTTAAAGAGTGTTAAAAGTATTTTATCTTAATTTAAATGTTTATTTTGTATATATGTAATGCTTTGATTTAAGTTTTATTTGTACTTATACTTTATTGTAAAAATTTGACGTGTCCCATATCATGTATATGATCAGTTGGATGAATAAACTGAATTGAATTGAAATTTCGTTATGTGAGAAAATGGGCAAGTTAATTTATGGTTTACTGTATAATCTAGCACCTCATAAGGATAAGTTGGTAATTCCATTTGAACAATGACTAATGTAAGTATATGTTTTCCATTGAAAAATGACAATTTTAGGTTAAAATCACTTCAATTTTCATTCAATTTTAAAGTATTTCTCATATTTTTGGAGGGAAAATTCAACATATATATTTTCCTCAGGTAATTATTCACCTATTGCAACAATAATTTGTGCATTTTTCAGATTTTTATTTTAATTTATGTAGGTACATTCCTAGCATCAAGATCATCATCGAAATTACAGTACTTCAAGTGTAGCCTTAGCCACCTTCATGACAGCTGCCCAATCATTCCAATCCAAAGCCTTCAGTCTGCATCTTTTTATGTAAAAATTCTTCTTTTGGAAGGGAAGTAAAGCTGTGAAACCTGTCATTTATTTATGACACATTAAAAAAACTTCAAGTTGAAATGAAGCCTCTGACAAGGGAACTGCCAACCATTGCATGCAGAAACCTAACTTGAATCTCCCAGAGAAGCATTGTGATGTATCAAGGCCATGCTCAAAAAGTTATCTGCTGCTTTTAACTGCAAGCCACTAAAATCCAGTCTCCCATTTAGGGTCATATGCAAATACATTACTCTCTACTCAAATTACTTCCAATCACTGGTGAGCTGAGATCGAATTAACGGCTGCCTTAACCGGTCATGCATGAATGTTGACGTTTTCGTAATATTGGCAACAAATTACCCAGAATTCTCAGCGATAAAACCACTTCCGTTATTTTCGTCTGCTATAGAGGAATGCATTTATGCTTGCATCCCGCAAATAATACCGTATACAAACACGTCTGCGATGCGCAAATATTACGGCCGATTCTCCTGTTCTTCCAGTTGAATTCTTTGGTAGACTCTATCAAATTCCTCTTCTCCGCATATACCGAAAACATGATCGAAGTCTTCAAGGTCCGACATCTTGGATAAGTTTCAAACTACAACGGTTACCATCGGTTCCCTTCAGGATTTTCACATAAGTTTATATCTTGAGCTACAATCTTAAGGTACCTTGTCAGGTAGCTTTACAATTATTACCGCGTGAATAGATTTCTGATAAGAAAAATGTGTTTGAATAAAACTTTATCAGCAGAGAACGCCTTTTACTGTCTAATGCGTTCAAACATTCGACCCTTAAACTATAGGGAAGTAATACAAATCCTGACTTAGTGAATTGGATAACCCTGACAACCTGCTGTCTGCACCATGCTCCACTGTAATGCATGCTGCTCTATTCAAGCAGGGATGTCTATCTGCTTCGCAAAGTGGGTTGCCACTGCTGGATTCTGGCTTCAATTTCTGTGCCTTGCAGTTAAAAGCAGCAGATAATTTTTGGACATGGCCTTGTACATCACAACTCTTCTCTGGGAAAAAATTCAAGGTACGTTTTGGCATGCAATGGTTGACAGATCCCTTGTGAGTAAAATTTGTTGGCTTTTTCATGCCTAAATTTGAATCATAGAGACAATGAGATGAGATGTTAAAGGGAAATATTAAATAAAATATTATCTATCATTTCTCTCATGAGACTAATTGTGACACAAAAAAATTAGCTCCTATATAAGGAATGTTTTAAGGTATTTTAAATTACACCCATATCTTACGGTATAATCTAGGCTTTTATCTTTCTCCTCCTAGGGTAGGAGCATCCAAGAATATTCCTCAACAAAACAACTCTATTGACAATTGAGTTTGTATTTTTTAACATTCTTACCTCATATGATTGTTTAGTTGGACATATGTTTCAAGGCTGTTGCCCCATCGTCAGCTTTTCACAAACTCAGTTGAGGTAAGAATGTTAAAAAATACAAGCTCAATTATTAAATTAAACCTCATAATGTTACTTCCTAATGATTTTAAAATTCTATTGACTTTTGCTAGGAATTAATCCACAACAGAAGCAGATGTACAACCATAGGCTATTAAGGCAAATACATAACTTAACTTTTACAGGAATTAATCACTATGAGGTTAAATTTATGGTAAAATCAAATGTTTCTTACCTCTCCTCATACAAATCTTCTAAGTAGATCGCGATTTTGAGACCATAACGGTATTTTTTTCTGATCGACATAACATCAGTCACCAAAATAGTACTGAAGATGAGACCATTATGGTCTCGAAATCGCGATCTACTTATAAGATTTGTATCAGGAGAGGTAAGAAACATTTGATTTTACCATAAATACATAATTGTTTAATGGGTTTAATGTTGACTATGTCTACACTGATAGTCTACTATAATTTTAAAGAATCTAATTTTTAAAATATGAGGAAATATACTGTAATACTAATTGCTATGATCCTAATGACATTGTTAAAAAAAACTACGTGACAAATGTGAGGCTGTCTGGGAAATCCCACATTAAGTCGGCAGACATAATTTTTGAGTAGAGAAAAATACAGCAAATCAAGGCAAAATAATCAACTCCAAGATCTTGATGCCATCTCTTAGATTACGGCATGAACTGCATATAAAATACAGCTCCAAAGTTGCCAATAATCTGCAAATATGTTTTATCAGCATCCAAATTCTAATCCAACTTTTTAATGCAATTTACTCAAAATGCCAATTTTAAAAGTAAAATTAAAAAAAAAAAAAATTAATTTTTGTCCTAGAAACATAATTTTATTTAAATTTTCAGCATTTTCTCCTCTTTCCAATATAAAGACAGAAAGTTAAAATAATACTTACCTCGCATGGGCTTGGCTGTTATAGCAGAAGATGTGTCGCTAGGTTTACCAGGACCAGCTGCATTGATGGCTGTCACCCTGTATTCATACTGGTGTCCTTCTTGTACATGGTCGTCATAGTATTCAAGGTGCTGCAGTTATAAAAATTCATAGTTACAGTTGTACAACATTAGAGACAGGAAGGAAATAATAACTGTTATCTCCCAGCTCTTTTGTAAGTATAAACATTGAAACAAAAGGATATAGCATGCAAAAATTAAACTGGAGATAGGGGATACTCCACTGAACAATTTGAGGTAGGGAACGTAGGGTCAAAGATGCCAGTCTACGGAGATATGGAAGTAAAATTGTCTATCACATTTACTCCCATTACTGTTTTCAGCTGATTTACAACTAACATGCATACAAGTTTACATGTATTGTGCAGATTATTTACATGTACTACATCCTTTAGTTCCTGCAAGGAATAGAATGATTACTAGAAAGTCATGATACAGAATGTGACCTGACTACCTTTGACCTTTGATTATTTCCTATGGGGATATCTAAATCCACTTGTGTTTGAAACTCAGTGGAAACAGACATGGAATTAGTTGCCAGGATTGTAGCTGCCTGCGATGTGATTCGAAACACACCAGGGATATTTACCAGAATGCGGCAGAATCTTGTACATCGATATGCTTATATTGAGATTGGTGGCCAACATTTTGAGCAACTGTTATAGGATATAAAATGGTACATTAATTGTGTCAATGATGGTACTTGCAGTTAATTGATAAATAATGTAAATAAAAAGGACTAGGCAGTAGTGTGAAAGACAAGTTTACTCATATCTCCTTAAGTTGGCTTCTCGGACTCAAGGTTCCTTATATCAAATTGTTCAGTTGAGTATCCCCAATGTCCTGTTCAGTTTTTGCATGCTCTTACAGTATCATCCTGTATATTAAATCCTTAAGAATTGGTTGTAACATGTTGAGAGGAATGTAAATGGATAGAACTTTTTCAATACGTTCTATACATTTTCTATACAACAATATAATATGAAAGGAAAGGAAGATCAAGAATGAGATGGTTGCAAGATGTGAAGCAGAACTTCATAAGAATGGGAATTACAAGTTTGAAAAGAATAGCACAAAAAAGAGATGATGGGTAACTGATTTGTGAAGGATGCAAGAGCCCACCAAGGACTGAGAGACATGGAGGGAGAAAAGGAAACGAAGATGGACATATTTATAGTAAAAAACATGAATCAGAAATTCTAAATTTTATAAATATATAAGAAAAACTCATATCTTATATTCATTATATTATCATAATAATATATAATATCCTCAACTTGTGTCCAACTCATGGTTGGATCGAGGGATGAGATGAGATGAATCCCCTTATATAGAGATATGTGAATGACAAGAGTGCCGGCAGACCATGCCTGATGCACCATCAAAGGGGCAGATGAATGAAATGAAATGAAATGGATGAGATGAATATGGAGAAATGGTGGAATGAAATTGTGGCAGGGGAAAACCCCATGAAAATCCTTCCCAAGCTCCGTTTTGTCCACCACAAAACCCACATGGAGTGACCGAGGCTCAATCTTGGAACCCCAGCGGTAAGAGGCAAGCATCTAACGGCATGCACCACAGAGCTGCCTTATATTATCACAATATTGTTCATTATTATAATAAGCATAATTATATTTACCTTGGTTGGATCCTTGTTCAGCTTAACCCAACGACCAGTCATGCGCTCTCGCCTCTCCACATCATAACCAATAATAGGTGATCCACCATTGCTGATAGGTGGTGTCCACTTGATCTTAATGTGATCCTTATCAGTGTCAACAGCCTCTGGCTTTCCAGGACGTCCAGAACATCTAAAAACAAATCCAGTTTAAAATATATTTTCATATTAGGAATTTTTTCTAAACTAGAGTAGTTTCCTTCAACATAAAGTGATTTAATTCTTCCAAAAATGGTTGTCTTGCACATTTTCTTCTGTCAATTCCATTCTATTCATACTCCTCTTAATCCCATCTATCCATTATTCCTGTGGATTTCCTCTTCTCCTTCTGCCTTCGACATTCCATTCCAATAATTTATAATTCATTAATAGTGAGTGGAGAAAATATTTTTAATGACTCACCTCATATAATTTCAAATTCTTTGATACCGGCGGTTTCAGACAATATCTTGTCCCTCTTCAGTCAGAGGTGAGTCGTTAAAAATATGTTCTCCACTCACTATTAATGATATAACCTCATAATGTTTACTTCCAATATTAATTTAAATATTAAAATTCATTACTTGAAAATATAATATTTATATGAAGTTGAATCTTACACATTAGATAGGCCATATGCAAGTAAATTATTGGCTTCAGAAATGGACTATTGCCATAAATAGGTAAGAAAATAAAAAATGGATAAAATTAGAAACCAAATAATTAGAGATACGAAGAAAGTAGATAAGAATATTCTTGAAGTAATTAATGAATGAAAATTGAGAGAAGACAGAATTCCAAAAATGATTTTGGAATGGAATATTAAAATAAATATTCCATGAAAATACTCAAAATTGCAAGAGCATGAAGAAGAAAAGGAAAGCAAACTTCACAACACAATAATTTTGGTTAAAATTAGGACTAAAATCAAATTTCAGATTATTGTTAAGAAAATGATGCACTATGCATGTTAAAACAGACCACAGATTATGAACTCTATAGTCACAGGTTGCAAATTATATTGATTGCTATCAATTATCTTCTTCTATATGTCATGGTACCAACATGTTGTTTTCTTTTGTATTGCAACATCTACTGATTTGTTTGGTACTATGTCCAATAGCATTAATTTTTATATTGCAGCAATTAGTAGCAATTCTTATATTATGACAAATAATCATCAGCATTACATCATTAGCATGGCTATATGTATTAATGATGAAGCTGCAGTGGAGGGTGCAAGGATAGGGGACTTCTACCGAGGACTATGGAATGCCCCCTTTGTGGGATTGTTTTGGAAATTACTCTCCTACAAGAGTACTATGATTTGGGAATTTTCATTGTCACAGGAAGAGCACCAGCCATAAAGTATATGGAAGTTTCTTTCTTTTTTTTTTGTTATTCTTATCATCAAGAAGTGTGTAGAGGTAAATGCCTTAAGTTATGACAAGTTATATTTCCTCATGTTGTGATAAGAGTTGAGTAGGTTGGACTAGGATTTGGGTATGTTGGCTATATTGAACTTTTATAGGAAAAAATCATTAAGAGGTTTAATTTAAGATTAAATTAAAATATTTCATACCTCACCTCATCTCCAGTCTTCTAATTATACTGCAGTTTCAAAGCCTTGGCAGTTTCATCTTCAGTAATTAAAGATGAAGCAGCCAAAGTTTTGAAACTGCAGTATAATTAGAAGACTGGATATGAGGTGAGGTATGAAGTATTTTAATTTAATCTTATGTTAGCTATAGTTAGTTTATGTTACAAAACTTATGTTAAGTTTCAAAGATTTTTTTTTCTCCAGTTATTCTTTCAGATGCTGCAGGACATCCTCTATCTCAGTGCAACTGGAGACAGTGATACCTTCTTCTTCTTCCTTCCAAGTATTAGGCCAAGGCCTGTTACGATTCTATAGAAAATTTTCCCTCTAGCGTTTCATAGGACAGCCCAGTGACCTTCGTCCTCTTGGTATATAATTATAAACAGTAATACCAAGTGAGGTAATGTGACTGGCATTTAACATGAAGATTCCAATACATTGAGCAATTCTGTTTTAAAATCATTCATAGCTATCTATGGAGGATACATATTGTTTGTATTAGAATTTTTATGTTATATTATATGTCCAATTCCAATTAATTCCTTTTTTTCTATTTTTCATGATTTTTTCTGACCAAGAACTATACATATATATATATATATTATATATATATATATATATATATATATATATATATATGTATATATAACACCTCATGTTGTTAATTACACTTTACAACAGTAATTTTTCCATTTTTTAAATTATGGTAGTGGATAATTTCCCTTACAATTCCCACACTTTATAATGCCAATTAAAAAGAAAGTAAAATTAAGATTTACTAACCGAATTGGTTCTTGGCAACAACAGGTTTTGTTGTGTTGAGTGGATCTGAACGACCTTGAAGATTTTCGGCAGATACTCGGAACTCATATTTTGTTCCTTCCAAGAGACGTGGAACAGTGGCATGGTTGTATTTTGGATTCACAAAAGTAACAGCCGGCACCCAACCTCCACCATGTGTGAGATCCCTCTTTTCAATAACATAGCCACTGTAAATATAAACATATTTTGTAAAGAATCAAATTCCTAGTGCATAGTAATTTCCTACTTGCCTGACTGGAAATATGTACTAGTTCAAAATTAAAATTAATTAACTTCTTCAGCTTTAAGATATTACATGTAAATTTATGTGCTCATACTGAAAGGCAAATCATTTTTTGAATAGAAAAATTTTCAACTGAACCGGGAATTGAACCCAAGATCTCTTGCTTTACACATCAGTACACTGATAATTATGCTATCCAGGCTTCCTAGTTCAAACATACATTTTTCCCTCTCTCATATAATCCCATTTCCTCATAACATGAATCTCAGTTCACTAAACAATTTGGTTGCTTCTTATTCAGAAAACTTTGCGATGGGATTATGAATAGTAATATTAAAGCTATAAAGCTATTATGATGTCATATATAAATGTGTACACTCATACTTAAAGATAAATCACTTTTTGAAGAGAAAAATTTTCAACTGAACTGGTGATTAAACCTAACAACTCTGGCTTCATGCACCAGTGCACTTACCATTATGCTATCCAGCTTTTTAGTTCAAATAGCATATTTTCTCTCTTATGTAACCCCGTTTCTCTTCAAAATATTCTTGGTTTTATTCATTTGCGTTCTGTATAAGACTTTTTTACCAATAACATTAGGTTATCTTCACGACATTTTTGGTATTCTCTCCTGGTATGGTGGAATTGTAACCCACTTCTTAATCGGTGCACCGGGAAGTCAGGTGCCCAATGATGTGATTTGTGATGAATGATAATGAAGCACCAGGAGAGTCCTTAAACCTAAACTTAGTCTAAAACCAGACCATGGGTGACCACAAGAAAAAATTCCTGTAGTCTGAACCAGGAATCAAACCCAAGACCCCGTGAACTCTGGTCAGAAGCTCTGACCACTAGCCAATGAGGATACTCTTAAATGCTATAAATTGATTTATATCAGTGCACTCTTCAACATTTGAATGCATAGAATTTTGTAAGTATATAATTAGCACTAATGTTATTTATTTTATAGATTAATTTCTCTACTATTTGAGATTTTAAATTATGGTAACCTGAATAATTGATCCTCTAACTGTTTTATACTTCAACCTGAATAGTTCAAATGAATGAATGATTAAGATTGGTAAAGCATAGGTTATGTTATGTGTAAACCATCCCAAAACTTTGGCCACTACCCTAAAGGGAAATTCCTAACATATATGAAAATCAATGCCACCTAAACTCAAAATACACAATCTTGGTATCAGTAGCAGTTATAGTAACATAAGTAAGAGAAAAACACAATGTTTTTTATGAGTGCTATTTTGTAAACATTTGCAAAATTATTTGCATTGTTCTAGTATGTTACCCATTATTATGAGCATCATTGAGTTTTAATAAATGTTAAAAAAAGCTAACCTGGGTCAGAATTCAACCTAAGTAATAATATATGCTAGACAAAATCTGACAAGTATAAAGTTAGTGTGACTATGTTATATTTTTTTTAGTTTAAGACTGAGTAATTAATATTTAAAACTAAACAAAATATGACATAAATGGTTAGTGTGAATTGATTTGAGTTAACAATGTTTTTATTATTAATTTCATACATCTCAATGATGGATAAATCATATTTGATGAGAAAAATTATATGCTCAGACCGGGACTTGAACTGGAACTTACCGGGAATTACAACGTATATAGAAAAAAATTTGCATTTAAATCGGTACTTGTTCAGGTAGCTCAGGTGGTAGAGCACTTGGTCTAGAGAACCAAGGTTCCTGGGTTCAAGTCCTGGTCTGAGTGTATAATTTTTCTCTTCAAATACGATTTGAGTTAGCTTTTTTATATATAATAGTGGTTAATCAATGCATTATTGTGTAAAGGTTCTCTGGATATTTAATAATTATGAGGCACCCATCTTGAAAATGTTGCTAATAACAATAGATAAACTTTCATTAAAAAATCCTAAATTATTCACGTAAAAGAACTAGAAAACAGATGGAGGGTGCTTTATTTTGTTTATCCGAAGTTATTAATATAATATATTGCAATAAGCTTTCTTAAAATGTGAATTTTAATGATTATTTTGTAAAGTTAAAAGTCTTCACAATTTTAGCATAAAAAATTACTATCAGTACTTAAAATAACTTCAAAATTACTTAAAGAAACTTACGTAATTTCACTACCACCATTATCCTTGGGTGGTTTCCAGGAAAGAGTGACACTTGAACCTGTGATCTCTTCATACTCAAGAGGTGCTTCTGGTGGTGATGGCCGATCTGGAATGAGAACAATTTGAGAATAACAAGAGTTCTGATGGAGAATTGGCAGCACGTTCATTATATAATTGTTCACATACATCTGTATTCTCCCTAAAAGGGTGAATCAAAGGATAAATTTTCGTACTTTTTCAAATCCAGTTAGAATTTCCATTTTTAGTGCTCTTTGGTAGCTTTTTTCTGGGACTATCAACTATTTCAATATCTTGTAATGAATCACTGTCACTACTTTCACTAATTACACTTATGTCTTCCAAAATGTTATTCCCATGAGGTATTTCATCAATCTCAAAGTCACTTTCTTCTGATACGCTAGCTAAAACACTCTAATAAATTCAAAATTCCACTCTGATCATCACCACACACCTTAGATGCCATTTCAAAGGCTGACCACTACGATTTTTTTTTTGTATATTTCAATCGTACAGACAGCTTTTAATTTTATGGTTTCTTACACAAAAAAAAAATATGGGTCTCCCAACATGATTTCTTTCAGGAACCTAGAAAATCTAAGTCATAAGACATCTATGGGATATTTAAATAAAATTATTCACCTCACCTCATATTCTTCTTCTGAAGTATTGAAGTTATAGCAAAATACATGACCTCATGCACTTGGCATGAGTATCACATCATACAATTTGAATGAGTTAAGAGTTTTTCTGTTTTTAATTGATATAACGTTTTTACAACTAATATGTGTTTAACAATTGAGAATGAATAGCCTATGTTAGTTGTAAAGTACGATGTGACAAAATGACATTTTGTGATTGTAAAGTGACATTTTGTGATTCAAACACACATTTTTACTACATTTAAAAGTAAAGTAAAGTGATCCCACTACAGGCCTCAGGAGGCCCTTGGGGTAGTAGGAGGTTAAGGTTCCCACTTTTTCTGGACAATCGGCACTTGATGTCAGCTGGGTTGTCAGCCCTGCATGACAGCCGCCTTTGCCCCCAGAACAAGTGTCTGGTTCTCATTTCTATTAGAGGCTAAGTCGACCCCAGGACCATAGTGCTGCCAGAGGGTTTAGGTCAGTTTAAAAATCCTGACCCCATGGGACTCGAACCCTCGACCTTCCAGCTTGTAGCGCAGTGCTTTAACCACTACGCTATGGCGTGTCTACATTTTAATGGCATTTACAAATAATGAAAAAGTCAATACATTTTGTATATGTAGCTATACACTCTGTAGCAGATAAGGTATCATATTTTTAGCCCATTAATGAAAATGTCATAAAATAGATGAGCGATCCGATTTACCCTCAAATTCTGCACACTGAGAGGTCATATCAATACCAAACTTCCATTAAAAAATAAAATCAGCCCAAAATACCCCACCACTTGCAATATTAATATTAATTCCTTAGTTTGATTACTTCTGTAATGATAGACCATAATATCTTAAAATATCTTAAAAAGAAACTGTTGGACTATATCATCACTGATTGGAATGAACATTGGATAAGGAGTACAAATGGAGCTTTGACTAAAGAGCTCTTCTTTCCTACAGTACACCATAGACTAAATGCAAAACATTTTATTCCAAATTTCATCTTAACACAATTTATGACTGGCCATGGAAAATTTGGAAGTTATTTTCGGAGATTTAATATTAACCCAGACAGTGATCATAATTGTAAATGTCAAGAATCAATACAATCTGTAAAACATGTTTTATTTGATTGTCCTATATTTGAAAGACAACAATTCTGGTTAAACTTACTTTTAAATGATGATGAGGCTTCTGCCTCAATGTATGAAGTGATTTTTAAGAACCAAAATTATTATAAACATTTTATGAAATTCATAACAATTCATAACAATATGTAGTATTTTCTAAGACACTTATAGACGATTTATGTAATTCATAACACTCATTCAAAACCATAAGATAATATTTCTGTTTTACAATGTATAGTATAATATTGTTGTAGTAAGTTACAACCCTAACATGCCTTTGTGGCGAAATAGGGTTTCAAAAATATTTGGAGATTCAATAATAATAATATCTTACTACAAATAACATTGTTCATTGAATCTCTATCATATTCTAGATTCAAATGCCAATAAAGTTCATGTCAAAATTCTATTGAGATGTTAGTCACAATATAAAAATTGTATTAGAAAATTAGATAACTTATACGTTCCAATAAGCATAATTCTAATAAATTTTACTTTTAGGAGAAATATGATAATATAACTTACCAAGAACAATAACTTGGAATGAGCCTTCGTCAATACCAGAGCTATTTCTCAACATGATGTGATAAAGTCCACTATCAGATCTCTTAGCATTGACAGTATGAACAATTGTATGGTAGCCTATGGAAGTAATTGTTGTTCTCTCATCTGTCTTCAGAGGTTTGCTTGCAACAGACCAGATTACTTCTGGTGGTGGTTCACCAATAAAGTCAATGTCAATATGGAATATTTGGCCTGCTTTGATACGGATGTCATTCAATGGAGACTTTATCTTGGGTGGCACTAAAAAAAAGAAGAACAATAATAATTAATAATAATAATAACTCCAAATTAATAAATGCAAACAAAATGTTTCAAATGTGAATATAAAGACAGGAAATCAGGACCCAAAATGGCAGATGAAAAATCAACTTGGGAAGTAATAGTGGAAGAATACATGAAGATATTACCAAGATGATTGGAAAAGGAGAAAAATTGTTATGGAATAGACAGAAATAATAATTGAAAGAAAATGTACCCATCATCACAAGTAAAGTAAAAAAATAAATGTTGTAAGAATTGAATTTAAGCAGGCTTAGATCAGGAGAGATGAAATTTCTCTGTTGTACTGACAAAAAGGTACTACTAGAAGAACAGTTAGATCTCACAGGCTATGATGGACAGGGCATGTGGCACAAATGGGGAATGAAAGAGGTAGGTAGAAATTTGTTTTAGGAAAACCAGAGAGAAAAAACCCAGTAGGTAGGCCAAGAATGAGGTGGGAGAATAACATTAACCATGATTTGAGGGAGGTAAATTATATGGGGATGAATGGAAAACATTAGTTCAGTATAGGGATTATGGAGAGCTTGTGTCTGCATGGCAATGAACCTCTGGGTTTGACAGTATCAGTGAGTTAGTTATATGGATAGAATAAACAACAAGATTATTAGGTAGATGGGGCAATAATATTAAAAATTAAAAAAAAACTTTTTAAATTAAAATGATAAATATGTATAAAAAAATTAACCAAACAAGGTTTCCCAGGAAATCTTTGGAAATCAAAATTGTAAGAAAAGGTATTTTAAACATGAAGACATAATTGATACTTACAGTATCTTGCTTTAGCAATGACAGTATCAGATGGTTCACTAGGCTCGCTCTGTCCAGCAGAATTTGTTGCAATTACTCTGAATTCATATTCTTGACCCTCCGTCAAATCAGGTACAGTGGCCTAAATGTTAAGGAATAGATAAAATAAACATAAGTAAACAAAATATTTTGTAATTGAACTACTATGGAAATATCACTATGATAGTTAAAATAAATTCTGTTTAAATCACCTCATATCCCGTGATATGAGGTGAATTGAACAAAATTTATTTTAAATTTTCTAATTGTTTCAATTAAAACTATGGGCAAATCTAATATGACAAGAATGTTATAATAAAATCATTAATAACACATCATAACACTGACACAATTTAATCTAGAAATGGTGAAATTTACACAATTTAACCTAAAATTAGTAACATGTATAAATCAATATGGGCAGGTTATAGCTAATGAATGGATAACAGTGAAATATTAAAGAGGATAGTGGAAAATAAACCAAAAGGATAAATAATTATGGGAAGACTTAAATGAAGTTGAATTGATAGAGTTGTGAAAGATCTTAAAAGAGTTCAAATCAGAAGCTGGTGGATAGTTGCAAAGAAAAGAGAGGTCTCGTAGATATTGCACTGCAAGATATATGTTCATAATGCATGGCAAAGTGAACCTACTGTAGACAATGGTAAGAATGAAATGCCTGAAGAAATTATAGCAACTCATGTGAAGTTTCAAGACAGCATCAGATGTGTCATTGCATTACATTAAACATTTTGTTTATTAAAATATGGCACAACATATTTGCTAAAAAAATGTTTAAACTTTTTTGTACTCGTAAAATACAAACTTAAATATGTACCTTTTGACAGGTGCCATATTTACTTATGCTTTAATTTTCAATTTGGTCATATTTTTGTATAATCCAAGTTTTTTTTTTGTAATTTGAGATAGCCAAAGTACTAAATCACCACGGCTCTACTGTAAATCACTCTAGGATCTGAAGTTAGACTAAACTAAACAACTTAATTGCAGAATTACTTTACTTTTAATTCAAAATATTTTTTTTTAAAAAGTAAAATAAGCTTGAAACAATTTCAATTTTGAGTTTTCATATCAATTGAGAAGATTAGGATATATTTTCAAATGTCCATAATTTTATTCAGCTACATAAGATATTTATTTAACTTTCACAGGGAAAAAACACTATGAGGTTTAATTTAAGAATTAGATTAATGTTTTTATTACCTCACCTCATATCCTTTTTCTTCTAGACTGTAGTTTCGGAGCTTATCTCCATCATCAGTAGCCTCTGGTTGACCGGTGTTATGTCAAGAAACGACATAACACTGGTTGACCAGAGGCTACTGATGATGGAGATGAGCTCCAAAACTGCCGTCTAGAAGAAAAAGGATATGAGGTGAGGTAATAAAAACATAATTTAATTCTTATGTAAGATATGTCCATTAAAATGATAGAATCAATAACTTACAGAAGTTGTGTTTGCTGGAACATGAACGGCATTGACCAATATGGGCTGCCCTTCTCTTTCTTCTGAATAATATAGCCTGTAAGAGGAGATCCTCCATCTGATTTTGATGGAGGCCATTCCAAGTCCACATGATCCTTATCCCAGTCCATAATAAGTGGTTTACCAGGTGCGTCAGGTTCATCTGTTGAAAAACAAATAGTATAAATTTTCCAGCAGGTAGAAGACTGATATGTGTGTTGTTTATTATCTGTTAGTGTTTTATAAAAACAGAATGTATTTTTTTTTCCTTGTGGATTTTGAAAATAAGGATTATGAAGTCATGGTTATAATCATATCATTGTTGATTATATACTTTTTTATTACTGTATTTACTTGCATAATTCACATCGTCACATAATTCATGCACCAGGATATTTTGCATCAAATTAAAATAAAAATTACTCATATTTAAATTAATGTTGGGAAGCAAACATTATGAGGTTATATCATTAATAGTGAGTGGAGAACATATTTTTAATAACTCACCTCATCAAATTTCAAATTTCATTGACTTTGACACCACCAGTTTCAGACGATTTCTCATCCCCTTCAGTCATGACTCCCACTGTTGAAATTCTCTGGTTGTTGATTTCTGTATGGACGTCCATAGAGAAGTTAACAACCAGAGAATTTCAACAGTGGGACTCATGACTGAAGAGGGATGAGAAATCGTCTGAAACTGGTGGTATCAAAGTCAAGAAATTTGAAATTTTATGAGGTGAGTTATTAAAAATATTGACGATTTTATTATTAATTTAACACTTAAACAAAATATATTAAAAATATGTTCTCCACTCACTATTAAAAATTACTTGTATATTTCATGCATGTATAACAATATGATTTTTTTTTTAGTTTTCAACTGAACATACTTTGCTATCAGATTGAGTTGAAGCAGTATGGAATTCCCTTTAATAAATTTTTAATATCTTAAAGCAAGCAGTACTACCTGCTAGAGTGGTAGGGGGTCCTTAAACTGGTTTCTGTGCGAAGGTTAGCTATTATCTTTTGTACTTCCAATAGCTGGCATTCTCGAGGTAATATTTTTCCTGAATAGCATAGTTTTAAAATGCCTGAAAAATTGCTAAGGAACTTTAGAAATGCTATATGACTGAATGAACAAAGACAAGCTTGGCTCCTATTCCATCTGTTGGTAGAATGATGAACCTCTAAATCAAATCAACTTCCCCGGGAATTTCGTAATTCATTAATTTTTCCTTCTTGTTTTTTTATGTGGATTTTTTCCCAAACTGTGGGATCTTTATTTATTTTATTAATTTAATATTTCTTTCAACTATGATGTTTTTAACCAAGCATGAGTGGCTACAGCAGATTTTTCCACTCCACCATTTTTGACAGTCTTAAGATGTTCCTTCACTCTGATTTTTAAATTTCATTTTGTTTTCCCTATGTAAATTTATTACAATCTCTGCACTTAATCTGATAAATTCCTGATTTGTTTTCTTCTTCCATTTTATCACTTTTGTTGGTTTTAATTACCCTAATACAAAGTGTTGTCTGTATTATTCTTACCTCATATTGTTTGTTTGTTTCTGTTAAGACATATGTTTCAAGGCATGTTAGCCTCATCCTCAGTAGATACAGACTACAGAGTTACAGACCAATTCCAAATTTAATTACTCTTTTCAGACTAAAATCATTTTTTGGTGCCAATCTTATTTTGGACTTTTAATTTTTTTTTAACTTATGGCACATCAGTGGATGGTACGTGAATTTCTTGAATTTTATGTATTCATGTCTTCCTTTTAGAAGTGTAATTCCATTTTTTAATTTTTGTCTTTTGAATTAATTTATTTTCCTGTGTACTCATGCTTTCTTCAAACCCGTTTTGCTATTGCTATTATATTTGTATATAAATGTCCACCACTGTGGTCTCGAAGTAGCATGCTGCCTTGTCACACAGTGGGCCTGGATTCAATTCCCGGTCAGGACAGGCTCCTGGATGAGATTTTTCAGGGATTTTCCTTACACATAAGACAAATGTCAGGAAGCTTAGTGCCCAACGGTCCCCGAAAATCATCCGGCCATCATCATCATCCTTATCATTATCACAATCATCCTGCACCGGTGTGGAAAGCAATGGGAAGCTACCACACCTACAATTCCCTAGTAAAGCTGCAAAGCATAGAATGAAAATGCTATGATTGCAGTGAAAGACCTGCCCTTGGGCAGAATTACTATGGATGGATGTATTTTTAAATTTTTATCATCGTGAAATTTGGTCTTTATTAGAATTGAATTTATGTTGCTATCTGCCCAAAATTACTATTCTTAGTATCTAGGAAAACATATAGCATTTTTTTTTAAATATTTATTATTGAATTAAACAAAATTTAAACCAAGAAGGAAGAAAGAAAAATATCTTCTTCTTCTTCAACCAACCAAGTCTTAGGCCTATAGGCCTGTTACGACTTCACTGATGAATTTTTTATCCAGCATTTCCTTGACAGTCCAGAAATCTCTTCCTTGTTGGACAATAGTAATGTATGGCCTTGGGAAGTTGTTCTGGTATCTACGTATGTATTCAATGCCTGGTTCTAAAAAAATTCAGTATATTAATATCAATTACTTACCAAATTCATTTTTGGCAATGATGCTCTTGGCAGTCTCAAGTGGATCAGATTCACCAATGCTGTTGACAGCTTTGACTCGGAAAAGATATTCTTTCTTGTGGATCAATCTGAGCACTTCATGAGATAAGCCTGTAGCCATGCCTGCATCTGACCATGTTCCTCGAGATACATCCATCTTCTCCACAACGTAATGAAGGATTGGGCTACCACCATCATCTAATGGAACCTTCCATGTGAGACGTGCACCTTCCTTTGTTACATTACTAACCACAAGAGGACCTTCAGGTGGTGATGGTCGGTCTACAACAAGTAATAGTATTTATTACAATCTTACACAGATTACCTTGCACACAACTTATATGAAAGGGGAGAATAATCCATACTTTAAATAAGAATGTTCCTATCGCTGAGTTCAATTACTGTAAGAAATCTGCTGGTAAAGTGCAAAGAGTTGTAAAGAAACTGCAATCAATACTTTAGTGTTTTTATTAATATTTAAAGGAAGTAACACTATAAGGTTTATTTTAATTAGTAAATTGAGTTAGATTTAACATCTCAACTCATAATTGAATCGCTGAGTTGAAAAGGGGAAAAACTCCAAGTATCCTACTTTTATATTAGAGAATCATAGAATAAAATAAGTTAAAATATACCTTCTTAGGTAAAATCCGTATCCCTCAACTTATAAAATATGTAATCTTTATGCCTGTAGGCCTTTCAGAACATCCGTTCCATCTTCAGCAGGTCACTCTTCGCTACAACAGCAGCATCAACCATCATACTGGATGTTGTATCGAAGAGTGACCTGCTGAAGATGGAACAGATGTTCTGAAAGGCCTACAGGCATAAAGATTACATATTTTATAAGTTGAGGATGACGGATTTTACCTAAGAAGGTATATTTTAACTTTTACTTTATGACTCTCCACTTCAACGGTTTTAACAATGAAATTTATTAGTATTGAGAATCATAGAATTGAAAAAGAAGAAAACTTTTGAAACATCTACCTAAACCTTTGGAATTAACAGTTTGGGAAGAGATATAATTCAAAAAACCATACTAGAACCATGAACTTCGAGGTTCGAGATGAACCAAGTTTGATTACAAAGTTCTTCAAAAGTACACCAGATGGCAGTTTAGAAAATTACTTCTTCAAAAGTACACCAGATGGCAGTTTAGAAAATTACCAGCATAGTAAAAAAATGACAGTCGTGAAAACAGCTGAAGATGGAAATGATGTATTTCTCAATACTGCAGTTCTGTGTTAAAAAACAAAGATGTATGAGGTAAGTAGAATTCACGATTCATTTGATTCTTATCCTACTTTTGAAAAAACCTTAAAAAACTATATAATTTCTTACAGCTTGCTCTGATACATTTTTTATCAATTGCAATATTGATCCTCTGTTTACATGGAATGCAAATATAGCAAGAATTCATCATTTCTGTATCGCATACATGTTTTATTCCTCTTCGAAGGCAGTGGAGTTTCTTCCTTTTTCAACTCAGCGATTCAATTGTAGATATCTTGAAGACTAGTTTTGATACATCTTCGTATAATTATTAATTCCATCTAACTGTTAGATGTTTTGATACATCTTTATATCATTATCAATTCCATCTAACAATTAGATGGAATTAATAATGATACAAAGATGTATTGAAACTAGTCTTCAAGAAATCCACAATTATGAGGTGAGTTGTTAAATCTAACTCAATTTATTAATCATTTAGTGTATTTGGCAAGTGAATGCCACTGGGCAGGGAGTGGCTGTTCACCAAAACTTGTTGAAGGATTTTGGGGAATCTGATATTAGACAGCATTGGCATTTTGTTCCTGGTTATCTTCCAACCATCTGTACCATATTTGGTTACAGTGAATTCATACAGATTTCATATGGTGTAGTTCATACTTGGAAAATTAAATAAGAATTATAAATGTATGTACCTTGTATGCAGTTTCCTCAACTGTTAAAATAATTAAAACTTTTAAGAACATTTTAAAGACTTTAAATATACATAAGGCAAATCAAGTTACACTAAACATATAATAAAGTAAGGAAATCATATGCAGTAAGCAAAAGTTTAAGATTGTCACGAAATAAGTAAGAAAAAATAAGACTAAAAAATTACTTATACGTACCCAAAACTGTGACATTAGCAGATGCAGAACACTGGCCAAGTTCATTTTCCAATGTAAGAGTGTATCGACCTGTATCGTTGCGCACTGAGAAAAGAATTTCAAACACTGTTTGGTTGCCAAAGGTCTGAATATCAGCTCTTACACCAGGTTCAACCGGTTTGCCATTTACAGTCCATTTGGCTTTAGGTCTCGGTGAAGCTTCAATTGGAATTGTGTAATTGATCTTCTGACCAGCTTTCACCACCATGTCCTGAAGGAGAGTCTTATCAAACCATGGAGCCTCTGAAAATAGAATAAATAAATGAAAACCAGTAAATAAATGTATATATTTATTTAATGATGCTCTTTAAAAGCTCAGGTCATTTAGCACCCCAAAAAGAATGTTTAAGCCAACTTTATTAAGTTATGTAGATAGGAAATAACACTATGAGGTTTTTTAATATTGTTTATTTTTTATTTCGCTCGCCTCATACTTCATATGAAGTATGAGGCGAGTGAAATAAAAAATAAACAATGTTTAAGCCAATTTAAAAATTCTGACCCCACAGGGACTCGAACCACTGATCTTCTGGCTTGTAGCTTATTAGCTTAGCCAACTTCGCTATGGTGTGCCCCAAAGACTTTATTAAAAAAATTTAAAATGCAGAATAATCTTGTAATAACTTGTCGAAGACCATATGGTGGCTGAAAAGTGTACATAAGAACATTATAACAAGCACACTGCCTAAATATGCCTTCTTATGCAATCATGAGTTATTTGTTGACCATTATATAGTGATACAAACAAATGTTGTATTCTGCTTTCCATAGATATGATGACTGTATCATTTTGCAACACAACTTGCAATTGAAATAAGGAGATTATTAATATGGATAAAATGATTTTGTAAGGAAAGTTGAAATTATATTAAATTAATGTTGGGAAGTAAACATTATGAGTTATGGCTGAAGATGAACATGACTGTGTTTGAAATCGCGATATCATGGAAGCATGAATCCTATGAGGTGAGTTGCTTAAAAAATATGTTCTCCGATGAATTTTAATGTTGAAATTATTGACATTCTCCATTTTTCCTGAAGACCTTCCATAAATTTTAACATTTAGATTAGTTTGCAAAAATACTTACGGAATCTAGGTTTGGCGATCACAGATTTGGATGGTTCGCTAGGTTCACCAGGTCCACCTTTGTTTACAGCAATTACCCGGAATTCATATTCTTCACCTTCAGTAAGGTTAGGAGCGGTGCCCTTTGTCTGATTTCCTTTGATCTCTGCAGCCTTCTCCCATGGACTGTGAACAGAAATGATCAATCAAAATTTATGATGAGGAATTAAATTCAAAATGATTTAATCAATAGTCAAAACCATTTGGGAATTTTTATAATGATCATCTGCATTATTTTCAAGAAAAAACAGAAAAAACTCATAAATTACACAATGAGTGGATTGCACGACTAAAGTCTAAACCATGATTCCGGATTCCCAATTTTTTATAGTTTCCATAACAACTATAAAAATAACTGAAAATCCACAGAAATTGTTATCAAACCATGGTCATGATTCAGACATTTGTTTTTTCAATTAACAGCTGTATATTTTCAATTTTTATGTTTGTTATGGAAACATTAAGAAATTGGAAAACAGGGGTCATGGATTAGATTTTGGTTGTGTAATCCACTCTTTAAGAACATGAATAACTACCTGAGGATGTAATTTTTTTTAAAGGAATTCTGAAAATATTTAAATATTGAATGAGAAGTTCATATAAATCTAATCTAAAAATTGCCATATTATCATTGAAACATGTCTATAACCACTAGTAAAACAGAATAGCCAACTTATGACAAAACTCTTATACAAGAATGAAGATATAATGCAGTTTCCAGTTATTACACAAAATGAAGATCACTCATTACAACAGTGCAGTCACTGCTTAAAAACTGTACTTCAAGTCTCTCAATGACTTTTTCAAAATTGTACAGAACTGTAGAGTGCATGTGAAAGGCTTACAAAATTGCTGATAGTTGAAAGCGCTATCTGTGAAACTCTTATGACCAACATTCGCAATAAATTCTCAAACACGTTTTTAAGTAATGGATGTATGCTAATTTGCCCCTTCCTAACCATATAGAAATAAATTACATACATATTAATCTATAAACTATAAACTAAAGAATGAATCAGTCATAATCTTATCTTACCTCATATTTCATATTTTTAAACATGTGAACTGCAGTTTTCATGAGGAGTCTCTTTTATTAAAATTCATCGGAGAACATATTGTTTAAACAACTCACCTCATAGGATTCATGCTTCCATGATATCGCGATTTCAAACATAGTCATGTTCATCTTCAGCCATAACTCCGACTGACGAAAATTCTTCGGCCGTCAACTATTCTATTGTCGCACCTCTTCAGTGCTGCCATCTATGGTTGAATTTATGAACTTCGAAATCAATGTAATTCATTGGGGGATATCAAAATTCATTGATCTATTTTTGTTTTTCTGAATATATATTTTTTCCCAAACTGTCAATTCCAAAGGTTTCTCTACTTGTTTTAAAAGTTTAGCTTCTCTTCCAATTTTATGATGTTCTAATAAAACTATGTGCAGCAATTGCAGATTTTTCAATTTCACAATTTTTAATATTTCTGAAATGTTCTTTTGTCTGAATTTCCAAATCCTTTTGTTTTTCCTACATAAAACTTTATTGCAATCTTCACAATTTATTTGATAAATTCCAGATTTCTTACTGTCTGGAACATTGACTTTTTTATTGGTACTTAGAAGATTACCCAGACTAAATGTATTTATTGGTGCCAAAGAAATGTTGTATTTGTCAAAAATTTTTTGAAATTTTCTATGCATTTCAGGATGGTAAGTAATTTTCTTGTCTCTTTTATCTTCAGCCGACATTATGGCATCTTAATTCAATGAATGAATGAGTCATATTCTTATCTTATTTCATATTTCATGTTTTCTTTTTTTTTAAATGGGAACTGCAGTTTTCAAGAGGGGTCCCTCCTATCTTCAGCCAACATCATGATATTTCCCATATTTAACTATGAGCTATAAACTAATTTGGTATACACTAACTTGTCCATTTCTAACTTAACGAAATTGAGTATCCATTTCTTGAAAAACATGTTTGGGAATATATTGCAAAAGTTAGTCCCACTGTTTGCACAGATAAATGCTACCATCTTGGGCAAAAAATTTGTGCATGCATACTATGATTAATACAGAACTTGAAGAAAAAATTAATGAGGGATAATTGCCACATAGATAACTAATTAATTAAGAATGAAATATAATTATAATAATTAAATAATAATAATTAAATAAATATTAAGAATGATTTAAGAATCATCACAAAACGTTTAAGATGTTATTAGAAAAGGAGAAACTACTTAGTAGAAAAGTACCATAAGAATTTTGTATGTAAACATTTTGCTACAATGGAAATGTAAATAGACATGTTTGCAACAAGCAATAACTATTCATAACGCTTCATGGTTCATGGGTGATCATCATACCACTTAATTACAAAACTGTAGTAATTAATTATTACCCAAATTTCGTCCTCTTTTCAATGATGTATCCAACAATAGGTGATCCACCATCTTTCTTGGGTGCGGTCCATTCCAAATCAACATGATCTTTGTCCCAATCTAGAACAGAAAATTTTATTCAGAAATCAGTATGAACAGAAATCTAAATACATTTAACGATGAAACTGCATATAAATAAATTACCGGTACTCAACTAAATTTTCTTTTTTAATTCAGTGACTTTAACCACAGATAAATTTTGTAAAACGAGTTTCCTTTCACATGTTTATCGCTTAGCTTTTCCTTTGAAGTTAGCCATCTTCCCAGATTTCCCTCACATACAAATTTGAACTTCATTATCTGGTTATAAAAGCATGAATCTTGGATTCAAAGAAAGATATGCTACCTTTCGACCACTAAATCAAATAAATTTAAATATAAAAATGATGTGATAAATTTCCAGAATTATCAAGAGAAATAATGGTATGTGCATACCGCATATGTCCCTCACACGGACATAGCTGCTTCCCTAGTAGGTGTTTAATGACCAAGCAAATTTAGTTATCAGTAATATAATGTACGGTTAAAAACTATAATATAGGTATTATAGTTTTTAACCGTACATTATATTACTGTGAACTAATACCTCAACGGAAAATCACCATGAATTTTACTAGTATCAAATTTAGTTATACTTATTTCCCTATAAATATCAGTAAGTGTCATGTGGTCAGCACATTGCCTCAATGAGACATCTAGTAGCAACCAAGGTATTACTTCAATTGGGAAGGCCAGTTAAATTTTGCTCAGAGGCACTAATTTAGGTTTAAGGTTCTTTTATGAGCCTGAAAATCTTCAGGATTCATCTTAAAGTCTCTCCCAGATGACTCTCTCTTGGATTTTTCCATCTTAAAATTTCATCAAACCTGGCCAGATTTGAACCTGTGACCCTCGAGAATAGAAGCAAGTAGCATAATGATTAGACCACTGTGGTTGACAAGAAAAATAATGGACAGTACATTCGTTTCCTCTTATTTTCATCATCATCATCATCCATGCAAATATTAGGCCGTGTGGCCTATAACGGTCTCAAAGAGGAATTTTCCATCCAGCGCTTTTTTGGATGTCCCAGCAATCTTTTGCCTTGTGGGCATTTGCTTTCAAGTCTCAAAAGAAGCCTCTTATTTTCATAAATATAATATATTGTCTATACAGGCAGTCCAAAATAATCAAGGAAATTGTATTTGTTGTTGTTTTCTAATGGCGAGATTTGAAGCTTAAGTCATTTTCTCTCTGGCTTCCCAGTACAAGGAAATTGTTACTTACTTTATAAAATTCCATAAAATAAGCAGTATCTTCATTCAGTATCATGATTCAGTATCTTCTTTTAACAATGTATTTAAGAATGTTTTAATGAAAGCAAAATGATAATCAGAAATATTATAACTTATGTTAACAGCTGAAATTTCAAGTTTTAAATTTCTCATACATTGCCCCAATATAAATAATTAACTGTAAAAAAAAATTGTCACCACTTTAATTTCATTTGAATAAAAATCTTACCAACAGGTTCTGGAGTTCCAGGTTTGTCTGGCTTGTTGAATGGATCTTTGGCTGTGATTGGTGACTGTCCTGTTAGCGGAAGAGATTCACCTTGCTTGTTCACGGCTCTTACACGGAAATTATAATCATGTCCCTCAATTAGATGGTCCACTCTGTAAAGTAATGTACGACACTAAAGTAATCACCACTCAGTATGTCTTATGCCTTACAGTGCTGAGTCAATTTTACAGTAAGAATACATTGGAGGGTCTACAGAGATAGCCTAAAGTACTCAATCAATTTTTAAAGAGAAAAATTTCTCCCTGAAACAGGGCTCAGAATTCAAGATCTCCAGTGACTTGAATTCAAGTCCCGGTTCAGTCAGAAACTTTTCCCAATTAAATCTCCAATCTTGCTCAGAGATTGAACCCAGACCTGCTAGTCAGGAAACTGGCATGCTACCATGATGGGATAAATTTAAAGCATTTTCGGTGTTTTTATACTAAATTTGTCACTTACATCAAAGGACAAATTAATATTTAAAGAGACTATTGTTTATTTTTTATTATTTCACTCACCTCATACTTCATATGAAGGTGAGTGAAATAACAAAAAATAAACAATATTAAAAAACCTCATAGTGTTATTTCCTATCTACATCATTTAAAGAGACTATTTCACTCATGCCTCAAATGGGAGTCAATGACCAAACACATTACAATGATTTTCAATTTACAACCAATCACAGTCATGTTTCGCCTAGAATTTACCAACTAAAGTTTATCATAATAAAGAAAGCACCTCCTTTCTACAATTCTGAATAGGTCATAGCATTATTTTGCAGTAACCGACTCCCTAAGAGATACGGCTACCAAATTGTATATATAGTGCATGAATGTCAACACTTAGCGCATGCAGGAGTTAATATAAAAACATCTGTAGCAATTGATTATACCACCAAAAGAAGAAACCACTGTTTGCACTTTCTTAAAAGTATTTTTTCCCAGGTAATAATCCAGAAAAATATAATTGTCATATTTACATCATACAACATCAGAAATGAATTAATATACAGTTTGATGTGTTTCATTTCTTCTCCACTAGAGTGCATTCTTACAATATTGCGTTCCTTTGGCAATAAATAATATGATCTGGTTGCAGTGTGAACGAAAGAAGCAAATGAAGCATACCAATCATTTCACATTTGTTTTCAAATATTGCCGTTTACATTAAATATATGCATATTTTAAAATAATTATAGTTAAATAATGATTTGTGAGTAAACAGCTTAATTTTATTCATTAAATAGTCCTAACAAATGCCACTCTTGATTTCCAAATTCTCTAGATAAATTCACTCCTCACTTCGTGAGTCGTGAATTTATCAATAATTTGGAAATCACTTGTGGCATTACTTATGAAAAATTAATGCCTAAACCAGGATTTGAATCCAGGATCTCTGGAAATCCATTTCAGTTCTCTATCTAATGGATAAGCTATCTATGCTTCCAATTTAGACATTGATTTTTCTTTTATATGTACATATAATATCCTTAGCACTTGGAGTCGAGAACCTTCATTCTACACATTTCTTAACTGCTTTTTATTAAAGAAGACTTTTTGGTGGGATTTTCAGAGATTCTGGATTCAAATCCTGGTTTAGGCATTAATTTTTCTCTTAAAAATATTAATTTTTCCTTTCATGTAAGTGACAAATTTAATATCAGAAAGGTACCAAAAATATAAGCTTTACTAGCAAAAAAAGTAATTTAATCAAAATTAAAGTGGGAGATAACACTATGAGGTATTTATATTAATGAATGAGTTGGAGAAAATGCTTTATGAGGTGAGATGTTAAAGCATTTTCTTCAACTCATTCATCAATAAAATAACTAATGTTAAAAGAAAACATAAAAAAAAATTAAAGTAGCCAACTTATAATATCTCTTATATTAATTTCTCTCTGACAAAACAAAAAGCTAATTTCTAAATTTTTATGGTGCATGGCCCCATAGCACAAGAAGTTAGACACTCGCCTTCCCCCTCTGCGTCACGAGTTTGCATATTGATCACTCCATGTGGGATTCATGGTGGAAGAATTGGAGCCATGAGAGGGTTTTCCCATTTTCTCCTGCCAAAATTTCATTCCACCACTCCTTCATACACATGTCACCCATATAGTTACATTTTATTTGCCCCTGTGATGGTGTGAAAGTCTTGGGTAGCAAGTTTCCATGTATACCACAGATCTTCAATGATAGAGGCTTCAACTCACCCCTCGACCTGGCATTATGCCAGACACAAGAGGAGGGTTTACTTTACGTAATGAAATACCATATTTAATTAAGTATAAGATAACCTAAGTGACAATCCATAATTCTGAAATTATTTTTACATAATTAATTACTCTGAAGGGATATCTGTTCATGAATTATTGTACCAATTACGTGCTAAGTTAGTTGTACTGTAAACAAACTTGTATAAGGTATTACTTCGCTGATAACATCTACTCAGGGAACTGTGGTGCTACTTTTACAAGACATATGACTGAATTGTGTATGGAACTGTCATTTATAGAAACATTGTTCAAAGGCAACATCATATTTTATGGAAAATAAGATTCAATACGAGATAAGATGGTACCAATTATTAGGCACTTTCATTTCTTATTTATTTATGACAAAAAATTATATTTGGGCCTACTTAATCAGACATTTATGCTTTTTCCATGATGTCGATAGATATCCTTCATTTACAATTTCATTACGAGCAGAATTTATGAGCCATAAAGACTACCTGTAAATTCTGCTGTTATTTTCATCACATCCTCAATGGCTAATATAGGATATTTTTTCTCTAAACTGATCAAAAACATTCAAAATAATTTGTTTCTCTTTGCTTCTCAAATACTTTCCTTTGCAAAGTCTTATAATTATACAGAAGTGGCCATTTTAAACTAATGAAATTACAATGTATTCTGCATTGTCCAAGCATAAGAATTTTTTTTTTTTTCAAATGCCCCAGGTTTGTCTTTTGACATTCCTGGTTTCCCTCCTGGCATGGCGTACTTGTAACCCACTTCTGAGGTTGGGGCGCCTGGAAGGCGGGGTTATGTTGCCCCGATGATATGATGGGTGATGATGATGATAATGGTGTGCCAGGAGAGGCCCTAATCCTAAGCTTAACCTAAGATGAATATGAATGATGATGATTGCGATGGCCACATGATTTCGGGGACCGTTTGGGCCTTAAAGTTTTCCTGACATTTGTCTTACAGGTGAGGAAAAACCCCGATAAAAACCTCACTCAGAAAAACTGTCCCGACCGGGGATCGAACCCGGGCCTGCTGTGTGACAAGGCAGCACACTACCCCGAGACCACAGTGGTGGACTTTGTCTTTTGACATTCCTGGTTTCCCGCCTGGCATGGTGTACTTGTAACCCACTTCTGAGGTTGGGGCACCTGGAAGGCGGGGTTACGTTGCCCCGATGATATGATGGGTGATGATGATGATAATGGTGTACCAGGAGAGTCCCTAATCCTAAGCTTAACCTAAGATGAATATGAATGATGATGGATTGTGATGGCCATATGATTTGGCGGGGACCGTTTGGGGCCTTAAAGTTTTCCTGACATTTGTCTTACAGGTGAGGAAAAACCCCAATACAAACCTCACTCAGAAAAACTGTCCCAACCAGGGATCGAACCCGGGCCCGCTAAATTCCCCTATGTAACTTATATAGACATGTGCTAGATATTACATATTTTTATCATTTTTCTTATTTCCTCTATTTCAAGTGTTAGAGAGGGAACTACGCTGTGGTCTCGAGGTAGCATGCTGTCTTGTCAAGCAGCAGGCCTGGGTTCAATCTTGGGTCGGGATAAGTTTCCTGGGTGAGGTTTTTTCAGCGTTTTTCCTCACCTGTGAGACAAATGTCAGGGAACTTTGAGACCGAACATCATCTAGCCATCATTATCACCATTAACATATTCATTAAGTTTAGGATTAAGACCTCTCCAGGCACATTATTACAATCATCATCACCAATCATATCATTTGGGCAACATAACCGCACATTCCAGGCGCTCCAACCTCAGAAGTGGGTTACAATATGCCAATGTCAGGAGAGAATACCAGAAATGTCGAAATGAAAAACTGGTGGCAATAAATTAAAATAAAAAATTCTTACACCCTTAAAGTAAAATCATTATTCTACCAAGGAAAATATATTTTTACATATGCTTTGTTTACATTACAACTGAAACTCAGCTTGGAAATGGTACAGTAATTAATACAATAATTTGATATTATGGTCCAGAACATCATGTATAAAAATTATTTTGTTGTTTGTAAAGTAATTCATCCTGGACAAACAAGAGTTGAATAAACTCACTCACTCACCTTATTGACGTGCCTGTAACTTCCCCTACAGGCACCCATCTCATGTTTTCAGTATCAAGTTTCTCAACTGCATAATGAGTAATTTCAGAACCTCCATCATCCTTGGGCGGACGCCAGTAGAGAGAACAAGAGGATTTTGTGATGTTATCAGGTTTCAGCGGTCCTTCAGGTGGCAGTGGTATGTCTGAAAATAATAATATTCACTATTAATGAATGCAAACATTATTTAGAGTTAAAACATCACTATTAATAATAAACGGAGGGAATCAATTCTGGAGAAGGTGATTATTGAAAGCAGAGGAAACACATGGATGAAAGTCATGAGAGGGAAAATGTGGAAATAAGGAGATAACTCAAAACATATTACTGCACTGAAGGGAGATCATACAGTCAGATTTTAAACACCAGGAAGTTTGCAGTTTGTTTCAAGATTTTGGACAGGATTGTCTATAAGAAAATACATTTGAATCATTCAGTTATAATGACTTTCAAAAGTTAATTTTGGGATATAACATTATGAAGTTCTACAATCAATGAATGAGTCAATTCTTATTTTACCTCATACTTCATGTTTTTTTAACATGGGAACTGCAGTTTTCAAGAGACATTCCTCTCATCTCCAGCCAACAACACGAGTACCAGATTTTTGTTTGAACCTTTATCTACAAAGTTGCCATCTGTTCTTGATTTGATGAACCTTGAGATCAAGTCCCGTTTGCAGGGAATTTCAAAATTCATGGATCTAAATTTGTCCTTCTGAATATATATCATTTCCCAAACTGTCAATTCCAAAGGTTTTTCCAAATGTTTTAAAAGTTTAGCCTCTTTTTCAATTTCACCATTTTTAATATTTCTAAAGTGTACTTTTGTGTGTCTAAATTCCTTTTTGTTTTTCCTATGTATACTTTATTGCAGTCTTTACAAATAATTTGATAAATTCCAGATTTTTTACTAACTAGAGTATTAAATTTCTTATTGGTTATTAGTAGATTACCCAGGCTAAATCTATTTATTGGTGATAGTGTAATATTAAATTTCTTGAAAAGTTTTTGAAATTTGTTGTGTATTTCAGAATGATAAGTAATTTTCTTAAATTGTTTTTCTTTTCTTTGAATCAGATTGAAATACACAACAAATTTCAAACAATTCTCAAGAAATTCAGTATTACACTAGCACCAATAAATAAATTTAGCATGGGTAATCTACTAATTCTCCAACCAATGTTAAATCTACTAATAATTAATAAGAAATTTAATACCCCAGATAGTAAAAAATTTGAATATATCAAATTAGTTGTAAAGACTGTAATAAAGTATACATAGGAAAACAAAAAGGAATTTAGGCACTCACACAAGAACACTTTAAGGGTTGAATTTATAAATGCATTAGACCATAAAAGGCGTTCTCTGCTGAGAAAGATTTATCCTAATACATTTTGCTTAATCAGAAATCTATTCATGCGATAATAATTGTAAGCTACCTGGCGAGGTAACTTAAGATCATAGCTCAAGATAGAAACTTATCGTGAGAATCCCGAAGGGAACCGATGGTAACCGATGTAGTTTGAAACCTTGCCGCTTTATCCAAGATGTCGTACCTTGAAGACTTCGATCATGTTTTCGGTATACGCGAAGAAGAGGAATTTGATAGAGTCTACCAAAGAATTCAACTGGAAGAACAGGAGAATTGGCATAATATTGCGCAACACAGATGTCGTTGTATATGGTATTATTTGCGGGACGCAAGCGTAAATGCGTTCCTCTATAGCAGACGAAAATAACAGAAGTGGTTTTATCGCTGAGAATTCTGGGTAATTCGTTGCCAACATTGCGAAAACATCGACTTTCATGCATGACCGGTAAGTTGGCTGTTAATTCAATCTCAGCAATTGCTCACAGTGAGTCAGCTCACCAGTGATTGGAAGTAATTTGAGTAGAGACTAATGTATTTGCATGCAGCCCTAAATATTAAAAATGGTGAAATTGAAACATTAGCTATTGCAGCTCATAGTTTTCTGGAGAGTCATATAATTGAAAAAGAGGCTAAACTTTTAAATGATTTGGAAAAACCTTTGGAATTGACAATTTGGGAAAAGATATATATTCAGAAGGTCCCGCACTGTAGCAGAATGATTAAGGCAAGATGCCTTGGCACAGAGCTATGGGACTTGCGCTGGTTTGAGTCTCCAAGGGGGAAGAAATTTTCTCATGGAATTTTTGGCCAGTATAGGACTGGTGCCCACCCACCATCATGAGGGATTTGGGTAGCTACATTAAGTAGCCGCTCCAGGGTGAGAAAACCAACTATAACGGCTGGGGACCCGATATGTTGACCAAATTTCACCCCTATACTGGCTAGATGATCGTCTACCTCTGTGATTAACACATGTGGATGTGAGGCCAGCAGCCGGATGGTAGACCAAGGGTTTCTAGGCCTGTCGTGCTATGGAGTTTTTTTTATATATTCAGAAGAACAAATTTAGATTGATGAATTTTGGAATTCCCGGCAAAAAAGACTTGATCTCAAGGTTCATCAAATCAACACCAGATGGTAACTTTGTAGATGAAGATTCAAACAAAAATCTTGTACTTGTGTTGTCGGCTGAGGATGAGAGGGATCTCCTCTTGAAAACTGTGGTTCCCATGTTAGAAAAAAACATGAAGTATGAGAATCAACTCATTCATTAACACATTCAGTACCAGGCACTGAGCAGGGCATTTAAACCCACAGGCCAGCCATTTAAATACCCCAGCTACCCTTTTCGTGGCACTTCAGAAAATGGACCATTATTCACAAACTATTAGTCCTAGAAAATTCAAATTTTGTACATACCTAAAGGAGGTATCCTAGTAGGATTTGATGGTGAAATAACTTGCTGATTTATATCACATGGTATCGGCGTATTAATTTCAGGAGTTGGAAGTTCATCTTCACTTTCACTTTTGTGAAACTTCATATTCAGGAATCAGTTCATCACCTGAATCATCATTATACCAAATATTCACTAATTCTTCTTCAGTGAGATATTTTTCTTTCGCCATGGTTTCACTCATCACCAAACAACAGCGCGATAACGAGAAAATATTACAATGCATTGGAGCCTGGAGTCAAGTTTGGGTGAACGAATTCCATGTGTTGTTTTAAAATAAAAGGGGATTCACCAAGGTTAAACGTGTCAAACGGGAATAGAAAATTTACATTTACATGCCATCTATGATCTCCAAGACATACTAAGCCAACACAATATTTAGGTGCCGAATATAAATGTGGTTTGTTTGCGCCCTCTCTAAAACGAGTTAACTGACCAACGGCCGCTTACACGATAGTCTCTTTAAATGCCTTAACTGGTTTACGGTACTGAATGTGTTAATCAATGACTTACACAATTGAAATATACTATATTGTTCAACAAATCTAAAGTGATCCCACAACAGGCCTCAGGAGGCCCTTGGGGGGTAGTAGGAGTTAAGGCTCCCACTTTTTCTAGACAATCGGCACTTATGTCAGCCGGGTTTGTCAGCCTGCGTGACGGCCCGCCTTTACCCCAGAACAAGCGTCTGGTACTCATTTCCGTTAGAGGCTGAGTCGACCCCAGGGCCATAGTGCCGCCAGAGGGTTTGGGTCAGTTAACAATAGAACTTGAAACCTAGAATCAGTTGGGCAAAGAATTCTCTACAATTATGAGTGTTCTACTAAATCTTACCTAATACTGTAACATTGACAGTGGGCGGAATCAACACCATTGATATTCTGGCGGTGAGTGTGTGTGTACCACTGTCGCTCCTCTTGGCATCAATCACTTTGAGTTTGGTGTTATAGCTTTCATTCACAACCTTTATTCTGTCTGTATTTATGACAATATTTCCTTTCAGTGTCCATTCTTTTGATGGAGGTGGTTCACCAATGACAGGAACATCGAAGTCAAAGTTCTGTCCTGCTCTAATCTTTACATCCAGTAAAGCATTACGGTCAATACGAGGTGCCACTGTAATGATAAAAAATACATGATTTTTATCACACTCATTAGGGATTTAAAATAAATGTATTAATTTAATCCAAATTAATGCCCTTACAGTTTTTAGGTCGAGCAGTATGAGGCTTCGTGGGATCACTGGCTTCACTTGGTCCTGCCTTGTTCACAGCTCGTATGCGGAACTCATATTGGTTACCTTCAATGAGATCAGGAACTCGTCCAGTAGTGACATCACCTTCAACTTCTGCACACTTCTCCCAGTTAGGACTGAAAATCACAATATAACAAAATATTTTCACAAATAAAAAAATTATGATACACAATAACTTTCAAGATATATAATGTATGCCTAAATCAGGATTTAAACTCAATATCTCCAGTTCTGTATACCAGCACTCTTACCATCTGAACTGTTAAGCTTCCGATTTATTTGCAGATTTTTCTCTATACTAATACAATTCCCGTGTGCGAGGAAAACAGTGAACATTCATTCCATTAACACTATCTAGTGGCTTCTTAAACAAGAAGACTTTAAATGGTAATTAACACTACATTTATAGCCAGTAAGCTTATGGTACACATGTTGGTTGGTTGGTATCTAATGTCGAGCACTTGATAATGAAATCATTCGCTCTCTTGCACTCCAATATTTAGCAGAAAGCTGGTCTCTTCTACAAAAGCTGGACAACGGACGAGATGGTTTCTTTCCATATCTTCATTTAAATTGCAAAAAGGGCATTTAGGTGAATGTGTCTTGTAGCCAATTCTGTGTAGGTGTTTATTCAAGCAGTCATGTCCCGTTAGCAGTCTTGAATGTTGCTACTGCAGATTTTCTTTGTAATGTAGTAAATATCATAAGCTTGTAGGATTTTCCCATTCCTTTCCAGATGTTTTGTTGGTGTATTCTTCTCTAAGTTTATTGATGATTTATTTGAGATAATTCTTTTGATAGAGTGAAAGGAAACTGGAGTAGAAGTTGGGTTTGAAACAATTTTGCTATCCTTCTTGACTAGAAAATCGGCTATTTCATTGCCTGTCACTCCACAAGGGCCGGAATCCATTGAAGTACAACTTTTTATGTAGACGGGATAACTGTTTTATATCTTTGTGACATTCAATAATTTTTATGGCTTTTGGTGTTGTGTCTCGTGTTTATAGCGAGAATGGCTGCTTTGGAGTCACATAGAATTACAACTTTTGTAATTTTTGGATTTGATATAAAAATTTTGTAACTATAAGAAAATTGCTAGAATTTCGCCATCAAAGTTCGTTGATTTTGTATTTAGTTTACGATAAAAGGAAAAAAGTGGACATACTGCACCAGCACCAGTGCCACCGTCATTTGGTAGGCTGGAGCCATCTGTAAAAATAATGTATCCATTCATGAGCTGGGTATCTTAGATTTCTTATTTCCAGTGACATTTGTTTTAAAATATATGGAGGAGTTTCAGATTTCTTGATGTCTTCTGTTAAATGAAGGTTATATTCATTTCCAAAAATTCTAGAGGGTTGTTTCTCATCTGCATATTTTTCTTTTGAATGTGGAAGTTGCAATTTCTGTTTGATTTCTCTTACTATGCTTAAGAAGCTTTGCTGAGTTTTTAAAAATACTTGTGGGTTTTCTTTGGGTCCAGTAGTTACTATGGGGTAGCCTTAAAAAGTTTTCATACTGTGTGAGTGCTGTTTTTCTCCATTTCAAATGCTATGTTTGGGTTATTTGTTAAGATTTGCATGGCAGTGATTGGTGTTTGTTTTAACGGCTTCCTGTTATTAGGCGGAGGATTTGGTTCTGCAATTTATTAAGTTTTTCCACTTTAGATGGTTACACATGTTCAAAAGCTTGCATTTTACAAATAGGATTATATACATCATGTCAAAGCCTAAATGAAAGAATTATAAAAAAAAAAAGAAACAAATAATTTATAGATGTGTCTTATTTAACACTCAATACCAGCCTCATGGACAGGTGGTAAGAGATCCTGACTGAAGTTCATGATGCCCTGAGTTCAAATTGTGGCCAGACCACAGGAAAAATTCCTTAAAAGGAATTATTCTCTTTTGGTTGCCCATGATATGGAATTTAGATTAAATTTAGATTTAAGAACTCTGAAAAAAAAACCTCAATGACAAGGAAATTTACTTGCATGCTTGTCACAATTGCATGGAGTTATTTAAGTATGAGGCTGTGAAATGAAAGATTAAACAAATAATATATGTTCTTAAGAGTGACAGTGATACATTAGCCCAAGAAATAGATGTTAATTTTGAACAATTTCCTTCATTTTTTAATTCCTATGTTCTCATTTAGAAGCTGAAAAGGCCATTTTTTTCAGACACTCAAAATTAAGAGGATAAAGGCAAGTCAAATTCTCCTACTACTCATTGACATTTATAGAAATAATTTCTGAAGGGATGTACAAACTATTACAAAATATCAACATGAGGATTCCTTTTAATAAATCATTGAAATTTAAAAGAATGACAAACCTGAATTTATCCTTCTTTTCAATAATATAGCCTGTAATTGGTGATCCTCCATCTTCTGTTGGTCTTGTCCATTGCAATTCCACAAAATCTTTGTCATAATCCTTGATTTCTGGTGTGCCAGGCTTACTTGGTTCATCTGTAAAATTTAAAGTTATATGTAAAAAAATCTGATTTAATGCTTATAATTAAAAAAAATGAAAGATACTTATTGTGCAGTGGTAGCACACTAGCATATAAAGCTAGAGGTCTCAGGTTTATTTCGTCATTCAGGCACTAATTTTTCTTAATTAAATTATTTTTAGTCTGTTCATCTTATCTCAATATTAATGTTGAGGTAAGATGACAGACTAAAAATAATTTAATTAAAATAACCTCAAAATATCATTTCCTAAAATAAAATACTAATTTTTCTTTTCAAAATAATAATTGTCCATCATTGCAAATGCTGAAATTTGTATTATAACATTGAAATTTTAAGTTTTATTGCTATAATGGTAATGTAAATTCTCATTAAAAAAGTTTTCTTGAATTTAGAAGCCATCAGATGGCACTGGTGGCAACAGTTTTCTGCCTCGGACAAAAAAAAAGAGAAGAGTGTATGAAGAAGAAAAATTTTTGTTTGCATCAGGATGCCTGATTGATTCAGTGGTAGCACACTAGCTTATAAAGCTAGATGTCTTGGGTTCATAACCCAATTCAGGCATTAATTTTTTTCCTTTTCAAAATAATACATACTGTTTATATAAAAATTTCACTTTCTCGAGTATGCACATATACATATATACAGAGTGTTGCAAAAGAACACCGAGCAACGGAGGTGAGGTAGTATATTGAGATATGTTGATAATTTTTTAATAAGGTACCAATGTCCGTAAATTATGCGTTTTCACATTATGATTAGTTAATTATGTCTCAAGACCAGTGTTAGATCAAAGGATTTGTAGACTCATTACTTGACAACACGTCACAGGAATGGAACCTACGATATGTGGCTTCACAACGGAATGCAGCTGCAACACGTCGGAGCTCCAGCTCATTTTGATGCCAATGTGACGAGACATTTGGATACCACATATCCAAGTTGATGGATTGGCAGAGGGGGACCAGTCCCATAGCCTCCGAGATCACCTGATCTTAACCCTCTAGACTACTTTTTGTGGGCGACATGAAACAGTCTGTTTATCAGACTCTAGTAGAGTCACATATGGATCTTATACCCTGAATCTGCACTGCTGCAGAGACAATTCAAACGAGGTGTATTTGAACGTGTGTGCCAATCACTACACCACCTATGTATGCTCTGAAATGAGATGGGAGGTGGATATTTTGAAAATCTGATATGACTGTGATAGTACGAGTATTGTCAAGTAGTGTCTTGAAATCCAACTAATGGAACTCTTGAGAAGTTAGCTGATCATAGTGTGAGAATGCATCATTTCCAGACATTGGTACATTATTAAAAAATTATCAACATATCTCAATATTTTTATATAATAAATTTGGGAGTTTTTAAAATTATGAGGTTTAATTCATAAGAATTAAATGAATCATAATTTCTTCTTACCTCATGCTTCTATGTTTTTTAAACACAGCACGGCAGTATCAGCGACCATCATCACCATCTCAGCTGTTTTCACGAGTGAAAACAGCTGAGGATGGTGACGATGGTCGCTGATACTGCAGTGCTGTGTTTAAAAAAACATAGAAGTATGAGGTAAGAAGAAATCACAATTCATTTAATTCTTATATCTCAAAATACTACCTCATATCCATTGTTGGTATGTTTTGCAACACCCTGTATATATACACACAAACACAAAACTTGTGTAATACATTATAATTTTATAGACTACATATTCAAACCCCCCTATACATGTGTCTGGCATAATACCAGGTCAGGAGATGAGATGAGACCCCTATTGAAGGTCAGTTATGTTCAAGGATGCCAGCTAACCAGTCTTGCTACACAGCCATAGGGGCATATGAAATGAAATGGAACAAAATGGAATACATAAGTACGAAGAAGTGGTGGAACAAAATTTTGGGCAGGGATAACGTGCTGTGTCTCTGATTCGTCTGCCACAAACCCCACATGGAGTGACCAAGATGTGAAATTGGGACCAAGGGTGAAAGAAAGTGTCAAACCATTTGCACCATAAAAGCTGCCTTTACATATTCAAAATACAACTTAAAAGTTTATAATAGAATTGGTACAATTATGAAAATGGCTATCATAAAAAATCAACAAAAGTTTTCATAAATTTTAGTTACAATTTAAAATATATTCTAATTCATGAATTGTATAATTGAACTGAAGTATAAATTTTTCTATAAACCAAGATATTCAGATACAGATTGTTATATTATAGCTTGTTTTTACCCGAAAACATAACTGTATTAACTCACCAAATGGATTCTTGGCTTCAATGGCCTGACCAGTTGTGAGAGGTTCAGATTTTCCTTGTTTGTTGACTGCTCTCACTCTGAATTTATATTTGTGACCTGGTTGTAAGCCATCAACAGCAAGACTCGTTACTGGACCATCAGTTTCTCCAGCAGGTACCCAGCGACCTGAAACACAAATCAAATAAAATGATCACAATTCATTCTGCAGAATGATTTAAATATCTTGACATAATTTCATGGAACCCAAATTTATAGCTTCTCTTTCAAAGTTTATATAAATTATTCTAAATATAGTAAATAGGAAGAGAGGAAATTTCTTTAATCCATTCATTCATGTCACTAATTAGACAGTAGGACTATGTTGAAAGGATAAATATGCCACGAGCACCAGGGACTCTTTCGAAAAAAAGGAAAGAATTTTGAAACATTCACAAACCTACTAATGGTCAACAAATTCTTAAAAAAATATGTTAAGTTAAATCCTGATGGGGACTCATGTTCACTAAATCTAAAGTCACAAATGCAAAATATAACAATACTTATTAAATTAATATTAAGAAAATAAAGCTATTACTATGATTGAAATAAGTAAATTAATGTTGACAACTGAAGTATTGTAATCAATGGTAAAGAGAAAAATTTATGCCTGAACTGGGAAATTTTTCTCTTAGCCATTGATTACAATACTTTAGTTTGTACATCAATTTACCTATTTCAATCATAGTAATAGCTTTAACTTCTTAACACATTTGCTTCAGCTTTAAATAGTCAGTGCATTTCTCCAGAAACAAAATTTAAATCAGCATAAATTATATTGTCTCTTCTCAGACATTCAAAATGAACAAAATATAATGGTACTTGAGATCTCAATAAGGGTGAAGGCCAAAACTCATTCCTCTACTATTCATGAATGGATTACCCTGCCAAGGGATGTACAAAATATTGCGAAATATGTAACAGGCATAAATGTTAACAAAGGATTACTCTGCCAAGGTTGTGCAAAATATATAACAGGAAGAGTTAAGCGAGTGTATCTCATCTTCTGAGGCAAATGGGTTAATATTAATTTAATGATGATTAATTGCATTGGATGTGGAATGAAGAAAGTAAGGTAAGGGGAGAGTTTAAGCTTGGATGGGAAAGAAGTCTGAATTAGCTCAGTGGTATAGAGCATCAGCATATAAAGCTGAAAGTTCAAGATTCGATACCCAATTCAGGGATAAATTTTTCTCTTTACCATTGGTTGCTATATGTGATTATTGATTACTTGATTTACTGGCAGAAGCATTGATTGAGGCATACTTAGTTAGATAGTTTAATGACTCTCTTTAACAACTCAGGTAATTAACCTCTCAATTCAAGCTATGATATGAATGCACAAAGACGGAGACAAAAAGCCATAGAAAGAGCTGTGTGGGCACTGATCATTAAGGAGGCTATTGCAAAACTCTATAGCCTGTTATGCCAAATGAAGAAGAAGAAGAAGATGAATGCCCAAACAAGTTTGTTCAGAGGCCTCTAATTTCAGGCTTGAGGTTCTTGTAAGTGATGTAAATCTATGACATGGGATCCAGGGCTTAACTTCTCTTTTTCTCTTTTGAAGGAAGCCATGCTCAAGACATTTATGCTCTTAAAAATCCACTGATAATGATTGGGTTTGAATCTGAACCTCTGAACCAAAGTGGGTAAGATAACACTGGTCACATGATTTTTGTCTCATGAGTACTAATAGTTGTACTTAATGCAGATTTTTATCGTGTTTTCAAATATGTATTTGGAATTTCTCCATCACCCACAGTTTTTTTTATTTCAATTTCAATTAATGGATTTAAATTATATTTATTTTAATAAACATTTTTTCGTCCATTGGCACAGTGAGCGATTAGCACGGGGAACACTTTCATCAGGTGATTTCAGCTATGGAAAAGAGATATCAAGGCAAATGGAATCCTAATTTGCTGGCCGATTATTGTTGGACCATCAAGAGGGATGCTCCACAGGCAAAATATAGCAGAAAATCGTCATTTCTTACTTTCTAGGTGAGTCCGAATGTTCGAATATTGTGTAGTTACAAATGTAGAAAATATTAAAGTGTTTGATTTGGAACTTGTGTGATGGAGAAAAACCGATATCATATTTGAATTCAGGAGAAAAAATACTATCAGAATCACATATTTTTCTTTCTGAGACAAAAAAAAAGTTTCTTTTTTGTTGCTCAGTGTAATCAGTGGTCCACAAGGACTGACAGGTACACAGAGAATGTGAGATATTCTTTTCCTAAAATGTTGTCTCTCGATATTTTGAGCAGTTTGGGTAATTCATTAGTTAAGCACCTTTAAAATTCAATGCATTTTCATTTGTAACATTTAAAGAGACACTTGTCACGACTAAATATCTCTTATGATTAATAATGAACATACTAATTTGGGTGGTAATGTGGCACATAAATAAAAGGCATTTTATTGATATGTGAAAGGAAGCAATTTCTAGTATCTAACATTACCTGTAGCTTCATCCATTTTCTCCACAACATATTTCTCAACAGGTTGGCCACCATCATCAGCTGGTGGGTTCCAATTGAGCTTGCAGCCATCAGCATGTACTTCTGATACTTTAAGTGGACCTCCAGGTGGACTTGGTTTGTCTGAAAACATAAATTTTATTTTACTTTCCTCACATTAAGAATTTATTATACGAAAACATAATATATTATAAAAATTGAATAAGTTTATTCACTTTTGCAATTTCATTACTGACTTTAAAAATAAGTAACATAGTTTCTGGTATATAAGATGCTCCAATGTATAAGATGCACTGAAGATATTTAATAAAATTTTCTGGGGAAAAATACTAGATTGGATGACAAAAGCATATTTTAACTGCATGTTTACAAATCATTTTTGTTGAAATGCCAATGCCATTTTGCCAATTTTCTTGCAACCATTTCAAAACTATGGTTTTTTCTCATAGTCCGTGCAATTTTCTTTATGCAAATTGTAGTAATACCTCCTTCTATCCATGGCAAGTTCTAATCATTTTTTCCATAGGCAGAGGTCCTAAATGTCTTTAGGCTTCTCTATTCCCATGTTCTTTTGTATATTTTACAATATGCAATTTTTAATTGAATTATACAAATGTTGACCACTTTTTCTATTGCTAAAACCTATGGGAAATTATAAAACCGAACATAAAACAAATCACTAGTGAGAAACATTAGTAACTGGTATTCAGATAAGATATAGTATTATGAAATTTGAATAGGAAACTCTGTTCTTAACCATGACACTAGAACTCACAAGAAGTTCATGGTCTACAAAGATTTTGGAATTTAAAAGGGAGTGTGTATGACAATTATTTTTACTTTCTTAATATATGACACAACCCATTTTTAAGATAAATTTATTAATTAAAAAAGAGTCTTATACACTGTAAGGTAAGGTATATAAAAAGTTACACTTTTTTTGGAAAGACTAAATACGGTATTGTTTTTACTAATGCCAATATCACTTTATAATATTATATTCTAATCAATTTAAATAACCTATGCTATATAAACAATAAAATATAATTTGTATCATCACTGATTTTTTTTCCCTAGACCAGAATGGAGATATCTGCATTGAAAACCATTATTATGCTGGTGATACTGCTATTTTATGGCTATTTCTACATATTTTTGGATAGTAAAACTAATATATCTGGACAAGCTGCTTAGAAAACAAAATTCACTACACTATCACTTGGCAAGTAGAAATAAGTATGAGTATAAATACATTTTAGGTTACTAAAAAAGAAATTCACCTAATACTAATTTTCCCAACCTCAGATTCATGCACCACATTTTTTTACATATTATTTTAGAATCTAGAAAATTTGAATTCACAGCTAGGCCTCAACGTTTTATATACATATAAGTAAATATATATTATGGCTGAAAATACATATATAATTTTTTTCTAAATCCTCATATTACTGTATTAAATAATACTCACCCAAAACAATAACATCAACTTCAGCAGTATCCTTTCCATTGATGTTTTCTGCTGTTATCGTGTATTTTCCAGATTCTGCTCGTGTTGCCATACGCACGTTGATAGATGTATTATATTCTGCATGCTTAACCTTTATTCTATCTGATGATTTTATTTCTTTTCCACGTATCAGCCATTTAGTATCTGGAGGAGGTTCACCCGATACTTTGACATCAAATCCAAAGTTCTGTCCTGCTTTAATCCTGACTTCAATCAGATTTGTGCGATCAATCTTTGGAGCAAGATTTCTAGGCTTAGCAATGATTGTTGGTGTTGTATCACTAGGTTCACCAGGACCAGCTTTATTCACAGCTTTAACTCGGAATTCGTATGGCTGGCCTTCAATAAGATCAGGTACAGTTGCTGTGGTCTGGCCAGCAGGAACTTCAACAGCTTTCTCCCACTGTCCATACTTATCCTTCTTTTCAACAATGTAACCAGTAATGGGAGAACCACCATCATCCTTAGGAGGAGTCCACTTGAGATCAACATGATCCTTATCCCAGTCTGTTGCTTTGAGATCTCCTGGCTTTCCAGGTTCATCTGTACAGTGAACAGAAAATAGCATTAATATGGTGACATGTCTGTCATTCAAAACAAAGTCATTATATAAAGTATTAGTAAATAATGAAACTTACAAAATCTCACATAAGTGAAATAAGAAATAAATGAGGGCCAAACATTTTAATTACTTATTTCTAAAGGTATATACAGTGAGTCCTCTATTAATCATTTGCATCCATCCATCCATAGTAATTCTGCACAAGGGCAGGTCTTTCACTGCAATCATAGCATTTTCATGCTATGCTTTGCAGCTTTACTAGGGAATCATAGGTGTGGTAGCTTCCTGTTGCTTTCCACACCGGTGAAGGATGATGATGATGATGATAATGATGATGGTGAAGGCCGGATGATTTTCGGGGACCGTTGGACCCTAAGCTTCCTGACATTTGTCTTATAGGTGAAGAAAAACCCTGAATAAAACCTCACCCAGGAGCCTGTCCTGACTGGGAATTGAACCCGGGCCCACTGCATGACAAGGCAGCACACTACCTCAAGACCACAGTGGTGGACTCATTTGCATCAGGAGAATTATAAATAAACGATGGATGTTGGGAAACGATTAATGTGGCTGGCTGTAAAAATCATTAGAAATAATGAAGGATGGCATAGGCTTGATAGGTAAGGGAGACCACTAAGATATTCATAAACATTTTTAAAAATGTCAAAATACAATTTCATACAGAAAATTTTGAAAACATAAATAATCCACAATATCTATGAGTAACTTTAATTGTTTTAGCCTCACCATTAAAAATGACCAATCCAGGATACATATCAACCTGGAATTAAAAATCTAACTAATAAATGCAGTTAAAATACATAATTAGTATCTGAGACCTCAGTCGTCCTCAACTATGTAAAATTTCAGCTAAAAACTTGGTTATCGATCTTTTGGAACATTTCCGTCTTTGGCTGTTGAAAACGTGCCTTATATCCTTTTTATTTACTAACCTCAATGGTGGTTCAAAATTAATTTTAAAAGTATTAATAAATGCGGGAAAATGATCTGAGAACTGATAAATATGGTTCTTTCTAATAGTTTTAATATAATTTATTTAGAGATTGTATAAATAAAATTATGAATGTGGGAACAGAATAAATCAGAGAATGATAAATTGAGATTTTAGTGTAATTGACAGCAAATAAAATTTATCATAAGGAAAACAGCTCTATCCTTTTTTGTGGATTCAATATCATATCTTCAAAGAAAATTTTGATTTATCTTTTATCAAACATTTGGGAAAGATAGTTGCAGGTTTTATTATAAAAGTGGTTAAGTAAAAATGGCAACAAGGTAGGTAACATATTTAAGATGTTCTATCCCAAGTATTTTATATTACTATTTTCCATCAGAACATTGTGAGAATAATAAACATTTGTGAAATGATATTAGAAAAATAGCTTCAAGAGTAGGTTAAAGAAAAAAATACAGTGTTTTCTGCTCTAAATTTCCTCATCACCATTAGATTTCCCCTTTAAACTCTTTACTTACATTTCTTGTTCCAGGAAAATTGTGATATTTTTTTTTTATGAGTTTGTGATTTCACTGTTTCGAACACTAGGCAGCAAACACATTTTGAAAAACAAAATTATGCTTTAATTGATGCTGTTTATGTGTGATTAAATTAAACAAATGTGTGCATAGTAATCATTATGAAAGTGCATACTTTTTTAACATAAGCATGGTTCTTCACTTTCATATTTCTGTTAATTTAATAATTAAGTGCCTGAACTTGAGACTAAATAAGAAACATAAATTGTTAAATTAGAATTTGAATTATTCAATCATTCAAATGGTTGTCACTCTTGAATTACTATTAAAACCTTAAAACAGAAATACTCTAAACATAATAGGGATGATAATTACTTTAATTATTGCAAAATAATTTGACTAAATATTAAGATTTCTTGTTTATGGGTGGTTAAAATAAATAAATAATAGTTTTAAAAACTAAAACAACACACTTTATTAGAAAACTGAATTTAAAAAATTAAAAATAATTTTAATTTCCAACACACTTGGGATAAAATTAAAGTGGTCAACAAAAAAATCATCTCCAACACATATAGAATAAAACTTGAGTTATCAACAAAAAGAAAATAATTTTACCATCAAAAGCGTGAGGTGCTCTATATCAATTAATATATTTGATAATAAACAGATTGGTAAAAGTAAAGTCTCTAAGAAGAAAATGTAAAAATCATAAAAAGCATCCCATGCTTTTGATGGTAAAATTATTTTCTTTTTGTTGATAACTCTAGGTTTATTCTACATGTGTTGGAGATGATTTTCTGGGTTTGAACACTTTAAGTTTATCCCAAGCGTGGTTGTTGGAAATTAAAATTGTTTTTCAGTTTTGTTGTTCAGGTTTCTAATAAAGCGTGTGGTTGTTGAGTTTTTTTTAAACTATTATTTATTTTTTATTTTTTAATATTTACATAATAAGATTAAAATGTAAATATCTGTAAATTCGAGTTATATGGTTAGAGTAGTATGAGCTAAAAGTAATACTCTTATAAAAAAAAAATCCTCCCAGCCAGATTTGAACCAGCGACCTATGGATTACTGAAATTATATGCCACTAGAGTTCACTGCTCTACCAACTGAGCTCTTACAACAATGGACTAAAAAGTCGACAAGTCCGCAACCTATTAGACCAGTTGTCATTTTTTTGATTTTCTGATGATTCTGGCCAGGATTTTAGAAACGACATATGAAATTAGTATATTGTCATGGGTCCAGTTACAAGTATACAAAGTTTCAAGTCAATCCAATGTTTCTAAGTGGTGATGAAAAATCGTGTTAACAGATTCCATTACCTACATGCCAAGACACTTTTTTTTATTTTCTGACTGGTTTTCGGGCCAGGATTTGTAGAAAACAAATATGAAAATATTGTATTGTCACGGTCCCTTGATAAGTATACAATGTTCACAAGTCGATCCAATGTTTCTAAGTGGGTGAAAATTATGTTCAAAGATTCTATTACATAGATACAAAGACACTTTTTTTTACTTTCTGATGATTCTGGCCAGGATTTTAGAAAAAAAAATGAAATTATTGTATCGTGACGGGTCCTTTACAAGTATACAAAGTTTCAAGTCGATCCAATGATTTTAAGTGGGTGAAAATTGCATTGAAAAATTCCGTTACATAGATAGATAGATACAGGTCAAGCTAATATAAAGTGTGTAAAAAAAATCACACTAAGCTGTGTGTGTACTATATTGCAAGGCTACTTCAATGACAAATAATACTTACCAAATGGATTCTTAGCAACGATAGTCTGATCAGCAACAAGAGGCTCAGATTCTCCTTCAGAATTCACAGCAGCAACTCTAAATTTGTACTCCTTTCCTGGAGTAAGACCAGTAACCTCCATGGCTAAAGAGATAAAATAATATCAGAAAAATTGTAAAGAACTAAGAGAATTGTAAATAAAATATCTTCCATAAACCAGAATGTTGAGACTAAGGGTCGCATGTTTGGATGCATTAGACAGTAAAATGCCTTCTCTGCTGAGCAAGTTGTATGCTAATACGATTTTGCTTACTCAGAAATCTGTTCATGCGATAATAATTGGTTAAATTTGTAAGCTACCTGCGGAGGTAGCTTAAATGAGCAACTCAAATTAAAATCCCGAAGGGAACCGAACGGGAACCGATGGTAATCGATGTACTTTGCTGCTTTATCCAACATTTATCCAAGATGTAGGACCTTGAAGACTTCGATCATGTTTTTGGTATACACGGAGAAGAGGAATTTGATAGAGTCTACCAAAGAATTCAACAGGAAGAACAGGAGAATCGGCGTAATATTGCATGTCGCAGACGTGTTTGTATACGGTATTATTTGCGGGATGCAAGCATAAATGCATTCCTCTATGGCAGACGAAAATAACGGAAGTGGTTTTATCGCTGAGAATTCTGGGTAATTCATTGCCAATATTACGAAAACGTCGACTCTCGTGCATGACCGATAAGTCGGCCGTTAATTCGTTCTCAGCAATTGCTCACGGTGAATCAGCTCACTAGTGATTGGAAGTAATTTGAGTAGAGAGTAATGTTCTAACATACGACCCTAAATAACTGATAACATAGTTTTTTCACTAACTGACTAACTAACTAACTCATTTGCACAATTGAACTTGGAGGTTCATGACCATGTGGACATAAGCTCTCCATACATCCAAATTCTGAGCTAAGATTTATATTTTTCTCGCACATTACAACTATTTAATTGTATGCTTCCATAGTAATAAGACATTGTTAATATGCTCTCATATTAATTAATTTTTCCTAATAATTTGAAGAAAACAAACTTCTAATTATAAATGTATAATTACTTGGTTCTGTTGCACGTCCGCAAGGAACCCAACACCCAGTCTCTGGGTCCATCTTCTCCACTTGATAGTATTCAATGGGAGTACCTCCATCATCCTTTGGACGTTTCCATTTAAGTTTACAGCCTTCTTTATGTACATCAGATATCTAAAAAAAACAACATAAATCATTTTAAATTAAAAAAATAAAATATATTCAGGATGGTGGGTATAGAGATCAATAAATACAAATTTAGTACACAGAGCCAACTTTACTCCTAGAAGAAGGACATTAGACAAGATGTAGAAGAAGTAAAGAGCCATATGAAATTATTTAGGATGAAGTGCAGACATATTGTTTATTCAAACCAAAGAAATTTTTTAATCCTTTAAATTAAAAAACTAAATTTAAAAGAATATTCTACATACATCTCTTAGAAGAATTACACATGGAACATTTAGAAAACAAAATTTCTGATCATAAGAAAAGGATGTAAATGCAAAAATATCTAAATTTTTACGAATTTTAGGGTTAATAAATTCTATCTTCAAGCCACAGTTAGTCCAAAAACATTCAAGACTAAAAGTGTATAAAACACTGCCTCTTCCAACTCTTTTGTATGGTAGTGAAGTATGGATGCTGAAACAGAAGGATATACAGAGACTTAGATCTGCTGAAATGAGATACCTTAGGAGGACTGCAGTATACACACTACTAGATCACAAAAAAAAATGAAGACATCTTAGAAGAATTACACATGGAACCTTTAGAAAACAAAATTTCTGATTATAAGTCAAGATGGATGCAACATGTTCATCGAATGGAAGATCACAGGATACCCAAACAAATGTTTAAGACATCAACCTGCAGGAAGAAGAAGACCAGGACATCCACTCAAAAGACTTTTGGATGGTGTTTCTCTTGAGGCCGAAACAGGTCAACAATTGGCCTAAATTTGTGAATGTACTATGATGATGATGACATCTCTGTACATACACATAGTTCTAAGTAAATGCATGCTGATTTCTACTGTTTACTTATAAGACAGATCTTAATAATTCATGTATATATTGATTGACACCATAGAATTTAACTGGTGGTTTGCATAAAAGATGCAAACAAATGATTTTTTAATGTTCAGAAGACTTTTAGTTGCTTCCAGCATTATATTGTTTATAAATGTTAAAAATTCCCAAATTTATTATATAAAATTATATTGTTTGCTTGTTGGAATAAATTTTATAACAGATATGAAAGAGCATGAAGTATATAGGCCTATCATAAATAATGAATTGTATTTGAATTAACTTAATGGTGTATACATAATACTTCTTTCTTCTTCTTCTTCCTTCCAAGTATTAGGCCAGAGATCTTTGTCCTCTTGGTATTTAATTACAAACAGCTTTGGGGATCCAATTTGAACTCATTCTTTCAAGATGGTGTTTCCAATTTAGTTAGTACTGTTTAATATATTCCAAAATTGGTGTAGTCTTTAATTTTTTTAAGATATCGGTGTTCCTTTTCCGATCCCATCTGGTGTAACCCGCTGTTCTGCACATGAATCTCATTTCACAAGCCATTATTCTGCTTTCATGTTGTCTTTTTAGTATCCATGCTTCACTACCATAGGTCAACACTGGTCTAGCCGAAGTGTTATATAAACGTAATCTGGTGTATTTTTGTACAAGGGATGGTTTCATAACTCGATTAATTATTCCCAAACTTTTATTATAACTAGTAATACTCCTCAACAGATAATAAACACACTAATATAATAAATTAAAAAGAACAGAAGTATTCTTGTAGAAATTTTTTAAATCAATAGAATTATCTCTGCAGAGTAGAAATTGTCCATTATATTAAATACCAGTACGCTAAAATTTAGTCATTTATCACAAAAATTACTTAAATTTTCTGCATATTAAGAAAATTACCTGAAGTGGTCCCTCTGGAGAAGTGGGTTTGTCAGTTATTGTAACAACTATAGTAACTGTGTCCTTTCCAGAACTGTTTGAAGCTGTCACAGTGTAATCACCAGAATCACCACGTTGTACAGGTCGAATCACCAACTTAGTGTTGTAGTCAACATTATCTATCTGTACAGTTTTTGAAGACCTAAAATCATTACAAAAATATTAATTAAATAATAATAATAGCATTAATAAATTACATTAGCAATTAACATTATGAGGTTCTTGTTAATAAATAAGGTGAAACTGATCACCTTACCTTATAAATACTTAATGTTTCAATTGTCATGTTTCGATATGTTGTCCATATCATCGTCAGATTTTCCCAGGTAAAGGTAAAGAGATCCCACTACAACCCATAGGAGATTCTTGGGGTAATAGGAGGCTAAGGTTCCCACTTATTCTAGACAATTGGCACTTGGTATCAGCCGGATTGTCCGCCTTGCATGACGTCTGCCTTTACCCACAGAATAAGCATCTGGTATTCATTTCCTTTAGAGGCTGAGTCGACCCCAGGACCATGGTGCCACCAGAAGGTCTAGGCCAGTTTAAAAATTCTAACATCACTGGGACTTGAACCCTCAACCTTCCAGATTAGCTAGATTTTCCAGACTGTTGATTGTTATGTTCTCGGCCCTGGATGTTGACTTCTACTCCATTTTCTGGTTGACTGAAGAACTTGTGATTCAAATCTTTTTCCCTTGGGAATTTCAAAATTCATAATCTTATTTTTATTCTTCTGAATGTAGATGTTCTCCCATACAGTTAGAAAACACTAAAGTGCTTACAGTTTGGGAGAAGATCTACATCCAGAAGAATAAAAATAGGATTATGAATTTTGAAATTCCCAGGGAAAAATATTTGGTTCACACGTCCTTCAGTCAACCAGAAGATGGAGTGGGAGTCGACATCCAGAGCCAACAACATAATATTCAACAGTCTGGACAAGCTGTCAATGGTATGGACAACATATCAAAACATGTCAAATGAAAAATCGAATGTTTATGAGGTAAGATGACCAGATTCAACTTATTTATTAATAATAACATGTTTTTGTAATACCAATTTTTTAAGATGGAAAAATCCAAGGAGCAAGTCCTCCAGGAAGGACTTTAAGCTGTGGATCCCAAGTCTCAAGATTTTCAGGCTTGTAAAAGATCCTTAAGCTTGAATAAAAAGGTCCCTAAGCAAAATTTACTGACCTCAACATCCTAGAAATACCTTAATTGCCTGTTAGACGTCTCATTGGGTTGGTGTGTTGACTGCATGCCATCCATGACATCTATGAGCAAATAAGTTAACTAAAAATGAACTTGGTCTAGTAACTCCTTACAAAGGAGAGGCTATGGCTTAAGAATGGGCTATGTCATTATAGATGAGAACATCAAATTCTATCAAAATCAAATATTTAACAAACCTGTGCTATACAATGAGAACAAAAATATTAATATAAATCATTTTAAAGCTTGATCTAGCTCTTCACAGCTTGTAAGACACAGACAAATATTAAAAAAGAAAATGAAGATGACTTTTATTAGGTGCAGTTATGTCTGTTGTTAATCCTATTTATGAACTGAGGGGTCTAGCGAGAGAGGGAGCTGTACCACTTTGAGAAGAAATGGAAATAAATTGGGTTTTATAAAGCATTATATTACTAAATTATTTTTACAATAAAGGGATTTTTTTTTTCTTCTGTTATGTAAACTATGCAAAAGGAAAAATATGTTTTTGTTGTTGCCAATGATTAAGGAGCTTGGATTTCCTCCATTCTCCTATGGGCGTCCCAATAATAACATGTGAGCTGAGATGGTAGGTCAGCATCAATCTTCTTAAACTTTTCACTGTAGAGATATTTCTAGCCTTTAAAACCCTCCTTGTTCAATGCAGGGAGAAATATGGAAAAAGTTTATTTAGGTTCCTAGGAGATGGCAGTATATGCCTCCTTAGTTTGAAAGCAATGCAATACGTATTATATAACCAGCAGGCATTTGGAGTTGAGAATGGATATACACACCCATAGCACAGCAAGCATTTTCTTTGCCAACGGATATACCCGTTCATAGCAGTGTAAAGGTTAATTACTGGACATTTCAACAAATGTTCTTCATTCATGATGGAAGCATCATCTTTACAAAGGGTACAGTGTGGTGAGGGATATATATTGATTCTGTAAAGATGAGAGGCCAGACAGTCATGGCCCATTAATAATCTGAAAAGCGTCACTGACTTCCTCCTAGGTAGATCAGGAATGAAAGATTTGTCCTCCAGTAGGAAAAATATACATTTTAATATAAATAACACTGATTATTTCCTTTTCTTCTCAAAGTGGCATAGCTCCCTCTCTCACTAGACCCCTCAACTTACTAAGTATTAGAAAAAATAAATAAATCAAGGAACTAAAGCAGTTTCCTTTAGACAGGCCCTTAGAATAACAATGAATGTCCAACTTACCTGAGTGGTACAGATCCATATCTCCATTCAACAGTTGGTGGAGGTTCACCAGTGATAGCAGCATCAAACTTGAGTGTGGAGCCTGCTGATAACGTCACATCACGGAGATTGCGTCTATCAATTCTTGGAGCAACTAAAAATTAGACAACATTGAATTTATTAATTTCTTTAATTATAATATCTAACAAACTAATTCATTGGGATTATCAAAACTGTAGGTTCATGGTCATATGGACATAAGCTCTCCATACATTCCTATCCTGAGCTAATATTTTCCAAACATCTCCTGTGAAATCTATTTTGCTCAAGTCAAGATTAATATTATTCTCCCACCTCATTCTTGACTTGCCTACTGAGCACTTTCCCTCTGGTTTTCCTACAAAGGAGATTTCAAGCATCTCCCTCATACCCCATTGTGCCATATGTCCTGCCCATCACTGTCTTACTGGCACTATCGAACCCGTAGGTTCATGGCCGCGTGGACATAAGCTCTCCATACAACCATATTCTGAGCTAATGCTTTCCAATCATTCCCTGGGTAATCTACTTCCCTCAAATCATAGTTAATGTTATTCTTCCACCTCATTCTTGGTCTACCAACTGGCATTTTCTCTCTGGCTTTTCTACAAGAAGCTTCCATGCACGTCTTTCATTTCCCAACATGTCCTGCCCAATGCAGTCTATGTGACTTGAATGTTCTTATTATATCTGGCTTCCTATAAAGACCATGTAGTTCATTGATATGTAGTCTTCTCCATTCACCTGTCTGTTCATCTCTCTTTGGTCCAAAAATGTTCCTAAGTACTTTATACTCAAATACTCATAATCTCCTTTCCTCCTTTAAAGAAAGAGTCCATGTTTCACACCCATATAATATAACTGGTAGAATAATAGTTTTATATATTTTCAGTTTAACATTTTTTGAAAGGAGTTGGGACATCAGGAGTCTCTGCAATGTGCCCATCACAGTCTATGAAACTTGACTGTTCTTATTGCATCTGGTCTCCCATGAAGTTCATGTAGCCCACTATTATGTAGTCTTCTCCAATCACCTGTCTGTTCATCTCTCTTTGGTGCAAAAATTTTCTCAAAAACTTTTCACTGTATATAAATTAGGCATTAGTATCAAGAAGTATATAACATTGAGTTACATGATCTTTATAGAAAACCTGATAAAATAAGAACAGTTAAGTCTCATAGATTACAATGGGCATGATATGTGGCATGAATAGGGGATAAAAGAGGGACATGGAAACTTCTTGTAAAAAAAAACATGAGAGAAAGCATCAAGTAGGTAGACCAAGAATGATGTGGGAGAATAATATTAACCATAATTTGAGGGAAGAAGATTATACAGGGGATGATTTAAAAATGTAAGGTCAGGAAAAGAATGTATGCAGAGCTTATGTCTATGTGGTCATGAACCATTGGATTTGATAGTGCCTGTTAGTCAGTTCATTTAATGTGCATCTTATAATGCTCTAGTGGCAGCAATTTTTGTTCTTTCGGAACCAAACTCAGCTAATAGCAATCAATTAAGAAATGTAAGGTCAAGTCATTAACCAGTAAAATCAGACCGATAGGAGTAGGAGTTCACTGGAAATAAAAATTAAAACATTTCTCTAACAGCCACAATTTCAACTTTTCAAAACAAAGCTCAGCATATACCAATGAAGTAAAATGAGAAAGGTAAAAGTGACCTCACTCTACAGGCCTCAGGAGGCCCTTGGGGTAGTAGGAGGATAAGACTCCCACTTTTTCTAGACAATTGGCACTTAATGTCAGCGGGGTTGTCAGCTCTGCATGAGGGCCACCTTTACCCCCAGAACAAGCATCTGGTACTAATTTCTGTTAGAGGCTGAGGACCATAGTGCTGCCAGAAGGTTTGGGTCAGTTTAAAAATTCTGAACCCACCCGGACTCGAACCCTCGACCTTCCAGCTTGTAGCTTAGTACCTTAACCACTATGCTGCAGTGTGCATGAGAAAGGTATTATCCAAAAAACAGTGAACTCCAACCATTAAGAGTGGGATTTTTCTGAAAGCAAAAGTTTAAAAATCTCTCTAATGGTTGCCATGTTTGTTTTATCAGCATAAAACTATATACATAATATTTAATTATCCATCCAGAGTAATTCTGCCCGATGGCAGGTCCTTCACTGCAATCATAGCATTTTCATGCAATGCTTGCAGCTTTACTAGGGAATTATATGTGTGGTAGCTTGCCATTGCTTTCCACACCAGTGAAGGGTGATTATTATGATGATGATGATGATGGCCATATGATTTTGGGGACCGTTTGGGCCTTAAAGTTTTCCTGACATTTGTCTTACAGGTGAGGAAAAACCCCGACAAAAACCTCACCCAAAAAAACTGCCCCAACCAGGGATCGAATCCGGGCCTGCTGCGTGACAAGGCAGCATGCTACCTTGAGACCACAGCGGTGGACATATTTAATTATAAGTAGAAGAAATCTGTATTCCATAAGCCAGCAAAATCGGGCCATACATCAGACTTACTGAGGTATTTGTTTACTTTATGCTGTTCCTGCAAGAAGGACATTTTGATATGTGAATGTTTAAAGGTAATGTCATATGCAATTCCCATGAAGTAAAACAGCAAAATGGCTTATGACAACATTACATAAACTCATTGGTTATTTATACTTTTACTGTAATAAAATAATATACGACTGTACTTACGGAATCTTGGTTTAGCAATGAAGTTCTTGCTGGGTTCTCCAGGCTCACTTTGACCTGCTTTGTTGACAGCTATTACTCTAAACTGGTATTCATTGCCCTCAATAAGACCATGAACAACGGCTTGTGGAGTTGAAACCTCTGTTTCTACAGCCTTCTCCCACATCATGCTGAAAAATTTCCATTTTATAATAGAATATTTTTATCAGCAGGCTAACCTATTTTCTTTTAATAGATGATTTGGATATAGGCAGCAAAATTGTAAAATATTCCAAAACTACTGGAATAATTAAGAAATAATAAAACCTTCTCTTGTATTTAGCACAAGAATATGCCTATATATTACCTTGGCAAGACCTGTTCCCTCTTTTGGCAGTGAGGCATGGATATTGAAATGCTTGGAGGAAAGCAGAATAACAGCTAGTGAAATGAGATTTATGTGACACACTGCAGGATATACAAAAAGGAACCATGTACATAATAAGGGAATCACGAAAGAACTTGATCCGGAACCACTGCTCCATTTTATACAGAATTATTAAAACAGCTGGATGAGCCACTTATGGTGGAAGAGGTTCTCTACAATCCTAGAGGCAATGTTTCACTACCAACTCCATGGAAAGAGATCTATGGGACGTCCAAAAAGTGATGGAAGGAAAATTCCTCCTTTATGAGATTGTAGCAGACCATTTGGCCTATGACATAAATGTATGATGATGATTTTCTTTTAATGATGAGGAACAATATCTCAGATGTCTTGAACTTAATTCATGGCTATACTACAGAAAATGCTATTGATTATAGTGCCTGAAACATGCTTTCTGCCATGTGAAAACATATCATTAGCTGTAATGTTTTATTTTAGGAAGTAATATTTTGAGGTTCTTTTAATCAAGTTTATTGAGTCTATAATATCTTGTGAAAAGATATATATAGGGAAAACAAAAAAAAAAACCTGAAAATCAGAACCAAGGAACATATAAGAAATATTAAAAAATGGGGAAATAGAAAAATCTGCAGTTGCTGCTCAAGTTTGGTCTGAAAAACATAATATAAATCCAAACACTAAATTATTAAAACAGTTAAAAAAGACAAAAGAACTAACTATTTGGGAAAAAATCTACATTCAAAAGAACAAAAACAGAGTTATGAATTTTGAAATACCGACTGAGCGTGACCTCATTTGGAGGTTCGTCGGCCAACTGCAGGAGAGAGCTGACATTGACATCCAGGGTTTACAACATAAATCTAACCAGTCTTGCCATGCTGATGATGATTAGAAGACTAATCAAAACATGTTCGAGAACAAATCAACATTAAATTGAGGTAAGATATTACAGACTCAATAAACTTGATTTGATTAGGTATTTGATATGAAAATTGAAATAATGGTTGAGAAATTGTTTCACACTACCTGCTAGAATTGCCAGCTGTATGAATATGGGCAGTTGATGTGAAAGCTAGATTGAAGTGGGAAAACATAGTTACAACACCCCATCTAGCCAATGAGAATCATTTTTGTCTGAAGTGTATGTAGTTGAGTGCCTGACCATGTTTGCATTTCTATTTAGTATTTTCCTAGTTTTTAAAATATTTTTCCAGTATAATTTCATGTAAAGTGGAAAAAATCAAAGCCATGTGAAATGATGTACAGTCCACAGCTCAGAAAAAAGCAATCACGAGGAATGTATTACACAGCAAATTACACAATGAGGGATAATACTATCTGAACTTTTCCGCCTCTCAATAGATGTGCTAGTTTCAAATATGATTCACAATCAGTAGAATACACTTGAAATAAACCACACTAATGTGTGACATATGACTGTTCCTTTATTTGTGAGAGTGTTTGGTAGGATTTACCCACTCGTACCTCATCCCACACTTGCATTTACTTCATCTGTGGACTGTACAAAGTACAACAGTTCTTAAAGAAGTCTGGAGTTGAAGAGTCCTATATGAATTAAGCATAACAGTGTTGCCAGAATTCAAGCACATTTGGCTGTAGCATGCTGAGTAGGACTTCCCACTGTTCATAAAAGACAATACCACCAAAATAGTTCTGTCTCTCTTTTGTACAAAGCATTCAGAAGGAACCACTTTCATACAGTTTGGGAATTCTAGGAAATTATAATAATTATTTCAATTTCTCTGACTCATTTTGGAGCTGCCATGGTATGGAAAATTAAAAATATGGAAAAAACAATACTTTGATGTTCATAGAAAGTAAATTCAATTACCTGTACTTGTCTTTCTTCTCAATAATGTACCCAGTGATTGGTGACCCACCATCTGAAACCGGTTCCTTCCAGATCAGATCAACATGATTCTGGCTCCAGTCCACAGGATCAGGAGCTCCAGGCACAGATGGTACAGCTGAAAAATTACAAATCATTTTCTAGTATGTAATTTAAGAATTTTTTAACTAGTATATGCTGAATAACATCACAAATTTTACAACCATTAAAAATTACACAAAATATGAAAACACAATTAGATTAATTCCTTACTCTCAGAAGAAGACTCACTATGGCCCCAATATTCTTTGAAAAAAAAGATGAAATGTTTGAAGGGCTAATGAATATATCTGAATAGATTCATAGTTAAATATGGGAAATAACATTATGAGGTTCTTAATTCGTAAATTAATGAGTCATATTTTAACATTTTACCTCATATTTTATGTTTCTTCAAACACGGGAACTAGTTTTCGAGAGAAGGATCTCTCTCATTTTCAACCGACACTAGTTTTCAAGAGAAGGATCTCTCTCATTTTCAACCAACATTATGAGTCATGTAGGTTGAAAATGAGAGAGATCCTTCTCTCGAAAACTAGTTCCCGTGTTTGAAGAAACATAATGTCAGTTGAAAATGAGAGAGATCCTTCTCTCGAAAACTAGTTCCCATGTTTGAAGAAACAAAATATGAGGTAAGATGTTAAAATATTACTCATTAATTTACAAATATCCGAATAGGATTCAAAATGAACAACTATCTTTTTAAGATTTAAAGTAGCTGCTCATGCTTGGTCTGAAATATATCTAATTGATACAAAAGCTAGTATAATTAAACAAATAGAAAAAAAGAACTCATGGTTTGGGAAAAAAAGTACATTCAAAAAACAAGAAAGAAAAACTTATGAATTTCAAAATTTCCAGGGATTTTTATTTGATCCAGAGGTTCATCGGTCTACCAACAGATGGAGGAAGAAGCAGTTCTCCTGATTGATATAAAATCAGTTGACAAGAAATTACTGGAGATGAAGCTACCTAAGCTTTGAAACTGGTATAATTAGAAGACTGGACATGAGATGAGGTATAAAGCATTTTAATTTAAATCTTAAATTATATCTCATAGTGATTTTTCCTATAAAAATTCAACTATCTTCTTCTTCATAAGGTGTTACAACTCCATATAAGTTTTGGCCTTCTCAATGATTTTCTTTCATTCATTCCTATTGTGGACAGATTCTAATTTTTAATTTTTAATTCCTAATAATTTGAAATCTCACATTATATCATATATTTATCTATTCGTAGATCTTCCTGATGTTCTTGTAAGCAAGTGGTTTTCACTTGTATAAAGTTTATTCTTTCTTCTGTTTAATGTGGCCGAACCATCCTAATCTTATTGCTTTAAAGTAATTGTGTTTTTTATTTCTTATTGTTTTACTGAACTCAGTATTAGTATGAATTCACCAAGTTACATCTCTATTGACAATTGGACCATTTGAAGGGTCTAACAGCAAAATTCACATTCTCCACTTTTGGGCAAAATGCATTTTTTGTTGTATCCCTGCTCTAAATGTTGATCTCCATGTGAATCAAGTCAAATTATATAGATAAATTCATGAAAATTACATAATAAGTTCTAATTAATGTTTGTTTTCATTGGTATGAGCTTTTTTTGCTGTTTACTTAAAATTTTAAAAAGTGGAGAATGTGAGTTTTGCAGTTAGACCCTTCATTTATCCTGCATAAAACTTTCCTTTCAAAAATTAAGAATTCCTGTTTTAATGCCTTTTTAAGTACCCAAGATTCATTTCCATATGTTAATGAACAACTATGCAACATTCTAACAAACTTAAATTTATAGGGATGTATAAAAGAGTAATTTTAAAAATTACATCCAAATAAGTTTTTACATTAAATTTATATTATTATTATTATTATTATTATATATTATTATTTGTATTATATATTATTATTATATATTATTATTTTATTATTATTATATTATTAGATATTCAATAGTAGATTATGTAAGATATAAGTAATTAAATTGTTATGGGCACATACAACGAATGCAAGAAGAAAGGTTACCCAGGAAAATATTGGAATGGTGTCCACCTGGAAGAAGGAAAGGAAGACTTCAAAACTCGTGGATGCAAGAAATAAGAACAGGAATGAGAACAAGAGGACTGGAGGACATGGAGTGTATGGATAGAGATGAGTGGAGAAGAAAATTATAACTTTAGGCACAGAAAGATGTGTAAACATTAAAAACCTATATATAAATTAAAAATTATTATTATTATTATTATTGTTATTATTATTTTAAATTTCATACATCTCAATGATGGATAAATCATATTTAAAGAGAAAAAATTATACGCTCAGACGGGACTTGAACCCCGGGACCCTTGGTTTTCTAGTCCAAGTGCTCTACCATTTGAGCTACCTGAGCAAGTACCGATCTAAACGCAAATCTTTCTCTATATACGTTGAAATTCCCGCCCCAAATGCTTTGAAGCCTTTGCTTCTATCTTTGCAAATGTCTTAAAACCAAATATTCCTTACAGGTATAGCAAATTCTGGTATATGGCCTTAATTCACCAAATCAAGTATAATAAAATGTTGCCTATCAAAATTAACTATACCTTGAACAAAATCTTAATATAGGTTTTATTTGATTTACTGTGATATATAATTATTTTCCTACACTCTGTACAGTTCTTTGACCTCAACACATTTACATTAAATTATAAATACTTACTGAATGGATCTTTAGCAATGATGGATGAAAGGGTTTCCAATGGCTCTGATTCTCCTTCTTTGTTCACTGCCTTGACGCGGAACTGATATTCATGTCCTGGAATTAGGCCCTGCACTTCCATTTCAGGATCCTTCGTTCTTCCAACAGGTAACCAGATACCTGTATCAGGATCAAACTTCTCCACCAAGTAAGTTTCAATTGGTTCACCACCATCATCTTTTGGTTTCTTCCATTTGAGTTTGCAACCGTCCTTGTGAACATCAGATACTTCCAAAGGACCTTCTGGTTTTCCTGGTTTTGCTACAAAACACAAAATATGGCAACTTAAATTAATTATAAAATAAACTTAATTATATATCTAGTAATGAGAGTATCTTATGTCCATGTGGCCGTGAACCTATGGGTTCGATAGTGCCAGTGAGTTAGTAATGACTCAGAGCCGGTTTTGTATGCAAAATGCATGTTTTGTTTTATGCATTAAAAAGTATGTGGAAATGATTTACATGTTAAGTGGTCCCTTCACAGACAATTTGAGTGGATTTTGATAAAACATAGAAATGCATATTCTGGAGCCCCATCACTGGTCTTGCCTTCCTTTGGCCAGCAACCAATCGAAGGGACTATTATTATGCTTTCAAGTCTTATACAAGAATTTCCCAGAAGTAAAATCTGTCCCCAGAATAAAATTTTAGAGAGATCTAATCAATTTAAATACAGCCGAGCGGTTAAGGTAGGAAGCCTTGGCGCAGAGTCTCCATGGGGGAAGAAAGAAATTTTCTCATGGTATTTCGGCCAGTATGGGACCGGTGCCCACCCAGCATCATGAGGCAATTGGGTAGCTACAATAAGTAGCGGCTCCAGGTTGAGGAACCAGCTATAACGGCTGGGGGACTCGACAAGCTAACCACATGTCACCCCTACACTGATTGTTGATCATCTACCTCTGTGATTGACACATGTGGATGGTGAAGGGCCAGCAGCCGGCTGGTAAAAGGGCAACCGCTGAAAAGTGGAAAGACCCTAAATCGGAATCGGATATTATCTCTCTATCTGGGATGAAAAGGATATCCCTGAAAAAATTACCAGTTATAATAAAAGTCTGGGAATTATTAATCAAGTTATAAAACCATCCCTTGTACAAAAAAACACCAGATTACATTTATATAACACTTTGGCTAGACCAGTGTCGACCTATGGTAGTAAAGCATGGACACTAAAAAGACAACATGAAAGCAGAATAACGGCATGTGAAATGAGATTCATGCGCGACAGAACAGCGGGGTTACACCAGATGGGATCGGAAAAGGAACACCAATATCTTAAAAGAATTGAAGATTACACCAATTTTGGAATATATTAAAACAGTACCAACTAAATTGGAAACACCATCTTGAAAGAATGAGTTCAAATCGGATCCCCAAAGCTGTTTATAATTATATACCAAGAGGACGAAGATATCTGGGCTGTCCTATGAAATGCTGGAGGGAAAATTTTCTATACGATCGTTAACAGGCCTTGGCCTAATACTTGGAAGGAAGAAGAAGAAGAAGCATATTCTGGAGGAAAATGCTTATTTTAGATTTTTAATGCATAAATGCATATTTTACTCCTAAATTGGTATTAAATTATAATTTTCCCTTCAGCAAATTATTAATTAATATTTTTTAAATTAATGAAGTCCTTGCAATCCATTAGATACAAACATTTACGTGTATATTTACATCTGTGTAAGGGCAGAATACCTGTGGGCCTTGAGAAATAATATTACAGTATTGCTAAAATCATATTTGATAAGCTTAGTGAAATATTAAATAAAAATCCTGGCTACAATAGAATTTGTCAAATTAGCAAAATGCTCTCTGGTGATAGTGAAAAAACTGTGACGGAAGAGGAATTCACTGAAGAAAAACTGTGATGTTTTCACATGCACCTGTGACATCATGTGATGTAAAAAGGACATTGTCATTGTATAAATCCTTCTTCACTGACAGACGAAGGAGCTTCACACATGAAAACCTTCCTTATCTACTGTAACAGCCAGGAATAAGCTAAGATTACCCAAAAGCAAATAATTTATTTGATTTTATTACAATCTGTTTTTGCATATTTAAGGTGCATATTTTCTACATTTTTCATGCATATTTAGTACTTTATTTTACATACAAATCTGGACTCTAGTAATGATAGTAAGTATGTCTTCAAAATTCATCCACTGCACTTTTGTGCTCCGAGTTCTGAGGTAGGTGGATTAATACATTTTGAATCTGGTCTAATTTGAAGACAGGATATGAGGTGAGGTGATAAAGAATTTATTTTAAATTTTAATCTAGGCAGAGTTGTGCAGGAAGACAAGAATGCAGGAACCTTATTTCCTTACAGAATACCTGTTACAAATAGTAAAGTTGAGTTGTGATTTTGTACACAGCTATACTACAAGTCATATGTTGTGGGGTTGTGCTTGGGTGATTGTTTTGAAAAATATCACACATAACTGAACAACTGTGAATGAGAGATACGACTATGGTGTGTGTAAATAAGTGTATATACTTTGAAAAGAAAAATTAATGCTTGAACAGGGATTTGAACCTGGACCTATGGTTCTACACACTAGTATGCAGTCCATTACACTATTCAAGACATGATACAAACATCAACTTTTCTATCCTCATATACAATTCTCTAATCGTCTGAAGGCAGATAGACAGTGCTACCAATTGCCAATTGACAACTTCTAGTCAAGAAGTATTTTTAATGAGAATTTTATACTACCTTTTTAAGCAGTAAAGCTTAATATTTTGAAAACTGTATATATGTATTTAGTAATAATACAATAGTTATGCAGCTTGCTTGATAAAAATTGTAAGTTCACCATCTAATGTTAAATTTGTGATAATCTATCATCAAAAATGTCAGCGTTCTATCCCCAAAATTAATATAGAATTTTTTTTCTTTGAGCACAGCAATCAAGTGTTTTAAAAGTAAAATCCCTACCTGGAGAGGGATAGCACGATATTTAAATAACTCCAGCCGCAAAGCGTTAACCATCAAATTAAAAATTAATCATTATACAGAATTTTTTTAGATTATAATGACTATTTATCTCATAGACTGAAAAAATTGCCTCTTCCTGTCAGTGTTGCCAACACAACTTTTGAAATTAAAATTTGTAATGAGAGGTATCTCCACAAATTAACTTATTTGACAAGGATATCGATTCAACAATGTACGATTGATATGGTACAGCAAGAAATGCCAAAAAAAAAAACAAATTTCAAAATTATAAAAAAAAAAGGTTAGTTGTGTTGCTCTAAAAAATTTATCAAATGTCATATAATGAATCTGCATTATTGTTAATAGTTATTTCTCATACATTCATCTGTTATTGATTTTTCCCAAGCCCAAAGAGATTTAAAAGTAAAGATGTGCTATTTATAAATATGCAGCCTGCTTAGAAATCGCTTGGAAGTAAGATCAGAATACATAACCCCATATTTGGTAAATATTAAACATTATAATTATTTTTAGCTTCTGATGTTGTATTATTCGCTAAATAGTCACTCCAAATCCAATGCGAGATTGAGTTTTTCATTAGACAAAATCACTCGCAACTTTGTCACTCATGATTTTTTCAGAAAAACACAACTTCTTGTTAGATTACTGTTGATAATCAGGGAAAGAGTAATAGAGAAATATGACTAATTAAGTTAATTATGTAAGATAAAAAATGAGAGGTAATACGGTTAATGTGAATAGCAATAGCTTTAAGGATAACTTTAATATTTCTTACGTCTAGTATTAATAAGAGTGGTAAATATGTTAGTATAAGAGTAAATTAAAATTAAGTTAATGCTCATAAACAAATATGTGAAATAAATACTTACACACAACAGTAATTTCAACTTCAGCAGTGTCAGAACCATACTTGTTGGAAGCTTGAATCTTGTAAGTTCCAGTATCTTTTCTTTCAGGATTGTCATGGAAGAACTTGGAGTTATATGGAACATTTTCTATTCTGCGGTGGCTGGTTTCTTGAATTGATTTATTATTCATACTCCAGGTTACATCTGGTGGTGGCTCACCAATTATTTTAACATCTAACAAAATAGGTTCGCCTTCACGTACAGTGATGTTGCGCAAATTGCGACGGTCAATCTTTGGAGCCACTATTAAGAAGAAATACACACTCAGTGAAATTACAGAAAACATATATATATATATAATTAAAATGTTCTTTGTTGTTGTAATGCTAATATATGAATCTAACTATTATAATTTTGGATATTCTGTGCAAGTTATACATACTTGCACAAATATTAATTTTCATGGTGATAAAAAACTCATATACAATAATAAAGGGCAATTGAAAATGAATGGAACAAAAAGGAAACATTCCTGTTACTACTGGATTATCAATTTATTTTACAAATACAAATGTAGCATAAAATGTTAACTCTCCAAGTTTCCATGGATATTCACAAGTGTTTAACATGGCAACATGGACCCAATTTGTGACATGGCAGATGTCTGTACAATATTCCATTTTTCGTCAGACCTGTTCCAAGATAGTCTGATCAATTGAGTAACTACAAAGACTATGCGCTGCCTTATCTGTTGTAAGTCCAGTGGAAATGGGGTAGGTACACAATGACCATCACATACCCCCAAAATAAAAATCACATGGAGCACAGTTGGGTGATCTGGAGGGCCACAACATCAATGTCACATCATTAAACCCAAAAAGCCTATCTAGTGTTGTGGAAGATACTTGTTAAGATAATAATGTAAGAAGTTATGTCAATATGACAGGGCACTATCTTCCTGAAAAATCATCCTAAACTTCACGGTATAGGCATTCTGTAGACTTTTTCTTTCCATTATTTCTATTATTTCGTGCTCCTTTGCATACAATCCATTCCATAGTATTTGTGCTATCCGTTATACCCTTTTATTTGTCCTCATATTTGGCAGTTTCCTTTTGAACTTTCGAGTAATAGAATGGTCCTCCTAAGATGCTACCAATATCTTGAGGAGCAAGTCATCTGGTAGTGCTGCTACCTTAAGGCCTGACAACCTGCCTAGCGATGTAATCATCCCCATCAGTAAGGTTGCCTCATCCATCCTTAACCATTAGGGACTTTGCTCTTGTTACCCCAAGCATGGATTAAAACTTCTAGACTGGCTCACAGTTTTAGTGACACTCTAGAGTGGCAGTTATCACCATTCTGACAAATAGTCAAAACCTCCATCTCTTGTCTGTTTATCGACCTGTGATACCAAAGGTGTTGGTTACCACAATCTTGTCATCAAATTGCTCGACTTGATAGGATTCATCACGAATAGGTGAGAGTGGAGTTAGAATGAAGAAGCTAGAGAGATCCACTTGCAGGATCACTTACAAATAGAGAAGGTGAAAGATACATACCTCAAAAAAGGCTCTCTGTCTCTTGAAATACACACTATCACGCCTCGTATATGAACTGGCGAGGTAACCCTTCTATATTGAAGAGCTGGAGCTGCGACAATATCTACAACTGCAGTCCACAGACACATACAACATCGCAATAGAGGAATCAAGGTGGAAGAAAGACCAAATCTGGATGGAATTCCACTCCACGGATACTATGATGACAATGGATTGGAGACAAGCAGAATATGACCTCAAACATCTGATGACGAGGATGGCAACACATGGATTTCATCAAAGGATCTGTAGGATCAAGAAACATCACAAACCAGACTCCCAGTGCAGCTGTGAGCTATGCGCTGAACACTGCGACCGTTATCATTTTGTGTCATGTCAGAGGCGAGACGTGTCCCAGAGGGCTTACTGTGAAGGGGACTGAACAGTGGACCAAGGTGAACTTAACATTATGCACATTGCGCGCTCTTCATTATTATTATTATTATTATTATTATTATTATTATTATTATTATTATAATCTCATCACATTCCCTTGAACCCATTGAAAAATGAAGTTGCAATAAATCTTTTCTGAAATCAACCATTTTGTTAATAAGCTCCTATAATGTACATCAACAATATTTAATTGTTTTCTTTGTTGCAAACTGAAACTTGGAGAGTTAACCTTTAATGCTGCATTTGTATTTGTAATGTAAATTAAATACAAAAGTCACAAGAATGTTTCCCTTTTGACAGATACATATTGAATTGCCCTGTGAATAAATGGAATACTTACATTTCCTGGGCTTTGCAGTAACTGGTTTGCTTGCTTGACTTGGTTCACCAGGTCCAGCAGCATTAACTGCTCTCACTCTAAATTCGTAAGTCATGCCTTCTTCCAAGTTCTCTGCAGTTCCCTTACAGTCTGCTCCTTTTGTTTCACCAGCCTTTGTCCACCGAGTAGTTCCTTTCTCACGCTTTTCTATCACATATCCTGTGATTGGAGATCCACCATCCGATGCTGGTGGAGTCCATCTCAGATCAACATGATCCTTGTCCCAGTCTGTCGGCTCAGGAGTGCCCGGAGCACCAGGCTCGTCTGCACAAATATAGATATTTATCATAAATAAATTTCCTTCTATTAATTGGTGTTATATGTAAATTTGTACAGTAAATATATAGATTCAATCCAGTTTTGGGAGTGCTCAAGATGACGTGAAATTAGTGAGTACTGACCAAATAGATAAATTGCAAAGAGCTCATCCAATGACAAGGACATTATAATTTCATGAATTTATGTAGGTAGGAAATAACACTATGAGGTTTATTTAATTAAATTTGATTTGTATTTTGACTCAAATTTAATTATAATTTCAACCTTTTAACATAATATTTAAAGAAAGTGACACTATGAGGTTTATTTTAATTAATAGAAAGTTAGAATATTAATGATTCATCTCATAATTGTAGATTTTTTAAGACTATAGTTTTGATATGCTATGTACAACTATCAATTCCTTCTAATTCAGGAATTAGAGTTAGAAGGAATTGACGATGATACGTAGTGTATTGAAATTATAGTCTTCAAAAAATCTACAATTATGAGGTGAGTCGTTAAAATTCTAACTTTCTATTAATTATCTTTATCAGCCTTTTTCTCAGATATATTGCACACTTCTGTTCTTAGTTTTCAGTGAAACCAACATAGTCATCAACTTAGTGAAGGCAAATAATGTTTTGCTCCCTTGTATTTGACTCTAAAACTCTCTTAAATTTTAGGTTAAAAATATGGTAAAAGGGAAGATGTTATTTTGAGTAAATACGGTATAAACTGTTGTCATTTGTAATTTCTGAGTTTTTATTTATTTCTTATACTCAACATTCAGAATGTCACTCACCAAATGGATTTTTCGCTATGATGGATTTGTCAGCTTCAAGTGGCTCTGATTCACCTTCAGCATTGACAGCCATCACTCGGAATTTGTACTCTTGACCAGGCTGGAGGTTTTCAACTTCCAACTTAGGATCCTTTGAGCGACCAGCTGGGACCCACCGTCCTAAAATGTCACAAATTAAAGATCTCAACTTTCAAATTAGATACCAGAAAATAATGATGCTAAATATTGTAAAGAACCAAGAAACATATAAATTATTGTATGAATTTTTTACAATTGTTAATTTTCAAGAAATTGGCTTGGCAGACTTCTCATGTAAAATTACTTGTACCCCCCCCCCCTGGTTAAGTTGCTCCCAAGGATGTCATTCAAAGTAGAAATAAGAACCTCATATAAAACATAAACTTTATTACAAAATAAAAATATATACAATACATGCTATTAAATATACTTAATTAATTAATGGTAAAGAGAAGGGACTAACAGAGAAGTTTAGAAGGAAGATCAGTCCTTGGATGGGAAGGAATGTCTAGATAGCTCATGTGGTAGAGCATTGCATGAAGCTGAAGATCCAGGGTTTGATTCCATTGTCAATATTTAATTTGCAATAACCTAACTGTGTATAATAATTTACTTAGTTTTTTTTTAGGAATTTACACTATGAGGCGCTATTAGGAATCGGACGATGTCAAAGACATTAATCAACCGATGATCTATCTAATACTATGAGGTTTCTCTAATAATTTAGAGAATTGGAAAATTATAAATAAGAAATACAAGAAATTTACATATCATCCTTTGGCATACAATAAGTTTCAAAAAATGTTCAACAAATATAACATCAAATTGGCACCGAAAAATTATTACAGTCTTAATAAATTAATTAAAACTAACAAAAATTAAAATATTAATGAAGGCAAAAATCAGAAATTTATCAAATAAAATGTGGAGTCTGTGAAAAATTACAGGTTAAAAGAAAATAAACTTGTATGTTAGGATTAAAGAACACCTTAGAAATGTAAAAAAATGGGGAGATGGATAAATTTCCAATAACTGTTCATGCTTGGTCAGAAAGACATAGAATCAAAGTAAACACAAAATTATTGAAACAGTTAAATAAATCCAATTAACTCACAGTTAGGGAGAAAATTTGCATCAAGAAATATAAGAAAAAATCATTAATTTTTAAATTCCCAGGGAAGAGGACTTGATTTGGGAGTTCATCAGTCAACCTAAAGAGGAAAGAGGAGGTAACCTACAGGATCGTCAACCACCAGTCGGAATGAGCTGACAATAGAATGCAGGCATTCTAAAACATGGTTTATTTTAGGAAGTAATATTTTGAGGTTCTTTTAAAAAGTTTTTTTGAGTCTAGAAACATCTTACCTCAATTTAATGTTGATTTGTTCTCGAACATATTTCGATATAATCTTCTATATCATCTTCAGCTTGCCCAGACTGATGAAGGTGATATAGAAGATTATATCAAAACATGTTCAAGAACAAATCAACATTAAATTGAGGTAAGATACTTCTAGACTCAAAAAAACTTGATTCTGAAACATGTTCTCAAGAATTCTACAAATTAAGAGGTGTAATGCTAATTTTCCAATTCTTTACAATTAAAAAAAAATGTAATTGTTTTAATACTTTATTAACTTTATATAATATGTATCCAATTCTCTGGTAAAGTCATTCTCTTCCTTGCTTCCCAATATTTTGATGTTAGTTTAAGGTTCTTCTGGAGACCTTCACATATTTTGTTGTGGTATATATTTATTTTCAATTTCTGATTGGAGAACCTTATTTTTTAACTATATTAATAAATAATTGGTATATACCTGTCTCTGTATCCATCTTCTCCACAAGGTAATGTTCAATAGGTGAGCCACCATCGTCTGCAGGTGGATTCCACTTGAGAGTGCATCCTTCTTTGTGCACATCAGAAATTTTAAGAGGACCTTCAGGTTTACCAGGCTTATCTGCATTAAAATAAAAGCAAAAATGAATTGCTTATGGTAGATAAAAAACTTTAAGTGAAGATATACTGACTCTAACATAAAATAAAAGCTAACTTTTTGAAATAATTTTCAGAATAGAAGAATGGGATTATGGTTACTTTCCATCAACAAAAGAGTTTCCACTTGGAATTTATAGACAACACAATTAAAATAATTTTAAAAATTACATACAATATAAAATGGAATCAACAATATTAATATGAAACAAGAATCTTTTAAATTGCTAAGTTACTAATAAATTGGATTATTTTACTGTGCAATAGACTCCATGAATCAAATAACATTTGTACGTTATTAAGAAGCAGCATTCATCATTTATTTGAAGTAGCCACATCATTTTTAAGACAGAATATACAATAAATTATATATATGTATGCTTTTTGTATGCATGGATACATAGTATTTTAAAAGAATTTCTAGAAGTTTATTTACCTAGAACTGTGATCTCCACAGCAACTTCATCTTTTCCAGAACTATTTTCAGCCTTGATGACATAAGTGCCTGAATGCTTCCTCGTCACAGGCATTACTATTAACTTGGTCTTGTATTCTTCATTATCAACGCTGACTTCATCTTTTGTCTCCAGGCGTGCCTTGTTGAGGAACCAGCTCTTGGTTGGTGGAGGTTCACCAGTTACCTTTACATCAAAACGAATGTTCTGTCCAGCTTTTATTGTCATGTCCTTGAGTGTACTACGATCAATACGAGGTGCAGCTGAAATTGCAATAAATAATGATTATTAGATTTCTTTCTATACAATAAATTTATTTGGGTTCAGAACTTAAAATTATGAATGATGTATGTAAAATTCATAAATAGTAATATATATATCCATAGTAATTCTGCCTGAAGGCAGGTCCTTCACTGCAATCATAGCATTTTCATGCTATGCTTGCAGCTTTACTAGGGATTTGTAGGTGTGGTAGCTTCCCGTTGCTTTCCATACCTGTGAAGGATGGTGATGATAATGATAAAGATGATGATGATCATATGATTTCAGGGACCGTTTGGGCCTTAAAGTTTTCCTGACATTTGTCTTACAGGTGAGGAAAAACCCCGATAAAAACCTCACCTAGAAAAACTGCCCCAAACGGGGATCGAACCTGGGCCCACTGCATGACAAGGCAGCACACTACCTCAAGACCACAGCGGTGGACATACATATATAATATATATATATATATAGTATTAAAAAAAAACTCCAAGCACGACAGGCCTATAAGGCCCTTAGCCTACCAGCTGGCTACTGGCCTCACATCCACATGTGTTAATCACAGAAGTAGACAATCATCTAGCCAGTGTAGGGATGACATGTGGTCAGCATGTTGAGTCCCCCAGCCATTATAGCTGGTCTTCTCAACCTGGAGTCGCTACTTTTTGTAGCTACACAAATGCTTCATGATGCTGTATGGGCATCAGTCCCATCTTCTTGTATCTTGTAAGCCCAATATTTCCCTTAACAGAGATTTAGGCGCTCTCCCCCTACAGGGAAGAATTTGAACCATACTAATTTAGTTACACTTGTTCTTGTATAGATGTCATTTGAGTGTTCCGTGGTCAGCATTCGGTCTCATACTGACATCTAGGAAACCAAGGTAGTACTAGGACGGGAAAATTTTTCTTAGAGGCCTTTTCATTCAGGCTTAAGGTTCTTTTACAAGCCTGAAAATCTTCAGACTCAGGACCCATGACTTAAAGTCCCTCCCAGAGGAATTGCTCCTTGGATTTTTCCATCCTAAAAAAATCCATCGACCCCGGCCGGGTTTGAACCCGCGACCCTCGGGACCAGAGGCAAGGAGCATAACCACTAGTCTACCGCGGTCGACTACTGGCCGAAATTCCATGAGAAAATTTCTTCCCCATGGGGCAGAACCAGTGCAAGTCCTCTAGCTCGGCCAAGGTTTCTTGCTTTAACCACTCGGCTATGGCGCAGGACATATATAGTATTACTAAGGATTATTATTATTAATATTAAGGACACAGTATTTTCCCGAAGGTAAGATATAATATTAGTAATATTAAGAAAACTGTATTTTCCCCCGAACGTAAGATAACCTTGAATTTAAGACAATCCTCCAATTTTGAAGAAACTCTTAAAGAATTTTCTAATTCTGCAGGAAGATACATTACTCTGTAATAATTAACTGGAGACCTTACATCAAAACACTCAGGCAACATTCCTGAGCAACCTGTGAAAATTTGTGATTAGAGCTCTGTTCCACTCTATATAACCTTACTATTATTGTTGGAAATTTGAGATATACATTTGGGTAGCATTTTATTTAAGAGAGCTTTTTAACAACTCAGATCTCTAGTGTTGACTCTTCAAATTTGGGTGTGAAAGATTCAACAAATTTTGATCAGAGCTTCTTATTTTAGATTTGAAGTTCTTATTATTTCTTATTATAAATCTACAAACAGGATTTTTATGCCCAAAAAATCCACTGAGCTCAAATGGGTTTAACCCATGAACTTTGAAACTGGAAATAACCATTAGCCCACTAGATGTGATTTAATTTCATGTGAATAGATTTTATTAATACTAGTACACAACAACGAGTAGCAGAAGCTCAACCTGCAGAAGATGGAAGATAACTTCCGAAAGCGCTCCAGTTAATTTTATATACAATATATTTTAACAAAGTTGAGGATGACGGCACCTACCAACGGGTACATTTTAATTTTTAACTTTCATCATAGATTTTATTAGCAACATTAGTTTTATTAATCATTGAATTGTTCACATCAGTCACTTACCAAATCGATCCTTAGCAGTGATGGTGTCACTGGGCTCGCTAGGTTTACTCTGTCCTCCCTTATTTACTGCACGAACCCTGAATTGGTACTTCATTCCTTCAACTAAATCTGGAACTTTGGCTTCACATTTGTTTCCAATAACTTCAACAGCCTTTTGCCATTTAGAACTGCAATTCAAAATAAATAATTAATTACAAGAATTTCATGAGTTTGTTCAGTGCTAACAATCTTATTACTTTTGTGAGGCTCAACTGCACTTCTACTAGCGCTTGATTTTTCAGTTTTATTGTTGTAAAATATAGCTCTTTTTCTGTATTTATTAACATTATGTAATATTTTAAACTTTTTCAAACAATTTTTATAACATTATTTGACAATTTTGAAGTATTTATTTAAATATGCAAATCACAGTATTATGATACTGTTAGACAATATTGTAATGCTAACTGCTATTTTCTCCACAGAGTATATTACTTAGTCTATGATTTTTCTATCACTGTTTTGGGTTATCGCTGGTTGGATCAGCATTAGGGAGTGATAAGTAAGTGTTACACCCATTTTTAATAAACGTTTGGTAATTTTAATATTATCAATATTTTTTTTTAACATATATTTGGGGATTTATCGCAAATATTGGTCATTTAAATTTCATAGCGACGGATAGTAATCGAGGGTGATAATCGATATGTGGTTCGATTGTGGGTTATCACTGGCTCTATAAATTCTGGTGCATGCACACTGTTGTTCTATAGGACTTGAAAATATTTCACGCTAGTTTAAGTGCAGTTTTTCCCTTTTGTGATGTTAAAATGGAAATTATTATTTTGAAAAGAAAAATTAATTCCTGATTCATGATTTAAACATGAGACATCCAATTTTATACTTTAGTGTGCTATCACTGCACAATTCAGGCTTGGTCCAAGGGACCCATTGACCAGTGACAGAAACGTGACCTCCACTCATACTGGGGTTTTGTGTGAGTGGGCGAGGTAACTACCAGAACAATAAAAAAAACTGATACCCACCCAAAAAAGGTTATATATATATATATATATATATATATATATATATATATATATGTTTAATAACAGATGATAACTCCTTTAGATAAATTCCCACTTTTGTGTCTCCAGATAGGGGCATCTATAGAACAATGTCATCTGAATGTAAAGCAATAAATTTAAGTAAATTTTTCTCTTCAAATATAATTTATCTTTCATTGAGAAATATTAAATGTAATAATAAAAACATCAAATTTAAGTAAACTTAGATTCAATTTTTGCACAATTGCAATAAGATGTTAGAACTAGTATAATACTGGTGAATCATTGTGAAGAAGAGAAAAACAGAATATTTATTCCCAGAACAATTTAAAACACAAAATACTAGGTTTCATAATATAACTTAAATAGCTACCTGTACTGATCTTTCTTCTCAATTATATAAGATGTAATCTGAGCACCTCCATCAGATTTAGGTGGAGCCCACTTAAGGTCAGCTTGATGCCTGTTCCAATCCTTAACTTCAGGTTTACCAGGCCTGTCAGGTTCACCTAGAAAAGCAATTTTGCTCATTTAGAAATCAATACATCCTAGCAGAACTGAAAAAATCAGAGGGGAGGGAGATTTAAGGAATCGATACACCAGTTGACTTAGTATGATTCGGGAAAATGAGTTACTTCCAAATAAATGGAAAGAATTGATCATTTTTCAATCTCTAAAGTATGAAAGGAGATAAAACTTACTGCAACAACTACAAGGACATTTCATTACTTACAACTTCATACAGAATTCTAAAAAATATGTTAGTATCCAGACTTACTCCCTACATTGATGACTTGATTGTCAATGTGAATTTAGAAGAAATATGATAGGTCAGATTTTTAGTATAAGACAGAATCTAGAAAATAAACTATATATATAGACTTCAAAAATTATTAAAATTGAATTAAAAGGTAGAAGTTGTATAGTATTCTGCTGGAATTCGGAATTCCTAAAAAGTTAGATATAGAAATGTGTCTAAATGCTACGAAGAATAGGGTATGAATAGGCAAACAATTTTCAGATACTTTTGGAATTCACATGGGTTAAACATCCATAATATCCTCTGCCATTCAATTTTATACTAGAGCACATATTCTAATCTTTGTATGATAAAGAGGGCATACAACTCAATGCCATTAATAAGTTGTTGGTTTTGTTGATGACGTGTTATTATTAGGTAATGGCACAGACATACTAAAAGCAAACACGCACATTCTATTAAATAACACTAACAAACTGGGGCTGGAAATAAATATCAATCAAACTAAATATATGGTCACACTAGAAATATATTATATAATGGAAAATGGACAGTTAATAACAAATGAGGAAAATTTGATGAGTGGGTAAATTCAAATACCTAGGAACAATAATTACAAACAGGAATAAAGTGCAGAAACAAATCAAACATGGGCTCAACTCTGGGAAAACATGCTATTATGCATTACAAGGACTCTTGTCATCTCAGATTCTCTAAATTACATGTTAAACTAAAAATATGTAAACAGTTATTCTTTCAGTCATATTATATGGATGTGAAACATGATCTCTTACTTCAAAGGAATAGAAAAAATTTGTAAGTATTTGAGAATAAAGTTCCTAGGAACATTTTTGGACAAAAAAGAGATGAACATGTGAATGGAGAAGTCTAATATAACAATGGGGTACATGATCTTTATGGGAAAGGAGATGTAATAAGAGCAGTTAAATCTCACAGAGTGTGATTGGCAGGATATGTGCATAAATGAAGAATGAAAGAGAGGGTTGGAAACTTCTAGTAGAAATCTAGAGGAAAGTGCCCAGTAGGTAGGCAAAGAATGAAATAGAAGAATAAAATTAACAATGATTTGAGGGAGATGAATTATACAGGGAATGATTGGAAAACATTAGCTCGGGATAGGGATGTGTTGAGAGCACATCTGCATGGCCATAATCTTCTAGGTTTGATAGTGCCAATGAGTTAGTCAGTTAGAAAACAACATTACAAATTTATCATTCATTTTATAGGCAACCTACTGTATGGATTCTTAGCTAATGTTGGAACGTCTGTTTCTAGAGGTTCTGATTCTCCCTCAGAATTTACAGCCTTTACTCGGAACTGATATTCCTTTCCTTCATTCAGTCCAGAAACCTGCATTAATAGAAGAGAACAAAATAAAATAACAATAAGAATTAAATGAATCGTGAATTCTTCTTACCTCATACCTCTATGTTTTTTAAACGCAACACTGGAGTGTCAGCGACCATCATCACCATCCTCAGCTGTTTTCACGACTGTCAATTTTTTCTTTTGCCAGTAATTATCCAAACTGCCATCTGGTGTTCTTTTGAAAGAATTATTTTCTAAACTGCCGTCTGGTGTTCTTTTGAAGGAATAATTTTCTAAACTGATATCTGTTGTATTTTTGAAGAACTTTGTAATCAACCTCGGTTTATCTGGAATCTTGAAGTTCGAGATTCCAGACAAACCGAGCTTGATTACAAAGTTCTTCAAAAACACAACAGATGGCAGTTTAGAAAATGATTCCTTCAAAAGAACACCAGATGGCAGTTTAGAAAATAATTCTTTCAAAAGAACACCAGATGGCAGTTTGGATAATTACCGGCAAAAGAAAAAATTGACAGTCGTGAAAACAGCTGAAGATGGTGACAATGGTCGCTGATACTGCAGTGCTGTGTTTAAAAAACATAGAAGTATGAGGTAAGAAGAATTCACGATTCATTTAATTGTTATTAATAAAACCTCATAATGTTAAAAATTCCCAAATTTATTATATAAAAATAAAATAACAAACTAACTCCACAAACCTAGAGAAGGTTTCAGCATCCATGGAAAACATTTTTCTCAATGAAGGAAGTAAAAATAAATAAAATGTCTAGCACCCTTTAAAAATATATAAATAAATTGTTTTGTGTCACATACCCTAGCCGAGTGGTTTAAGGTATAGTGCCTTGGTGCAGAGCTATGGGACCTACACAGGTTCAAATCCCCATGGAGGAGGAAATTTTTCATGGAATTTCAGCCATTTTGGGACTTGTGTCCACCCAGCATCATGAGGAATGTGGGTAGCTACAATAGGTAGCAGTTTCAGACTGAGAAATTTAGCTATAACAGCTGGGGGACCCAACATGCTGACCACATGTCATCTCTATACCGGCTGGATGATCATCTATTTCTGCGATTAACACACGTGGAAATGAGGCCAGCAGCCAGCTGGTAGGCCAAAGGCCCCATACATGTTGTGTCATGGAGTTTTCTTAATTGTTTTGTTCTGATCATTTACTTGAATTATCTAACAAGGGAAATGTCAACCAATGCATGCTGAAATCTGCCTTAAAATTTGTCCCAGAGAAGCATTGTGATGTACCATGACTGTGTCCAAAAAATTATCTCTGCTTTTAGCTGCAAAGTAGTGGGAGGGAAGTAATACAATTCCTAATTTGGTGGATTGGATAAACCTCACAACCTGCCATCCATGCTGTGCCCTGTCTCTCTCTCTAGTCTGCTCTATTCAAGAAGGGACATCCATCTGCTTTGCAGAGTGCATTGCCATTGCTGGATTCTGGCTTTGATTTCTGTGCCTTGAAGTTAAATGTAGCAGATAAATTTCTGAACACAGCCTTGGTACATCACACCACTTCTCTGGGATTAATTTTAAGATAGGTTTCGGCATGCAATGTTTGATAGTTCCCATGTAAGTCATTCTACTTCATTGAAATACCTTATATTCAAGATAAAAAAAAGATTCAATTCACACAATTTGTGAAAATGTGGTAATGGTTTGAACTTAATAAATGTTATAAAAAGTATGTATATGATGCTCAGAATTTGATAATAAAGCCTTTTCGTTTTAACCTCTGAATATTTGGTAACAATATTTGAATCCATGTTCCAGGCTTCCATGATTGTATATTTTTTTAAATGAAGGAAGATTGCATCACCTCACCTCATATCCTTCCTCTTAGATCGGCTTTGGGACCTAATCAGTTTCCATCCTCACTACTTTTATGACCATTGCTTTGTCATCTTGAAGAACTGTCTTCTGCTCCCTCTGTTGTCAGACTGAAAAATCTCCAAATCAAATCAATTTCCCTGGGAATTTTAAAATTCATTAATTTCTCCTTTTCATTTTTTTGAATGTAGAATAGGTTTTTCTATTTGTTTTATTAATTATATTTAATGAAACAAGTAAAAATCATAAAGAGCTCATGGTTTGAAAAAAAAAATCTACATTGGAAAAAAAATGAAAGGAGAAATTAATAAATTTTGAAATTCCTAGGGAAAGTGATTTGATTTGGAGGTCTCAGGGCCGCATGCAAATACATTAGTCTACTCAAATTACTTCCAATCACTGGTGAGCTGACTTACCGTGAGCAAGTGCAAAGATCGAATTAGCTACCCACTAACTGGTCATGCATGAAAGTCGTCATTTTCGTAATATTGGCAAGAAATTACCCATAAATCTCAACCATAAAACCACTTCCGTTATTTTCGTCTGCTAGAGGAACACATTTATGCTTGCGTCCCGCAAATAATACCGTATACAACAACGTCTGCATCGTGCAATATTACGCCGATCCTCCTGTTCTTCCAGTTGAATTCTTTGGTAGACTCTATCAAATTCCTCTCCTCCGCGTATACCGAAAACAAGATTGAAGTCTTCAAGGTCCGACATCTTGGATAAAGCAGAAAGGTTTCAAAGTACATCGGTTACCATCAGTTCCCATCGGGATTCTCACGATTCGTTTCTCTCCTAAGTCACCTCGGCAGGTAGCTTAGGAATTTCAACAATTATTATCGCATGAACAGATTTTTGAGTACGCAAAAATGTATTTGGATACAACTTTCTCAGCAGAGAACGACTTTTACGGTCTAATGCGTTCATAGATTCGAGCCTCAGTCTACCAACAGATGGGCAGGAGGCAGCTTTTCAAGACAACATAACAATGGTCGTAAAAGTACTGATGGAAACTAATTAGGTTCTGAAACCCATCTAATAAGAAGGATATGAAGTGAGGTGATACAATATTTCTTAAATAAATAATACCTCATAATGTTAATTCCTAAAAAGTCTATGATTTTAGATGTTCTGGGCAATTTGTAGTAATTTTAGTATAGACGTCAGATTTTAACATTCTGTTGATTTTGTAATCTATATGTAACCTCCAGTATAAATGTATGGCTGCTCAGAACTAGACAGAAGTATGTATGCTCACTGTCTCCTCCATATTCATCAGTATAGGACATTATTTATGCTGTGCAGACCAATCTTAGGATGTTACTTTTTAGAGGTTATATTCTTCTAATGCTTTTCAAGCCATCATCAAACTAAAGGCAATAGTTCTTGTTGGTCCACAGGAGGTATTTGATATCCCTTTTACTGCCCACTCAAGGGCGGTGTGCCCCAGTCTCCCACCAGGGATCATGGAATTCCTACATTAAACTAAAGATAATGAATCAATTTTACCTCAGCTTCTGGAGTTTTGCTGGTTGCTACAGGCACCCAACGACCTGTTTCAGTGTCCATTCGCTCAATCACATAGTGATCAACTGGCTCACCACCATCATCCTCTGGTTTGTCCATTTGAGTTTGCAGCCCTCAGCAGTTTACATCTGATACTTTCAATGGTCCCTTTGGTTTACTAGTTTGCCTGCAAAATAAATCATTATTAATTAACCACTTGTTATCAAACTCCTTGTGAAGAAAATATACTATGGAAATTTCTAAAATTTACTATGAAATTCTTTTCTAAAATTTACTATGGAATTAGAAGATAATAACGTAATCCCATTTTTTGGACCTCTACATAATAAGGAATGAACAACAACAAAGAATTAAATTCATTATATACATTCAAAGTTAAAATTGGGAAACACATTATGAGGTTCTTAATTAATAAATTAATGAGTCATTTTAACATCTTACCTCATATTTCATGTTTTTCAAACACGGTAACTATAGTTTTCAAATGATCTTGTCATTCATTTTCAACCGCCATTATGACTACAAAAAATTTTCAAGAAATTCAATATTACATTGGCACCGATAAATAAATTTAGCCTTGGTAACTTATTAATAACCAATAAGAAAATGAAACACCCCAGATAGTAAAAAATCTGGAATTTATCAAATTGATTGTCGAGATTGCAATAAAGTATACATAGGAAAAACAAAAAGAAATTTGGACACTCGCACAAGGAACACTTTAGAAATATTAAAAATGGTGAAATTGAAAAATCAGCTATTGCAGCACATAGTTTGTTGGAAGGTCATAGAATTGAAAAAAGAAGCTAAACTTCTAAACATTTGGAAAAACCTTTGGATTTGACAGTTTGGGAGAAAATATTTATACAGAAGAACAAATTTAAATCTATGAATTTCGACATTCCGGATGAATGTGACCTCATCTCGAAGTTCATCGAATCAACACCAGATGGCAACGATATCTCGAAGTTCGTCAAATCAACACCAGATGGCAACGTTATAGAGGGAGATTCCAGCGAATATCCGGTAGTCATAATGGCGGTTGAAAATGAATGACAAGATCAATTGAAAACTATAGTTACCGTGTTTGAAAAACATGAAATATGACGTAAGATGTTAAAATGACTCATTAATTTATTCATTATATACAGGAAGGATACTCATACTGGCAATTATAAAAAGTCTTCAGGTTTCAATCATATTGCACATAAATTTGCAATTTTCAACAGTTTGGTATATGGATTATTAAATGTTCCACTAAATTAAAAAGATTTTAAGAAAGAATACAATCACATTTTGAATATAGCTAATTTAAATGGTTTTGGAAAGGAAATAATTATAAATAAATAAAATAAATTCAGACAACAAAAAAGATTAAAAGCATACACCACCCTGCAATCTGATTCAAAAAAAGGAAAACAATTTAAGAAAATTACTTATCATCCTGAAATACATAACGAATTTCAAAAAATGTTCAAGAAATTCAATATTACATTGGCACCGATAAATAAATTTAGCCCTGGTAATCTATTAATAACCAATAAGAAATTGAACACCCCAGACAGTAAAAAATCTGGAATTTATCAAATTACTTGTAGAGACTGCAAAGTATACATAGGAAAAACAAAAAGGAATTTGGACACTCACACAAAATGACACTTTAGAAATATTAAAAATGGTGGAATTAAAAAATCAGCTATTTCCAGCACATAGTTTGTTAGAGTCATAAAATTGTAAAAAGAGGCCAAACTTCTGAAACATTTGGAAAAACCTTTAGAATTGACAGTTTGTGAGAAGATATACATTCAGAAGAACAAATTTAAATCCATGAATTTCGAAATTCCTAATGAATGGGACCTGATCTTAGGTTCATCAAATCAACACCAGGTGGAAACATTATAGATGGAGATTCTAATGAAAATCTGGTAGTCATAATGTCGGTTGAAAATGGGAGGGATTGTTTCCTCTTGAAAACTGCAGTTCCCAATTTTAAAGAAAAACATAAACTATGAGATAAGATATAAAAAATAACTCATTCTTCATTAATTATTTATAAACATATACTTACTCAAAACAGAAATTTCTAATTCAACTTGGTCAGTACCAGAAGCATTCTTGGCAGTAACAGTATAAGTTCCAGTGTCTGATCGTTTGACCTTTGTGAAATGAATGTAGTTTTGTAGTCCTCATTTTCAATCTTAAGTCTGCAAAATATAACATTTGTGAAAATACAATAGGAAGTAACATGAGGTTCTACCTAATAAATAAGTTGAGTCTGTTATCATCTTATCACATATTGGTTTTTTCTTGTAGGACATGTTTCGGAGCATCTATGCTCTATCGTCAACTTGTGCAGTCAGGTAGTACCAATATGAGGTAAGATGATGACAGACTCTACTTATTTATAAAATTTGTGTTATATTGAGTAATTCATTGAAAGCCAAAACACATGTTATGAATCAAAATTTTAAAAAAATATTTGGTAATGTAATTTCCATTCATATTGTTTGTTGTTGTAAGCCCATGTTTTCCCTTTACAGAGATTTAGGCAATCCCCCCCTACAGGGAAGAATTTGAACCATACTAATTTAGTTACACTTGTTTTCGTATAGATGTCATTTTTGAGTGGTCCGTGGTCTGCATTCCGCCTCATACTGACATCTAGGAAACCAAGGTAGTACTAGGACGGGAGAATTCAGTAAATTTTGATTAGAGGCCGTTTCATTCAGGTTTAAGGATCTTTTACGAGACTGAAAATCTTCAGACTCGGGACCCACGGCTTATAGTCCCTCCCAGAGGACTTGCTCCTTGGATTTTTCCATCCTAAAAAATCCATCGACCCCGGCCGGGTTTGAACCCGCGACCCTCGGGACTAGAGGCAAGGAGCATAGTCCACTGTGGCCGACTCATTCATGTTGTTCATAATTAAATATATATGAGTAAGTAATACTTGAATGTTTATCATTATGCATTTGCAATATCATATGGAATTCAATTTTGCCAAATAATATATTAGTATTATTAAAATAAACCTCATAGTGTTACTTCCTATAAAAATATTAATTAATAAATACTCTTCAAATAAAATTAAATACTGTATTTACTAAAAATAAGATCATTTTTTTCCTGAATTCTGAAATCCAAAAATCGTTGTTCATCTTAAATTCACAGACTAGGAAATAAGCCTGATCATTGTTATGACGTGCAGCTGAAATTGAATGTAACATGATAGCCAATAGGAAAGCTGCAATAGATAATTTTGGCAAAAAGAATCTTGAAAATTACATTAAAAAATTGTAATGGTAGCAGCAAAGTTGAGCAGATAATTTTCTTATGGGCATTAAAATGAGTGGTAAAAGTTAAAAATTCAGATTATGTTAAAAAATTTGGTAAAGTATAATGAGTTCACAGATTCCGACTGGTTCACAGAGACATTATGAGAAGATGCTAATTTTTAAGTTGATGATAATTAGGGAAGCTGAATCTATACACAATTGTGCAGTGGGGAGAAAATTTGGTGTCTCCAAAGGTATCATTCATAACTGCGTCAAATTAAAGATAAAGTGAGAAATTGTAATCTATCCTAAATATCAATTAGTGGACCAAAGAAGGGAAAATATCACAAGTTAGAATGAAAATTTATTGAGTATGCGCAAGAGAAAAGAAATAAAGGTCTCTTTATCACATGAAAGTTGATAAGGATAAAAGTGCTGGATATAATGCATGAGTTTGTACAAATTGAAATAACGGGCAGCATGAGTGATGCACCATTCAAAACAGGTGTCAGCTGGTGCATGGTTACGATAAAAAGACAACAATGGTGGTAATGATGAGGATGAAAATAGTGACAATATAGAATATTATTGGTAATTAAATCAACAAAATTCTTAAAAAGCCTATTCAAAATTGGAGGCTCTTCAATTTGAGGTTGACTTATATTCGGGTAAATATGATAAATGAATATATTAAATTAATGTTGGGAAGTATTAGAACATCATAAAATTGGAAGAGAAGCTAAACTTTTAAAACAAGTAGAGAAGCCTTTGGAACTGACAGTTTGGGAGAAGATATACATTCAGAAAAATAAAATAGATCAGAATTTTGATAATCCTAACAAAATTGCTTTGATTTTGAAGTTCATAAATTCAACCATGGATAGCAGCACTGAAGATGGTGACAATAGAACAGTTGACGGCCGAAGAATTTTGTCAGTCGGAGTTATGGCTGAGGATGAACACGACTGTGTTTGAAACCGCAGTATCATGGAAGCATGAATCCTATGAGGTGAGTTGTTTAAACAAAATGTTCTCTGATGAATTTTAATAGTAAATGAAACCAATGTATTTTTCAGGATACATTGCCAATTCAAGAATAGACAGTAATCATCATTCATTTAATAAAATTACTATGGGAAGTAGCACTATGAGGTAAATTATCAATTTATATAATTGGAAAGAAAAATTAATGCATGAAATGGAAATCAAACCCCAGACCTCTGACTCTGAATGTCAGCATGCAATACAAATGCCGCCATATTTTCTTTCCACTTATACAATTATCTTACATCCAAAGGCACTATTAACAATGCCATCAGACAACTTCTATTCAAAGTATTTTTAACAAGAATTTTACATTACTTTTAAGCTGTAAAGCTTAATATTTTGATGTTAAACTAAATATAACATCAAAAAAATTACATAATTGAATTAGATATTTTTACACTTCACCTCATAAAATATCTGCTTTTCACCGAGATTGGTTATGGTGGGGATGTCTCCAAAACCAGTCTCAGTGAAAATCATAGAGGTGAAGTTTTCCAATTCAATTATGTAAAAAAATTAAAAATCATCTTTCATGTCTTAACTCACCTGTCCTGGGATTTAAGAGGCTTCTCTTTCAGTAACCAAGTAATTGTTGGTGGAGGTTCACCCTTAACATCAGCTTCGATGCGTAACATCTGCCCGCTCCTGACAACCTTCTTCTGTAGGTTCTTACGGTCAATGTAAGGAGCCACTGCAAAATAAATTAGCAATGTTGAAAAAAGTATATAATTTAATGAGGATATTAAAATAATTATTTTTTTCAAGGTTTCAATATCACAATTCCTACAATGAGACTACTCAAGATTCAAGTGGTAAACTCTTACAACTAGGAATTTTACCAAATTTATTATATTAAATTTTACCAGGGTTTTGTTTATTTTTTTATTTCACTCACCTCATACTTCATAACTCCTCGCAAACCCAGGGTTTCGTTACATCATTTGTGACATTCTCAATGTTGTGTCACGTTCACAACTGACGTCTAATGGCCTTCTATCCTGCAGACTGACCTCCATGCCATCTGATGGCTGACCGACGAACTTCCAAATCAGTCCTCTCTCCTTATAACCGGGTATTTCAAAATTCCAAATCAGTTCTCTCTCCTTATAACCAGGTATTTCAAAATTTTGAAATACCCGGTTATAAGGAGAGAGGACTGATTTGGAAGTTTGTCGGTCAGCCATCAGATGGCATGGAGGTCAGTCTGCAGGATAGAAGGCCGTAGGACGTCAGTTGTGAACGTGACACAACATTGAGAATGTCACAAATGATGTGACGAAACCCTGGGTTTGCGAGGAGTTATGAAGTATGAGGTGAGTGAAATAAAAAATAAACAATATTAAAAAAACCTCATAGTGTTATTTCCTACCTACATAACTTTACCAGGGTTGCAGTTTTCATATTCATAGGATTTTAATGCAATGCATGTTTATGTGACATGGAATAGTTTGCTATTAATTATGTAATGAAAGAATCCACATCCTGAAAATTTTCTCATTAAAATATACCCATTCACCTTGATCAGGAACAAACCATGAAATCTCAGTCTTGTGTGAGGCAAGCTACCAATACACCATGTTCCTGTTATATCATTATTACCATATTTCATAGTCAAATATGGGAGAGATCTTTCTATTGAAAACTAGTTCCCGTGTTTAAAGAAACATGAAATATGAAGTAAGATGTGGAAAAAATGACTCGTTAATTTATGAATTACCATATTTGATTTATATTAAATTATTAATACCTCAGAGTGTTTTTTTTTATTTTTTGAAAAAAGAAAAACGTTTGAATCAGAAATCGAACTGCAGACCTCTGACTCTATACATTGGTATGAAGCCCAGTACACCATTCCAGACATGATACAAATGCTAACATATTGTATGGAGTGAACTGAATGGTGTAGTGGGCTGCATACTGACATACAAAGCCGGAGGTCCGTGGTTCAATTTCTGGTTCAGACGTTAACTTTTCTTTTCAAAAAAAGTAATTTGTCCAGGACTGGAACATGTTAAACTAAATATAACATCAAAAACCTAAGAGTATTACTTCCTACAAATTTACATGAGGATTACTATTACTGAGTTATGTAGATAGGAAATAACACTATGAGGTTTTTTAATATTGTTTATTTTTTATTTTTTAATAAAATGAAGTATGAGGTGAGTGAAATAAAAAATAAACAATATTACTATTACTGTTTATTTGTTCTGCTGATATAAGATATCTAATTCCTGGTGTGAGTCTACTTGCTATACCAGGGAATGAGCTCCTTCATCTCACAATTTTTTTGGATGTTTTTGAAGGTTTCATTAACGTGCCACATATGTTTTTGTTAGGAACTAACAGTTTCTAATTTTCCCTCCAAAGTAAGTTGCATTCCTGAAATGTTATCACTCAAAAAATTACAACCTCAGCCATAATCAAGTTCACGAACTTGAGATACAGAAATGGATGTGATTTTTTTAAGCACCAAGGCATTCCATTATCACCATTTTAATCATTATTTAAAGCAAGCAATATATTTCATAAAATTTATTAAGGGAAATAATATTATGAGGCTTTCAAGTTAATAAGTAAAATGAGTTGAGATTATCTAACCTCATACACTCTGTGTTCTTCAAAGGACAGGACCAGTTTCAGGATATGTATTCCTATCTTCAATTTTACAACTCACTTTTTTACAAATTGTAAATATTAAATTACACAGTCTAATTCTTAGGAAAACCTAAGATTTACATAACCTCTACTAAAATTCCTATCTCTGTTTCCTTTACTCTCATTCCTTTTTATTTACAAACATAGTGACAAAACTATACATGAAGCAAATCTGAGTATAAAACTTATAAAAATATGAGAGAGAAAAAACAACTTTTATATGGCAACAAGCTAGTTATCTATTGCATGTCAACAGCATACCTGAGTACAATAATTTCAATATTACATTTGTAATTAACTGATACTGCATGGAATAAATATCATCATAATGACTTTTTAGGAAAAGTGACACTGTTGTAATATGAATAGAAGTTCAGTAATAGGGGATTTCAGATACAGAAACATTTGGTTCTGCATCTGGATTGCCTATGTAGTACAATGGTTAATGTGGCAGCTCATAGATCTGGAGATCTTGGGTTCAAATCTGAGTTTAGATAAAATCATTTTTCTTTAGTTTTAATAAAATCATTATTAAACAATACTTACAGAAACGTGGCTTAGCTATCACAGACTTAGATGGATCACTAGGTTCACTCTTTCCTGCTTTGTTAACGGCAACAATTCTGAATTCATACTCGTGTCCTTCTTGTACATTAGTCACCTTGCCTGCAGTTCTGTAAGAAAACACATTTAACTTAGATTAAGTTAAATTTAAATAAAAATTTTATTGGGAAGTAACTCTTTGAGGCAAATTATCAATATTAAAATCAATTCTCATTTCTATATACAAATAAGGACATTTAAGAATATATTTAAGTTTGAATAAATTAATCAAAACGAACAAAAATTAAAAGATTGACAACAAATCAGGGATTTATCAAATTGATTGTAAAGAGTGTGAAAAGATATACATTGAGAAAACAAAAAGAATTTAAATACAAGATTGAAAGAACACCTCAGAAATGTTAAAAATGGAGAAATAGAAAAATCTGCAATAGTTGCACAAGCATGGTCAGAAAAACACAGAATTGTAACTAGGGTAAAATTATATTATTTTTGGTCTGGACATCTTACCTCAATATTAATGTTCAAATCAACATTAATATTGAGGTAAGATGTCCAGACCAAAAATAATATAATTAAAATAACCTCAAAATATAACTTCCTAAAATTAAATATTAGGGTAAAATTGCTTAAATTGTTAGAAATATCCAAGAAATTCACAATTTGGGAGAAAATTTACACATGCAAGAATAAAAAAAAACCATGAATTTCGATATTCCCAGTGAAAAGGAGAGGGGTTTGATTTGGAAGTTAATCGGTCAGACAACAGAGAGCACAGAAATCAATTTGCAGGAGGGACAACCCAAGAAGGCAGTTGTGTTGCATCGAGAATGTCGCAAAGTTAGCAAAACAAAACCTAGGTCTGCATAAAAATCAAGAAATATGAGGTGAGTCAAAAACACAACTCAAATATAATTAAGAATATATGTTAATTATAGAAGAATAAGCCTACTAATTCTGGGTAATTTTTTTTTTTGCAAATATCATTAATAACAAACTGTGTGGACATTAGGAGAGTATCTTGGGGAGAGAACAGAATGAGTTTCAACAAGGAAGATCCTGTGGTGATGGGCTATTTTACCCTGAAACTATTGATTGAAAAAACAGTATTTAATTTAGAGATTCATATTGCATTTATTGAATTTAAAAAGGCCTTTGACATAACAAACTAATGCAGATTTTAGTAGAGGATCAAGTTACAACTGCTTATACAAAATATCTTCAAATAAAACTAGTTCAATTTCAGTCAGGAGCAAGAATAAAATATCGCAATGACAAGAAATTTACAGTGGTGGACTAGGCAAGCTTGAGTCCTTTCATTAGTGCTGTTTATTATATACATGAACAGAATTGTCCAGAACTGGAAACAGTTATGTCATGGATCTATCCCAATTAATCAAAATTCACAAATTGATGCACTAATTTTGAAGATGACATAGCTCTTGTACAACTAATGAAGATGATTTTCAACATTCAATACATAATTTTAACATTGTAGGTGTAAAATACAGTATGGATATCATAGACATTGTATGTTGAATTTAGAAAAAATAGGTCTTATTAGTATAAGACATATTTTAGAAAATAAATGTGTATAATGGCACTGTACAACAACAATATGTAGATTTAAAAAACCACACTATTCAATTAAGGGAGAGAAGTTGTATAGTATCCTGCTACACTTTGGATTTCCTAAAAAGTTAGTTAAACATATTCAGATGTGTCAAAATGGCACAAAAAATAGGATGCTAGTAGGCAAAGAGATTTCAGAATTTTTTTTTAAATTCACAGAAGGTTAAAGCAAGGAGATGCACTATTTTCTCTACTATTCAATTTTGTACTAGAGCATGCAATCAAATCTTTAAGAGGACAAAGAAGGTGTACAACTCAATGCTACTAATAAGATGTTAGCATATGCTGATGATGTATTATTATTATTAGGCGATAGTGAGGAGGGACAACTCTTATTAAGTAACTCTAAGAAATTGGAATTGGAAGTAAACATCAATAAAACTAAATATATGGTCACATGTAGAAATTAATTACATAATGAAACTCCGACTTAATAAAAAACTGATTTTGTCACTTAAAACTATGCTGCTTGGAGTTCCATAGCATTTTAATTATTTCTTTTTATTTATTAGTATTACTTATTTGTTATTGCTTCATTACATTTATATTTTATCTACCTATTTCCTGGTACTGTTGCAGCATCTACCCATGCACGTCCTTCCTTATCTCGCATTTGTATAATATACTTTTCAATAGGTGCTCCTCCATCACTTTTTGGAGCAGTCCATTCCAAGTCAACGAAGTCCTTATCCCAATTCTTGGCTTCTGGCCTTCCAGGTTTGCTAGGTTCATCTGAAAACATAAATACTCTTTAATTACTAGGTTGAATGAATGGATGCTTTATTTTAGATTTTCCACTTGAGAACTATTTTTCATATGGGAGATCCTTTAGAGTAATTACATGATTAAATAAGATCTATTAAAATAAATCTCCTATTCAAAGATGATATAAATAAAGTTCAACTTTCCTTCCTTCCACAAAAAACATAATAAACAGCTGAAAATGTTATTCCATTGCTGTCCACTAACAAGCCACAAAAACAAAAGACCTATGTGTGTGTTATGTGTATACACATCATCATCATCATCATCATCTACCGTCATGGTTTAGACCAATAGGTTGCTTGCTCCATGTAGGGTGTTGGACTTTTGTGAAATAAAATATTTCCTGTGTAATGGATAGATGAACTTTTATTTAAACCATTGAAAAAGGCCTTCGTTTCACTGATTTTCAAGAAAAGGTCACCCCCAAATATATTTTTATATCAATACTTTATATTGATTTGGGGGTGGTCTTTTTTTATGTTCAGTGAAATGAAGGCCTTTTTCAATGGTTTTTAAGTAAAAGTTCGCCCATTCATTGCACAGGAAATATTTTATTTCACAAAAGTACAAAAAGTTACAACCCTAGTGTGTATACACCCTACATAAATACATAACTAACTAACTAACTCATTGGTACTATTAAACCAATAGGTACATGGACATGCAGACATAAGCTCTCCATACATCCCTATCCTTATCCAACATTTTCCAATCATCCCATGTATAATTTACCTCCCTCAAATTAAGGTTAAATTTATTTTTCCACCTCATTCTTTGCCTACCTACAGGGTGTTTTCCTTCTGGTTTTCCTGCAAGAAGTTTCCATGCCCCTTTTTCATTCACCATTTGTGTCACATGTCCTGCCCACTGCAATCTATGTGACAACTGTTCTTATTACATCTGGCTTCCCATAAAGGTGATATAGCTCACTGTTATGTAGTCTTCTCAACTACATAAATACATACAACAATATGCTCTTAGCAGCGAGAGGATTAAAAAACGTATCTTACAGTCACCAAGAGGAACAGCTAGAACTCCTGATTCTAGCACTCAAAAAGTTTGAGGATGCAAGACACTTCCTCCGAAACATGTCCCAATTAAAATAAATATTAGTAATGAAAAGTCCTAATATCTCAATTCATATTTTTGCTTTTATCATCATCATCATCCATGCTAGTATTAGGCCATGTGGCCTGTTACTGTCTCAAAGAGGAATTTTCCATCCAGTGCTTTTTTGGACGTCCCAGCGATCTTTTGCCTTGGAGGCAGTAGCGAAGTATGGCTTTTGGAATTCTATGAGATAGCATTTGTTGAAGATTGGCTTTCCAGTTGTTCTGGTAGTTTCGTATATGGTGAAGAATGGGTTCTACATCCAACTCTTCCATAATTACCTCATTTCTTTTATGGTCCCATTTTGTGTAGCCTGCTGTTCGGCGCATAAATCGCATCTCATTTGCTGTTATTCGGCTTTCATCTCTTCTTCGTATTGTCCATGCTTCACTACCATGTCTTAATACTGGTCTTGCGAGAACCTTATAAAGCCGTAATCTTGTGTTCTTCTGTACTAAAGATAGTTTCATTATACTGTTAATTATCCCCGTTGGTTTTGTAAAATTTGTGATTTTCTTTGATATATCAGCTTCATCTTGAAATGTTAAATTATAACCCAAATAATTAAATTCATTTACTCGTTCTAAAATTTCATCATCCAAAACAATTTTACTAGGTATAGGGTATTTCCCACAAAAGGCCATCACTTTAGTTTTCTTTGTATTGATTTCCATATTGTACCTTTTTGCAATTATATTAAAATTGTGTATAGAATACTGTAAATCTGTTTCTGTTGGATCTATTAATACCAAATCATCTGCAAAAAGCAAAAGTCTATTTTATGGTATCTATTAATTTGGATAGAACCGTGTCTCATCTGTCGCCAATCTTGGAGTATTCTATCCATGTATATGATAAAGAGCAAGGGCGAGAGGCCACATCCTTGTCTTACGCCCCTATAATACTTATTAATCTTTTAATGTGGCATATGTGCACATTGAAATAAAAAAATATGTCAACTTACCAAAAATTATTGGGTTACTGCAGCATAAAAATATTTTAAGACTTTTTGAATTGGAAGAATTAAAAAATAGTTACTAACAAAAGGAGAAAAATAAAACTTTAAGAAACCTGTTAAATTAAGAGGAAATATTTTTGTACATTTGACCATTTTTAAAAGAAGTTATATCATAAATATTAATATAACTGTAATATTTTTAGGTCTAAAAAATTCAAAGCATTGGACAAAGTAGAGAAACGTTTTAGAATTGAAAATTATATTAGAATGAGAATTACCAAATGGATTCTTGGCAATGATAGGCTTGTCCATTTCCAGTTCCTCAGATTCTCCCTCCTTGTTTACAGCTTTCACACGGAACTTGTATGGTTTCCCTTCCTGCAAGCCAGTTATGTTAGCTTCAGGTTCTGTCGATTTGGCACAAGGAATCCATTGTCCTGTGAGAGGATCCAGTTTCTCAATTTCATAATATTCAATGGGAACTCCACCATCATCTTCAGGTTTCTTCCACTTAAGTTTGCATCCATTCTTGGTAATGTCATTAGCTTCAAGTGGTCCCTTTGGTTTACCTGGTCTTCCTGCAAAGTTCATACAAATATACTTTTAGAACAAGGTTCATAGATTTTTTTTTTGTATATTTTATGTTTACATAAAATGTAAATTATTAATGAGAATCAAAAGAAATTATTAACTTTTTTCAAAATGCCATACTCCATTAGTGTTTAATTGGTAGAACTCAGTCAATGAACTTAGGTGTCAAATTGATTTAAAGAAATGGTAATTATATAACTTACCAAGCACAGCAATATCAAAGTCAACTTTATCTTCTCCAACTGAGTTCTTTGCAATAATTGTGTACTTTCCATTATGCACTCGCTTTGCTCTCAGAATAAAGAATTTTGTATTATAATCAATATTATCTATCCTAATCAGGTCATCTGATTTTAGTTCCTGTAAAAAAACAGATAAAAAAATTATTCAAAGTTAAATAATTAATATTAATAACCAATAAGAAAATGAACACCCCAGATAGTAAAAAATCTGGAATTTATCAAATTGATTGTGGAGATTGCAATAAAGTATACATAGGAAAAACAAAAAGAAATTTGGACACTCGCACAAAGGAACACTTTAGAAATATTAAAAATGGTGAAATTGAAAAATCAGCTATTGCAGCACATATGTTGTTGGAAGGTCATAGAATTGAAAAAGAAGCTAAACTTCTAAAACATTTGGAAAAACCTTTGGATTTGACAGTTTGGGAGAAAATATTTATACAGAAGAACAAATTTAAATCTATGAATTTCGACATTCCGGATGAACGTGACCTCATCTCGAAGTTCATCAAATCAATACCAGATGGCAACGATATCTCGAAGTTCGTCAAATCAACACCAGATGGCAATGTTATAGAGGGAGATTCCAACGAATATCCATAGTCATAATGGCGGTTGAAAATGAATGACAAGATCATTTGAAAACTATAGTTACCGTGTTTGATAGAACATGAAATATGAGGTAAGATGTTAAAATGACTCATTAATTTATTAAAAAAATTATGTTATGACCCCTAAAGAATAATATTAATTTAATAGATTGTTCTTTCATGAAATGTTTTCCTACTCTGAGAAGTTATGAATATACCAAAATCTGTCATAACCAAAGAGAAAGTTATACTAAAGAATGTGTAAACAGGATAGGATCAAAGTACTTTTTTAATATAGCGCTCTGAATTACTTCTTTAAAAAAGCCTCTATGATTTCGAGGAAGGAGAGTCCATCCTCAGTGATTCATGCCGATGAGGACTGACATCCAACACCAGTGTCATGGAAGATAACAAGGGATCAGAATCACACAACTTTGTGTAAGTTAATATAAATTTAATAGCTGTAACGGCCAACATTTAAATGTAATTATATTTATTTATTTTAAAATCATTAGGAAGTAATATTATGAGGTTTAATTTAATAATTGAGTTTGTATTTTTTAACATTCTTACCTTATATGTTTGTTTTGTGGATGATCGTTTCAAAGTGTATTGCTCCATCTTCAATTTGTGACAAGCTGAAGATGGAACAATAAGCTTTGAAACGATTGTCCAACAAAACAAACATATGAGGTAAGAATATTAAAAAATACAACCTCAATTATTTAATTATATTTAATTTGAGACTTTAACTTAACATAAAAATAAGCCAAAAAAAGTTTAGAAAAATTATTAAAAATTGAGTTGCCTTTGCTCTAACAAGAAAACTGACAACCATTTCACACTAAAACCTAACTTGAAATTTCTTCCAGAGACCAAATATGATTAGAATTCTGATTGGATGAGATGGTTTAGGTTTAGTTTCTGCCATTTTGTCCTTACAGAAAAATCCTTGGAAATGAAAAAGATCCTATTTGAGGTCATTTCCCGTCTCTGTAAAATCTCTGATTAAAAGTATGAACAACCACTCCAGAGAGGGGTTACGACAATCTTGTACAATTCAATCCTTTAAACTTTTAGTTCATAAACAAATTTTGTATTATAGGTCATTAATAATCCGTATTATGAGAGAGGAAGAGTGACCTGTATTATCACACCAGTTATATTATTTTTAGTCTGATCATCTTACCTCAATATTAATATTGAGGTAAGATGATCAGACTAAAAATAATATAATTAAAATAACCTCAAAATATCACTTCCTAAAATTAAATATTAATCACTCCAGTTATTACTACTTTTCGAGATCTGACTGCTTCACATAGGCCTATACTAACATCTGAATATAGTAGTAGTAGTAGTATTCAAATGTTGTGAAGCTCTTGATTTGTCATCATTCGTTTGCGGGCTTCCCAATAATATTTGTTTTGGAAAGCATATTGAACATCTTTTGTAGTTCATTTTGATGACCCAGAGTGCACCTGCTAGTATTACCAGCGGAGGCAAACTACATTACACTCGTTTTTTATAAATATTTAGGAGAAAAGAAATGAAGAGATCCCCTAGGCCTAAGTACTCTAATACCATCGGGTTCGAAGAAAACAAGAGTTCAGTCAAGGGAGACTGGATAGGAAAGTTGAAAGAAGGAATTGGTATATGGAAAGGAATAAATACCAATTTAGACATAAGAAACGAAAGAAGGAGCAAAACACAAGTAAGTGGAAGTTATGATTTTGCTCAGCTTGGGCACCTTGTAGTCGCCATCTACATATCCCCTAGGTGGGGACCCCTGAGGGGACATCTGAATATTCTTTTCACAAATATTATAATTGGATTAAAAGGGGAGAAGGTATTAAAGCTCCAGTTGGTTTTATTATCCTTGTAAAGTTTTATTTTTAAGGGGGGTAGAATTTAAGTTGGGATATATCTAATTTGCAATTATCAATAATTGTAAATTATTAGGCTGAACGGGACGGAGGGAATGCTAAAATGTTTCCATAGTATAGATGATAAGATTATAAAATTTATTAAAGCTCCAGTTCCTTATAAATGGGCAATATTTGAATTTTTGTTTTTTTCGCTCATATTCATACCTTGAAGTGTGTTCTATATGAACATAAATTGGTTTTGTACAACAAACTTATTTAAAGATTCTAAGTGAGGGTTTAAAGGACATGCTGCAGAGTAGGACTGTGAGTAGTGTAAAACTTTAAACTCAATTTCCCACTATTTTTGTTTTTGCGAGCCTTATGTTCCATTTCTCTGAAACTATTCATCCCATATAAATGAAATTTTCACAGGCAATTTGTCTGGTACTTTGGCATAATCTTGCATTTTTTCAACATTTTAATGCTATTAGTAAGGGCTCCAAAAATTATTTTCCTTTTCAAAGTGCACCAAAAAATAGCATTGATTTAAAAAAATTCTTACTGTTTCATTTTTAATGCTGTGTTCGGGGAAAAAATGTAATTTTATTGCCAAATAGTGTATGTATATGTGAGAAAAAAATTAATGTTCTACTGTTAACAGTTCTTCTGAAAAGGAACATTAAAATTAGAACATTTAACATGGCAGAGATACAAGGTACCTTCTCCCCTTAATATCTTAACATTCCACAATGAACAAAATTATGGAAGAAAGTTGATTAGATAAGACAGGATTGGAATCCTCATGGGAATAGGAAGAGAAGATCAAACTAGACTCTGAGAAGAATAGTTGCTGATGAAATTGTAAATGAAGGAACAATATGGAAGGAGGTGAATAATCTTTATAACCTATGCTCCTGTTAAAATATAATGATCTAATTTATGTTTCATGACTTACCTTTCCTTCAAACAACCACGTCACTTCTGGGTGGAGGTTCACCAGTAATATTAATATCCAGAGTAAGAGTAAGACCGACTTTAACCATGAGATTTTGCAGGTTTGTACGATCTATGGAAGGCTTCACTGCAAGAAAGAAAAAGTCAATAAATATATATATTTTTTTTTTTAAAATTCACACAGAATTTATAATAATTAGCCTTTTCAAAATTAAAGTTGTTCAAACAAGTAAATTTACTCAAAATTTTAATGCACAGTAAATTGAAACAGTCTTTACATTTTAATTACTTGTCTTATGTGTCATCTTCTTGAAAAAGATCTCAATTACCAATTATATGTGTCCATTTGTTTACTAAATACCATATAACATATCAAAATATAGTATTTCCGTACTTTGAAAGTTTGTTTGATTGAATTATCCTGTTAATCCCAGAGTAAGACATGAGTGCTTTCCTAGTGGGAAGATTCTTAACCAGACTAATTTAGTTATGCTTATTTCCCTGCAGATGTCAGCGAAGGAAATGTGGTTAATATAATGTCTCGAGTGGACATTTAGTAGGAAACTAATGTATTACTCGGATAGAAGAAGGTTGGTTAATTTTTGCTCAGAGGCCTTTTTATTCAGAAGGTTCTTTCAAAAGCCCGATAACCTTCCGACTCGGGAGCTATAGCTTAAATTCCCTCTCAGAGGACTTCTCCCTTGGATTTTTCCATCCCAAAAAAATCCTTCAGGCTCAACCAAGTTTTAATCCGTGACCCTGAGGACTAAAGGCAAGGAACATAACCACAAGACCACTGTGGCCAACATTTTGAAAGTCAATTATTATTATCTAGAGTATATATATATATGTCATAGTGGCATAAATGCCTATAGCATAAGTGTTTAGACACTCACCCTCCACCTTTGGGTCCCAAGTTTGTAACTCCGTGTGGAGTTCATTGAAGATGAATTAGAGCTATGGCAGGTTTTCTTAGTATTTCTCCCAATTTCCCCTACCAAAAATTCCATTTTTATGTCAACCATTTTGTTTCATTTCATATCATCTGCCCCTGTGATGGTGCAACTGGCCTGTCAGCCAGATAACCCATATATCACAGACATTAAATTATAGGTGCTTCATCTCATCTCATCCCTTGACGTTGTGCTGAATATGACTAGAAGACTTACTTTATAAATGTCATACTACATTTTATTTTTACTTACAGAATCTTGCTTTAGCGATGTGTGGGTTGGTTTCTTCGCTGGGATCTCCAGGTCCAGCCTTATTTACAGCCCGAACTCTGAATTGATATGTGTTTCCTTCCTCAAGTTTTGGAACAGTACCCTGACATGTGTTTCCATGAATTTCAGCTGCTTTTACAAATGCACCACCATATTTGTCCATCATTTCAATGACATATCCTAGAAAGAAGCAAATTAGTATCAATAATGAAATATATTTAATTAAAAATAATAACTGAAATAAATTAATTTATGAACATAAAAAATAGTAGCAAGAAACTTTTTGTTGTTGTTATCTAATGACTGCATTTAGGATTATTTAACCTATTTTGCTTCATGTTTTCCGATGAAGTAGACAGAAGGAAGAAACATTTCTGTAGTATTTATTATATTTAAATATTGTATTTACTCACAAATTTCAAACACTTTTTACCATATTTTAGGTGGATGCTTGAACATTTAATTATATGGAACATTTCTAAAGTTCCTCATCTATTGTACCAGGCTTTTGGAAATTATGCTATTCAGAGAAAAAAGGACTGTACCGCAAGAATGTGGTTATTAGTAGCACAAAGGATAATTGTCAACATTCACACAGATCCCATGTTAAGGATCACATAGCTGGTAGTACTGTTTGCTATAATACGTTAAAACTTATTAAAGGGAATTCTTTTCTGCTCCAACTCAATCTGATAGTAAAATACATTCAGTTGAAAACTAAAAAAAAATATCATATAGTCTTAATATTTAATTTTAGGAAGTGATATTTTGATATAATCATATAGTCTGTTGTACATGTATTAAATAAATGAGGAATTTTTATTTTATTATTTAATGCAAAAAATTCTGCTGCATATATTATATGATGGCATGAATTATATGAATAATAATATGGTACATACAATTTCTGCACTAAATTAAAACATTGGAATCTCGGAGGTGAATATAAAGCATTTCATTTTAATGTACTGTATGAATCACCCTAGTGATAGATTGACCAATCCCCATTTGTTCTGCTTGGGACATGGGTGCTCCCCTAGTGGGAATTTTCTTAACCAGACTAATGTAGTTATGCTTATATTCTTATAGATGTCACCGAGTGGTATTAGTTAATACATCATGTCAGGGAGACATCTAGTAGGAAACTACGGTACTACTTGGATGGAAGAAGGTCAGTTAAATTTTGCTCACAGGCCTTTTTATTCAGGCTTGAGATTCTTTAATGAGTCCAAAAATATTTTAAGCAATATTTTGAGTTGGTTTTGCTTCATCCTTCTTATGGCTCTTATAGTCCAAATCAGGCTCTGGCCTCCCCCCTTTTTTATGGGGTTACTGATTTAGTTATGCTTATTTCCCTACAAATGTCATGAGTGACATGTGGTCAGTGTGTTGCCTCAAAGGACACCTATTAGTCAAGTAAAATATTACTTGGATGGATGAAGGCTAATTAAATTTTGCAGAGGCCTTTTTATTCAGGCTTGCAGTTTTTTTATGAGCCTCAATATCTTCAGACTCGAGACCCATGGCTTAAAGTTCCTCCAGAGGACTTATCTCTTGGACTTTCCAACCTAAAATTCCATTGACTCTAGCTGGTTTGAATCAATGACCCTCTGGACGAGAGGTAAGGAATATAATCACTAGACCACTGCTTACAATTAGGCAAATAACTAATACTTTTAGATAAAATTTTTTATCTAAATGAATATACCTCATAGTGTGAATTCCTAAAATAAGTAAATAACTAATACTTTTATTAAAAAATAATTTATGCTACTTGGAGAAAGTTCTATCAGATATACATGAGCTGTAAGAAAAATAGTGGCAACACTGCTGTAGAAGCGAAACCAGAAGGAATTAATTGTTGTAACTTCTGTCACATGTTAACATGCATCTAACCTATCTTAGAGTAAATGGACTCATCCATATGTCTCAAAGTGCATGCTCTTTGGAGAGAGGAAGTTAAACTCCTCTAAGTTGCTGCTCTAAGCTGTTGAGTTTCTCCATGTTTACAAAGCAGAATCAGTGATCTTGGTTGAAAATTCAATACGCCCATGGCCGTACAGCATGATAATATCATGAAGGTCTTGTGGAAGCATGTGTGGAGACGGCATTACAATATAGGACTGTGGCGAGTGGGTTTAGAGCTGTACTGTCGCTGGGGGTGGGAAGTGCTTTTCCATTCACCAGACTTAAGCTGACAGCTGTGATTATGATTTGATCCCTAAGATGAAGGAACCACTTTGTGACATTCAATTCCAGACTGTTCTCGAGATTCTGCTAACATCAATAGAACAGGAGCTACTACTTGGATACTACGACTTCCACATCACTGGAAATTTGTTTTAGACAATGCTGGGTACTTCATTGAAGGATTGTAGAAGTTTCACAGGTCTATCACTCATACACTAATAATAAACAAATAGTTTTTTTATATATTAAATTTGGGAATTTTTAACATTATGAGGTTCAATTAATAATAATTAAATGAATCGTGATGTTTTCTTACCTCATACATCTATGTTTCTTTTAACACAGCACTGCAGTATCGGCGACACTTTGTCGTCATCGTCAGCTGTTTTCACGACTGTCAATTTTTTCTCCTTTTTGCCGGTAATTATCTAGACTGCCATCTGGATAATTACCGGCAAAAAGGAGAAAAAATTGACAGTCGTGAAAACAGCTGACGATGACGACAAAGTGTCGCTGATACTGCAGTGCTGTGTTAAAAGAAACATAGATGTATGAGGTAAGAAAACATCACGATTCATTTAATTATTAAACAAATAGTTGCCACTATTAAATTTACAACCTAAGTATATTTACAGGGGTTTAACACTATTTTAAATGCTTTTAGAAAACTGATCAAAGTTTTATACCTGTAATAGGAGCACCACCATCTCGGATAGGGGGTTCCCACTTCAGTTTAACACTGGTCTCATCCCAATCAATAATCTCGGGTAGCCCAGGAGCAGCAGGAGGATCTAGAAAACAAAATTACCAAATTAAAGTGCTGTAATTCTAGTAAAAAAATACATATGCTATTTAATAATATCACACAGTGTAAGCTCAAATGTACAGGGATACTCCTGATTAGTACTGCTATGGTTAGGTTATAAATTTCTCATTGGTTTGTTTTTAATGGTAGCATGTTTTGTTCTATAGAGAATTACAAAGGAGATTGTTAGGGAAATGCTATGCTACCATAATAAAAAAAATAGGCAGCTCCATGGTGCAAGCAGTTAGATGCTCGCTTCTCATGGCTGGAGTCCCCGTGATCGAGTCTCGGTCATACTATGTGGGTTTCGTGGTGGATGAAATGGAGCTTGGGCAGGTTTTTCTCAGGGTTTTCTCCCATTTTCTCCTGCCACAATTTCATTCCACTATTTTTCCATATTCATCTCAGCCATTTTATTTCATTTTGTTCATCTGCCCCTGTGAAAGTGTGTCAGGCATGGTTGGCCAGCATCCTTGTAGTTCACAGACCTCTATAAATATAGGACTTCATCTCATCTCATCCCTTGACCCGATGCTGAGTTTGATACGAGTTGAGAATGTTTATAATTTAAAAAATACCAAAAACAGGACAAATGTAGAAAGTAATTAGCATTATAAATGATACAGAATGTTGTAAACAAGATGCAACTAAAGAGGGTAAAAACATCTAGAATTATTCTCTAATCTATAGCTATATCACTAAAAAAATATTACTTATTTATCTCCAACTAATAATTAGGACTATACTATCAACTCTAAAATAAATCTATGTAAATGATTATGTAGAAAATTTTAGGCTCGTAAATGTAGCATTCCTGCAATTGCAACAAGCAGAAACTGAAGATATTTATTGCCTGACAGAAGACAGTCATGAAATTTTAATAGGATGTGAGTGACAAGTGGAGAGAGTAGCTTTTTGCTAGTTCACATATTTCCTGACTCTAAGTTTCGGTGCCATAGTACATAACTAACTCACTGGCACTATTGGACCCACAGTATCATGGTTGCACAGACATAAGCTCTTCATACACCCCTATCCTGAGCTACCAGTAATGGTTTCCCCACTCAAATCATGGTTAATTTTCCCACCTTGTTCTTGGAATACCTTCTGGGCAGTTTCCCTCTTGTTCTTCTACAATTTCCATACCCCTCTTTCATGCTCAGTTTGTGCCACATGATCTGCCCATTGAAGTCTATGAGACTTATTAATTAAATAAAAATAAAACGTAGTTTTATTTGATTTTCATATTTATTATATAATTCAGTGACAGCTGTTTCGGTACACTGTACCTTCTTCAGACATGTTAACAAATTATGAATTGTGTTCCAACTGATCTAAGCAACAATACAACAATATTTATTTAAATTTTTTAATTTAACAAAGGGGATTCATTCAAATCAAGTTGAGAATTTAACAGTTTTTTACTACTTTTAAATTTATTAATTTCTACAGCCTCCAAAATATCTAACTTCTTACCCTTATCACAAATATGTAAAATTTCAAAATTTGGATCAAAACAATGTTTAAATTGGAATATGTGGTTAGGTTTTGAATTTCAAAATATGCTAACCACCTATTCCAATTTAATCATTGTTTCGATCAAAATTTTGAAATTTTACATATTTGTGATAAGGGTAAGAAGTTAGATATTTTGGAGGCTGTAGAAATTAATAAATTTAAAAGTAGTAAAAAACTGTTAAATTCTCAACTTGATTTGAATGAATCCCCTTTGTTAAATTAAAAAATTTAAATAAATATTGTTGTATTGTTGCTTAGATCAGTTGGAACACAATTCATAATTTGTTAACATGTCTGAAGAAGGTACAGTGTACCGAAACAGCTGTCACTGAATTATATAATAAATATGAAAATCAAATAAAACGTTTTATTTTTATTTAAATTAATACATATGGATTTTCATCAAGTAAACACCAACTCAATTGATTATCTATGAGACTTTACTATTCTTATTACATCTCATCATCATCATCATCATCTTGTAGCTCCATTTAAGAGCATAGGGCATCAATAAGAGCTTTTCACCAGACACAATTACTGGCAACAGCTCTCACTTCATTCCAGGATTTTCTTATCCTCTTCACCTTATCATAGACATTTCTGGCTCCTTAAGAGTTCCAATCTTGGCATGTCTTTCTAAGGAGTCAGGGTTTTTTAAGAGTGTAGACAAACTGGTGCCTATTCCTCCTCCTAATTTGAACTTCCACTGGCTCCTCATCAGTTTTATCCCACAAGACTTGGTTACTTACAAATTCGGGCCAGTGTATATTGGATATTTATTTCATCTGATTTCTCATGAAGAGCATTAGCTCATTTTTATGTGGTCTTGTCCGTTCAACTGCCTGTTTGTCTCTCTTTGGTACAAACATTTTCATAAGAACATTTGCTGCAGTACTTCTCCCTCGTGGGTCCTCATCTAGGGGATATGTGGATGGCAACCACAAGGTGCCCAAGTTGAGCAAAACATTTCTTCCACTTACTTGTGTTTTGCACTCTTTTAACTTTACTATCTAACCTTTCTTGGTTAACTCTTGTTTTTTTTTTGACCCCGACGCTATTAGGGCATTTTCATAAGAACATTTGCTGCAGTATATATCTATAATGATATAACTAACTATCTAACTGATTCACTGGCACTATTGAACTTGTAGGTTCATGGCTGCATGAACATAAGCTCTCCATACATCCATATCATGAGCTGTATACTTTACTTCCCTCAAATCATTGTTAATGTTATTCTCCCACCTAATTCTTGGTCTACCAACTGGGTGTTTCCCTCTGATTTTCTTTCAAGAAGTTTCTATGCCCCCTTTTCAATCCTTTTTTGTGCCACATGTCCTGCCCATTACAGTAACGTGTTGTATTAAAGGTAATAAAAATTACTGCTTAAAAATATAGCCTGTATAATACAAAATAATGCTTTTCAAATTATTAATATTTTCCAATACAAATTATAAAATTTGTAATTTACAATAAAACTCATTACTAAAAATGATTTTGTAAGCATACATATTAAAAATTAATTACATGAGATCCTCAGAAATAGATATTTCATACTTACCATAAGGATTCTTTGCTAATATAGCCGTGTCTGCTGTCAGAGGCTCAGATTCTCCCTCTTCATTTACTGCTTTTACTCTGAACTGATATTTATGCATTGGTTCCAGACCCGTAATTTCCTGTTCAGTCTTATTAGGATCCACAAAACCAGCTGGGACCCATCTACCAGTGGCAACATCCATTTTCTCAACAACATAACCAGTGAGAGGAAGGCCACCATCATCTTTGGGTTTGGTCCACTTCAACTTGCAGCCCTCTTTATGGACATCAAACACTTCAAGAGGCTCACCAGGTTTGTCAGGTTTATCTACAATCAAAATTAAACACTACTTGTGACTAGCTACAATTGGTGTCAACAAAAGTTTATCCTTATTATCTGGTCAAATGTTATTTCTAATTAAAATCTTTCTAAAATAATTAAATGATGAGAAAATAAAAGAAAAGTTAATTTACACTCTCCAGAAAAGCCAGATATACAAAGATAAACTCTATTTTGGTATCTTCAAGATCAGAGGAAAATAGGAAAGTCACATGTGTCATGGGGGAGTGTGTATGATTAACCTAATTGCCTCAGAAGACAAGGTACACTTGCCGGCTGTTAAATGGCCTTTAACTCAGAAGACGAGGTACACTCACTTAACTCTGCCTGTTACATATTTTGCAATTTTTGTACATCCCTTGGCAGGGTAATGTTTTGTTAACATTTATGAATAGTAGAGGAGTAGAGGTATGTGTTTTGGCTTTCGCCCTTATTGAGATCTCAAGTACCGTTATCTTTTGTTCATTTTGGATGTCTGAAAACAGACAATATAATTTACGGTGACTTAAATATGGTTTCTGAGGAAATGAATTGAGCATTTAAACCTGAAGTGAATGGGTTAAGTGAGAAATGAAGGGAAGACACAGACAGGCCCAAACATTTCAATTCAGAATATGATTTCCTGTAGAAAAATCTGCAAACTCACATTAGCTATGATCAGGCTTACTTTCCAAGTCTATTATCTGTATCTACATATACATTTTCTATTAATTTGTTCAATTTTATCTTTATAAATAACAATATAACCCAAAGTTGTTGAAGCAAACAGTATAAGGGACAAAAATCCAAATATCAAATGACACGAGCTCTCGACTCATATACCATCTAACCAAGACTGACTTCTTCATCAGAGAAATAGCGTCAAAATACAACCTGCCACACACCCCAGCATACGAAGCACACATAAAAGAGAGATCAGAAAAAGCAGAGGATATAAACCGCTGATTCTTCCTGACCCCAGCAATGAATACTGAAGAATGGAAGGAACCGAACTTCTCCCTGAGACACTTGTTCACAAGGACCACCACACATGGTTTCCACTACAGAATATGTACCAAAAAAGGGTTCCACCTCGCATCGAACCAGTGCCTCTGCAAGCTATGTGACCAAAAATGTGAACAATACCACCTAATTGACTGTACAGCAAGAAGAAAGCCTCTAAAATTCTACGCAGATGATAATAACTTTCAATAATTGTATCCTAATGTACACAGTGTGTTTAATAAATCTTTATATAAACATCAAATAACCTAGTCCTTCAGATTGGAGGGTGGTGATGAGATTGAAACCTTATACCTTAAAAAAATTAATTGTTTCAAAGGAACAGAACGGAAATGCTAGACAGATCTCTCTATGGAGACATGGCAAACATACAAAAAATATGAATTTGGATTATTTACATGAAATGTTCTCACATTATAAAGGCAGGAGTATTAAGAAATCTTATTAGTGAGATAAGAAAGTATAAAGCCGATGTGGTTGTCTTACAAGAGATATAACTAAGGACCAAATGGCTGGATTGTATTGAGAGGGACCTGGAAGTCACAGGTTTTAGAAACTGGAGGAATGAGGCGATTAATAGGAACCTATGGCAAGACATTCCTAAGCAGGCCAAGACACAATCGGGGTTGCAGTGCCATAGATGATAATGATAACACAAAATCATATGGCTAGACCAGATTATGAAGATAATGAAGATAGAGGATACATACTACTAAAACAAGGGAGAAGAGAGATGGCTGGAGATCTCTTTGTAATAGTTGACCCAAGTGATTAGAAATGACTTAAGGAAGAGGTACAAGAATTAACATAATGGAAACAAAAAATAAACATGAAAATTAAATTTACTGATTTACAGGAAGAAATAAAAAAAAAATTGAAAGGTAATATTGAAGCTTTCTCACCTCCCAAACCTTCTGATTAATTTTGTGAATTAATTAATTTAATTCACTACTAATATGACACTAAAATAATTTAATGGAAAGTAAAAAGTAATAAATAACATTAACAAGAATATTACTGTGATAGACTAACTTACCCAATATTATAACTTCCACTTTCGCTTCATCTGTTCCAGAACTATTTTCTGCCTTGATTGTGTAGAAGCCAGTATTTTTTCTAACAGTTTCAGTTAGTTGGATCTTTGTGTTATAGTCCTCATTTTCAATCTTAACAGTTGGTCCATTCTCCAGAGGCTTGCCAGCAAAATGCCAAGTAATAGTTGGTGGAGGTTCACCTTTCACATCCACATCAAATTTGACAGATGTTCCAGCACGCACTGTAACCTTCTGCAGCTTTTCACGGTTAATCAGTGGTCGCACTAAAATTTAAGAATACAGTATCCAAATTAATTTGCAGACACTTGTACAATATGTTACTTTATACAAACATATATTCAACAAACCATTCTTTAAGACAAATTTACTTTTATTTCAATTAAGTAATCCAGCACTATGGTTAATCATATTAAATAAGGTAATTCCATTATAAAATTTAGAGAAAATAAAAGTGAGAGACATTAAGTGAAGAACACTTACAGAATCTAGCTTTAGCAATGTGTTGTTTAGTTGGTTCGCTAGGTTCAGAGGGTCCTGCCTTGTTGACTGCTCTCACTCTGAACTGGTATTGGTTACCTTCTTTCAAACCAGGAACTCTTGCTTCACATGCTGGAGTCTGAAAATGAAAATGATAAGTTGCTAAGAAATATAGTCTTTCTTTATTTATGTTGAAATTATAGATTAAAACACAATAACCCATAATAATTTGATAATACAATTGAATATTTACTCCAAAAACAGTTCTAACTCACAAACTACAAATTGTTGGGAAAACAAAAAAAATGAATAACTTTCATTTTGAGGCTATTACCTTTATTATATCATATAAATTTTAATCTCTCATCCTATTTGAATCATATACAACCAATTTGAATGTAAAATAACATGCTACTAACTGAATATTAACAATTTAATACAGAATTGAGTGCAAAAACGATTTATCTTCATAGAGTGGAAAAATTATATAACCCATATTTAACTAAAAATGTTACAAAAAAATAGAAAATACATATTGAACACTGAATCAGTTAGTAAAATTTCTAACTGAATCTGTGTTCAATATTTATTTTCCATTTAATGTTATTTTGTTACATTCTTTGTGTCTTTCTTATTTTCACTCAATTTCTCTAAGATTCTGGTAGAATTCATGGAACTGTGGATGAAATGAATTTGCACATGTGCAGATATTGTTTTTTGCACTGCTACTGCTACTCATGACTTGATTGCTTCTGCCATTTTGTTACAGATAGATCACCTATTCACTTGAAAGCCAACTTTTAAAAATAAATAAAACAGGTCTGGAAGAGAGTAGGGATAGTTTTACATCCACCATGCCATAATATTCTCTGAATAGATTACTAATCCACTGAAAACTCAATTTTTGAATTTTTGTTGGTTAGATCTCTTTTTGGGGCAACTATTCAATTATTAAATCTGTTGTTTTCAAATGCTGGGCTTTGGCAATAAAGCCATTAGCATTCTTGCTCTCCAATATTTCTCTATGGTGTATCCAATAGGTAATACTTCACAGTAATAATTAAATGAATCGTGATGTTTTCCACGATTCATTTAATTATTATTAATTGAACCTCATAATGTTAAAAATTCCCAAATTTAATATATAAATACTTCACAGGTATGTAGATGTAGATTCCTATTTTATATAAATGTTTGGCCAAATAGTCATGTTCTGTAAGCAGTCTAAATTTTGCTACTGCAGTTTTACGTGGAATTTCTGGAATAATATCTGGCTTCTTTACTATTAAATCTTAAATTGGATGCTTTAGATACAGAGTGATGCAACTTAAAATAAATTATGAAAGTAAGCCCATTGCATGTAAGTATAACTTATGGTGCATGTAACAATATTTCAGAGATACATAGGATTATCTGCTTCATAACATTTCTATTGTTACAAAATTATATTGATATAAAATTGAAATTTCTGTGTATCAGTACTACATTAAAATAAAATATTTACTGCATATTTGTACAAAGTGAACTATGCTTATGGTAAATTAATTAACATATTATGGTACAATAGCAGCATCTCACTCAAGAAAATCTAGTTTAATAGCAACTAAATATTAGTGAAATAAATTTAAAATTTGATATTCAACTACAGAAAAGAATGACCTTTTCTAAAGCAACTAAATTTTGGCACATTATTTCTATCACAAAAATGCAACTTTCGAGGAGTGATATGATTAGAAATAAAAAAAAAACACTTTTTAGGCCATTCTCTACACACCCTAATGTACATGCAGCAGAGCTTATCTTTTGAGACAAACAGAATTAATGATGATATTTCTAACTTACTGTTGTGGTCAGAATCTCATCCCATGAAGAACTGAATTTCTCCTTCTTTTCAATAATATATCCTGTAATTGCAGCACCACCATTCGATTTTGGAGCTTCCCATTTGAGATCAACACGGTCCACATCCCAATCAACAATATCAGGTGTGCCAGGCTTGCTTGGAATGTCTGAAAAAAATTAATTTGCATTAAAACTATGTGCATAAGCATATTCTTAATATTTACTTACAACCAGGATGTGCCTCATAGATAAATTAAAGGTTACAAAGGAATAATTCCAGCAAAACTTGCTTGAAGATTATGAAAAGATGTTCTTGTTTACTTGTTTAAAACAATCACAGAAAAAATGTATACCTGAGCTAGAATTTGAATTCACTCCTTTACCGGCTGCACTCAACCACTCAGCTCCTTAGGCACATCTCCTAAACAAAGCCCCTACTCCTCTCTCCTTAAACCCAAGTCCCCAGAGGTAATGAAACTATGTTTTTATTTTTCATATAATACATCTTAATGAAGGATAAATTATATTTGAAAGCTTAGTGGTTTCGAGGTAGCATGCTGCCTTGTCACACAGCAGGCTTTGATTCCCGGTCGGGACAGGCTCCTAGGTGAGGCTTTTTTTTGGGGTTTTTCCTCACCTGTAAGACAAATGTCAGGAATCTTAGGTCCCCAAAAATCATCCGGCCATCATCATCATCCCTCACCGGTGTGGAAAGCAATGGGAAGCTACCACATCTATAATTCCTTAGCAAAGCATAGCATGGAAATACTATGATTTGCAGTGAAAGACCTGCCCTCAGGCAGAATTACTATAGAATAGAATATTTTTCTCTAAAAAAAAAAAGAATAAAACTATGTTCACAAGAGAGAGGAATTTGGACATGACCTGAGAGATATACAAGTATATCAATGATAGGGCATCAGAATGTAATGCCAGGAATTTTTGGTTCAAATCCAGGCTCAGCCACTAAGTTTTCTCTCTACTTATATTAACTACAAACAACAGATCACTAGTGAGAAACCATTAATTTCCATATTAAAATCTCGTATACAATTTTAATTATAGAATGTAAAGTGATCCCACTACAGCCCTCAGGAGACTCTTGGAGTAGTAGAAGGTTAATGTTCCCATCTTTTTAGAAAAACACCAAGAGATGTCAACTGGGTTGTCAGCACTGTACGATGGCCACCTTTACCTCCATAGTATTCATCTGGCACTCATTTCTGTTAGAAGCTAAATTGATCCCAGGGCCATGGTGCCACCAGAAGGTTTAGGAAAGTTTATATATCCTGTCCCCACTGAGACTCGTACCCCTGACTTTCTGGCTTGTAGCATACTTCCTTAATCAACTAATCTATGGCATGCTCCCTGTCTAATTATAAATAATTTAAAAAGTCAAACTGAATTTGCACATTACATTAAATTAAGCAAAAATGTATCTTTACTTTTGTAGAAAACAACACTATTGAAACTAGTAATGAATTGATAGAAATTTCTTTAGATTCCTAATAACATTCAAATCTTTAGTTTTAAAATTATTTGTACAAAAATTAACATAACTGGAAAGAAAAATTTTCACCTGAGCTGGGATTTGAACCCAAGATCTTCCACTGAGCTGCTTAGGCTCACCTCTAGGGGCAAGCACAAATTCCTGTCTCTTTTCATCCCTTATTATTATTAAACTAACTAACTCACTGGCACTATTGAACCCATAGGTTCAAGGCTGTGCGGACATGAGATCTCCACACATCCCTATCCTGAGCTAATGCTTTCCAATCATCCCCTGTATAATCTACTTCCCACAAATCATTGTTAATGTTATTCTCCCATCTCATTCTGGGTCTACAAACTGGGCATTTTCCTTCTGGTTTTCCTACAAGAACCCTCCATGCACCTCTTTTATTCCCTATTTGCACCACATGTCCTGCCCATTGCAGTCTATGAGATTTAATTTTTGTTATTAATATTATTATCATTATTATTATCATCATTATTAGCATTATTATTATTATTATTATTATTACTCATAATTTTCACAAAATAAAGGATAAAAAACTTTCACCTTAGATGTGTATGGTATTCTCCATATGAAATTAATATAAAACATAGACTGTAACTAAATTATTACACTGAGCAACAAAAAATAAACTTTTTTTGTCTCAGAAAGAAAAATATGTGATTCTGATAGTATTTTTTCTCCTGAATTCAAATATGATATCGGTTTTTCTCCATCATGCAAGGTTTCCAAGAGACAGGCATTTATAATTTCAAACACTTTAATATTTTCTACATTCGTAACTACACAATATTCGAACATTCGGACTCACCTAGAAAGTAAGAAATGACGATTTCCTGCTATATTTCATCTGTGGAGCATCCCTCTTGATGGTCCAACAATAATCGATTAGCATATTAGGATTCCATTTGCCTTGATATCTCTTTTCCATAGCTGAACTTTCCTGATGAAAGTGTTCCCCGTTTATTTTACAATGGACAAATGGACGAAAAACGTTTATTAAAAAATAATTATTTAAATCCATTAATTGAAATTGAAATAAAAAAAAACTGAAATTCCGAATACATATTTGAAAACACGATAAAAAACTGCATTAAGTACAACTATTGGTACTCTTGAGACAAAAATCATGTTGACCAGTGTTATTATTACAGCTCAATTATTTACATATTTATAACAAATTTCTTGGGACTGTTTTAACTTAGCTAAACTTTTATATATCTATAACTCTGAAATTTAGCAATTGTAACTTAATATTTAATACACGTTACATAATAATAACAACCACGTGCATCGTATTTATGAACCAAAAGCTCAAGAAAAAGACAGACATAATTCATAATATTGTGCAATGCTATGCAGACTTCTGATTGGAGGCAACCCATGAGCTAAGTCATATATCAAGAGATATAGTGTCCAAAGTTAAATAAAATATAAGTTTTAAATTAACTCACCAAATGGATTTTTCGCAAGCGTAGCACGTTCAGTCTCCAAAGGTTCACTCTCTCCTTCTTCATTAACTGCTCTTACACGGAATTTGTACTCTTGACCTTCTTGAAGGCCTTTGACGTCCATTTCTGTATCGTTTGTTTTTCCTACTGGTACCCATCTTCCAGTTGAGGTATCCAGCTTCTCAACTACATATCCAGTAACAGGTTTTCCACCATCATCTTCAGGTTTATCCCATTTCAATTTGCAACCATTCTTTGTTACATCTGAAACCTTCAATGGTCCCTTTGGTCTTGATGGTGCAGCTAAGAAAATGAGAAAAAAATTAATTTTTTTATGCCTAATGGAAAAATATGTATTTTACATACACATAAAAATAATATAACTTAATAATTTACCTTAAATATATTCTAATGCCACCCACTGCACTGTTTGTGCTTCAGGTTCCACACTGGGTGGATAGATGGAAATAATGTGGTCCATTTTCAATTTATGCACCACTTCGGCAGACCACTTTATGTAATAATGTATTTTTGTATTGTGTAAATTTAATTATAAGATGAGTATGTTTATATGTTTTCATATTGTAAAGTGTGTTTTATGAGAGATGATGATGAAGAGAAGAGAGAAAGTGAAACCCTATGCCACCACATAATATACTCCTGTCAAAAAGCACCATGGGGACACCAGGCTTAATGTCCACATCCGACAACAAATAGCTATCAATAGTACCATATGCCTTCTCAACACATGTACTGCAGAAAGTAGAAATCTGGTGCAAAATATAAGAATTGAAAATTGTACAGCTCTATACCTCCTGCCTTGGGATTGAACATTTTCCAATTAAGTTAATATAATTTAATTAATTTAACAATTAAAATTTTCAACCTGCTGAATATCGAACCTGGACCCCCTAGTCAGGAAGCAGGCATACTACCACCTAAACCAGCAAGGCAGGCTTTACCTTAAATATATAAAACATTAATTACCTTCAATGCATAAAGGCAAGGATCTTGAAATGAATAATTAAAGTAAGGAAACAATAGTTGCACAGAACAGCGGGTTACACCAGATGGGATCGGAAAAGGAACACCGATATCTTAAAAGAATTGAAGACTACGCCAATTTTGGAATATATTAAACAGTACCAACTAAATTGGAAACACCATCTTAAAAGAATGAGTTCAAATCGGATCCCCAAAGCTGTTTATAATTATATACCAAGAGGACGAAGATCTCTTGGGCCATCCTATGAAACGCTGGAGGGAAAATTTTCTATAGGATCGTAACAGGCCTTGGCCTAATACTTGGAAGAAAGAAGAAGAACAATAGATTCTCAATGAAGTTACAAAAGTTATATAATGTTTTAGAAAATCAGAGGATACTATCCAAGGATTAATACATAATAAAATTTTAAAATAAGGCAACAATTTTTTTGTGTTTGCTTTATACCTTAGTAAAAATTGATGAAAATGTTGCTTTTATTTTGTAACTTGTGAACAGAGTTTGGAAATTTCAACATTACTACGTCTTCAAAAGTGTTTACCCCAACCATAATCAAGTACCATGAGAAGAAATGCTGCTGTGGCAAGATAACAGGATAGTATTTATCAGAAATAGTTATGAAAGATTTTATTTGTAATAAAAAAAAATTTAACGTGACTCAATATACTTACACAATATTGTAATTTCAACATCAGCTTCATCTTTGCCATGTTCATTTTACAGCAACAATTTTCCATAAACCAGAATTCTTTCTTATTGCATCATTTATTGTGATTTTGGTATTGTAGTCAACATTGATAATCTCAATGTTTCCTTCTGATTTAATCTGAAATAAGAAAGTTACACTAAATTAAAATCAACTTTACTCTCATTTATAATATTAGATCAACATGAAAAATGAATGTACAATTTTATTTTACTCTTATGAGTAATATCAAAGAGTGCTGAAGTAAGTTCCCACATAGGAAGAAATTTTCTCACAGAATTTCAACCATGTCCACCCAGCATTTAGAGAAATGTATATAAGATATGTGGCAGCTTCAGGTTGAAAAAACCAGCTATAATGTCAGGGGAACCCAACATGGTGGCCACACATCACCTCAATACAATCTGGTTGTTCATCAACCTCTATGATTGACATATGAGGGTTAAGGCCAGCAGCAGGTTGGTAAGTCAGTGCCATAGAATATAGTAAACAAAAGCAAGCTATGAGAATTTTCAGACACGTGCACAAATATTCAATGCTTTTATGACTTTTTAAAAAATTTCTATACATATTCAGCTATTAACAAGGAAAGATTTAGCAGTGTAAGTTTGTGTAGGAGATCAAATTTCACATATTGAAAATACTTGTGCCGAAAAAAGAGAAAATAAGCTGAAAGTTTAATATTTTATTTTAGGAAGTGATATTTTGAGGTTATTTTAATTAAATTATTTTTAGTCTGTTCATCTTACCTCAATATGAATGTTGATTTGTTCTTGAACATGTTTTGATTATATCATAATCAAAACACATTCAAGAACAAATCAACATTAATATTGAGGTAAGATGAACAAACTAAAAATAATTTAATAAAAGTTTAATATTTGAAGGAAGTGACACTACGAGGTTTATTTTAAATAATATGAGTTAGAAAATATATGACTCACCTTATATTTGTACTTTATTGAAGACCCAGGGTTTTGGCACTCTATGTGTCATTGTCAATTAGAATTGAGATAGAGTGCCAAAACCCTGGGTCTTCAATAAACTACAAATGTGAGGTGAGTCATATATTTTCTAACTCATATTACACTGGTCAACATGATTTTTTTCTCATAAGTACCAATAGTTGTACTTAATGCAGTTTTTTATCGTGTTTTCAAATATGTATTCAGAATTTCTCCACCACCCACAGTTTTTTATTTCAATTTCAATTCATGGATTTAAATAATTACTTTTTTAATAAACATTTTTTCATCCATTTGTCCATTGTAAAATAAAACCAAATAAGCTAACTCAGGAGATTTCAGCTATGGAGAAGAGATATCAAGGCAAATGGAATCCTAATATGCTGGGCGATTATTGTTGGACCATCAAGAGGGATGCTCCACAGACAAAATATAACAGAAAATCATCATTTCTTACTTTCTAGGTGAGTCCAAATGTTCGAATATTGTGTAGTTACAAATGTAGAAAATATTAAAGTGTTTGAAATTATAAATTCCTGTCTCTCGGAAACCTTGTGTGAAGGAGAAAAACCGATATCATATTTGAATTCAGGAGAAAAAATACTATCAGAATCACATATTTTTTTCTTTCTGAGGCAAATAAGTTTATTTTTTGTTGCTCAGTGTTATTAAAGCAGAAACTTATTAAAATGTTGATAAAAATATTGTGTTACTTTTGAGTTTAGTGTATGGCAGAGATAGAACTGAAGTTGGAGGTGAAGTCTATCTGTCATATATAGAGAGTTGAATCAAGGAATTACCAACTACTATACTATTAAGTACTATTTGTCCTTGTAAGTCAAATCTATAATTCTTAGAGGCACAAAATCTGTCATAAATATGATCACTCAGTTTGCAAAGTTAGGATTCATATAACTTTATAGTAACATATATTCTTTCATGAATAGGTTATCACAGTTGTAATGCATTGAGAATGTCGTACAGATGCGACGAAACCGGTCAGCATAAAAATCAAGAAATATGAGGTGAGTCAAAATATAGAACTCAACAATTAAAAACCTCATAGTGTTATTTCCTACATATATTCAATAGGTTATTACATTTTGAAAAGAAAAGTAACATCAGAATCGGGATTTGAACCTGGAACTATAACTCTTTATGCTAGTGTGCAAACCACTACACTATTTCAGGCTTTCGATGCAAAAGTCAATTCTTCTTCCTTATATATAATTCTCTTTAACGTCAGAAACAGATAGTTGTCACTAAAAGCGCTATCTGGCGGCTTATAATTCAAGAAGACTTTTTAATGAGAAATCATGTAACTTCTATAGTAGTTAAGCATTATATTTTGATGTATTAAATTTTTTAGTTTGTAATGATATACAATTATTATTTTGAAAAGAAAAATTAATGCCTGATTCAGGATTTGAACCCGAAACCTCCAGCTCTGTATGCTATATTAGGCTTCGAGAGAAAAATTGATTCTTCTTCCTATGTCTCACAATAAACTGAAAACCAGGTTCCAAAATCCCAACCCTTCTTTTGTATAAATGAAAGAGCATATCAAATGCTAAGACATATTTCATGTACTTGATAATCATTTTCTTAGGTTTACAAATATATAAAGCAGAACAAATATTTGTACTTAAGTCTATTAAAAAGGCAACTTATTTTCCAAAAATATCACAAAATGCAATAGAAATAACAGTCCATATTAGATTTGTACATATGTGTACGTATATATCCCATATGTCCCTTGTAGAGACATGGGTGCTCCCTTAGCAGATGTTTCTTGATCAATTTAATTTAGTTATGTGTATTTCTTTACATATGTCAGTGAATGACATGTGAATCATATATGTCATCTCAATGAGACGTCTAGTTGGCAACTAAGGCCTTGCTTGGATGGTGAAGGCCAGTTAAATTTTGTTCAGAGGCACTAATTTAGGCTTGAGGTTCCTGTATGAGCATGAAAATCATCAGACTCAGGACTCATGGCTTAAAGTCCCTCCCAGAGGACTTGTCTTTTGAATTATTCCATCCTAAAAATTCATCGACCCTGGTTATGTTTGAATCTGTGACTCGGGACTAGAGGCAAGGAATATAACCTGTAGACCAATGCAGCTGACTTCATATTACATGTACCTTTGTTTAATATATAACAGTAATATTTGCATTTCAAGATAAGTAATATTTGCATTTCAAGATAAAATACATTTTGGTTGCCAAATTATTAATATAATTCATTATATTAAAATCAATGGGAAACAAATGTAATCTCAAAATGTTCAGTTAGGTGCCACCAGAAACTCAATCAAACATCAAGAACTAGTTTGAGAATAAACACAACAGAAGAAATTCTGGATGTAATATTGAGTTTATATTCATGGTTCAAAAGTTTGTACTCATCTTTGGGAATGTAAAGAAATTAATATATGTAAAATGAAAACAAATTTTACCTCTTTGTCACCCTGCAACCATTTCACTGTTGGAGGTGGTTCTCCACGAATGTTCACATCATACTTCACCATCTTTCCTGCCTTTATGACGATTGGTTTCAGATTAGTGCGATCAATTCTTGGTTTCACTGTAACAATAATAATATTACATACAATGTATTAAGGACAATAAAATACATTATAGAAATAAAATATTTAGATAATATTACTAATTATCAAAGAATGGCACTGGGGATTTGGGTGGTCTACATTATTTTACTCCAGGCATCCTAGCATAATGCTGTTAGGTTGCTGGTACTTGTCCCATTCCATAACCAAGTGGTTAAGGCAAGATGCCTCAGCACAGAGCTATGGGATTTGTGCTGGTTCAAGTCTTCATGGGGGAAGGAATTTCTCATGGAATTTCATCTAGTATGGGACCGGAGCCCATCCAGCATCATGAGGAATTTGGGTAGCTACAATAGGTAGTGGCTCCAGGTTGAGAAAACCAGCTATAATGGCTGGGTGACCCAAAACACTGACCACATCCCTACACTGGCAAGATAATTGTCTACCTCTGTGATTAATACAAGCAGATGTGAGGCCAGCAGCCATCTGGTAGGCCAAGGGCGTTCTAGGCCTGTCTCGCCATGAAGATTTTCAGTTTTTATGTTGCTGGTAGTAATATATTATTAATAATAATAATACCAACTAAATTGGAAACACCATCTTGGAAGAATTAGTTCAAATTGGATCCCCAAAGCTGTTTATAATTATGTACGAAGATGATGAAGATCTCTGGGCCGTCCTATGAAATGCTGGAGGGAAAATTTTCTATAGGATCATAACAGGCCTTGGCCTAATACTTGTAAGGAAGAAGAAGAAGATAATAATAATGATTTATTTAAACTGACAGAGTTAAGGCAATAAGGCCTTCTCTTCCACTCAACAGTGAAAAAATTAAACACAGGAAACGTTTACACAAGATCTTAATATACCGTATATAATTATAAGTAAATATTTATCCAAATTAAACTAGAATTATGGTGAATAAAATCAATATTAATTGATAAGCAAACAATTAGAAACCATCAGTTAATCTAGTGAAGGACCATTTACGAAAGAAAGAGATTTATATTAAATTAATTATGAGGTATAATCATTAAAATTCATCGGAGAACATTTTGTTTAAACAACTCACCTCATAGGATTCATGCTTCCATGATACCGCGGTTTCAAACACAGTCGTGCTCATCTGCAGCCATAACTCCGACTCACGAAATTCTTCGGCCGTTGACAGTTGACAGCCGAAGAATTTCGTCAGTCGGAGTTATGGCTGAAGAGCACGACTGTGTTTGAAACCGCGGTATCATGGAAGCATGAATCCTATGAGGTGAGTTGTTTAAACAAAATGTTCTCCGATGAATTTTAAAGAGATTTATATTTATTTTAAAGGAAGCTAATTTCTGGCAGTCCCCGATTTTTATGGTAAAGAGTTTTAATGTCTAGAAGTAGATACAGTATGGGAATTAGAACAATGGGAGGTTCTACTTTGTGGAATGTGAAATAGACGGTTATATATAACCTCCTACAGTATCAAAGCATAGCTGATACAAGAATTTTGAAACAAATCTGTCCAAAATTTTCAATTCTTGCAACATACAATATATTTTTGTATTTTTTTATTTAGTTTAACATATTCCAGTCCTGGGTAAATTTATTTTTTGAAAAGAAAAATGAATGTCTGAACCGGGAATCAAACCCTAGACCTCTGACTCTGTACATTGGCGTGCAGTCCATTACACCATTTAAGACACAATACATACATTAACACTTTCCACATATACAATTCTCTTACGTCCAAAGACAGATAACTACAGCTATTAACAATGCCATCAGAAAACTTCTATTCAAAGTATTTTTAACAAGAATTTTCATTACTTTTAAGCAGTAAAGCTTAATATTTTGACGTACTGTTGACCTTATGACCTTATCCCTGCTAAAATAAATGAACTGCCAGTATTTATTATTATTAATGTAATTATTTTATAATTTGTAATAAATACGGAGGATTCTTCCATACAATTTCTGTTGAACACCTCTGTATATAGTAACTTGTAAAATAACTAATTAATTTTGTCACGGTTTATTCGCATGTTTGTGAACATTGCATTTGATTTGTGAATATTACAGTATAAGGTAATGTATTAATCAATTTGTTGCCTTTTATAAAACTGTAAAGTATTGATATTGTATGAAATAAGCATTATTTTTTTGTCGATGATATTTTAATGTTTACTTACAGGCCTTATGTTTCACAAGATGTGTCTTAGTGGGATCAGATGCAGGGGAAGGTCCAGCCTTATTCACTGCAACCACACGGAACTGATATTCGGCACGTTCCTTCAGTTCAGGAACTTTAGCTTCCAGTTGATCACCTGGAACTTCTATAGCTTTCTCCCAATCAGGTTTGAATCTGTAAAAAATAAATAGTATGAGAAGTAGAAAAAAATATTAAATTTATTGGTATTAAATAATTTATCCAATATATATAAAAATCAATGTTTGCTTGTTTGTTTGTTCATATTCAATGTGCGGCCATACTGTTGATCTGATTTTGATGGGGATTTTTGCAAAATGTTCAGGAGATTCCCAGGATGAACATAGGCTATAAGAGAGTTGTAATACTCAACCCCTTCACCCCTAAAAATCATCCTTTGTAGTGAAAAACGTGAAATAAAGTCCCTATTTTGATGCATAAGTGGCTTACGTTGCCTAAACCATAACAAATACACCAAATTAATGTACACAGAATTGAATATCTCACAAAGCTCTACAAAAAAGTCTGCGACACATATGTTTATCTTTTATGGATAACTCACAATAATCATTTTTGTCTTTCATTGATACCAAGAAGATCGGGATAAGTAGATTCCTGGGTAAGCGTACTCTGCCATATAGTTCATCCGATTAAGAGGGGGCTTTTTGAAAAATGTTCATGTGATTCCAGAGATGAACATAGGTTATAAGAGAGTTGTATTACTCAACCCCTTCACCCCTAAAAATCACCCTTTGTAGTGAAAAACATGAAATAAAGTCCCTATTTTGATGCTTAAATGGCTTATGCTGCCTAAACCATAACAAATACACCAAATTAATGTACACAGAATTGAACATCTCAAAAAACTCTATGAAAAATTCCACAACAGCATATGTTTATCTTCTACGGATAACTCACAATAACCATTTTTGTCTTTCATTGATGACAAGAAGATCGGGATAAATAGATTCCCGGGCAAGTATAACAGCGCATTGCTGGTGGTAAAAACACATTAACATTTATTTAGGAGTAGCAGCGTATGCCGGGTAATAGCTAGTTACTTATAGAATAAAAATTCAAAAAATATTTGCTGAATATTTATCACTAAAAATTAATTTCTCTTATTATTATTAAAGCTGGTCTTCAGTTCAATAAATATATACCTGTCTTTCTTTTCAATTATATATTTCTCAATTGGAGCTCCACCATCACTTGATGGCTTGGTCCACTTGAGATTCACACTCTCATTGTCATAATCAGTGATTTCTGGAGTTCCAGGCTTTGTGGGTTCATCTGAAAATAAGAAAAACATAAAACTATTAGATTAATCATCATATCATCAAGGATTAAGCCTTCTAGTCCATCCCATCTTCTTAAAATTAATCACAGCATGTTTTCTTGGATTTTCTCAAAGATCTTCTTTCTGACCTCACCAAATAAATTTCATGACAATTGATATATGAATGGTTGAATTAATTACAATCATACTGCAAAGGAAAAGCTAATTTGTAGTATGGAGAGAGAAAATGCTTCTAATAGTTTACCCTAATATTCCACCCAGCCATCCGTCATATGGCTCTACAGCCCAAATTGGGCCTTGGCCTCTCCTTTTGGGATTTCTTAAACAAACTGAGTCTCAAGCCAACCCTAAAGGATGCCAGATGCAGACTCTGACAAAATGTTGGGGAATTCTTAACCTCAAGACCACAGCCAAAAGCCCAGAAAATGTCTACAGATCATATATGAACTCCGATCATGGAAGCCTAAGTCAATATGTCAAATTCATTAGGTTATGCTTATTTCTCTACAGATGTCATGAGTGACATGTGGTCAACATGTTGCCTCAAAGGACATCTTCTAGCTAACTAAGGTATTACTTGGTGGAGGAAAGTGTTTTAAATTTTGCTCAGCAGCTTCTTTTTTCAGGCTTCAGGTACTTTTACAAGCCTGAAAATCTTCAGACTAGGGACCCACACTCTAAAGCCCCTCCCAGAGACTTGTCCCTTGGATTTTTCCATCCTAAAAATCCATCAACCTTATCAGGATTAGAACCCTTGACTCTCAGGACTGAGACAAGGAACATAATTACTAGATCACTGCAATCGACACACTAATAATTACTTTTTTTTTAATTACGACACTCTTATGCATTATAATTTTTATATGGATATGTCGGCTCAACTGCACTTCTACTAGCGCTTGATTTTTCAGTTATATTGTTGTAAACTATAGCTCTTTTTCTGTATTAACTAACATTATTTAATATTTTAAACTTCTTCAAACAATTTTTATAACATTATTAGACAATTTTGAAGTATTTATTTAAATATGCAAATCACAATATTATGACACTGTTTGACAATATTGTGATACTAACTGCTATTTTCTCCACAGAGTATATTACTTAGTCTATGATTTTTCTATCACTGTTTTGGGTTATTGCTGGTTGGATCAGCGTTAGGGAGTGATAAGTAAGTGTACACCCATTTTTAATAAACTTTTGGTAATTTTAATATTACTAATATATTTTTTAAACATAGATTTCGGGATTTATTGAAAATATTTGTCATTTAAATTTCATAGCGATGGTTAGTAATCAAGGATGATATTCGATATGTGGTTCGATTGTGGCTCTATAAACTCTGGCGCATGCTCACTGTTGTTCTATAGGACTTTGAAAATATTTCACGCTAGTTTAAGTGCAGTTTTTCTGATATTTCAATAAGACTGGAATCAAATTGTCTTCCAGAATGGCAAAATTAATAGCTTCAAACATTATGCCCTTTCATCTCTTTTTCACATTATGAAGATAGTACTTACCAAATGGATTCTTTGCAATAGTAGCTTTTTCAGTCACCAGTGGCTCAGAGTCTCCTTCTTCATTGATTGCAGTGACTCGGAATTTATACTCCTGTCCAGGTGTCAGGCCGGTTACATCCATTTCAGGGAATGGACGATCACCAGGAACCTTGCCTACTCTCATCCACTTTCCGGTTGCCATATCATATTTCTCAACTTCATATTCCTTGATTGGGGTACCACCATCATCTTCTGGTTTCTTCCATTTGAGTTTCATTGATGTTTTTGTGACATCAGTAACTTCCAGAGGTCCTTGAGGCATGCTTGGTTTACCTATACACATTATATATTTTACAAATGTGTGCTTTATCATGACAGAAATTGTCTAACACATATCGTATTTATCTAAATATAAGACTTTTTTTTTTCCAAAATCTGAAATCCAAAAATCATGACTTGTCTTAAATTCACTAAATAGGAAGTTAGCCCAGTTGAGGTCAATGTTTTTACATTGCATGTTAGGCTACATAGCCTAACACAGCTGGTGAGATAAATGTTTTTAAACTTCATAGTAGACAGTTACAACTCGGAAATTATCACAGACATAACAATGAACAAATAATGAGTAGCTGAAATTGAATATAACATGATAGCCAACAGGAAAGGTGGAAAAGAAATTGTTTTGGTAAAAAGAATCTCAACAATGACATTAAAAAATTGTTAATTAAATAAAAATAAAACGTATATTTGATTTTCATATTTATTATATAATTCAGTGACAGCTGTTTCGGTACACTGTACCTTCTTCAGACATGTTAACAAATTATGAATTGTAACTGTTGCAAAAAAGTTGAGCAGATAATTTTTCTACAAGCATTAAAATAAGTTTAAGAATTCAATTTCTATTAAAAAACCCAGTACTATGAGTTCACAGATTCCGACTGACTCACAGAGACATTATGATACTAATTTTAAGTTGATGGTAATTAGGGAACAGAGGGGAGAAAATTTGGTGTCTCCAAAAGAAACATACATAAGTGATTATAAATTTAAAAAAACTGAGAAATGCTAATTCATCATTTAGTGGACCAAAGAAGGAGAAATATCTTGAGTTGGAATGAAAAGTTAATACTGAGTATGTTACAGAGAAAAGAGAAGAAGATTCCCTATCACACAAGAGGTGATTAGGAGAAAGTGCAAGAGATAAAGTGAGAGTTTCTACAAACACTCAGCATGGGTGATGTGCCATTCAAAGCCAATGTCAGCTGGTGCGTGCATAAGAAGAAAACACAGCAGTGGTGGTGAAAATGGTAAAGATAGTGACGACTTGGAATAGTGGTAAATAAATTATGAAACATTTTAAAAAGCCTCTTCAAAATTGGTTGGCCATCTTAAATTCGAGGTTGTCTTATATTCGAGTAAATACAGTACATCTGAAAACAGTCCATTAAAGTGTAAAGTATCACAGAAATGCAGATAAATTATTTCAAACTAAATATTTTATAATTATGTAATGCTACTGCTGAAACTATTATGTAAACTAGGCTGTTAAATTAATATAATTATGCAAAAATATTTAGAAAATTTTTGAAAGTTTAAAAAATGAGCCATGTAAGGATGGATAATTTAAAGAAAACTGAATTAAATTATTTCTGATAATAATACACTATTATACATTATTCATTTATGACAATTTGCTAATAAAAAAACTTGATTGAAAAATCTATTTTATTTGTTTTATTACTATTTGTTTAAAAAATATTTATATTTTACTCCATTTTAAAATCTACTTAATGAAAAACTACAAGTTAATAGAAAATGTAATTGTTTATAAACATACCAAGAACTGTGAGTTCAACTGTCTCTTGATCCTTTCCAGAAGCATTTTCTGCAATAAGTGTGTATTTTCCTGTGTCCCTTCGCATAGCACTGAGAATTGTGAAATCAGTGTGGTAATCAATATTTTCAATTTTTATTTTTTCTGTGGTCACAAGCGAAATGTTGTCACGCCAAACCCATGAGCATGTTGGTGGTGGTTCTCCAGATATATCTACAGACCATTTGTGCGTTCTTCCAGCTTTAATTGTTATGCTCTTAAATGTGGTGCGATCAATTCTTGGTTTCACTGAAAAAGACATTAAAAAAATTAATTTGTTCATTTTTACAATTATTTTATTTAATTCTTACTCATACCAATTTTTCTCCTGTAATGCTTTGTGCCATAAAGTAAAGTAAAAGGCACAATTGCAAAGAGAATGAATAATGTGATATTTTGGCTGAGTTTTCCTGGAGAGTATTTCTCTTTGTGCAGAAATATCTATGTAATAATGTAAATGAATGTCAAAAACTATCATGAGTTCAGAATGAAAACAGAAGTAATATTATTCATTGGATTTAGCAATTTTCTTCTAATTATCATTAAAAGTCCACCGCTGTGGTCTCAAGGTAGCGTGCTGCCTTGTCACGCAGAGGGCCCGGGTTCGATCCCCAGTAAGGGCAGTTTCTCTGGATGAGGTTTTTATCGGGGTTTTTCCTCACCTGTAAGACAAATGTCACGAAAACTTTAAGGCCCAAACGGTCCCCAAAATCATATGGCCATCATCATCCTTATCATTATTATCCTTCACCGGTGTGGAAAGCAACAGGAAGCTACCATACCTACAATTACCTAGTAAAGCTGCAAAGCATAGCATGAAAATGCTATGATTGCAGTGAAAGACCTGCCCTCGGGCAGAATTACTATGGATGGATCATTAAAAAATTAAAATTCAAAATATAAAATTTAAAATTGTTACCTAATACTCTTTAGAATATTTATATATGATATCCCATCGCTGACAAAATTAAGATTTTGGATAGTGGAGAGGATCTTACTTCAGATTAAATAACGCTTTTCAATTTCAGGTCTTGCTGCATCCCCTTAGTATAATGCAAAGTTTCCTGATTCCTGACTACCTTCTCCTGGCCATCTAACTTCCTATAAAGCAACTACATCCAAGTATGATCTATCTAATTCCCGCATTAATATTTCTAGTACCCCATTAAGATATAATGTCCTAACATTCCATGTTCCTAGGGACACATCCCCGTGTTTGAGCCTTTGGCATGGATTCCCTGAAGTTGTCCCTGCCTGGAGAACTGAATGGGGAACTATTTTATCTCTGGAAAATTTTACCCCAGTGGAACACATGTCTGAAATTCTCGATGGTTGTAATTTTTATGGTGAATGATCATCACTCTTTCGACCAAGGAACTTTTTTGTCTGCCTTATCACCTTCAACCTGTCTGACATGGATAACCTTCACTATAGCATTTACATGTATAAATATTTTATTTTAGTTGTAATGACATAATATCCAATTACACTTTTTTCCCTGAGAAGTGTTCAGTAATATGAAAATGTATCTGGACCCATTTAATGCTTTTTTAATTGTTACTTATGTAGGATTATATAAAATGCATGTCAATGCCTGATAAATATTTTACTTACAGTGTCTATGTTTACAGATGTGGTTAGCTGTTGGGTCACTGGGTTCTCCAAAACCTGCCTTGTTGTGAGCTCGAACTCTGAACTGATAGATGTTCTTCTCCTTGAGGCCCTCCACAATACCTTCAGGATTGCTATCTTTAGTTTTGAGGACTTCAGTCCATTCTACTGATAGCTTGTCTTTCATTTCTACTGTATAGAAAACGATGGGTCTACCACCATCCGTTTCTGGTTTGGCCCATTTCAGAGTGACACTCTTATTGTCATAATCAATAATATCAGGCTTTCCGGGACGGCCAGGTTCATCTGAAAAGGAATCATAATATATATTCATACTCACATCCTTAATGAAAAATTGTTAGAGTTAAAAAAATTCAATGGTGGAATATTAAGAAATTATTAATACTTTTATTAATTTCATATTTTTCAATATTTACAAAATTAAATTCTACATTTTGGCATGCTATAATTTCCTTCATATATACCTCTTTCCCATGCACTGCAATAGGAATAACTAACTCACTGAAATTATCAAGCCTGGAAGTTCATGTTACTCTCTCGCCTCATTCTTGGTCTACATACTAGGCATTTCCCCTCTGGTTTTTCCTACAGTTGCTCTCTCACCTCATTCTTGGTCTACATACTAGGCATTTCCCCTCTGGTTTTTCCTACAGTAAGTATTCATGCCCCTCTTTCATTCCCCATTCATGTCACATGTCCTCCCAATGCAGGCTACAAGACTTTAATGTTCTTATTATATAAAGAGCAAGGTGCAGGTGGGCAAAAGTTTTCAGATACTTTTGAAATTCACAGTGGGTTAAAGCAGGGACAAAGGGAATCTCGTTAATCCATTCATGTGCGTCATTAATTAGATGACGAGGCATTTGGCTATTGATTGATCAACCTCACGGGATCACTTACAACTTTTGTGTAAGGTGTTGGATACCTCAGCTGTCCGGAGGCAACTAGAGGGAGTGGAGAGCAATTGATCCTAGGGTTATGCACTTATCCACGAGCCCAGAGTTTAACGAGACTAGTGAATGGCACTACCACTGTCAGGGTGGTTCCAATTTGGAAAACTCTCTTGCTTTAAATCTATTAATTGAGAGCTTGGAGAATCAGGCAAGCAGGTCCCCCCAAAGGGAATGGAACTTAAAGAGAACCTTAACAGGGAAAACCTCGCGAAGGTGTCCTCCCTGCTATTGCAGGCCCGCCACCCTTGCTGTCATAGTTCTACCTAATTCATAGGTAGCGCAGTCAAGAACTCGCAAAGCAAAGCTCTGCTTCAATGGAGGAACTATGCCTCCTGTGCCGTATAAGGGGAATGAAACTCATCCCCAGCTGTCCCCTCCTGATGACAAGTGATTGTAACAAGGCCCCACACACTAAGTATAGTCCAACCTGGCGAACAAGGCTGCCTGGATTCCTGGGTGGACTATGAATCGACCCAAGGACCCTACTCTGGTGTGTTGTCATTGGCACTCGGTTACCAGACAACCCCAACAATTGTCCAGAAGGACCTAGGCTCACTTGTAACACAGGATCGTGAGTGAGGCAGAACCAACCTCCTCCAATCTGACAGAGGCAAGTGAGTCATAGTTACGCCTGCCATTTACCTCTAATATTCAAGTTTTTACTAGTGCATGCCATCAGTTTTTTAGAAGATAAAGAAAACCTTGAACTCACTGATATTAATAAGTTATTGATATATGCTGATGATATAGTAAATAAAATTTAAAATTAATGCAGAAAAACATAAATTTATAATTTAATACACAAGTGATCTTCTTGGTGATAAAAATATTAAAATATATATGCAGTCAATATGCCCATTTCACCAATTAATGTTTTAAAATGGTCAACAAGTTTCTACAGCCAAGCTGTCATTCTCAAGACCAGATATTGACCAGATATTATCAGTCAATATCTGGTCTTGAGAATGACACGCTTGGCTGTAGAAACCTGTTGACCATTTTAAAACATTAATTGGTGAAATGGGCATATTGACTGCATATATATTTTAATAAAATTTATAAATGTACCTTTCAAGGTTTCTAATGTGCAATTTGATGAAAACTGAATAATATCAGAGGAGCTTACATACAAAACACTGCCTGCACATTTATATTAAGGGGAGCAAAGAATACTGAATAAAAAAATCATCTATAAATACTATTATAGTATGAAAAAAAGTCATCTCAAAAATATAATTTATAGTTTGTAATAAACAGCATATTGAAATATACATTCATTCATTTTGAGAATTTTCCTTATCATTGAGGGTTTTCTCCAACCAATCTTAGTATTATAACCAATCTTGAAATATACAATATAATTTATAGTTTGTAATAAACAGCATACTGAAATATACAATAAACATATATGTTTCTTCTTTTGAAATGTAACAGCTGATCTCCTAATTTTGAACTACTGAATGAAGTTTTGAAAGTATATTTCTTTACTACAATAAACAATAATGAAATATTACCATAAGGATTCCTGGCAAGTATTGCTTCATCTGTTTCCAGAGGTTCAGATTCACCTTCCTTGTTCACTGCTTTCACTCTGAACTTATATTTCTTCTTTGGTGTTAATCCATCAATTGTGAAGGAGTTTTTATCTGGTCCCACCTAACAAACAACAAAATTGACATACTTCAATTTAGTATTTTATTTAATAATGTTCTTCAACATCTCCAGTCATAACCATCAGAATTTAAATCGGGCTTGAAAGGGCCAAAAAAATTTTGTTCACAGTTTACTTATTTCAGGATTAGGTTTTTTTACATGCAGTAAATCTACAACAATGGACCCATGGCTTACTTTTCTTCTGAAATAAATTACTGTAAGAATTTTTATCCCATTAAAACATCATTGACCTTCTATTATTGAGTTCGATAAAATGTTTTTACATCTCATCTCATAATGATCTGTGTTTCACAATACCAGTTTCAATGGCCTTTGTGCTTTATCTTCGGTCAGAAGTTTGACAGAAAATGAAGGCAAAGGCCTTTGGAACCGATATCATGAATACATGTAGCTTTATGAGTTGAGATGTAGAAACAATTTATCCAACTGTGTTACTTGCCACTGTAATTTTTATTAAAACATTTGACCTTCACTGGGATTGAACTGCAAATCCTCAAAATCAAAAGTGAGTATAGTAACCTTTAATTCACCAGAACTAGTATTTATTTAGTAATTAAATATTAGATAAACTTTACAACCTGTGACGCGACTTTTTTAATTCCTTCATAAACTCTTGTCAAATTTTATTCTTAGGGTTTCAATTTTTAAATTATTTCCCACCATTTACAATGATTTTTACATTTTTTTCTAACGATTATTTCAATATATTTTTTCTATATTTAACTACAAACATGAAGACATGACACCCATATTGATTTCAACGAATATTCTATGCAAAAGCAAAGAGGTGTTCCAGTGCAACCAACATAGAGTATGTACTAATTAACTTTGTTTATTTTTTTATTTCACTCACCTCATACTTCATAAATTGTCATTACCTGACAAGTGCTTCTTTGCTCTAACAATATTTCTTATTTCTACTGTATATGCCTAAGTATAATAAAATGTATACTGTAATCACCTCTCCAGCTGGGATCCAGCGACCAGTGTCCAAATCCATTTTCTCCAACACATATCCTGTGATGTCAGATCCTCCATTGTCCTCTGGTCTATTCCATTTAACTTTAACATGGTCAGCACGAATTTCTTCAGGTACCAATGGTCCCAATGGACTACTAGGCTTATCTGAATTTTGTAAAAAAAAATAATTTTCTCTGTATTCAGAATTTTTATACAAATACACTTTTTTGGCATAATTATAATTAAAACGTTTTATTTTCAATTAAAAATGAATATTCAAATAATATCAATAATGTCTAGCTCATTTTGACATTTCTGTATAATGAAAGAAAAGAAGACTATATTAAATTTTCATCATTAATTAAGTACATTGTATAAGTTGGTAGAGCACTTGGCCCGGAAAGCCAAGGGTCCCGGGTTCGAGTCCCGGTCTAGGCGAAAATTTTTCTCTTCAAATTTAATTTTATCTTTCATTGAGAAATGTTAAATTATAATAAAAAACATCATTAGAGGCCTTACTGGCTTTTAAAGTAATGTTAAATTTCCAATAAATGTCTTCTTAACTAAGAAGCCGCCATTTGCAAAGATAGAAACAATGGTTTCAAAAGCATTTGGCAATAGGGAATTACAACGTATATAAGAGAAAAATTTGCGTCTAGATCGTAAACTCGCCTCGATAGCTCAGTTGGTAGAGCACTTGGCCCGGAAAGCCAAGGGTCCCGGGTTCGAGTCCCGGTCTAGGCGAAAATTTTTCTCTTCAAATTTAATTTATCTTTCATTGAGAAATGTTAAATTAATAATAAAAAACATCATTAAAGGCCTTACTGGCTTTTAAAGTAATGTTAAATTTCCAATAAATGTCTTCTTAACTAAGAAGCCGCCATTTGCAAAGATAGAAACAATGGTTTCAAAAGCATTTGGCGATAGGGAATTACAACGTATATAAGAGAAAAATTTGCGTCTAGATCGTAACTCGCCTCGATAGCTCAGTTGGTAGAGCACTTGGCCCGGAAAGCCAAGGGTCCCGGGTTCGAGTCCCGGTCTAGGCGAAAAAAATTTTCTCTTCAAATTTACATTGTATAAGTATTCAAATTAATTACCCTGATAAATTTTATCAAATGTATAAATGAAGACAAATAATCAAGGATTCACAAATATTCTTCTAATAAAAAAGGTAAAATATATAATATAGGAAATAAATAATTATTTAATGAATGAGTTGGAGAAAATGCTTTAACGTCCCACCTCATAAAGTTGCATGTTTTCACAATACCGGTTTCAAAAGTATAGTATGACTTCCATCTTCAGTCAAATTTTGAAACCTGTATCGTGAATACACACAATTTTATGAGGTGAGATGTTAAAGCATTTTCTCCAACTCATTCATTAATATAAATACCTCATAGTGTTCCCTCCCACTGTAATTTTAATTAAAAATAATTATTTGTTGTGACTTATTTCATGTAAATTAGTCAAAATGTTTAAAGTTTCTGTTACACCTTTAAAACATCTTACATTTCTAGAAAAAAAATTGGGTGTAATGTAATAAATATTTTTCCAATGTTATACAATTATTAATTATATTATTTTTGGTCTGGACATCTTACCTCAATATTAATGTTGATTTGTTCTTGGACATGTTTCAAAACAATTCTCTGTTTTATCTTCAGCTTTCCCAGACTGGTTTTATTTATGTTGCATTATGTTGCACCAGAGAATTGTTTTGAAACATGTCCAAGAACAAATCAACATTAATATTGAGGTAAGATGTCCAGACCAAAAATAATATAATTAAAATAACCTCAAAATATAACTTCCTAAAATTAAATATTGTTATACAATTATACTGCATACTTTTTTCAATATGCTCACTATTCTCTATAGTAAAACTGAAAATTCTTATTCTAATAGGCTTCCAGTTACAATTTTGTTTACAAATGTCTTTGAATCAGATATACATACCTAAGACAACAACATCAGCAACACTATCACATGTTCCTGAACCATTTGTGAGAATCAACTTGTATTTGCCACTATCTGCTCTTGTAACTCGACGAACTGTAAGAACTGTGTTTCTCTCATATTTGTCAATTGTGGTTCTGAAATATAGAATAAAATACGATGATTATTTAAACAAGATTTTATCAAAGTCTCATACAAGTTATTTGTTGAAGGCTACATTCTGTGATAGGAAAGATCATAATTTCATAATTTATAACCAGGAAACAGAGAACAGATATAGGAAAATATTCTTTATAAATAGAACTATATACGATGAATAACTTCCCACAACAACCTACAATGATAAAGAATTAAATAAGTCATGATTTTTTCTTATCTCATACTTCTATGTTTTTTTAAACACAGCATTGCAGTATTGGCGACCCATTGTCACCATCGTCAGCTGTTTTCACGATTGTCAATTTTTTCTTTTGCCAGGATCCAAACTGCCATCTGGTGTTCTTTTGTAGGAATTATTTTCTAAACTGCCATCTGGTGTTCTTTTGAATGAATCATTTTCTAAACTGCCATCTGTTGTATTTTCGAAGAACTTCGAGATTCCAGACGAACCGAGCTTGATTACAAAGTACTTCAAAAATACAACAGATGGCAGTTTAGAAAATTATTCATTCAAAAGAACACCAGATGGCAGTTTAGAAAATAATTCCTTCAAAAGAACACCAGATGGTAGTTTGGATAATTACTGGCAAAAGAAAAAATTGACAGTCGTGAAAACAGCTGACGATGGTGACAATGCCGATACTGCAGTGCTGTGTTTAAAAAAACATAGAAGTATGAGGTAAGAAAAAATCATGACTCATTTAATTCTTATGAATTGAACCTCATAATGTTAAAAATTCCCAAATTTAATATATAAACCTACAATGGCTTTCCTCTCTTTTTAAAGCAATTTACACAAAACTTTAAAAAAGTTCTCTGAATCCCACCATGTATATTTGTTAAATTTTAGCCCATGTATTTAATTAATCTAACCTATGTATTATTGTTTTTTTTAGCCCATGTATTATTGTTTAATGTTTAGACTACATACTGTTATTTTTTGCCTATGTTTTACTATATTTTTTACCATATTCTCATTTCCTTATTAATTTGTTAAATATGTTTTAACTTCTCATTGTTGTTAAATGTTTTGACAGCACTTAATTAGCATATAAGTTAATTTTACACATGACTTTTGTATAAAAATATATATATATATGTCCACCACTGTAGTCTCGAGGTAGCATGCTGCCTTGTCACGCAGCGGGCCTGGATTCAATTCCCAGTCGGGACAGGCTCCTGGGTGAGGTTTCTTTGGGCTTTTTCCTCACCTGTAAGACAAATGTCAGGAAGCTTAGGGCCCAACGCTCCCCGAAAATCATCTGGCCATCATCATCATCTTTATCATTATCATCATCATCCTTCACCGGTGTGGAAAGCTATGGGAAGCTACCACACCTATAATTCCCTAGTAAAGCTGCAAACCATAGCATGAAAATGATATGCTGGCAGTGAAAGACCTGCCCTTGGGCAGAATTACTATGAATGGATATTATATATATATATATATATATATATTGAGAGAGAGAGAGAGAGCTATCACATAGCCATGGCCTAACAATAGTTCAATAATACATACACTACAATCATTCAATGGTGTGAGTTGTAAGAAGAATATTCCTTCCGAATGCAGTATTGGGTGATGATGCCCGTTCTGCGACTACACAAAAACTGATCCTTCCATCGGTTGAAGGGTCTTCCGAGGTCTCTTTTGCCATTAGGGTTGAGGTGGTAAATCATCTTTGGTAAACGGGAATTTGACATTCTCTGGATGTGTTGGAACCATTTAATCTGATAATTTTGTATATGTTCAACCATTTCCATACTATTCCACTGCATCCTTATCTCATCACTTTTCATTCTATCCCTTAATGTTACTCCAGTTAGTGATCGGAGGAATCTCATTTGTGACTATTAATGCGGGATTTATCTTTTTTGCTCGAAGTGTCCAGCATTCACTTCCGTTATAGTAGAGCAGTTTGGCTATGGCATTATGAAATCTCAATTGGATTTCTTTCCTCATTTGTTTTCCAAAATTTTCTCCTAATTTATACCATTTAATCTGTTATATTTTTCTAAATTTGTTTCCACATCTTTTTGATTATGAAACTGTGATATATTATTACCTAAATAATTAAAGTGTGTTACTTGTTCTATTGGTTTATTATTTGTTATTATTTTTACTCTCGAAAGTTCCTTTTCCAGTGATTGCCATGGATTTGGTTTTATTTTCAGATATTTTCATGTTGTATTTTTCTAGGGTATTCTGCAATTTAAACACTGATCTCTGCAAATCATCTTCATTCTCCGCTAGAAGTACTTGATCATCTGCGAAGATTATTGTTTGTATTTGATTTCCTCTACATATTTTTACTCCTGGGGGGTTTTACAATATTAATAAAAACATAATGAATATACCTCATAGTGAGAATTCCTAAAATAAGTAATAAAAACATTGTTTTTTTTAATTAAGAGGTCTTTTTTGTTCAATGCCACCAGGTTGTCTTTATAACATTTCTGGTTTTCTCTCCTGACATTGACAGAACTCTAACCCATTTCTGAAGTTGTAGCATCTGGAAAGCAGAGTTACATTAGCGCAATGATATTATCATCTATACCCTTACATGGAGACATGGGAAGATTTAAGACTTAAAGAGGCTTCTCTATTTATAACTCTGAAAGTTATTAGTTTAATATTAACTTAAAATCTTCTGCTCACCTAGCAGGGAGTTTCTTGATCAAGCTAACTTAGTTATGCTAATTTCCCTACAGATGTCAGTGAGTGACATGTGATCAGCATATTGTCTTAATCAAACATCTAGCAGGAAACTAAGTATAACTTGGATGGAGGAAAGTAAGTTATATTTTGTTCAGAGGCCTGTTTTTTCAGGTTTGAGGTTCTTTTACGGGTCAAAAAACCTACAGACTCGGGAACCACAGCTTAAAGTTCCTCCTGGAGGACTTGTCTCTTGGAATTTTTTTCATCCTAAAAATCCATTGACCCTAGCTGTGTCCAATGGGACTAGAAGCAAGGAATGTAACAACTAGACCACCGCAGCCAACAGCCCAAAGCCCAAAGATATGATAGATGATAATGATAAAGAAGTGATAGGAAAGTCCTTAAACCCAAACTTAACTTTAATTCCAGACCATAGGCAACCATGGGAATTATTCCCTTTAAGGAACAATTCCTATCATGTGACTAGGAATTGAACCCGGGGCCTCATAAACTGTAGATAGAAATTCTGACTACAAGATCATGAGGCTGGTCAAATCAAGAGAATATATAATTAATGTATATATATTAAAATATAATTTCTATATTACCTTTCTTGAGCATCTTCAACAAGCTCCTTGCCATCTTGTTCCCATCTGGGTAAAGGCTCGGGCTCACCTCCATATTTGATATCAAATTTTATTACCTGGCCCTTCTTTACAACAATATTTGTTAAACCATCTCCAATAATGAAAGGTTTCACTGTAAGAAAATTGAAATTATATAATAGGAATATACACAGTACAAAAAAATACATGCAATCATGTCTTAAAATAATCATATCATATTTCAACAGTTAGACATATACAATTCAAAGTTAAAATTGGGAAACACATTATGAGGTTCTTAATTAATAAATTAATGAGTCATTTTAACATCTTACCTCATATTTCATGTTTTTCAAACACGGTAACTATAGTTTTCAAATGATCTTGTCATTCATTTTCAACCGCCATTATGACTACCGGATATTCGTTGGAATCTCCCTCTATAACGTTGCCATCTGGTGTTGATTTGACGAACTTTGAGATATCGTTGCCATCTGGTGTTGATTCGATGAACTTCGAGATGAGGTCACGTTCATCCGGAATGTCGAAATTCATAGATTTAACACTTTAGAAATATTAAAAGTGGTGAAATTGAAAAATCAGCTATTGCAGCACATAGTTTGTTGGAAGGTCATAGAATTGAAAAAGAAGCTAAACTTCTAAAACATTTGGAAAAACCTTTGGATTTGACAGTTTGGGAGAAAATATTTATACAGAAGAACAAATTTAAATCTATGAATTTCGACATTCCGGATGAACGTGACCTCATCTCGAAGTTCATCGAATCAACACCAGATGGCAACGATATCTCGAAGTTCGTCAAATCAACACCAGATGGCAACGTTATAGAGGGAGATTCCAACGAATATCCGGTAGTCATAATGGCAGTTCAAAATGAATGACAAGATCATTTGAAAACTATAGTTACCGTGTTTGATAAAACATGAAATATGAGGTAAGATGTTAAAATGACTCATTAATTTATTAATTAAGAACCTCATAATGTGTTTCCCAATTTTAACTTTGAATTTGATAGTTTGTTAAATCATTAAGCATTCATCAACAGAAGTTAACAAAAATTGACAAACAGCCAATTTGTACTATTTCTTATTTGCTGAAAGCAGTATTTAACATGCCATGAATTATGTTCACAGCATATTATGGTGTTGTGGAGAACAAGAATCTTGACATTTGAAGGGTCCTTATATTTATTATAACACACTTCAAATAATAATTTTATTATTTATTAAATAGTATGAAAATGTGTTTCGACATTTTTATATTTTCCCAGCAATTACGTATCCTGATTATTCCTAGCCATACATATATATAAGATGGTGCGAGAATCTGAGCAGTCAGTTTGTGTCTGAATTGTGGACCAGTGAAGTGGCTTGATGAGTAAAGACAAGAAGATGTTCTAAGTGAAGCGGTCAGTGAGTGTAAAGGACTGAGTGATAAAATACATTGTGAAGGAAGAGACTTTATTAGCAGCAAATTATTTGTGTGGAATCAGAGAATTATTGTGAAATAAATCAAGTGATTATAGAAATTTTGAGTACAACATCTGTGAAGTTAATTTAAAAAAACTTGGCCTGTACCTAAACAGTACTATGTGCGATGAAATATAAAAATTCTGTATCAGATTGGTATGTTATTTCTCAAAACTTTTTACTTGTTTTTTAAAATCTCTTAAATATAACGTAAACTATAACTGTGTCCTCTCTGCAAAGCTAAAGAAGAAGAAGATTAGAATATTATCTACTGAGGTGTACATGCATAAATTGTTGCAGATATATCCTACAGTCTCTTTTACCACAGACTTTAGTGGAAACACTCCAATACATTTTTCTATGCCTAAGTTATGGACTATTGCTGAACATATGGAGTTTATATTAAAAAAATCACCAGTTAGCTCTTCAAGATTATAACTATGCAATAAACTCTTGTCTTCAGTTACAGATGGATACATTTATGAAGAACGAAGAACAATAATTTAAGAGTTAATATATTATTGTTATTGAGTTCTAGTACTTACCAAAACGGGCCTTGGCAATAATTGGTTTCGTTGCATCACTGGGTTCTCCAGGTCCTGCTTTATTTACGGCTCGGATTCGGAATTCATACTGTGCTCCTTCCTTCAAACCCTCAATTGTTGCTTTAGTAATGTCACCAACAATTTCTTTTCCCATTTCCCAATCTTTTCCAAATTTTTCCTATAATGACAATTAATAAAGAACATAATTTGAATAAAATCTTGACTTCTCCCTTGTATATTTCAAAAACTGATAAATAGGTCAATAATCAAGTGACTAATAGTATTTCCAATTTCTCTTACTTGAATATTCTTATCATCAATATTTAAATGACGAAAGTTATAAAATTTGGAAAAGGAATATTCATATAATAAATTGATTAGAATAGCATAGAATTGAAGTGAATGCTAGATTATTAAATCAATTACAAAAATCTAAAAAACTGACAGTTTGGGGAAAAAAATGCATCCAGAAGTATAAGGAAACAGTCATGAATTTTTAAATTCCTGGGTAAAAGGATTTGATTTGCAAGTTCATCGGTCAACCTGAAGAGGAAACAGGAAACATCCAGGATTGCAAATGAACAATTCAATAATCAGAACAAGTTGATGACAGTAATGTAGGCATTCTGAAACAAGTTTTCAAGATTATTATAACTAACTCATAGTAATTAAAAGAAACCTAATAGGGTTATTTCCTACAAATATTAAATAAAATGTTCTCAAGAATTCTACAAAATTATTAGGTAAATACACAAGCATTTGTACTTACTTTAAATTCAATGACATAGCCAGTAATTGGTGCACCACCATCATTATCTGGTTTGGTCCACTTCAGGTCTGCATGATCCTTATCCCAATCAACAACTTCAACATTGTTAGGTTTACTGGGTTCATCTAAAATATAACAAATGTTTATGTATACAAAACTATATGAAAAGAAAGCAGTACATCCAACCCTTACAAGGGAACTATCAGTATTCTCATATCGACATCTACCTTCAAATTTAGTTAACAAAGTGTTCATCCATCTAGTGAGGAAATGTACCACAAATAACTTGTGAGTTCAAACTGTAATATCCTGTGATCAAAACCAGAATATTTTGTAGCATGGCATATCAACAGTATCAATAACCACAAATTCTGTCTGTTATCTCCATACATTTATTCCTACCTGCACAAGCACTGCCCAAGCATAATATTTAAATGTCAGTGATTTTTTAAAAAGAAATTGGTGTTTTGATTTCAGTTTTTTTTTATTTTTGAGAATTTTCATCATTGAGGGTTTTCTCCAACCAATCTTAGTAATTAACATGAACTAAAAAAAAATAAATAAATATAAATGACTACGGACTTATACACTATCAGTTTGCAACAAACATTCACAATTTTCCCTTAATTAAAGTTCTCCATCATTCTCTGTCCTCTGTGTCTTCATCTGTTACACCAAATTTCCACATTGAATTTTGAATGTTGTTCTTCCAGGTTGTTCTTGGTCTTCCTTTTCTGTTCCTTCTTTCAATTTTCCATGCATAGACGGCCTTTGGTACTCTTCCTTCTTACGTGTCCTTACCATTTTAGCCTTCTGTGTACAATCTCATCCATTATATTTCTTTCGTCCACCGCTGCGGTCTCGAGGTAGCGTGCTGCCTTGTCACGCAGCGGGCCCGGGTTCGATCCCCGGTCGGGGCAGTTTTTCTGGGTGAGGTTTTTATCAGGGTTTTTCCTCACCTGTAAGACAAATGTCAGGAAAACTTTAAGGCCCAAATGGTCCCCGAAATCATATGGCCATCATCTTCATCATCATCATTATCATCATCACCATCATCCTTCACCGGTGTGGAAAGCAACGGGAAGCTACCACACCTACACAATTCCCTAGTAAAGCTGCAAGCATAGCATGAAAATGCTATGATTGCAGTGAAGGACCTGCCTTCGGGCAGAATTACTATGGATGGATGGATATTTCTTTCTGCATTCATCCATTATCTAATTTCTGTATTTCTAATTTTTTCCACTCTAGATTTTTGGCAGCTCTTCTCCAAAAATCCATTTCAACTGAAGTTATTCTGTTGACATGTTGTTGTGTCATTGTCCAGACTTCCAATCCATATAACATTATACTTTCTAGGATGGATTTATAAATTAGTTGTTTTGTTCTGTTAATTTTGTTTTTACTCCATAGTATAGAGTTTAATATTCCTATATTTTTTCTTCCATTACTAATCCTTTTTGCTATTTCTTTGTTTGATGTTCCATCTTTCTCTATAATTGATCCCAAATAAGTAACTTATAATTAAAACTCACAGCAACTTTCTTTGTCTCTTGGCTCAAAACAATATGGAGACGCTGACATAAAAAGTTTTGCTTATGAGAATATTGGTAATTCCCCCATTAGTATAACAAAATAATATATTTATTAGAAAACTCTATATCAGAGAGCACTTTTCCAGTCTGAAATCCCCAGATAATTGAATAGTTCTTATGTTACACAGGGTGTCCCATTTATCTTGACCACTCAAAATATTTTTGTACATAAATACAAAAAGAAAAAAATTGTTTTATACAAAAGTTGTCCAATTATGAGGGGGAATAATACGGATGGTTAGTGAACTTTGTATTGTTATTTATGAAACTAGATATAAATACTAACTTTGTGTTTTTCAAGACATTATGTATTTTTTTCTTCAATGCATTAATTGAATGTTCTGTCTGATTATTACTCATATAACATTTTAACACAATTGTAAATTACAATGTAATATAAATCTAAATTAAAAATCAACACTGTACAATGTAAAGATAAGTACATACCCCAGGGATCTTTAGCAAGAACTGTCTTGGCAAACAGCACAGGCTCTGATGTTCCAATTTTGTTCACTGCTCTAATACGGAATTTGTATTCTTTCTTTGGAATTAAGTCTTCACATTTGTACTTTGTAGGTTCGTTCAGTGGTATCTGAGCAACATTGTCCCAACCACCTATTGAAAGCAAAATCATAATTAAATCACATAAAACAAAACATTCACAGCAACACTTTATTTTATTTTATTTCTAATTTCTGCACAGAATTCCAGTATTATTATTTTATATATATTTACTTATAAACAGGATTGCAATTTAATAAAACATCTTCCCGTGCCCAAAGCATTTAAAATTTTCATCTTCTTTCTCCATTCTTCTCTATCTTCCCATTCCATTTCTTCCAGACCTAACTTCCTCACACCTCTTCCTATATCATCCATCCATTTAAATCTAGATCGACCTCTCTTTCCTTAATAAGAATTAATGAATTGTGAATTCTTCTTTCCTCATGCATCTATGTTTTTTAACACAGAACTGCACTTTTCCAAGTGGAATCCATTCTAAAGCTTTTCTGGATAATCTTGTCTCTGGCACTTTATGTATATGACCCTGCCATTGTAGTTGTCTGTATCTAGCAAAATCTAATAATGAATTTGGACTTTCATTTGTTGTCTGATGATTGTATTTCTGATTTTTTTCCAATTTACAATGTCTAGTTGAGTCCCGCGCCGTAGCTGAGTGGTTAAGGCAGGAAGCCTTGGTGCAGAGCTACGAGACTTGCGCTGGTTCGAGTCTCCATGGGGGAAGAAATTTTCTCGTGGTATTTTGGCCAGTATGGGACCGGTGCCCACCCAGCATCGTGATGCATTTGGGTAGCTACAATAAGTAGCGGCTCCAGGTTGAGAAAACCAGCTATAACGGCTGGGGGACTCGACATGCTGACCACATGTCACCCCTACACTGGCTGATTATCATCTACCTCTGTGATTGACACATGTGGATGTGAGGCCAGCAGCCGGTTGATAGACTAAGGGCCTTGTAGGCCTGTCGCGCCAGGAGTTTTTGTTTGTTTTAGTTGAGTGTCTAAACCAATCCGCCATAGTCTGTCCCAAGCCAGGTTGAAAAGGGTGAGGGGGACGAGTAACACCTCATAAAATAACTTTGGTTCAGCTTGCCTAGCTGATAGTACCTTGTGAGGGCCTCTTGCCAGGGTTACGGTAAAGACCTCAATGGCAGATAAGCGGGGAAGGAGTCCTTTGGTATGGTGTACCTGGTAGAAGAGGCAATTAACTATACATCTACTGCCTTGTAGATTAATGTTGGTTCGATAAAGGCTAGATAAAGATCACATCAATCAAAATTTACCTGGTACTCCAGGTTGGGGTTCATGCATTAGGCCAGCTCCCCTATTCATCATTAACCCTTTAGATGCCGTGAGCCGATTTGATCGACTCTGATGTTTCTGTCCATTACCTGCCAGACAATATACTTAAACTACTTGCAAAGCCGATCACATCGGGGTTGCGATTTAAATCTCTGATACAAGAGATTTTACCAGTGGCATGCAGAGGGTTAAAACAAGTAATTGCTAAAAAAAATAATAAAAAAAACAAAAGACTAATTTTGTATACATATACATATATAGGGCTTCCAATATAAACCCTGACCGGCCTCACGGGGTTTCACCCGTCAGGCAGCGCTCTCTCCTCGTCCGCATTTCACTCTGCCAGCCGCTCATCCTTGAACTAGTCAGTTTACTATCTTTCGACAAGATGAGACGTCAGCTGACATTAGAGCAGCGCATTTATGTGTGTAAATGTTATTATAAATACGTATCAGCTCGTCGCGTTCGCGAGGAATTTATTCGGAACTTCCCTGGACAATTACCTCCTTCCAGATCGACAATCCATGATCTTGTGACTAAATTTGAGACCACTGGTTCAGTACAAAATAAGAAACACACGCGAAGGCATACGGTTCTCACCGAAGAAAAATTAGACGAAATTGGCGAAAATTTGGAACGTTCACCACAAAAATCATTACCGAAATTAGCACAAGTTGGGATTTCAGTATCTTCTGCAATTGTTAAAACTCAAACCTTACAAGTGTACACGTGTTCATTGTCTAAACCAAGGTGATCCCATATCACGTGTGCGTTATTGTGAGTGGTTTTTTTCATCAGTGACTGAAGGAACCACATTTCCAGCATTTTCTATAAGGTAAGAAACAGTTCAAGGACGGGTGGCAGGCAGGGTGAATTGCGGGAGGAAGAGACAGCACTGTGTGCCGAGTGAAACTCCGTGAGGCCGGTCCGGTTTTATATTGGAAGCCCATTATAATTTGCTTTGCCTGCCATGCTAGCTCAGATGGTAGCTTCCTGACTAACAGGTCCAGCTTCAGTATCCAGTAATTTTATATATACATTTTTATCAATCTCATATCTAAGATTGTGAGACAGAATTGAATTAAATTCCATACACCTCTTCAATACACATCTTGGGAAAATATATGGTACTGTTGACATCAGTCAGACGGGGTCATTAAGCCTGGCATTCAACTTGCTGCTTATTGATGGAAGTTAGGCTACATGCCAGCACCAGATTTAATAATTTCCCTTCTTTTCATCATCATCCTTCACACAACACACATTTAAACATATATTCTTCCTACACTCCTCTCTATGCCTTGCATAAGTATACATCATTCACTTAATATGGTCTCCCAAAGTGGTGAATTAATTAAAAACACACCACACTAACAACATCTATCTGCTAGAGCAGAACTCAGTGCACATAATTTGCAGTCAGTAGCACTGGAAACTCACACTTGTCAGTTTTGCAAGTGTTTGATAATATTTAAGACATGCAATATACAGAGTCTAAGAAGAAACAAACCTTTGACACTCATATCCAAGCGCTCAACAACATAATGTTGTAGGGGAAGTCCACCATCATCCTTACATGGTTTCCAATGCACAACGCATGAAGTCTGGAAGACATCTGTTACATCAATATCCAGTGGTGGTGATGGTACATCTGTAAATATTCATAATTTATATTACTACTAGCTAATACCCAGCATGTGCTGCTAGGCCAAATTAAATTAAATATGATTATTAAATTTTTGTTTCAGATCAACTCCTACACCTAGATAGAAAGTAATAGATAGCGGCTAAAAATTCATAATACTTGAAAACTTACATGTATAAAGGTATACAATACGATGAAACAAACATGGTGATTGCTAGAATCAATTTTTAATTTCTTATTTCTGATAAATCCCCATTTCTAACAGTCTGATTTTGCTAATTTTTAGATATATACCTCAGTTTACTTTAATATCATATACAGATTATATTATTTTGAGTCTGTTTATCTTGCCTCAATATTAATGTTGATTTGTTCTTGAACATGTTTCGATTGGATATCAATCATCCTAAGCATCTTGCCCAGATTGGTTGGATTTATGTTGTAAACCCTGGATGTCGATGTCAGCTCCCTCCTGTGGTTGGCCAAAGAACCTCCAAACGAGGTCACGTTCCATCGGTATTTTTAAATTCATAACTGTTTTTGTTCTTCTGAATAAAGATTTTTTCCCAAATAGTCAGCTCTTTTGTATATTCTAACTGTTTATTAATTTAGTGTCCCAATTTATATTATGTTTTTCAGACCAAACATGAGCAGCAACTGCAGATTTTTCTATTTCCCCATTTTTAATATTTCTTATGTGTTCTTTGGTTCTAATTTGTAGGTTTCTTTTTGTTTTTCCTATATATATATATATGTCAGAATTTTGAAATACCGATGAAACATGACCTCGTTTGGAGGTTCTTTGGCCAACCACAGGAGGGAGCTGACATCGACATCCAGGGTTTACAATATAAATCCAACCAGTCTGGGCAAGATGCTGAAGATGATTGATATCCAATCGAAACATGTTCAAGAACAAATCAATATTAATATTGAGGTAAGATAAACAAACTCAAAATAATATAATTAAAAGAACCTCAAAATATTACTTCCTTAAATAAAACATCATATACAGAGTTTTGTTGTAAAACATTGAAAATTGTAACCTCTAGAGCAATTATATTAAATTAATGTTGGGAAGTAAACATTATGAGGTATAATCATTAAAATTCATCGGAGAACATATTGTTTAAACAATTCACCTCATAGGATTCATGCTTCCATGATATCGCGATTTCAAACATAGTCATGTTCATCTTCAGCCATAACTCCGAGTTATGGCTGAAGATGAACATGACTATGTTTGAAATCGCGATAGTTATGGCTGAAGATGAACATGACTATGTTTGAAATCGCGATATCATGGAAGCATGAATCCTATGAGGTGAGTTGTTTAAACAATATGTTCTCCTATGAATTTTAACTCTAGAGCAATATTTTAAATCTTTTTTTCAGGTCAACTCCTACACCTATTGGTTTTTTAGAGCATAATAGATGGCAGCTAAACACTTGCCATACTTTAAAATCCTGTATGTACAACATTTAAAGTCAATCAACCAACTAATTTTCGAGTTTTGCGAGGACAAACAAACGCAGACTGAATTTTTATATATAAAGATTAACCAATATTATTTACGGTCATTATCTTTTTTGTTTCCTAGAAAATAAGTAAATCTCATTCCAAGAATACAGAATTGGTTTTCTGTCATAATTATTCATCTCCTTTGTAGTTTATTTGTAGATTTACATTTAAAATTCTCTTTCTAAATTTTATTTAAAGATTCATAAATTTATTATTATCTAACAATTTTTATTACCTACTATGCTAACAAAACTCCATGGTGTGACATGTCCTTGGCCTATCAGCCAACTGCTGACCTCACATTCACATGCATTAATTACAGAGGTGGATAATCATACAGCCAGTTTAGAGGTGACATATGATCAGCAAATCAGTTCCCCCAGCTGTTGTAGCTGGTATTTTCAACCTGAAGCCACTACTTATTGTAGCTACCCAAATTCCTCATGAATCTGGGTGGGCTTTGGTCCCATTCAGGCCGAAATTTCATGAGAAAATTTCTTCCCCAATGGGGACTAAAACCAGTGCAAGTCTGTAAGCTTTGTAGCAAGGCATCATGCCTTAAACCACTCGGCTAAGGTGCAGAACATCTACTACACAAATGAAGCAGTTTATAGTACATCTGAAGTTCCAATATAGGGCCTACAACCAAAATATATAGCCTGGATTTAAATAACATATGAATGAACAAAATATAGAAAACTAAATTCTCTAGCAAATTTTCATAAAACCTGCTCTAAAACAATTTTATAAATATATGCAATTCATATAGTTTATAGATGTGCTGACTTCAATTCTTTTAAATTTTGAATATTAAATACAGCCTAATTGTCGAGTCATCTATTAAGTTAATAAATTTACCAACAGCTGCACATAAGGCAACAATGTTTAATCTAGACCATGATTGAATATAGGGTGATATCTGTAGTCTTAACATATAGAGGTTGGATGTAATATAGGGCCTATGTGTACTGATTTCAAGTTTGAATTTCTTGTGGTAAATACAATAAAAAAGCCTAATATATTTTCAGCCACTCGCCGACATTATAAAATAATGCTCCAATAAATTTCTGTAATTTTTTTTTAATGGAAGCTGAAACCTGCCTCGAAATTTCTATCAAAGAAGAATTGTGATACCAAGAATATGTCCAAAAACTGCCATTTTTAACTGCAAGGCATAGAAATCAAAACCAAAATCCAGCAATGGCAACCCACTGTGCAAAGCTGATGCACTTCCTGCATGAGTAAAATGGAGTGCAGTGAGGTGGGATGCAGCACAGAAGGCAGGTTGTGAGGGTTATCCAATCCTCCAATTCAGGAGTTGTATTACTTCCTCGAGTTTAAATGAGAGATTTGGTGCTGGAATTTAGTGCCTTTGCAGTTAAAAGTGGCAGATAATTTTTTGGACACAACTTTTCTCTCAGAGAAATTTCAAGATAGGTTTTGGCATGCAATTGTTGGCAGTATCCTTCTAAGAAAACCATAGATTTATCATTGAAGTGCAGATTACCAGTCCAATGTAACTCCCATAGATAGATCAACCAGTTCAAAACACAATGAAATCATCTGGAAAATATTCTTAAAATATGTAAAGCACATGTGACTATATTCTAAACATGCTATTTTTTAAATTACTGCAATATATTTGTAGTCAATGAAAAAAAAAAGGTATTACATCTCACATATATTTTGGTAATTATGTCTATAATTTAAATGGAGAAAACCATTCTAATTCTATTTATTCCACCTCAAGCACTGCATATATGCATAAGATACGAGTACTTATGATGAAGTACAAGTCTGTTACATTTAAATTCTTAAAAATTGGATTAAAACAGAAAGGTAGAATTATAAATCATATTTAGGATATTTTTAAACTTGCAGTGAAGTAGATTATGAAAATTAAAAGTATTAAAACTCATCAATTGAGTATCAAATTTATTACAATTCCCTAAATATTGAGCATCCATCTACATTACATGACTATCTTATAACTTGGCAGTGAACAAAATGCAGTGCTATTACATTCTTCCCTCGATTATACATCTCTCATAATCCAGGCCAGTGTTCTCCTCTTCTCCTCTTTTTCAACCAATCAGCATCAATATCCATATCAATTGAATTGGAACAGGTATCACCAGCAAAACAATGCTACATAATAACCAATAACAATGATGATGTAATTGAATGCCTCCCAAACTTACAATTAAATCATGTGATCACAGGGAAAGCCCATCATAACATGACTAGAAGAGGAGCATTATGTCATAGAATTCTAGAGTATGTACAGCACTAATATATTTTGGTTCACTGCCAAGTTAGAGTTGTCTGAGTTTTCATCTAGGACTAAAGCTTTGGAAGCCTCAAAGAGGCATAAGATTCAAATGAATGGCTATGAATTCTTTTTTAAAAATAGGTTTACCTTGCATGTTGACATTGATATTCGCATCCTCCCCTTGGGCATTGGAGATTTTCAGCTGATATACACCAGACAAATTGCGAGCAGGCTTCTTGATTTTGAATATTGCTTTATCTTCTTGTACAACAACTTCCACTTCTTTCAAAGGTAGTATCTTTCCATCCTTGATTAACTTTGCTTCTACAGGAGATGTTCTTGTTCCCTCAACTGTAATTATAATAGTGAAATATTATTAAATTTAAAACAGAATACTTCACTCTTTTGTGCAATGTGGGAACAGGAGGAGGGAGGCTGAACTTCATAATTAGTATCTGATTACAGTGAAACCTGTCTTGGCCAGAACCTTTATAAGAAGGAAACCTGTGAGGGAGTTGGGAAACTCTTCAGTCATCCCATAGTTGAGTTCCTTCTCGTTTTCGTTTAATAGAGGAGTTGTTTTGTATTGCCGTGCAAACTGTGCTATGTTACATACACTATATTGTCTGTATTTCAGTTCAATACATTATGTCTTTAAAGTGTGCATGTAAAACCCTTACACTGTGTGAGAAAATTCAAGCTTGTAATTTGGGAACCCTTTATAAGAAGGAAAACTGCCAAGACGGAAATATATTTAAGGAACCGTCATGTTCCTTCATAGGCAGGTTTTACTGTATTACTGTGCTGAAGTAATTGAATATATAATTATTTCTTTTAAATTTGTGGTCATGTACCAAAGTAGGCCTACAGTTCAAGGCAGCAATATTTTGGAGCAGGAAATTTTCTCTTGCTAAAATGAGAGTATCAGCTGAAATGCAATGTTTGTGATACTAATATAAATTTTTACACTTATATATACTTATGGGATAATTCACTAAATGTCAGTAACTTTATTCATGGATCTATATTTGTTCATCTGAATATATATCTTTTTCCTTTTTGTTCAGAAGAACAAATATAGATCCATGAATTCTGAAGTTCCTGGTGAGCAAAATTTAATCTCGAAGTTCATAAAATCGGAACCAGATTGCAGTTCAGAACATAATGGTAACAGCAAAATTTCAACAGCCAGAATTTGACTGATGACGGAGGCAATGGTCTTTGAAACCGGTATTGTTAAAACACAGAACTATATGAGTTGAGATGAAAGAAAATTTAGCCGACTAAATTTACCTCATAGTGTTACTTCCCACTTTAATTTTAATTAAATCTTGAGTTTAACTTCATTTTAAAACAATTACGCAACAACAACCTACATCAATTTTTTTTGTAGATATGAAACTCTAATAATAACAAATTGTATTATTTTAGAAGAATAATAAGGTATATAATTACGTTGAATTGTTTCTTGACTCACCTCATACTTCTTAACTTCCTAGCAGATCCGGATTTCTTCACTGTATTTGTGACATTCTCAATGTTGTATCACGTTCACAGTGAACGTAATACAGCATTGAGAATGTCACAAATACAGTGAAGAAATCTGGATCTGCTAGGGAGTTAAGAAGTATGAGGTGAGTCAAGAAACAACTCAACAAAATTAAAATAAACCTCATAGTGTTATTTCCTACCTACATAACTTAAGGTACATAATATTTTACATATATATACAGAATATTCTGATAGAATTTGACTATTGAAGAAAGAAGTCCTATAAATTTGGCTCCTAAAATAAATATCTTCTAAGTAATTAAGACTTTTGTCTGTACATTCTTACCTCTTATGGTTGTTTTTGTCGAACATGTTTCAAGAGGTAAGAATGTACAGACAAAATGTCTTAATTATTAAACAAACCTCTTTATGTTACTTCCAATTGTATTTTTAAATATTCTAAGTACTTTTCAATACTACAGCATTATGTAAAAAGGAACATTTGTTTTATATTTTTTATAATATTTTATAATAAATAATTATTTTATCCTTATAGAATATGAATTTACCTGTATATGGTACTTCAAATATGATTGGTTTGTTTGCTGGTCCTTCCACGCGATCAGGAAAGTTAATAATAGGCTTTGTTTCACCCTTCTTGACGACAACTTGACAAGTTGATGACATCTGACCAGATTCACACTTGAATTCACCAGCATCAGTCATCTCTGCTTTATTAAATATCAACTGATGTTTGCCACCACCCAAATTCTTTATCTCCACCCTAGAGGAATCAAGTAAAATATTTATACTACCAGTACGTACACATACTGCAGGTACATGAACTATTTGCACTGCATACTTTTATTATATTTAATTTTAAAAATCTGAATTACTATATTTTTTTTAAGTCCATACCTTTCTGACTCTTTCACGGGTTCTCCATTGAAGAACCATTCTGCAGTAGCTGTCTGATCTTGCAGTTCAACATCAAGAATCAGCTTGTCTCTTTCAATGACAGTAGTATCTTTTAGTTTCTTATTAAATCTATTTTGATCTGAAAGGAAATTAAAGAACCATATTTTAGTTGGCACACAGTAATAAGAAAGAAAAAAAAATGTAATGAATTTCAATGTAATACAATAGGTTAAACTATACATCAATTTACTTACATTGTACAATGAGTTCACATTCTGTTTTGTCTGCATTTGTACTACAGGAATATTTTCCAGCATCCGTAACTTTACAGTCTTTGATTACAATCTTCCTCTTTCTGCCTTCTTTTATTATTTGGACCCTGTAAGATACAAAATATACAATACAAATGGACACCATATATGTAGTAGTCTACTACATACATCCATACTTGGTGATATGGGTGCTTCCTAGAGCAAATTTCTTGACCAAGCTAATTTAGTTATGGTTATTTCTCTACAGATGTTAGCGACTGACATGTGGTCAGCAAACTGCATCAATGAAACATCTAGCAGGCAACTAAGATTTTATGGAAAAGGCCAGTCAAATTATGCTCAGAGGTACTAATTTAGGCTTGAGGTTCTTTTATGAGCCTGAAAAACTTCGGACTTGAGACCCATGACTTAAAGTCCCTCCCAGAGGACTTGTCCCTTGGATTTTCCCATCATAAAAATCCATCGACCCTAACTTGGTTTGAACCTGTGACTCTCAGGACCGGAGGCAAGGAATATAACCCCTAGATTACCAAGGCCGACACACCATATATGTGATGTAAAAATATAAATACATAGAACATCTGATGACTTCAAGACAATTCTGTACAATCAGCTCATACAATTAATTAATTCTTACTTTTTTAAAATATAAAGTTGTCCATATAGGGAAGTTCTAATATTTTTTAAACATATAGTACATTAATAATTGAGTTTGTATTTTTTTTAACATTCTTACTTTGTATGATTGTTTAGTTGGACATGTCTTTCAAAGCTGTTTCCCCATCTTCAGCATTGCACAAACTGGTTTTTTCTGTTTGGTTCTTATACGTAAAAATCAATTTGTGTTTTCCTTCCTTAGACTTCAATTGTCTGATTTATTTTAAAATCATTAGGAAGTAACATTATGAGGTTTAATTTAATAATTAAGTTTGTAATTTTTTAACATTCTTACCTTATATGATGGGGCAACAGCCTTGAAACATATGTCCAATTAAACAATCATATGAGGTAAGAATGTTAAAAAAAATGCAAACTCAAATATTAAAATAAACCTCATAATATTACTTCCTAATGATTTTAAAATATAGTACATTAATAAGATAAATACAAAATTAAAAATAAAACAATGAATTTTATTTATGACAATTATAACAGTTAATACTTGCCATTCAATAATGATAGTGTAAATTATAGGCCCTTCTGAAGTAAGTCTCTTTATACACAATGTTCAATAAAAAGATGGAGCATTAAAACAAGAAAATCAGGAAAGATTGCTAATATTCTAGGTTTGTATTGAAAATTTTATCGGGTTAGACTCAGTAAGCTTACAACCAGCCAGGTGAGTTGACCAAGCCTCTCCCTAGGCTTGCATTCCACAAGCAGTTAAGTCGTCTCTTTGTTATGTTGTCATATGAGCGCAGAGGTGAAAATAGGATTGTAAGTGAATAGCAAGTTTTTTTTTTTCTGTCCTAAGCTGTAGCTTTTATTATATAATCAGGAATAATTATTAAACACATAATTAGATGCTTCATAATATAAACTCTAAAAACATTAGCAAACTGTTTGTCAAAATAAGACAAAAAAGTTCAAAACTCTTTGGAATAATTTGCCTAGAGCGAAAAGTCCCGTAACGTAACGACGCTGTTAATTACATTATTTACAAACAAATTTTCAAAAGAGGTCCCCCATCTATCTCTATTGTTTTAAAATTTTATTTCAAGGTCAAGATATCTAAAAAATAGTTTTTTTCACATCATAACTTTTAAATGATGTACTCGTAAAAAATTATTTATTATGATTTCGGTAGATTATGCTACTTCCTCTACAAAAAAATCGTCTACATTTTTCTTACCCCAAATTCATGAGATATTGCAATTTTAAAAATTATAAATAATATTCGCTCATAGATTGCACATATACATCATCGAGTCTGCAAATTTTATTACAGTACCATAATCTACAGAATCTGGAAAAATTTGCTACTAAAAGTTTACCTAACGGTTAATAGCTATCCGATAGGCCATAGTAATGAAGATTGGAAAGATATTGCTCCGTTAGTCTTCATCCCCATGAATGTTGAGCATAATTAATATTCGTGGTAGGACGAGTTGTCAAGCTAACCATCCCCTCTTATCTGGCTTTACTTGTTCACCCATTCTTGAGCCAAGTCACCTCACCTCCTGGCGTCCTTCACAAGGCTTCACAAAGGAGAGTTACCTTGGTCCTTTTCCTGTCACTTGTTGATATGTCAACACCTTCACAAATTTGTATGGCTACTCTATAAACGATTAAAAACAACACAAATCTATTTAAGTTCACTTTACCATATTTATGATATCACATAATGAGCAGTTAAAAGAATTACACCTATATACTAAATGTAAAAAAAATAGATTTCTATTATTCTAAATTATTAAAATTTTACATAAAGAGCTTGAAATGGTAGAGTTTGGGAAATTTTATTTCTTTTTCAAGTGGATAATTTCAATTTTCAAAATTTATGAATAGTTAAAATATATAATTTAAAAATATTATTAAAATCATTTTCCAGAAAACTAAAGAACAAAAAAAAAAAAAATATATATATATATATATATATATATAATATGTAACCAAGGATTTCATCATGCTCTTTTAAACTGATGTAAATTGTAGAACTGATTAATTTCATAATAAATAAAAATTGTACAAAGAGAAAATAAGTCTCGAAGCATTAGTATTATGGATATAGAGAGGAATGGAACATGAGAAATGGATAGACAAAATAAGAAACAAAGTTAATGAAAGAAGAATGATGATGGATACAGCAAAGAAAAGGAAAATAAATTGTCGGGTCTACTGGCTAAGAAAAAACTTTCTGCTGTAGGTTTAATGGTGGATAGATTAACTGCCAACGGAAGATATAAGACCACTTTCAATATAAGGATAAACAGAATGAATGCATATGAACATGGAAGCAGGTATAATGGAGAATTATATTATTTTGAGTCTGTTTATCTTACCTCAATATTAATGTTGATTTGTTCTTGAACATGTTTCAATTAGAACAAATCAACATTAATATTGAGGTAAGATAAACAGACTCAAAATAATATAATTAAAAAGAACCACACAATATTACTTCCTAAAATAAAACATTAATGGTGAAAGTTGAGTTTGCAATGAAGGACCTACCCCTGGGCACAAAACTGTGAATGAACAAATGAAATTGTTTGTCTGTTCAATTCTTACCTCATATCGTTGTTTATGTTAGACATGTTTCAAAGCTTGTTAGCCTCATCTTCAGTAGTCACAGACTGGTTTTTTCCAAGTTGTTGGCCCTGGATCTCGACTTCTGCTCCCTCTTTCTGTATCCAAAGTACTTGCTAATTAGGTTTCTTTCTCCAGGAATTTCAAAATTCATTATCCTCTCCTTTTTCTTCTGTATGTAGATTTTTTTCCCATATGGTGAGTTAATTGGCAATTTCTTTGGACCACACAAAGAGGGAGTAGAAGTCGAGATCCAGGGCCAACAACTTGGAAAAAACCAGTCTCAAGATAAAGCTAATAAGCCTTGAAATATGTGTCTAACAGAAACAATGATATGAGGTAAAGAATTAAACATTCAAAACTTTTTTATTTATTTTAAAATCATTAGGAAGTTACATTATGAGGTTTAATTTAATATTTGAGTTTGTATTTTTTAACATTCTTACCTCATATGTTTATAGTGTTGGACGATCGTTCCAAAGTTTGTGAACAAGCTGAAGATGGAGCAATAGTTTTGAAATGATTGTCCAACAGAATAAACATATGAGGTAAGAATGTTAAAGAATACAAACTCAAATATTCAAAACTTATTTGTAAGTAAAAGCTCATAATGTTACTTCCTATTATATTTTTCAAATGAAATTGATTTTAATATTAAATGTATCATTGTCATATTCTTTTAATAACTATACATTCATTTCTTACCAATAATAGTAACTGTGGTAGTTGTTTTATCCTCTTGCTTCTCAATTCTGCAAGAGTATTCACCACCATCTTCAATTTCACAATTCTTAATTGTAAGTCTGCATACACCAGACAGCTCTTTGCTAGTATCATACTTGTCACTGTCCTGTTACATCACAATATCAATTTGTTTTAATAGTTTTACAGGGATATATTTACATATCCTAACAAGTAATTATAATCATACAAGGGTGGATCAGAAAGTAATGCACAATAGTTTTTTTCTGATTTGGTATTGCAGATAGGATATTGAACACCGAGATATAGCTTGAAGTTTTCACTATGGATATATTTTTTTTTTCATGTGCATGTTTGCATGTTACTGTCACCAACATGTGAATAACAGCAAATTAAATTTTTGTGGGCTAAAGGACATAACCTGACAAGGAAACTATCAATCATTGCATGCCAAAACCTGCCTTGAAATTTCTCCAAGTAAAGCGTTGTGATATACCAAGGCCATTCCAAAAAATTATCAGCCATTTTTAACTGCAAGGCACTAAGGCTCAAATCTATGAATGCATTAGATCGTAAAAGTCATTCTCTGCCTGTACTCTGCTGAGAAAGTTGTATCCAAACACGTTTTTGCATACTCAAAAATCTGTTCATGCGATGACAATTGTTGAAATTCCTAAGCTACCTGGCTAGGTGACTTAGCAGAGAAACAAATTGTGAGCAACCCGATGGGAACCGATGTAGTTTGAAAACTTGCTGCGTACCTTGATGCTTTATCCCAAGATGTCGAACCTTGAAGACTTCGATCATGCTTTTGGTATACGCAGCAGAGAAGAGGAATTTGATAGAGTCTACCAAAGAATTTCAACTGGAAGAACAGGAGAATCACCATAATATTGTGCGATGCAGACGTCATCGTATACAGTATTATTTGTGGGACGCAAGCGTAAATGCATTCCTCTAGCAGACGAAAATAACGGAAGTGGTTTTATCACTGAGAATTCTGGGTAATTTCTTGCCAATATTACGAAAATGACGACTTTCATGCATGACCAGTTAGTGGGTAGCTAATTTGATCTTTGTACTTGCTCACGGAAAGTCAGCTCACCAGTGATTGGAAGCAATTTGAGTAGAGACTAATGTATTGTTTATTTTTTATTATTTCACTCACCTCATACTTATGAAGTATGAGGTGAGTGAAATAATAAAAAATAAACAATATTAAAGAACCTCATAGTGTTATTTCCTATCTACATAACTTAAGAGACTAATGTATTTGCATGTGGCCCTAAGTCAAACAGGAAGCTCACTGCTATGCACGGCTGGTTGCCATTGCTGGATTCTGGATTTGATTTCTGTGTCTTGCAGTTAAAAATGGCAGAGTGGATATGGCCTTGGCACATCACAATGCTTCTCTGTGAAAAATTTCAAGGAAAGTTTCGGCATGCAATTGTTGACAGTTCCCTTGTGAGTAAAATTCACAGGAAAATGTTTGACATGTGTGGGGAAGTGTGTATGGACTGTAGCAATGTCTCCAGGTGGTACTCATTCTTCAAGGACAGTTGTGAGAACCTTTGCAATTTTCCATATTTCAGTCTGCTGGCCAGCGAATGATAAGCTTGGACCACTTAATGCATTATGATGCAGAAAGGCATGCCTTTCTGAAAGGACCTGTCCAAAAATGTTGGCCATTGCTTTGAGACATACAAACGTGTGATCAGCTGTCCACAGATCACTATACTCCAACCGAATGTCTTCTATGAACAGGGTATACTGAAACTGATACCATAAAGGAAGAAAACTGTTTAGAAAGTTGGCTTGTGTGTAGAAATGTAGCTAAAAGATATGAGTTCTTTTATGTGTATGTTTTTCTTTATGTATTAAATTTTTAAAAGAATTATTGTGTGTTACTTTCTGATCCACTCTCATATAATAAATGATGATAATTTTATTTAAAACATTAATATTTTAATGTTGAGTGATTCCGGGCCATGTGACCATGGTCCATTACTGGTGTTCCTACCATACGTTTCTCCTTCAACTGTGGAGCAGAGTACCTAGAAGTACTCGCCACTGAAGATGCCCTCCACAGCTGAGGGAGAAACGTCTGGTAGGAACACCAGTGATGGACCACGGCCACAGAGCCTGGAATCACTCAACATTATGATTACCGGCTGTAAAAGCCTACATTCAACCATTAATATTTTGTTCATTATGTATTGAAAATATAAGCTACAAAATATATTTAATATCTTTCACATCTTATAATAATACATTATAGAAATTGTATACATTTTATTAAAGAAACAACTGGCAGGAATAAAAATATGGACTGTATTTGAAAATTTTTGTCAATATTATCATATTAAAGAAATGAGTATATTAATTTTTATACATACAGAAATCCTCTTGTCTCCCTTCCACCAGGATATCATTGCTAAACTGTTGCTAAGAGTACATTCCATAATTGTTTCATGTTTGGTGAAGCCGTCAATCTTCTTGCTCAGTGGTTTCAGGAATGTATAAGTAGGATCAGGTTCTAGACATAACAAAAAAAATATGTATATAGCCCATACATTGCTCATCTAGACATGGGATCTCCCCTAGTGGGAGTTTCTTGACAAGATTAATATATTTATGCTTATTTCTCTACAGATATTAGTGAGTGACATGTGCTCAGCACACTGCCTCAATGAGACATCTAGTAGGCAACTAAGGTATTATTTGGATGGAGAAGAACTGTTCAATTTTGCTCAGAGTCATTAATTTAGGCTTGAGGTTCCTTTATGAGCCTAAAAATATTCATACTCAGGACCCATGGTTTAAAGTCCATACTGGAGAACTTGTCACTTAATTTTTCCATCCTAAAAATCAATTGACCCCAGCTGGGTTTAATCCTGTGACCCTTGGGACCAGAGGCAAGGAACATAACCAGTAGACTACTGCACCCAACAATAAAAGAATAGTTTTAGTGAATATTTGAAAATTTCAATTAAAATAGCTGATTATATAAAGGGAAAATACTGTATTAACAGGCCTTGAAGATTCATGAAGGGTATGTAACAATTCAATATTATCAACAAATGGTTTTAGTCAATACTAACAAAACTCAAACTAAATTCCGTTGAGGTAGTAGTCACAAAGTAAAATGTTAAAATATTTACCTTTTGGCAGGTGACATCGTCCTCAACTGCGTTAGTGTAGCACATATTTCTTCTGCTGATGATGGAAGCCGACTTCTAAAAGGCCTACAGTTACTAATTTTAAATAATTTTAACACAGTTGAGGATGACGGCACAAGCCAAAAGGTAAATATTTTAACATTTTAAATGGTTTTAGGAGTTGGTCAGATTAATAATTTATACTCTGATCAACTTTACTTCAAGAAAGATTTGGCTCTCATTTTAAAAGAGGTTTAAAAACTTCTGGCCCAGTCTCGACACAAACAAGGAAAGAAAAAATATCCACATCTGCTCTGCCTGAGATTGAAATTAAGTTCTTGAATCTGTAGCCAGAGCCTTGCCACCTAAGCTACTTAGTCAACAACCAATTATGCATTTCAATTTAATTTATAAATTACAAGAAATTTAAGTAATATACTTAATGTAATGATATATACTGAAAAATTAAATACATATTATATCTCACAAGGGAACTGTCAACCATTGCATGCCAAAACCTAGCTTGAAATTTAGCCCAGATAAGCATTGTGAAGTACCAAAGTCATGCCCAAAAATGATCTGCTTGTTTTAACTGCAAGACACTAAATTCCAGTTCCAAACCTCTCATTTAAACTACAGGGAAGTAATACAACTCTTGACTTGGTGGATTGGATAACCCTCATAATCTGCCATCTGTGCTGCATCCTCACAAAACTCTGCTCTATTCAAGCAGGAATGTCCATCTGCTTTGCACAATGGGTTGCCATTGCAGAATTCTGGCTTCACTTTCTGTGCCTCACAGATAAAACTGGTAGATATTTTTTTGGACATGGCCTTGGTACATCGCAACTCTTGTCTGGGAGAAATTTCAATGTATGTTTCGCCATGCAATGGTTGACAGTTCCCTTGTCACTCCGCTATCAAAATCTTATACTCGTAATTTGTAAAATATAGCATATAAAAATGTGGCCCCTATTATCAGTCCTAGAAACATTGTTTTATGCACTAAAATCTAAGATTACATCACAGATTGATATGTTTGTGTAAATGGAACTGATTTGTTTCCTGATACAAAAGTAAAATGTGTGTGTAATATCTATGTAATATTATTAGATATTAAATTAATATTAAGAATCTAAAGCTATTACTATGATTGAAATAAGTAAATTAATGTACACAACTATTGTAATCAATAGTAAATAGAAGAATTCATGTCTGAACTAGAAATCAAATCTGAATTAACTCAGTGATCTGGAGCATCAGCACGTAAAGCTGAAGGTTCAGGATTTGATCCCTGGTTCAGGCATAAATTTTTAATATTTTGAAAAGAAAAATTAGCATCTGAATCAGGAATTGAACCCAAAACCTCTAGCTCTGTAGGCTAGTGTGCAAACCATTACACTATTTCAGGCTTCTGATGCAATCATTAATTCTTTTTTTCCCTTATACAATTCTCTTTATCGTCAGAAGCAGATAGCCATTACTAGCAGTGTAATCCGCCAAATTTCTAATTCAAGAAGACATTTTAGTGAGAATTTTACACAACTTTTAAAGCAGTTAAGCATGACATTTTCATGTATCAATTTAAATTATAACATTTGCAATGATGGACAATTATTATTTTAAAAAAAAACACTGAATCGGGATTTGAACCTGAAATCTCCAGCATTGTATTGCTAATGTGCAAACCATTACACTATTTCAGACTTCTGATGCAAATGTTAATTCTTCTTCCTCATATATCCCGATTCAGGCATTAATTTTTTTAAAGTAATAATTGTCTATCATTGCAAATGTTGTATCTGTATTTAAATTAATACATAAAAAATGTATCCTTACCATTGATTACAATACCAGTAGATCGTATAGAAAACATTCATGAAGTTTTTAAAAGTTATATTTATAAAACTGCAAACAAGTTATTTTCAATTGGTTGAAGAAATAAAATCTTACTATTTAGTATACTATGCTGCAATCTTAACTTTTAGGGTCGAATGTTTGAACGCATTAGACAGTAAAAGGTGTTCTCTGCTGATAAAGTTTTATTCAAACACATTTTTCTTACTCAGAAATCTATTCACGCGGTAATAATTGTAAAGCTACCTGACAAGGTACCTTAAGATCGTAGCTCAAGATATAAACTTATGTGAAAATCTCGAAGGGAACCGATGGTAACCGATGTAGTTTGAAACTTATCCAAGATGTCGGACCTTGAAGACTTTTGTCATGTTTTCGATATACGCGGAGAAGAGGAATTTGATAGAGTCTACCAAAGAATTCAACTGGAAGATCAGGAGAATCGGCGTAATATTGCACGTCGCAGACGTGTTTGTATACGGTATTATTTGCGGGATGCAAGCATAAATGCATTCCTCTATAGCAGACGAAAATAACGGAAGTGGTTTTATCGCTGAGAATTCTGGGTAATTCGTTGCCAATATTACGAAAACGTCAACATTCATGCATGACCAGTTAAGGCGGCCGTTAATTCGATCTCAGCTCACCAGTGATTGGAAGTAATTTGAGTAGAGAGTAATGTATTTGCATACGACCCTTAGTGTATGAAAATCTAGGCTCTACTGAAAATACTTTTTAATATTTTTTTTTTTAGAATTTCAATTATTGTACTATGATTTTAATTGATCTGATATTAAAATATGGAATTAATTTTCAGTCAAATCAGTAGTTATACTTACCCTCTACTTCCAGATGTGCTACACAGCTCATTCCAGCAATTTCAATACTGTATTTTCCAGAATCTTCAACTTTTGGAGTATTAATAATCAGTTTATATACATCATTCTCATTTACCAATTTGTACTTTGGTCCTGTGAAAAGTTCCTAAAAAGCAAAAAAAAAAAAAGTTCTGAAATTTTCTCATTTAGCTCCTGCATCCTTAGGTATCATACCTTTGGTGTTTAATTAATAGGAGACAGTAGAAATGCTTTCAAAATTTTATTGGGAAATACATGAGGCAAAAAGGCCATTAGGAAAGCTTAGACACAGGTGGGAAGATAATATTATGAATGAATGAATATGAATGAAAAGATAATATTAAGATGGATCTTAGGGAAATGTATATCAGAGATTTGAACTGGATTCAATCTCCTGAGGATAGGTTCTTGGAGAATGCAATACTGAACCTATGACTTAGTTACATTTTTAAACATATAATAACTTTCTAAAATGACAAAAATTTGGAATTTAGAATATATTTAATTTTTACTCAGCTATTCAATTCCAGGAGTGTATCTGTAAATGTTCCAATAGAGAAGAAGTGACTGTTAGAGTCATGTTAGACAACATGATAATACACATTTCCCCTATCAGATAACATTTTTATATATTCATTCACTCATTACTAAATCCTTATACCACATATTATTTTGCACCCTTTTTATTTCGTTAGGTGAGTAAAATGGGCAAGTCAGTTCATTAAATGAATGAGTCATATCTTACCTCATATTGTAATGTTTTTTTTTAACACGGGAACTGCAGTTTTTCAAGAGGAGTCCCTCTTGAAAACTGTAGTTCCTGTGTTTAAAAAAAAAACAAAATATGAGGTAAGATAAGATGACTCATTCATTCATTGAATTAAGAATCTCATAATGTTATTTCCTATATTTAACTATGAAGTTAGTTAATAGGTGATTAGTTTATAGTCTGTTGAATAATTTGGTACCTAATAATCTGGCTATTCCATTTGAACAATGACTAATGCATTTATCATAAGTAATGCCACGAGTGATTTCCAAATTATCGATAAATTCACGACTCACGAAGTGAGGAGTGAATTTATCTAGAGAATTTGGAAATCAAGAGTGGCATTTGTTAGGACTATTTAACGAATAAAATTAAGCTGTTTACTCACAAATCATTATTTAACTATAGTTATTTTAAAATATTTATATATTTAATGTAAACGGCGATGTTTGAAAACAAATGAGAAACTATAGGTACGCTTCTACTGCTTCTTTTATTTATCACTGCAACCAGATCATACTATTTATTGCCAAAGGAACGCAATATTGTAAGGAGGAGCTTTCTTTAATATGGTAATTATAACACTGATAAATATTTGGTGAAACACGACTCTGATTGGTTGTAAAACAGAAATCATTGAAACGTGATTGGCCATTGACTGCCATTTGGGGCATGAGTTAAATAGTCATAGTAAATACAATGATTTTAAGTTAAAATGATCTCAACTTCTCAATTTTAAGGTATTTCTCGCATTTTTAAATCAAATATATGTACATATAAAATATTTGTAATTAATTATTCATGTACTGCAACACTAATTTGTGCATTTTTAGTTTTTTTATTTCAATGTATCTAGGTACACTCTTGGCATAGAGCCTACTCTATGTTACTATTTAATGCAAGTACTCACATCTTTACGGAAGAACCATTTAGGCTTGCAATTAGGTTTGGAGAAAACAACTTCAAATACAACTTTCTTATCCTTTCCTTCTTTTGCATGTTTGTCTACCAAGGGTTTCAGGAAAGATTCTTGTTTCTAGATAAATAAAAAAGAATAATAATTTATATATAGTACAATCATTAACATAGTGACCATTATAAAACACTGTGAATAGAGATGTCTTCTTATATACCACCATCATCTTACTGTTTTGAAGAATCTGAAAACAAAATGTAAAAATAGATATAAAATTAAAGAAAGACAGAGAAAAGAAGTAAAAAAGTGAAAATAAAAAACACACAAAATGGTACATTAGAGGAAAAAAGTGGATAGAAGTGCTGAATGTGACACAGGTTGTAAAGCAACTGTGATAACAATGGTAAGTTATAAACAGAGGTTTATCTGGTGTTTTAACATTACAAGGGAAAAGAGAGGAAAAGAAGTTCAGAATATATATAAAATACAGCAGGTGGAAGAAAAATTAAAAATTATTATGGTAATAAATTAGGAGGAAATGAAAAACAAAAATAGAAAAATTTTCACAACAGCTCATCTGTGAAAATGTTCCACTGATAATATAAATGTTCTGAAACATATTGTAACATGGTACAGTGCTAATATTCTTTTGTATTTTAAAAAGTATTGTTTATAAAACAAAGTTTGGTAGTTAAAGCAGTGTTTATAGATATGATTAACTAAACACACAAAGATTTATTTCTGCTTTAATATCCATGTGAAATAACTTTTTATAATGAATATCAAATGTTTCAAAATAGAAAATAATTTGAGCAGAAAATATTATTTATATTATTTTAAGAAAAGGTATCTGTTTTAAAAAATATTTTAAATTTTGAAAAATACATTTAAAAATTGTATAATAATACATGAAAAAATACATAACATCTAATTAAATATTAAAAATTATTTACATCACCTCATATTTTGTCTTCTTTTTGGACCAGTTTCTAAATGATTCAATCTTCAGTATTTTCACTACCATTTTCTGTCATGGTGATGCACTGCTTCTTCTTCAATCTGTTGGTTGACCAATGAATCTTCAAATCAATTCACATTCCCCAGGAATTTCAAAATTCAATAATTTCTCCTTTTTTTCAATAAATAGGGAGAAATTAATAATTTTGAAATTTCCAGGGAATGTGAATTGATTTGGAGGTTCATTGGTCAACCAACAGGTGGAGAAGGAAGCAGTGCAATCACCATGACAAAAAAATGGTCGTGAAAATAATGAAGATGAAATAGTTCTGAAACCGGTCTAGAAAGAAGACAAAATATGAGGTGAGATGAATAATTTTTAATATTTAATTATTATAATCTCATAGTGTTACTTCTACTAAGTTTAAACATAATATCTACCTTAATAAAAAATTCAAATTAGTCCATTAAATTTATTATCATAACTAACATAAGATAGTATTCATAAATTAATGAGTAATTTTTAACATCTTATCTCATATTTTATGTTTCTTTAAACACGGGAACTAGTTTTCAAGAAAAGGATCTCTCTCATTTTCAACCGACATTATGACTACCGGATTTTCGTTGGTATCGTTGGAATCTCCATCAATAACGTTGCCATCTGGTGCTGATTTGATGAACTTTGAGAAGAGGTCATCTCGTCATCTCAAAGTTTATCAAATCAACACCAGATGGCAACGTTATTGATGGAGATTCCAAAAATACCAACAAAAATCCGGTAGTCATAATGTCGGTTGAAAATGAAAGAGATCCTTCTCTTGAAAACTAGTTCCTGTGTTTAAAAAAACATAAAATATGAGGTAAGATGTTAAGAATGACTCATTAATTTACAAATTAAGAACCTCATAATGTTATTTCCCATATTTAACTATGAATAAGATAGTATTACTTAAACAAATATGCATTCCCTCGTTCATTGACAGTAATAATTACTCTGAGCAGTTAATATACCGGTAAGGAAGATTTTAATTTTGATAATATACTTTTTTAAAAGGAATCTTATAACTTTCACACTTCAATTGTTTCTATGCATTTTAATGGTCATATTCTTTTTTCTGTTTTTTAATCTTTTACTCTAAAATTGTAATTTCTAGTGTATATATGTACACTATGTATAGGTATGTTTAATAATCACTCCTGCTTGTTATTGGGAGGTATGTTCAATCCATATTGATATCATTTATCGATATATAAGATCGTTTTCCCTAAAATCATTTAGTGAAATATGCACAACTTAATTACATTGTAATTGTAGATTTTTTATTGTAATTTTGACATCTTGAAACAAATTCAATCATCATTACTGCTTTAAGAACACGATTTGTTGACTTTTAAAAATTCTAATTTTGAGATCAGTAGATATGTTATTCAATAGTTGATAATAATTGTTTCCAAATGAAAGAGTATAAAAATATTGTACCGTGCAAAACTATACACTTTATTAAAATCATGCTTTATATATAAGGAATTACCATATTTAATAGTAATTGTTATGATGAAAAATACATAGGTTGGCACACTTTCTTACCATGTATTGATCTCAAATTGAATGTTTTTTTTTTTTAGTTATTGTGTAGCAATTTGAAAAGCAGATATAAGCATGCTCATTCTTGATGAAAATTTTAATATTTGTAAGAAATTTTTTCCATAAATTGACAACATCAAAATAGTCTGCAATAAATTTAGTTAGTGTTTACTTTCTTTTTAATTATTATATGTCCCTGTTATTCTGCTACAGTACCATTCCAGTTAGCTTACAGCATTGAGTAATTATACAGTTTATGAGATTGTTAAGATGCATATAAAATGGTTAGAAATACAGATATTATATCTCAGTTGAATGTGCATCAGGAAATGAATGAAATTTATTAATGTGTATTCTTCATCCTTTCTCATTGCTATCTAATTATTTATTCTTGATTTCATATGAGTTTTCTAATCTTTAAGAATGCAACCCAACCACTTCAACATTTAAAAATTTCAGTGCCTGTAATGAGTTCAAAACACTCCCTCACATGCTAGAGTGCTGTCCCCAGGGACAACTTTTCCAAATTAAATGGCAAGATATCATAAGGACTCTCCTGGTTAATAGTCTCTGTTCCAAAGGATTTATAGTTAATGAGGAAGTGGTTGTAACACCGATAAAGACTGGAATTATCTTCATTAACAAAAGAAAAGTGAAGGCAAAATGATAGAATCTGTTACTTGTTTTGAATTCTCCAACACACAAACTAAGGAGGCTATTAAAGAAAAAAGAAATATCTATGTTGCCACAAAAAATATAATTTCAAGAAAAATACAATATCTACAAAATTTCTGTTACCGGTCTTCTCTTTGATGTGAAAGGTACCATAAATATTTTTTTTGTTAAATGGCAATGAACAATAAAAAAAAATAAAATAAAATAAAGATCATCAGTAGAAACAGAAATTGGCAGTATTATAATAAAAATATTCAATTGCTATTTTATAGAATAATCTATATGGAGAATATAGTGTTTAACTTTTCATCTAAGGAATAACATTTTCAGTACACATATTGTAAATTTTATGTCAAAATTTTCAGTTTTGTGATTTCTTAAATTTTTTCTGCACACCCCAAAAATTCATATAGATTTATAATAAATTAATAATAATAATAATAATAATAATAATAATAATAATAATAATAATAATAATAGTAATAATAATAATAATAATAATTTTGCAGTATTACATCCTAACAGAATGCAGTTTACTGATATTCCAGTCTACCTATCTACCTACAATGTGTAACAGCCTCTCCTTTATTAGGATTTACTAGACCTAGTTAATTTAGTTATGCTTATTTCCCTACAGATGTCATGAATGGTATGCAGTCAATATACCGACCCAGTGAGACATCTAGTAGGCAACTTAGGTAATATTAGGTTGATGAAGGTAGGTATATTTTGCTTAGAATCCTCTTTATTCAGACCCAAGGTACTTTTACAAGCCTGGAAATCTTCAGGCTCAGGACCCACAGCTTAAAGTCTCTCCCGGAAGACTTGCCCCTTGGATTTTTCCTATTCTAAAAAATCCATCGACACCAGCCGGGTTTGAACCTGCAAAATTTGGGACCAGAGGCAAGGAACATAACCTCTAGTCCACCGCAGCCGACTGATATTTCAGTATTCTACATCAAATATTTCAATTTTTCCAAGTATTATATACACATTATTGTATACAAATGTTACTGAGGCACATTCAAAGTACTTGTTTTAAATTACAACATAATGTTAAACATTTGTAGTTAATGTTTTAATACTCATCATAAAATTTATGCTTATACCATGTTACTAAACACAATAATATTATTAATCTTATAACAGCATGTAGAAGGAAACATACAACATGTCTAGGAAATTAACTACAATACAAGTACATAAAACATCAACTAATGCACAATTCACATCTTGGCAAAAAAGTAGAAAGGAGAGTTCCATTGAAGAACAGCGGTACAGAACAGCAGTAGAGAACATCAGATGCAAGTACAGATACATGAAACAGAACAATTATTTCTAAGGCATATTTAACCCAACCTCCAACTTCTCAAAGTGATGAAGAACTGGCCAATCAGGTATAAGCTCTGCTAAGGATGGTCGTCTTGATGGCTGTTTTTCGCTACTCTAAAACACAAGATTAGATACATGTGAACACCATGCAGCGTATCTAAATTCATTTTTATTTTATTTTTAAAGCTGAAGATGGTTACTAGAGTAAATAGAGTTCTAAAAGCTTTATTGAATGACAAAGAAGCTGAAATACATGCATTTTTAATGGAATTAATATTATTACTGATATTCTAAGAGTTTATGAGTTAGTATTACAATAGGAAAAATATGTAGAAAGTACAAGCATTCTAGACATCATTGAGTAAAACCTCAATCTTGTTATTAAAAGATACACAAAATGAAGCCAAAGTGGAGCACTAATTAAGATTGTGTCAACACCATACCACATCAAGGAATCAATGAGTGTTGCTCACAATGTATGTGTCTGGAAAGAAAAAGGAGAAAAATGAAAGCTATAATAAATTATGTATTTTCTCACTACTTATTTTAGGAATTCTCACTATGAGGTATATTCATTAAGGTAGAATATTTTTATCACTCACCTCATATTGTTCTTCTTATTTAATTATAAACTAGTTTCGGAACATAGTTTCTGTTCCATCCTCAGTATCGTCACGACCGTTGTTCTGTCGTCTTGAAGAGCTGTCCTTCTCTCCTTCCATTGGCTGACTGAAAAACCTCGAAACCAGGTCATTCTCACCGGGAATCTCAAAGTTCATTAATTTCTTCTTTTTGCTCTTTTGAATGTAGATCTTTTCCCAAACAGTAAGTTCTTTTGGTTTTTCTATTTGTTTTAATAATTTAGCTTCTTTCTCGATAAGACCATGCATGGTCTGAAAAACATCTTATCGAGAAAGAAGCTAAATTATTAAAACAAATAGAAAAACCAAAAGAACTTACTGTTTGGGAAAATATCTACATTCAAAAGAGCAAAAAGAAGAAATTATTGAACTTTGAAATTCCCGGTGAGAATGACCTGGTTTCGAGGTTTTTCAGTCAGCCAATGGAAGGAGAGAAGGACAGCTCTTCAAGACGACAGAACAACGGTCGTGACGATACTGAGGATGGAACAGAAACTATGTTCCGAAACTAGTTTATAATCAAATAAGAAGAACAATATGAGGTGAGTGATAAAAATATTTTACCTTTATGTATTTTCTGTAGCCTGTTTTGTATGTACTTCTACCAATTTTCACTATGCAGATACTTGCAGCCTATTTATTGTATTCTGTCAGATTCTCTACATACATGTGTTTACTATCTCGGTATAATATGCTAATTGTCATATGTCATTTTAGTATCACTATTAAATGTGTTGTAGATTTTAACTTCAATAATCTTAATCAATATTGCAAGAAATTTACATGTCAAGTTAACTACATACATTCAAGATAAATGTAATAGTGAATTAATTATATATTTTTGAGTTTCCCCAAAATTCTTTTCCAAGTTTAGATCCATTTAAAATAAATATTTCTAATGTTTAATATGATGGAGTACTGACTATACAAATATTCTATCCATAAATTATTAATCCCAAGTCATTAGAATTTTTTTATTAAATTCATTTTTATAGATTATATGAGGAAAATTGTGAATAAGATAAAAATTTCTAAATTATTTACTATTTTACTTCTCAATGTATACGATATTAATAAATAAAAAACATGTCAATATTTTGTCCATCCTTCATTTAAGTAGTAAACATATCATTTCAAAAGTTCTTTTCCTATAATTATAACATTCACTATTAATAAAAACAGCGTTTGTTTCTAGAAAAATTGCATAAATTTATCAGTAACTGGTGTATCATTCAATATTCCAACATTCATGATCTTCTTGATCATATATCAGACACATTAGGATCAAATCAATCTGTAATGTAAACCCATAAAAATTATAAATTTATTCATAAAAAATAACATCAATAACTCATAATGGTAAAATAAGAAGTTTATTTTAAGAAAATATGGAAAGCTTTCATTAACTGGACATTTATATATATTCTTTACTAATTTGTAGAATGACATCAAGTTTTTCGTGCAACTCAGTGACAGAAAAAAATATTATTTGGGAATACAGAGTCATGAACACCTGCATACATATGAATAGTCTCCTCATTGGAATTTAGCATTTTAAAAAATATTCTTCACAAACTAATAAAACAATTTTTTTTTAATGAATATGATCACTTTACAAACCAAGCATCGAGTTGGTAAATAAAGCAAAAGGAACAAGATTATAAATTGATGTAATAAAGTTCTGTAATCTTTCTAATAAATTACGACAGGAAAAGATGTTATGAAGAAGCTCAATATGTCATAAATAATTCATGTTTGGTAAAATTATAAAGTAATACAATCAGTCGACCATGACTTTCTAAATTTGAAGTGGTTTTGCCCTCCTTAATTCAAGTTCTCCATACACCACTATTCATTTTTAATTTCATATCTTCCCACTGATACAAAGTCATTGAAAACTAGTCCCCACATTACCAACGTGATGTAATATAGTGAAAAAAATATTAATGTCTCTAGAAGACTGACATTATACTACCAACTTCTTCTTCTTCCTTCCAAGTATTAGGCCAAGGCCTGTTATGATCCTATAGAAAATTTTCCCTCCAGCGTTTCATAGGATGGCCCAGTGATCTTCGTCCTCTTCGTATATAATTATAAACAGCTTTGGGGATCCGATTTGAACTCATTTTTCTAGATGGTATTTCCAATTTAGTTGGTACTGTTTAATATATTCCAAAATTGGCGTAGTCTTCAATTCTTTTAAGATATCGGTGTTCCTTTTCTGATCCCATCTGGTGTAACCTGCTGTTCTGTGCATGAATCTCATTTCACAAGCTGTTATTCTGCTTTCATGTTGTCTTTTTAGTGTCCATGCTTCACTACCATAGGTCAACACTGGTCTAGCTAAAGTGTTATATAAATGTAATCTGGTGTTTTTTTGTACAAGGGATGGTTTCACAACTTGATTAATAATTCCCAAACTTTTATTATAACTAGTAATTTTTTCAGGGATATCCTTTTCATCCCAGATAGAGAGATAATATCCAAGATATTTAAATTGATTAGATCTCTGTAAAATTTTATTCTGGAGACAGATTTTACTTTTTATGGGTCCTTCCCATGAAATGCCATAATTTTAGTTTTGTCTACCAACTTCTTATCTAATAAGTGATAATATTTGTATATTGATGTAAATTTATATAATACATATTGGGTAAATCAATTACTTAAACCATTTGACTTGGAAGACAAATTCTGCCAATGTCTAAATTATCATCAATTCAAAACATGAGCACATTTAAATATACATCTAAAATTGTTTATTTTTTATTATTTCACTCACCTCATACTTCATAATTCATAGCAGACCCAGGGTTTCTTCACATCATTTGTGACATTCTCAATGCTGTGTCACGTTCACAACTGACGTCCAATGGCCTTCTATCCTGTAGACTGACCTCCGTGCCATCTGGTGGCCGACCGAAGAATTTCCAAATCAGTCCTCTCTCCTTATAACCGGGTATTTCAAAATTCATAGTTTGTATTTTCATTCTTGCATATGTACTTTTTTCCCAAATTGTGAGTTCCTTCAGTTTTTCCAATTTTTTAAGTAATTTTTGTTTTGGTTTCTATTCTATGTTTTTCTGACCAGGCATGTGCAGCTATTGCAGATTTTTTCGGTTTCTCCATTTTAACATTTCTGAGGTGTTCTTTTAATCTTGTATTTAGATTCCTTTTTGTTTTTTCTATGTATATCTTTTCACAATCTTTACAATTAATTTGATAAATTCCCATTTTTGAAGTCTTCAATCTTTTCATTTTTGTGGTTTTTATTAAATTACCTAGCTGTAATCATTTTTTGGTGCTAATTTAATGTTGAATTTGTTGAAAATTTTTTGAAACTTGTCAAATACTAAAGGATGGTATGTGAACTTCTTGAATTTTTTGCCTATATTTTTATCTGTCTGAAGAGAACTTTCATTAATGATTTTTTGTTCTTTGAATTTATTTATTTTCTTGTGTATCATCTTCTCTTGAAAACCATTATCATTCGCAATTTTTATTATGTGTTCTTTCTCTTTATTGTAATTTTCTTTGCTCATGGGGACATTCACAAGTCTGTGTGTTAAACTTTTAAATACTGCCTGTTTGTGTGAAAAATGGTTAAATCCAGTAGCTTTTATATAATTGTCGATGTGAGTTTCTTTTCTGTAGATTCCAAATTCTATTTTATTTTTTTCTTCATTCCTAATCAATTAAAGGTCTAAAAATGGTATTTCATGATTATTTTCTATTTCCATTGTAAATTTGATTGTTTTATTTTGAATATTTAACAGTTTAATGGCATCTTCTAATTGTTTCTGTTTTACTATTGCAATGATATCATCTACATATCTTCTCCAAAATTTAAACATCAAAGGATGTGCTTAACTTAATACATCTAAAATATTTTGTATACCCCTTGAGAGAGCTTTCTTTAGTTTACTTGTAGATCTTGGTGGACTAGTTGTTACCATGCTCGCTTCTGGTACACAAGTTAAAATTGATGGATTTTTAAAGGGGGTAAATATGCTCATATGGCTTTTTTCAGAAGGGAAATACGTAAAAATAATGTAAAGCCTGAAATAATATGCATATGAGCAATATTCATCAGTCATTTATCGTCCGTACTTAAATTTAAATGTTAAAGATCATCATTAAATAAAAGTAGACCGCTGGCTAACTTTTGTTAACGTTTGTAACTAGCACAGAAAATGTTTTGAAAATAGACAAAATTTCAATTTGGCCAAACTTTTTCCGATTTCAATAATAAATCGTTGGATATTTATATCTAAAGCAAATGGATTAAGAAATGCAAGTATTAACATTAGAACTAAATATTAGAAATAGGTTCCGTAATTAACAAAAGAAGAAAAAATAATTTGCTTCCTTTGATTGAAATTACAGGTTATATCTATTATTTGGAAACTGCATAATTATAGTAAAGAGAACTTTTGAAACATCTCAGTATAATAAAACTTTTAAGTTAATAAAGAATACTATCAGTGAGTGTAATAAACCAATAAATTGTGTTGAAAATTGACTATCAAATTATATTTCCTGAAGAATAGAAGTTTATATGTCAAGTCGGACCAGTATGTAGATAATACTCACAATATGCCATTATTGAAATATGTGTCCAATCCATAAATATCAACTAACTGAATGAACAAAAAATGAGCCATCTATATTAATAATATATCTTGTTACATGTAAATTTCAATGGAATATTATTTATTTAACTTTCACAGGGAAAAAAAAACACTATGAGGTTTAATTTAAGAATAAAATTAATGTTTTTATTACCTCACCTCATATCCTTTTTCTTCTAGATGACAGTTTTGGAGCTATATCTCCATCGTCAGTAGCCTCTCGTCGACAGGTGTTATGTCATTTCTTGGCAGTTTTCTTCTTCCTTCTATTGTTGGACCAAAGAACCTCTGGATTAAATCAAATTTTGCGGAAGAGTCGAAGATAAACTCATGAATTTTGAAACTCCCGCAAATTTTGATTTGATCCAGAGGTTCATTGGTCCAACGATAGAAGGAAGAAGAAATCTGTCAAGAAACAACATAACACCGGTTGACGAGAGGCTACTGACGATGGAGATATAGCTCCAAAACTGCAGTCTAGAAGAAAAAGGATATGAGGTGAGGTAATAAAAACATTAATTTAATTCTGGAATATTATTTGTTTCATGATAAAGTGTGATAGACATTCAGAGTGATTGGGATTGGGAAATTACTGACATGGACTACTGTTTCTTATTGCTGGTAGTGTAATAGGTTACCACTGGATACTAAATATTATGTTTTGTGATTATAGGTATTTAGCATTTTTGTAAGAAAATTTTTTAAAAAGTAGTTAAGGATATTTGTTAATTAATTTAAAGCAAATTAATCTATATTTTATGTGTGTGAGAAGATAAACCATAACAATTTAAATCATATTTAAATTTTATTATTATAAAGTGGAGAGTATTTTCGAACCTTTAGTAGTTCTTTGTCCACCAATTGCAGTTTGGGCCAATCTGTTATTACCTCCTGCAGGGATGGCTTTCTTCGTATGTCAAAAACATCCTGAGGGCATTTGTTGGAAACATCATACTCATATATATTTAACAGTATTTAAATTATATTCATTAAGAGGATATTAATTAGTTCCAAAACTCATTACTACAGAATTATCATTCTATATGAAAAAATTGCTACATAATAAATTCATTAATTTTTAACAAATTAAGTGCCTAGTTAGTTTTTAACCATCAAAAATATACTGAAATAATTATGAAGTAAAGATTTTTTTATTAAGAAAAAAAATTACCTTAAAAATTATATAAGAGAAATTTAAATATGTTAATAATAATTCTTATAATTTACACAACATAATAAATATTTTGAAAAATTATAGAATTAATTTGTTTCTGTTTTCAGAAATGTAGCTAATATTTTAATAATTTTGTTAATTGTAACTAATAATTTTGTAATTAATCAAGGTATATTTTAAAGTAAACTTACTACTAATCACATTACAGAAAAATCCTGTATCTATTTAGACTTAATAATTTCTTAAATGTCCACTTATACTTATGCAAAAATACTATATTGCAATTAAAAAGGGATAGAGAGAGAACAATACTTAGAATTTTGTTTCAAAAAGGTATATAGTAGAAATGATTTGAAAGATTTTCATAGTCAATGGAATTCTAAAGTGAAATAATACAACAAAAAAACTTTATACGCTGGAAATAGGGTAGTTTAGATTGTTTTTGACCAGTGAGGTAACATACATAAGATAAATGAAAGCTAGTCTTATTTACAAAAAAGCTGTATCATTACCAATAACAATTTCTGTAGTATTAATATAATTCATTTGGGAATTTTTACATTATGAGGTTTTCTTAATAAGAATCGAATGAATCATGAATTCTTCTTATCTCATACATCTATTTTTTTTTAACACAGAACTGTAGTATCAGAAAAAACATATTTTCCATCTTCAGCTGTTTCCATGACTGTCAATTTTTCTTTTGCCAGATGGCAGTTTAGAAAATGAGAGAGATGGTTCTCTTCAAAACTAGTTCCCGTGTTTAAAGAAACATAAAATATGAGGTAAGATGTAAAAAATGACTCATTAACTTACAAATTAAGAACCTCATAACGTTATTTCCCATATATAACTATGAATGTAATATCTAATAAATGTATTAATAAATTACATTAACAAAGAATGTTTTCCATTCTACTTCAACTTGAATTTCCTGCATGTTATGAAAACTTTCTTACTCCAATGTCCCACCATACATTTTATTAGATGCATTTCTAAATTGGAATTAAATTTGCATAAGTACATTTATAAGTGAACATTTTTTTATGGTTTTATAAAATGTTTTATTATGAAATTTATATCTCCTTTCAGTTGAAAATGTGACTAATTTATCTTATATTATTCATATCTATAACATTCTATTCATTTAATATTTTATTTTAAAATATCAGTATTTAGTTTACCATATTTAAAGCATTTTATTATTTTCTTCTGTCCATATATCTCTGCAATAAGGAAGGAAATTGTAAGGAAATGTCCACCAGGTATTACTTATGAAAATATTAGATGAATACTTTGATGAGTCTCCAGTGGATACAAGAGATTGTAAAGAATAGTTCAGCATAATGTGAGTTCCATGTTATGGTTCAATAAAGTAAAAATATTGATACATCAATACTAATGATTATTCATAACAATAGATGCTTTTGAGATGAAATGTTCTACAAAAGAAAGTTAGATTTAATAGATACAATAATATACGAAAAGAACATTCAAATGAAAATGTTACAAATAAGATAAATTGAATAAACATCATATACATGTCATATAGAAATTATATGCATGTATATGAGGTATGTTTCAAACAGCTTCAGACCTCAGTCTTTCTGTTGGAAACTGATTGGAGCTGAGGCCAGTCTGGGATTAGCTCTGCGAGTGAGAATCTTCGCCCACTCCCAGCTCGGATCACATTCTCCTGGTTATCCTGAATAGTACAATATCATTACACACGTAGCACAGCACAAACACAAAATACAAAATATAACAAAATCACACCATTTCTCTTTTCATAACATCAGTAACCAAGAGCTCTCACATTTAATTAATTTTCAAAATGTTATCTTTAATAAATGTTTAATTATAGAATTTCAGTTTCTGAAAAAAATTTACTTTTATGTAGATTATTATTTTTCATTTTAACTTTGTTTTATTAAAACCTAACACGAAATATATTGTTGCAATTGTTAATTTTAGTAGGAAAAATACTGTGACATAGAAAGATTTCTTTTTACATAGGCTTATTATTGTCAACAACACTACAAGAACATTGTTACAAATGTAGAAATATAGAATTGTTTGGAGACAGAAATTAAATACTTTTAAAATTCATGGTGAATCACCATTGAGGTTATAAAATAAAATGTTAAAATCATAAAATGAGTACCTGATACATCAGTAATCCCCAACTTAAATAAACTTCTGTTTAAAAAATTCATCGGAGAACATATTGTTTAAACAACTCACCTCATAGGATTCATGCTTCCATGATATCGCGATTACAAACACAGTCGTGTTCATCTTCAGCCATAACTCCAACTGACGAAATTCTTCGGCTGTCAACTATTCTATTGTCGCCATCTTCAGTGCTGCCATCTATGGTTGAATTTATGAACTTCGAAATCAAAGTAATTTCATTAGGGATATCAAAATTCATTGATCTATTTTTGTTTTTCTGAATGTATATTTTTTCCCAAACTGTCAATTCCAAAGGTTTCTCTACTTGTTTTAAAAGTTTAGCTTCTCTTTTTTTAAAACAAGTAGAGAAACCTTTGGAATTGACAGTTTGGGAAAAAATATACATTCAGAAAAACAAAAATAGATCAATGAATTTTGATATCCCTAACGAAATTACTTTGATTTCGAAGTTCATAAATTCAACCATAGATGGCAGCACTGAAGATGGCGACAATAGAATAGTTGACGGCCGAAGAATTTCGTCAGTCGGAGTTATGGCTGAAGATGAACACGACTGTGTTTGAAATCGCGATATCATGGAAGCATGAATCCTATGAGGTGAGTTGTTTAAACAATATGTTCTCCGATGAATTTTAATGATTATACCTCATAATGTTTACTTCCCAACATTAATTTAATATAATTCTGTTTAAAAACTTCATTGAATAATAAAAACATGTAGGCCTTTTAGAATCATGTTCCATCTTCGGCATGTTCACCCAAAAGAACTAAAAAAAACAGCTAGAGGGTGCATTATTAAGATCATCCCATTTTATTTTGAATATTAGCAGCCTACACCATCTTGTAAAACTATTCAATTTCTAATTTAAATTTAACAATACCAATCACGGTACAAATATTTATTTGAAAAGAAAAGTTAACATCTGAACTGGGATTTGAACCCAAGATCTCTAGGTTTATACACTATTGCACTACTATTTATGCCATCCAGGTATTCCAATGCAGATGTTAATTTTTTCAAGAGGATGATGAGGAAGACAAATTAACATCTGCATTGGACTACCTGGATGGCATAAATGGCAGCACACCAGCGTATAAAGCTGGAGGTCTAGGTTTCAAATCCCACTTCAAATGTTAATTTTTCATTCCAAATAAATATATAAGACTATAATTACCTATAAAACAAAGATATTTCTTTTTGAAAAATGGTGGTTTCCTACCTCACCAAAAGTTTCATTAATATGATATTAAAGATTACTGTCTTAATAGTTATGTGGTATCAACTGTTTAATTCATCAACTAAATTTATATTACATAAGATTTGGCCATTATATTTATTTTTAAAGAATCAAACATGAACCATTTCCTAATACAAATTGTTAACTTGTACTGAAATGATCTAATAAGTCAAGAAAGAGATAAGTGAATATTATCACTAACTAACTCACTGATACTATCGAACCCATAGGTTCATGGCCACATGGACATAAGCTCTCCATACATCCCTATCCTGAGTTAATGTTTTCCAATCATTTCCTGCATAATCTACTTCCCTCAAATCATAGTTAATGTTATTCTCCCATCTCATTCTTGGTCTACCAACTGGGCATTTTCCCTCTGGTTTTCCAACAAGAAGCTTCCATGCATGTCTTTCATTCCCCACCTATCATATTTAAACATATAGTCCCAAGATTAGCATAATAAAAACCCTTAAATTTAGCTCAGTACATATTACAAGTAATTGAGTTAAAATTTCAATTTTTAAAGCACTTTAAAATATCTTTTACTTTCTAATTGTAAATTAGGTTTTCAAAATACTAATAAATTTTAATGTAAATTAACATTACATCAAGTACTGAGACAAGAGCTGGAAGGAAAGCTCATGTGAACAGAGCTATAGGAGTAAAAAATATTATAATAATATCAATATATTTATTATTATTATTATCACTGTTTATTTGTGTCTATTAATGTCTAAATAATGATTTGTTTGGAAAGAGGATTTTTAAATGTTAGAAAATCATTATATTAGCACAAAAACACACAAATGGTAGATTGGGAGGTGCCCTTGCCTAGGTTGAAAGTGCAAAATTATGTCATTAAGAGATATGTATTTGTATTTTCACTTACTCTATTGGAACTATTGTTTAATTTGTAGGTCTCCACTGGAACAGGATATCAGCATTTAACAAGAAAAAAAATAATTTCTCAATATAATTTATTGTATTTGTAAAGTTCCTGCAGCTTAGAGAAGATCAGATGATTAATAAGGTCTAAAAAAAATATTGTAATATACTATATTGTATCTTCTGCCATGGATGTATATTATTTTATTTAAAAAATGGATCTGATAGTTGCTATGAAAAATAATTGTGCATTATAAAATATAATAATTGAACAAAAATTAATTTTATTTCGTAATTAAAAACTCAAAAACTGTGTTGTCAAACAAAATGTCATAATTCAGATTAAGATTTAAATACTAATATAATTTATTTACAAAAATAATTTTTAGGTTAGAAAATATAAAAAATATATTTTTGTTAAAACTGTACTATTCCCATATTTTCTTCACTCATAAGCTTCAAGTAATCAGTATGTCATAACCCTCTTTTAATTAAATGAAGAGCAGAAGAAGATGGTGGTTATACAACTCAAAATCAAGTGAGATTTTTTTATTAGGCATATTCCACTATACAGTGTTTCTCCTTCAACCCAAAGTGATTTGTCTCCAGAGGTTCCTGTCTAAAGCATCTTCTTCCCTCAAACCTCTAGCTTCCATACTTCTCCTCACTCCATCTATCCATCATTCTCTAGGTCTGCCTCTTCCACTTCTTCCATTAGCTTTCCAATTAAGGATCTTCTTTAGTATTCTTTCTTCTTCCATTCTTATGAGATGTCCATACCACTTCAAATGTTTTTCTTCAATTTTTTTTCTAATATATATTTTTTTCAACTTGCATAATTCCCCTTATTGTGCTGTTTCTGACCTTTCTTTTTTTTTTTCGCATTTAAAATTATATAAAGCAAAAAATATATATTTATTTTTTAAATTATAGATGTGAATATAAATGTTTAGGAATTGCCAAATATTTTATAATTATTTATTTCTTGTTTTACATTGACATAAATATTGCAAATGCATAACGTTCAACTTATAAAATTATTTATTTATGTATTTGATTTTTATTTATTTTTCTGAATGTGTTACAATTTAGTGCAAACTTCAATATGGAATTAAAAAATGTATTCTCAATTACTGTACAAATATTGAGCATTTTAATTCATTAAGGTCTACCTTTATCTATTTCTTTTATCCTAACTCAAATTCCATATATTTTAAATAATTCAATGGACAAGTTAATATTAATTTACTATAAGTAAATACTATAGAAAATAGTTTAAAACTGTATTTTATGTACTATAATTTTCTTACATAAAATTTTTTTAACCGAGATCTGAAATTGCCTTTCTTCAATCAATTTGTTCTTTAACACAAGGAGATGAGAACTAAAATACAGTAGATAAATTTGGCAGTTGCTACATCATGAATAATTTATATTATTTATACAAACAGCAATGTAATGTTAAATAATATAATAATAACAATAATAATAATAATAGTCATACAGAATACAATGGGATCCTTTATATTTATGAAGGACTCACTTATTGCTTTTGACAGCGAAATGTTAAGACAATAATTATCATATTTTTCTACCATCATAATGAATAATTTATAAGCGAGAAAATTATCATTGCTTTATTACATAAACACGCTTCAGAATGGACAGTGGGTTATTATTAATTTTAGGAGCTTTGAGGTAAAACAAATAGAAAACTCAAATTCCATTTTTAGAATTTTAGGTAGATATTGAGAAAATAAGGTTTTATATTCTGTGTTTGCTTATGTATTTTGGGTACAATATTATATTACTTTAAATATGAACACCATTTACATTGATTTCAATGGATGGAAAATTTATTTTAAACTCTGGATTTATTTTATGGAGACTCATCCTTATATATTCCACCTAATATTATTTTAAGAGTTTATAATGAGAAGAATTTGTAATTAAAAATATTTTAATAAATATAATTTAAATTCAATAATGCAGTTATGGAAAATATATATGAATATTATAATCAAATAGATATGTTTAAATTTTAATGTTAATATTATTCGTTTTTAAACACCTTAATGATGGACAAATTACGCGTTTAGATTGGAGGCCTAGGTGGCTCAGATGGAAGAGCATTGACATAGAAAGTTAAAGGTCCTGGGTTCAAACCCCAGTCTAGGCGTATATTTTTCTTTTCAAATATAATAGTAATTAAATGAATCGTGATTTTGTTTAAATTTATTGATTTATAATAAAGATTTTTGATAAATATTTTACTCTACAATGAGTAATGGTATATTAAATATTTCCAAACTAATTCTTGTAAAAGGCACATTTTCGATTAACTGAAAGGAATTTTAAGCTTATGTTTATAATGGTAATTGTTGGCTACCTTCAACCAACGCCAATATGATACACCTTGCTTCGCTGCAGGAACTCTAGCAACTTCTTGACCTTCAACTTTGACAACAATGTAACCATTTTCCTCATCATGGTACCACCCTGTATCTAATTTCTCTTTCTGGAATCAATCACTTACACAAATGTATGAAGAAATCTCAACAGTAAAATTATATACTAATGAGAAATAGGATGTGCCATATTGTTGTGTATTGTCAAATAAAAATTATACTTAATTTTACACACAACATCCTGTTGTAATAGAAGGAATCATATAATTGAAAATAAAGTTTATGGAAATATTAAATATATAATACTATTGCCTAACAAGTAAGGTGAATCTGTTGCATCTTACCACATAAAAGTTGAGTTCTTTTAGGAAATGTTTCAAAACACTTCTGTTTAATCAAGTTTTTGTGAGAATGGGAACATCTTGCCTCAAATTAATGTTGAGTTCTGTTTGAACATATAGGCTCGAATCTATGAATGCATTAGACCGTAAAAGTCGTTCTCTGCCTGTACTCTGCTGAGAAAGATGTATCCAAATACGTTTTTGCGTACTCAAAAATCTGTTCATGTGATAATAATTGTTGAAATTCCTAAGTTACCTGGCGAGGTGACTTAGTAGAGAAACGAATCGTGAGAATCCTGATGGTAACCAATGTACTTTGAAACCTTGCTGCTATATCCAAGATGTCGGACCTTGAAAGACTTCGATCTTGTTTTCGGTATATGCGGAGAAGAGGAATTTGATAGAGTCTACCAAAGAATTCAACTGAAAGAACAGGAGAATCGGCGTAATATTGCGTGATGCAGACGTCGTTGTATACGGTATTATTTGTGGGATGCAAGCGTAAATGCATTCCTCTAGCAGACGAAAAAAACAGTAGTGGTTTTATCACTGAGAATGCTGCAAAATTTCTTGCCAATATTACGAAAACAACGACTCTCATGCATGACCAGTTAGTGGGTAGCTAATTCGATCTTTGCACTTACTCACGGTAAGTCAGCTCACCAGTGATTGGAAGTAATTTGAGTAGAGACTAATGTATTTGCATGCAGCCCAATAATCCTCTACATCATCGTCAGCTTGCCCAGACTGTTAAGTTTTATATTGTGAACCCTGGATCCATATAATAAAACTCAACAGTTTAGGCAAGCTGACAATGCTATAGAGGATTATATTGAAACATATTCAAACAGAACTCAACATTTAATTAAAATTACATTAATGAATGAGTTGGAGAAAATGCTTTAACAACTCACCTCACAAAGTTGCTTGTCTTCATGATACCGGTTTCAAAAGTAAAGTATTACTTCCATCTTCAGTCAAATTCCAACTGTCAAAATTTTGCCGTTAACATCATCTTCTGAACTGCCATCTGGTGTCAATTTTATGAACTTGGAGACCAAATTATTCTCATTGGAGATATCAAAATTCGTTGCTTTATTAAATTAATATTGGGAAGCTAAAGCTATTACTATGATAGAAATAAGTAAATTTAATCGTTGCTTTATATTTGTTCTTCTAAATGTATATCTTTTCCCAAACTGTCAATTCCAAAGGTTTCTCCAAATGTTTTAAAAGTTTAGTTTCCCTTCCGATTTTGTGATTCTCTAGCAAACTATGAACTGCAATTGCCAATTTTTCAATTTCAGCATTTTTAATATTTCTAAAGCGTTCTTTTGTATGAGCTTCTAAATTCCTTTTAGTTTTTCCTATATGTACTTTATTGCAGTCGTTGCAACTGATTTTGTAAATTCCAGATTTTTTACTATCTGGGACATTAACTTTCTTATTAGTTACTAGTAGATTATCAAGACTAAACTTTTAAAACATATGGAGAAAACTTTGGAATCGACAGTTTGGGAAAATATATACATTCAGAAGAATAAATATAAAGCAATGAATTTTGATATCTCCGATAAGATTAATTTGATCTCCAAGTTCATAAAATTGACAACAGAAGGCAGTTCAGAAGATGATGTTAACTGCAAAATTTCGACAGTTGGAATTTGACTGAAGATGGAAGTAATACTATAATTTTGAAACCGGTATCATGAAGACATGCAACTTTGTGAGGTGAGATGTTAAAGCATTTTCTCCAACTCATTCATTAAAATAAAATAATAATAAAGATCTCAACATTAATTTGAGGTAAGATGTTCCCATTCTCACAAAAACTTGATTAAAAGAACCTCAAAATGTTACCTCCTAAAATGAACCATTATACTTCTGTTTCATTGTCAGCTTGCCAGAGTCTAAAATAAACCATTAATGAAACAGGTGTTTTGAAACATGTCCTAAAAGAACTCAACTTTTATGAGGACTCACCTTATTTATTAAGAAGAACCACATAATGTTATTTCCTACAGTAATTTATAATTATTGCCTGTATTTAATGGAAATTAAATTTAGTTCTCCTACAAATTGCATCTAATATATTAATTGGGGAAATAATATTAAATTAAAAGTAGAAAGATAAGTCTTCCTCCCTTGAATATTACTGAAAAATCAGCAATAAATTGTATGTATTTATCAATAAGTTTAAAATATGTACTCTGTCAACACACAAGTCCAGAAATTGTAAAAACAAAAATTAAGTCTGAAGAAAGCAGGACACTTTGTATTTACTGTGTGTGTACTTGCATATATTACAATTTGGGATTAATATTTCACTCATAACCTAGGCAAGGTTCTATTTTCTATATGATCTTTATATTTATCTAAATGACAAACGGTAGGAAACAAACAAACACACAAAATAATCACAGAAAGGCTATGCAAAGAGGTGAAGTACAGTATACCCAAGTACAGATTTTAGTGTCACACTTAACAGTTTATTAATCAAAACCGAACGTAGAAAACTTGATGATACTGAAAAATAACAAAACATTTCCTGCAATAAAAAAATAATAAAATTAAAATACAAAAATCATGTAAAAATTAATACTTTCTAAAACAGAAACAAAACCTTAATACAACATTTTAGGAACAAGAAACTAAAAATTTATAAAAAATTATTAAGTTCTCAAATCAATATTTTATAAAAAATCACAACAAAATTCTCAAATGTACTTTTAAGTACCGGTAATCAAATAATTATAATACATTTAAATTTTATTGTAGAAAAAGTTTTTAAATAAGAACAAATTGCCATGTATTTTAAGTGAATAATAGAAAAGCACTACTGGCATTTTTATTGCTCAGGAAAATACAAATTGAACATATTAAGTATGCACAGGTACTTGTTTACTTGTTTATTTCAGGTAGTAATATAATATATTGATTTATTGACAGAAATGGGTATTTGATGCCATTTGAATATAATAATTAAACAATTTACATGAAAATTTATATATAACCTTTCAGTTTAAACAATTTTGATAGCGATATTATTTACACATCTTGAAATATATAAGTGCAGACAAAAACTTACCCTTTCCACCTTCTTCAATGTAACTTGAGGTTGTTCTACTTCTTTCAGATCTCCCCAGTCCGGATCTTCCTTATCCTTAGCCCATTTTGCATATCTACGTTTTTTAAGCATGGAACGGAAATCCATGCCACTTGCATCTGTACAAAATATAACAAATAAATATGATATTCGTATAACATAAATAAAATATAGTTAAAAAATTTAAATTTAGAAAAACTTCATATTTGGTATTTTAAAATATATGGTTAAAGAAATAGTGGATGTTAATAATTTTTTTGATTCTTTAAAATTATTAAAGAAACCTCATAATGTTACTTCCTAAAAATATTAAGTGGAAGCTAAACTTACACAAAGAGAATTTCTGGTAAAAGTAAACTAAAAATAATTCCATCCATCCACAGTAATTCTGCCTGAGGGCAGGTCTTTCACTGCAATCATAGCATTTTAATGATATGCTTTGCAGCCTTACTAGGGAATTATAGGTGTGGTAGCTTCCCGCTGCTTTCCACACTGGTGAAGGATGATGATGATAATGATAATGATGATGATGGCTGGATGATTTTCGGAGACCGTTGGGTCTTAAGCTTCCTAACATTTGTCTTACAGGTGAGGAAAACCCCAAAAAACCTCAGCCAGGAGCCTGTCCCAACCGGGAATCAAACCCAAGCCTGCTGCATGACAAGGCAGGATGTTACCTCGAGACCGCAGCGGTGGACTAATTAGGAAATGTATTGATGAAATACAATGATGGAAAAAACACTAACTTACGTTATCAGTAGGAGAGATTAGGTTGGATTAGAAAAGTGGTTTGGGTTTTAAGACCCTAACACGCCAACCTTATTTTAGGTTCATTGTATTACCCATCTTCATACAATGAATGAGATGAAATCTACTCTACAGTCATATGTAGTCTGTTATGGTGTTCCTGGTTCCACACACATCAAGCATTTACACACATGACTCATACTGCCATTTATTTGGGCTGGGCCCAAAGCCTCAAGGAGGGGGTTCAACCATCTCTTTGCCCTATTCCACCCTAAGTTGACACATAGGCTCAGAGTTATGAGGAAGTGCATGAATGTGCCCCATTAGATCACCACAACCACATATGTTAAATTTTGTATTACCTAACATGAGATGAGGTGGGATGTGATATAAAGTGAATAAATGAAGATGAAATGGCATGATGGGGGAAGGAAGCTGAGTGGATAGTGTTGGTGGGATGTAATTCAGGGAACGGGAGAACCTCAAGAAAATCCCTAAAAATTCCAGTGTGGTCCACCACGATTACCCCTCCAGAACCACCAGTTGAGGCAATTGAGTGCACTAGCCATGCATTAACTGAGATAGTATCAGTAATAGAGAGTTAATAAAGAAATGCTGTATAATAATTGTGGTTACACAAATATTTTTACTTCTTCTTCTTCCTTCCAAGTATTAGGCCAAGGCCTGTTATGATCCTAAAGAAAATTTTCCCTCCAGCGTTTCATAGGACGGCCCAGTGATCTTCGTCCTCTTGGTATATAATTATAAACAGCTTTGGGGATCCGATTTGAACTCATTCTTTCAAGATGGTGTTTCCAATTTAGTTGGTACTGTTTAATATATTCCAAAATTGGCCTAGTCTTCAATTCTTTTAAGATATCGGTGCTCTTTTCCGATCCCAAATATTTTTACTAATATACCTTTTTAAGAGTTTTAACAAAATATCTTTATTCACTCCATCCACAAATCAAGATTTTTATTTTATTTTATAATGGTAAACAGGTATAATGTTGGCAGTGGTGGATTATTGGTTATGTTCCTTGCCTCTAGCCCCGAGGGTCACAGATTCAAACCCGGCCAAGGTTGCTGAATTTTTTAGGATGGAAAAAACCAAAAATCAAGTCCTCTGGGTGGGACTTCAAGCTGTGCGTCCCAAGTCTCAAGATTTTCAGGCTTGCAAAATAACCTTAAACCTGAATAAAGAGGCCTCTAAGCAAAATTTACCAACTATCTTCATCCTAGTAATACCTTAGTTACCTACTAGATGGTTTATTGGGTCGGTATGTTGACCACATACTATTCATATAATCTGTAGGGAAATAAGAGAAACTAAATTAACTTGGTGTAGTAACTCCTAACAAAGGAGAGGTTAAGACCCAACATTAAGCTATTACACCATTGTAGATGCATAAACGGTAGCAATGAAATGGATGTCCATTAACAATCTGGTATCCGCCCGGATACCGGATAATAAGCGAATATCTGGCCAGATACTGGATTTTTATAAAATTACAAAATGTTCCCTCCATGGTATCTTTACCTGTTGTGGTGGAGTGGCATGCATGCTTAAATGATCCCGAGAGCTATGCCGGCAGTAGCATTGCTGCTGAAAGTGTTACCCATGCCGGATTGGTTGAAGGTGATAAGCCAGATGAAAAAAGTACCTTGGTCGAAAGAGTGACAATCTTTCACCGTAAAAATACAACCGTCAAGAAATGCGGACAAGGGGTCAACTGGGGTAAAATTTTCCAGAGGTCAAATAGTCCCCCATTCAGTTCTCCGGGCAGTGACTACTTCAGGGAACTCATGCCAAAGACCAAAGAGAGATGAACAGACGGGTGAATGGAGAAGACTAAAAAACAATGAACTGCATTGTCTTTATAGGAGGCCAGATATAACAAGAACAGTTAAGTCTCATAGATTATGATGGGCAGGACATGTTGCACGTATGGGGAATGAAAGACGTGCATAGAAGCTTCTTGTAGGAAAACCAGAGGGAAAACGCCCAGTTGGTAGACGAAGAATGAGGTGGGAAAATAACATTAACTATGATTTGAGGCAATTTATATCAATGAAGTAATATGTTGCTGGAACAAAACATATAAATTTGGAATAAGAATATCAGAAAATAGAAAATTAAACACCCTATTGTTTGCAGATGACCAAATAATAATAGCAAATTCCGAAGATAATCTACAGAAAGGTCTGTATGAACTTAACAAAATTACAGAAGAATATGGATTAAAGATATCTACAGAAAAAACAAAAATTATGGCATTTCAAGGTGTAGATCCTGTCAGAAGTAAAATTGTACTGGACAATAAAATTTTGGGAGCAGGTGAATAATTTTACATATCTAGGATGCAATATCTCATATGAAGAAGAAAAGGATGTAAATGCAAAAATATCTAAATTTTTAAGAATTTTGGGTTAATAAATTCTATCTTCAAGCCACAGTTAGTCCAAAAGCATTCAAGACTGAAAGTGTATAAAACACACTGGCTCTTCCAACTCTTTTGTATGGTAGCGAAGTATGGACGTTGAAACAGAAGGATATACAGAGACTTAGATCTGCTGAAATGAGATATCTTCGGAGGACTGCAGGATACACACTACTAGATCACAAAAAAAATGAAGACATCTTAGAAGAATTACACATGGAATCTTTAGAAAACAAAAATTTCTGATTATAAGTCAAGATGGATACAACATGTTCATCGAATGGAAGATCACAGAATACCCAAACTAATGTTAAGATATCAACCCGCAGGAAGAAGAAGAAGACCAGGACGTCCACTCAAAAGACTTCTGGATGGTGTTTCTCTTGAGGCCGAAACAGGTCAACAAATGGCCTAAATTCGTGAATGTACTATGATGATGATATTATACAGGGAATGATTGGAAAGCATTAGCCCAGGATAGGGTTGTATGGAGAGCTTATGTCCACACAGCCATGAACTTAAGGGTTCGATAGTGCCAGTGAGTAAGTAAGTAAGTAGGTAATTTATGTACTCCACATAAATATATTCACCATATTGTCATTTTACAAAAAAAAATTAGTACTCATAGATGCTTGTTCTGGGGGTAAAGGTGGCCGTCATGCAGGGCTGAAAACCCGGCTGACATCAAGTGCCGATTGTCTAGAAATAGTGGGAGCCTTAACCTCCTACTACCCCAAGGGCCTCCTGAGGCCTGTAGTGGGATTACTTACTTACTTACTTACTTACTGCACTAAGGGCAAATTATGATGAATGAACACCAATTTCTCTGCATTAAGAGGCAACAAACTGTTTCGCTTGTCTTCATAAACGAGGCCAGCTTCAGAAAAAAATTCTTTCGCTGTATATGCAGAGTGTTGAGAGATAAATTCTAGCAAACTTTGTTAAATTTGCGTATTGTGTAGCAATAACTGACCACCAAATATAAGGGTCATGATCACGATCAATTCACAATGACTTCAGATAAAAGTCGCACTTTTTTATTGTTTGTGAGACTGACTACTTCTACCTCATTAAAACAATCATAAAGTGTCATGAGCTTCGCGAGATACAGCCGACTCTGTCACCTCTCCTCTATTTTTTTTATCCAGTGTTGAAGATGAACTGCTCTGTCATTTTTCGTTGCTAAATCTTTTTAGAATTACTTATAAAAATACTTTTATAACAACCTCAAACTACAATAGCACTTTTTTTAATAAGCTCAAATGATTATTCAAAGTTAAAAATGGGAAACACATTATGAGGTTCTTAATTAATAAATTAATGAGTCATTAGGTAAGATGTAAAAATGACTCATTAATTTATCAAATGATTGTGTTTGCAATCAATTCAACAAGTCAATGAAACACTTGCTAACTTCATTCATGAATAAAAAGGCGTGGATTCACCCAAGTCCGCCCGATCAGTCATGCACTACATACATGAGTTTGCTTGTTACAATGTGCCAATCAGCAATATTCGGCTGGATATCTGGCTATCCAGCCTCGAGGTTGACCAGATATCCGGTATTCGGCCAAACAGCTATCTGTTTCATCACTGGTAAACAGGTATAACTATGGGAATGCATTCATTGAAATAAGAGATTTAGGTTCTAAATACTATTATTCATATCATAGTCCACCGCTGTGGTCTTGAGGTAGTGTGCTGCCTTGTCACGCGGCGGGCCCGGGTTTGATCCCCGGTTGGGACAGTTTTTCTGGGAGAGGTTTTTATTGGGGTTTTCCCTCACCTGTAAGACAAATGTCAGGAAAACTTTAAGGCCCAAACGGTCCCCGAAATCATATGGCCATCATCATCATCATCAGCATCCTTACCATTATCATCATCATCATCCTTCACCGGTGTGGAAAGCAACGGGAAGCTACCATACCTACAATTCCCTAGTAAAGCTGCAAGCATAGCATGAAAATGCTATGATTGCAGTTAAGGACCTGTCTTCGGGCAGAATTACTATGGATGGATTCATATCATAAATAATATGTTATTAGTGTAATAAAATCTATATGCATATACTACTTATTTCTCACCTGAGACGTACAACTGCGTTTCAGCTGTATCTTCTCCGTGTACATTGCTTACAGTGATTGTGTATTTTCCTTCATCATTTGCTTTAACTTTCCTTATGAATAAGGTGACTTTGTTTGTTTCTCCATCAGTCAAGAACCTGTATCGTGTGCCATCAATGATTTCTGTCATTCCCTAGAAAAATGCATTGGAAATTTATAAACATTAGGAAAATGTTTGCAATATTAAAAAAGTTATGCACATACAATACTATATGCTATATTAAAAAACAGAAAATGATGAATGATTGAAAAACTTACCTTGTACCATTTGAAAGTTGGTGCTGGATTGCCTTCAACTTGAACAGTAATAACAGCAATTTCATCTGTAACGCATATAAATATATGTTATAGATAACTTTAAAAATAACTGTAATTTTATATCAACTGATACAAATGTATGGTATGTAACTAAAGTAAGTAAAAATATGTAACATTTTTATCAGAATGTGAGAATGAGATAGCCAAAATATGAAAAATATGAAATTAAAACAAAGCAAAAAATATATATATGAGGTATACATTTTTTCTTTGTCAGCATAAAAAACTGAGAGATAAATAATGAGCTTTCAAATGAAAAATGATTATTATTAATTAATAATAGTTATGAAACTGTAGGTTAGTAAAATATTTAACCATAACTAGTTAACCTTCCGTCGGGCGCAATATTCTGACCTTTGAGTTCAGGTGCAATGTGCCTGATCAGCACACACTTAAAAAAATTGTTTAACACACTGTTTGTCAATCTAAACAAGTCTAAGAAATATTATATTATTTTTGGTCTGGACATCTTACCTCAATATTAATGTTGATTTGTTCTTGGACATGTTTCAAAACAATTCTGTTTTATCGTCAGCTTTCTTACCTCAATATTAATGTTGATTTGTTCTTGGACATGTTTCAAAACAATTCTGTTTTATCGTCAGCTTTCCCTATTAATGTTGATTTGTTCTTGGACATGTTTCAAAACAATTCTGTTTTATCGTCAGCTTTCTGGGAAAGATGTCCAGACCAAAAATAATATAATTAAAATAACCTCAAAATATAACTTCCTAAAATTAAATATTAAGAAATATTGTTAGGGATGTCCAATGGACAAAATTATCAAAATTTACTGCTAGAAAACTTCTTATTGGACATAATATTGATTAAACAAATTTGTGACAATCCTCCAAACAACATGATATAAAAGTAAGAACAAGTTAGGTTCAGTTCAAATATACTTGAAAATAGTTCACATTATCAACATTTAGCCTATGTTTTAGCAAAATTATTCAAGAATATAACATTGTTTAGTCTAAATAAGTTACATAAATAATTTTCTTTTTGCAAATATTTTTAAAATGTATGTCTTCAATAATGTAATGACTTCGGGTGCAATGAGCTTCTCTGAACAAAATATTTACAACCCGCCATGGTAACGGTCAAGAGCAAACTGAGTGGGATGGTTGTTTAGAGCAGGTAAAAACAAATAGCTACTCAGATGCCCAGTCACCAACGCCGTCTGATGGTAGTGGAATGGGACAAAATTGACATCTTGTGCCTCTCAGATCAGATGCGCCCGACGGAAGGTTAATTAGCTTTCAAGAATTTAAACCAAAAAGTAGTCAGTTATTAATTAATCACTAATAAATAATTAACATAAAAATTAATTCAATATAATAATATAGACTGAATCTCTAACTCATTGTTACAATAACTAACTCCTTGGCACTATAGAAAAAAAGTAGTTCAAAGTGAGGACTGGAAATACCCACCTTCCAATTGTTTTATTAAAATATTTTTGGTTTCCATTATATTTTTCTTCTTAGTTTAAAATATGAAATTTCATATTTCTACTCACTCTTCTTATAACTAATTTTGACACATACAAATAGCTCATCTTATTAAAATATTAGAGTAAATAATTACATCTATTACAGTAAAAGATGAAAGTAAAATGGGGTAATAATAATAATAATAATATGGTAGGCCAAAGTACATAGGCCAAGAATGAGGTGTGAGAATAACAATAATCATGAATTGAGAGCGGTAAATTTTACAGATGGGGGCATGCCATAGAATAATGATTAAGACACTGTGCTACAAGCCGGAAGGTCGAGGGTTCGAGTTCCTGTGGGATCAGGATTTTTAAACTGACCAAAACCTTCAGGCAGCACTGTGGCCCTGGGGTTGACTCAGCCTCTATCAGAAATGAGTACCAGATGCTTGTTCTGGGAGTTAAGGCAGCCATCACACAGGGCTGACAACCCAGCTGACATCAAGTGCTGATTTTCCAGAAAAAGTGGGAGCCTTAACCTCCTACCACCCCAAGAGCCACCTGAGGCCTGTAGTTGGATCACTTTATGTTTTAAATTTTACAGGGGATGTGTGACAACATTAGCTTTCAGGATATGGATGTATATAGAACTTGATCGTCTGCAAGGTCAAATACCTATGGGAATTGATAGTGACTATAAGATAGTTAATTATATCGATTAATTAAAAAAGAGTAATCCCACTACAGGCCTCGGGAGGCCCTTGGGGTAGTAGGAGGTTAAGGCTCCCACTTTTTCTAGACAATCGGCACTTGATGTCAGCCGAGTTGTCAGCCCTGTGTGACGGCCGCTTTTACCCCCAGAACAAGTGTCTGGTACTCATTTACATTAGAGGCTGAGTCGACCCCAGGGCATTAGTGCTGCCAGAAAGTTTTGGTCAATTTAAAAATCCTGACCATACCGGGACTTGAACTCTCGACTTTCCGACTTGTAGTGCAGTGCCTTAACCACTACACTACTAATTTTGTTATTATGAAATTTTAATATCTATGAGAAGGAAGTCAATTTTCTTTTATAAATATAAAACATAAATAATAATGATAATAATAATAATAATAATAATATTAAACAGCGTGCATTTTTCATAGATATAACAGTTATGCAGACTGTAGAGTAACAAAAATAAAATACATTATTTTTCATTCAGTTATAATAGGATTGAGATCTAATTCCATACCCTCCACTGCTGAATAGCTTTCTTGGATATCGACAATGCTTGGTGGTCCGGGATCGCCAATGGGCTTCAGAGGTGTGCTTGGCTTGTCTATCAGCTCACCCATTTCTGCAACACTTGGTCGTCGAGCATCTGCACTGGGTCTTCTGCGCTGTAATTATCATTTTCATATTAAACAACAGACCTACTCTAGGCAAAATATTTTCATTTATCAATCTAAATTTAATCTTTAAATATCTAAAGGTTTTTTTAACTTTTAATGAGAATATTTTCAAATTATCTGTTTATATATATATAAATAACATTTTTCTTTAATAAAAATTTCAGTCGAGAGAGTTACACTGAAGTTACAGTAACCGTAATTTCAAATTGAGATGTAACTCAAATATTAATTAGAAAATCACAACTAAAACATAAGAATATTTCCTAATTGTGTGACATGTATATCCTTATTGTGTCCAATAATATTAATTTTTTTCTGAGTAAAATTTCTTTTAATGTGAAATATACAATTTATATTTTCCACATTCTTTGAACATCCTATTATTTGTGACTTATGTTAAATTATATTTTATATAAATGAAAATTAAGATGAGCACTCATCCTGGTGTCCTAGTTCAGAATTGTGCTGATCCATAATGTTCACAATTTTACTTACTGCATAACATGTAAAAACATGTCCTAATACAGAATTGTGCTGATCCTTAATCTCCCTTACTTTACTTACTGCATAATATGCAAAAACATATTCCATACATTAATTAAATTGAACAATATATACATAAAACATTCAATCAACACTTAAGGGCACATGTAATGGTGACACAGGGAATGACAAGGTAATTAGTAAACATAATTCCAATGAAATCATATGAAAATAATAAATCACAGAAGAAAGAAATACAAATCAAAATATCAAACTGAAACAAGGATACAAAATTATAACAGAGAAAGTAAAAAGAAAGCAAAAGAGAAGTTGACAGTGAGATTTTTTTGTAATATTAAACAATGTGTAGAAAGTAAGAGACCTGTATTGTCCTCACTGAGATCTATTCTACAACATATATGTATAAAACTCAGAATGCAGCAACATCATTTGAAATGCAGCTACTTGCCAGTTGGTCATGGTATCAAAACCAGCTTGGTGCAGGTTTGATATTAACACATACACAAAACTCAGTTCAAACAATGGGAGTCTCTGTTTTAATTCACAGTTTTAAGATCAATATCAATTTAAATCTATTTAAAACTATAACATATATAAACTACAACACAAGAAAATACAACAAACAGATAACAAATACATATCTTCCTTATGTGAAAACTCTATTATATGTGTAGTGTCTACTCGTAAGAAATGTTAACTCTTTAAAAAAAATCATGTTTTGATTCTCCCTCATGTATGAGAAAATTATATGTTTTTCATGGTTTTAGGATTAATAAGACCAGTCCAAAGCAGAATATCTAAAATGATTCCGAGAATGAAAGTGAAAATGTCAAAACACAAAGAATAACACAGCCCAACAAAAAAAATATTATTTTTTGTTGCCCTGGATATCTCAGCGAATTTGTATGTTTTTAAGTGCGCAGTTTACGAATATATTCATGAAAGTGCTGAATGTGCTCTAGTTTTTATGATTTTTTCATATCTTATATCTTAAACAGCAAACGGCTTGTTACTAATAAAATTTACGTTTCCAGTCATGATTTGATTTCTGCGCATTTTTTTCGTGTATATAAACATCACGTGATCCCCACTCTCACATCCCTCACTCCGCACATCGGCCGTGATCTCAGTTATTTGACAAAATTAAAGTACTCATGACATGCATCTGGATATGATAAAACAATTCATCAAAGTGTTGGACAAGGAAGGAAAATGTTTCAAATACATTTGTAGAAAATTTCTTAAGCTCAGTATATAAAAGTTAAAAGGCAGAATATTTGATGGTCCTCAAATTCGGCAATTGATGAAAGATTTGCAAATTGTTATCAAAGTTATGACTTATTATGAATGTTCCAAGAAAGTGAAGCTTGGAAGGGGTTTTGTATTAGTAAGTAGACAGAAAATTTCCTGAGGGTTCATCATCATTACATACAACAAAATCGTTTTAGGCCATGTGGGCCTGTACGGTAAACCTAGCGCAAGAATGTCTTGAAATTTCCTAGGTAACTATAATAACTGATAGAAATGTATGATCAAACTGAGGCTTGGAACAGTACAAAAACATTTTTTCAATAGGATTTAAATGAAAAATTATATAAATTAATGTTGGGAAGGTAAACATTATGGAGTTTTACTCATTGAAATTCATGGAAAACATGAGATATATGTGGTGGATGGGTCAAAAAAATGATCTCCCGGGCATGAAATTTAAATGAAAACTTGTTAGGCGAAAGCCACTCTCCATAAAATTGGTTGAATAGCTTACAATAGTAGTAATCATCCCTTCTCCACTTCAGTACATACTGTATTTTTTTTAAGTAGGCAGTTGGGATTTGTGTACACCAAAATTACCAGTTTTAAACTCAATGCAATAACTCACTAGAAGATTACTGAAATCTGCTTATCATGGGGACAACTAAGTATAAATAAAAGTTTTTTATAGAAACCTAAAATTACCTACTTTGATGATTGAGAGCCTAGTTTAATTTAATTAATTATTTCATTTAAATAATACATCCATTCACACTAAGAGAATTATGAAGTAGAGGCAGAGCTTTGATGGAACTGTTGAATTTTGTATCCAGCATTTCCTTGGGCGGCCCAGAGATCTCTTCCCTGTTGGACAATAATGAAGCATGGCATTGGGAACTCTATCTGAACTAATTCATTGCAAATGATTCATCCAGTTGATCTGGTATCTATGTATGTACTCAATGACTGGTTCTAAATGTAGTTCCTTCAAACTATCATAATTACGTTTGTATCCCACTTGGTGTATACCTGCTTTATATCTTACTTTACGAGAAGTTATCCTGCTCTCCTCTCCTTTCCACAAAGTCCATGCCTCTCTGCCATAGCAAAGTGTATGTCTTGCTAAGGTTTTGTATAACCGTACTCTGGTTTCTCTCTGGACTAGTGAAGGTTTCATTACTGAATTTATTATTCCCATGGTTTTATTAAAATTACTAATTTTATTTGCTATGTGTACTTCATCCAAATATGTTAATGTGTATCCCAGGTAGGTAAATGAATTTACTGTTTGCAGTATTTTTGAATCTATACAAATTTTGCTAAATACAGGGTATTTTCCTTGAAAAGCCATTACTTTTTTTTTCTCTGTATTGATTTTCATGTTATACTTTATGGCTATTTTGTTAAAATTATATACTGCATATAATACTTAAATGTATTATATTTTGATGTCATTAATATTGTCATCTTGAAGCATTAAATTTCACCAGAGCTCATATAGAATATAGGAGAGGTCATGTAGTTAAACAGATTCCTACAACATTACAGAACTAGCCCTGCATGATATTTGAAACATTGATATCCTCCTTAGGGTGGGCCGAAAAAACAAATTTTTTTATTTTGAAGTTGTAACAGCGAGGAAAAGTAGCAAATTATATAGCTAAAAAAATTTTTAATTATCAAAATTGGTTCACATCTTCCGGTCGTGTAAAGGCTCTGAAGTTTGGCAAAATATGAAAAAACTTCATTTTTGTAGTTTTTTTTTTAATATCAAGTAGGTATTGCTGATCTTTGCTAAGCACGTTTATGTCTATCTGTGGGATCTGACAATCAATACTCTGGAAGTTATTTATCAAATACCAAAAATGCATAAAAATATAACTTGTTCATTATTCTGGCAAATTTTGAAGCTTATGCACGACTGGAAGATATCAACTGATCTAAACCAAATTAAAACACAGTGTTTTAAGGCTCTATTTGAAGACGTTACAAACTATTACATTACGAAAACATCTAATTAAGAAATTAAAGAAATAATCTCAAAAATAGTTTTTTTCATATTTTACCAAACTTTATATTTTTTCTTTTCTTTTGTCTATATAATTCACAACTTTTATGCGCTATTACCACTTCAAAATAAAAAAAATTAGTTTTTTCAGCCCACCCTAATACTCCTAAGTCAGTTTTCATGGTAACACTGCCAAGCTACATTTAATTAAGTGGCTAAACCCGGTCAAAAAAGATAAGTTATAGTGGACTTTGCTTCTCTAGAATGAACCACAAATAACATGCATGCATATACCCCATATTCCCTCATGGAGACATGGATGCTCCTCTAGCAGGAGTTTCTTGACCAAGCTAATTTAGTTATGCATACTTCCCTACAGATAACAGTGAGTGACATGTGGTCATAACATTACCTCAATGAGACATCTGGTAGGCAACTTGATAGGAAATGTCAGTTAAATTTTGCTCAGAGGTACTAATTTAAACTTGAGATTATTTTATGAGCCAAAAAATCATCAGACTCAGCACCCATGGCTTAAAATCCCTTCTGGAGGGACTAAAATCCATCAACCGTGTAGAGGTTTGAACCTGTGACTCTTGGGACATGAGGCAAGGAACATGACCACTAGACCACTGCAGCTGACAATAACCTCAGTAACATAGTATAATTGAGGCGTTGACATGGGAAAGGTAGTAAGTTGTAAAAATCAAATTTTACAGGGGAAGCAAAAAACAATTTTGACACTTTTAAATTTAAATATATTTTGTAAAGCTAATATGGATATTTTGTAACTCTTTTGCAAATAAAATTTCTTGCACAGTATTGTCAAAATTATATTAAAATTAATATTGGGAAAATTGTTCTTTGCTTCCCCTGTAAAATTTGCTTTTTATGACTTACTGCCTTTCCCATGTCAACGCCTCAATTACATTCTAAGCTTCAAGATCATAATTATTATGTTGTTTGTGAGTCAATTTTTATTTAGTGCCTAAGCTACAGAAGTCCAAAGTACAAGATGCCACTGATAACACTGGTCAACATGATTTTTGTCTCATGAGTACCAATAGTTGTACTTAATGCAGTTTTTTATTGAGATTTCAAATATGTATTCAGAATTTTACTCCATCACCCACAGTTTTTTTTATTTCAATTTCAATTAATGGATTTAAATAATAATTTTTTTAATAAACTTTTTTCAACTATTTGTCCATTGTAAAATAAAACCAAATGAGCTAACTCAGAAGATTTCAGCTATGGAAAAGAGATACCGGTATCAAGGCAAATGAAATCCTAATATGCTGGCCGATTATTGTTGGACCATCAAGAGGGATGCTCCACAGGCGAAATATAGCAGAAAATTGTTATTTCTTACTTTCTAGGTGAGTCCGAATGTTTGAATATTGTTTAGTTACGAATGTAGAAAACATGAAAGTGTTTGAAATTATAAATTCCTGTCTCTCGGAAACCTTGCATGATGGAGAAAAACCAATATCATATTTGATTCCAGGAGAAAAAATACTATCAGAATCACATATTTTTCTTTCTGAGACAAAAAAAGTTTATTTTTTGTCGTTTAGTGTAATTACAACAAAAAAATCTTTTATTAAAGATTTTAAAATTATATTATAAATGAGTAGCAGTGTGAGAGAGTAAAAAATGTTCAAAAGAAAAATAATGAATATAAATACAGACATTTGATTAGAAACCCTAGACAAAACTATTTCATTCATATTTTTTTTTATATTCTTGTGTTATGTCTAAAATATGTGTGTAAAGTAATTTACCAATAAGAATATTTCTCATAACATATAAGAGTTGTTTATTGTATGTACATGGTGGGACATAACCACCTGACTTTTTTAAAACTCTCGGAACTCTGTGTGCTTGGTTAAAGATACAGTTTACTCATGTTGAAATGCACACAATTAAGTGGAATTTCAGGTGACATGGTTCATTGATGATTTAACATTTCATTTTTGCAACAAGTTTCGAACCTTGGTGAATCGCTATCCTGATTTTCTCAATTCTCTTTTCATGTCTGATGAAGCTCATTTTTATCTCGATGGACATGTGAACATGCAGAACTGTCGCTACTGGGCTGAAAATAACTATCATGAGTTACACGCTCAGCAACTGCATAGTTTAAAAGTAATTGTTTGAGTGCAGTTCTTCAAATGCAATTGTTAGCTCATTCTCTTTTGAAGACGATGAAGGTGACTGTCAATTCTGAACAACCATCTTGGAAATAAAAAGTTTTGTCTGTGTTATTCTTACCTCATATCTTTGTTTCTGTTAGACATATGTTACAAAGCTTGTTAGCCTGATCTTCAGTAATTACAGACAATAATTACTGAAGATGAGGCTAATAAGCATTGAAACATATGTCTAACAGAAAAAAAAAACGATATGAGGCAAGAATAACACGGACAACACTTTTAATTAAATTCAACTTCATAATGTTATTTCCTATTGTATTTTCAAACCATCTTAGAGCCGCATGCAAATACATTAGTCTCTACTCAAATTACTTCCAATCACTGGTGAGCTGACTCACCGTGAGCAATTGCTGAGATTGAATTAACGGCCGACTTACCGGTCATGCATGAAAGTTGACTTTTTTTGTAATATTGGCAACGAATTACCCAGAATTCTCAGCGATAAAACCACTTCTGTTATTTTCGTCTGCTATAGAGGAACGCATTTACGCTTGCGTCCCGCAAATAATACCGTATACAACGATGGTGCATCGTGCAATATTACGCCGATTCTCCTGTTCTTCCAGTTGAATTCTTTGGTAGACTCTATCAAATTCCTCTTCTCTGCGTATACCGAAAACATGATCGAAGTCTTCAAGGTCCGACATCTTGGATAAAGCTGCAAAGGTTTCAAACTACATCGGTTACCATCGGTTCCCTTTGGGATTTTCACAATAAGTTTCTATCTTGAGCTATGATCTTAAGGTACCTCGTCAGGTAGCTTACAATTATTATCGCATGAATAGATTTCTGAGTAAGCAAAATGTATTAGGATAAAACTTTCTCAGCAGAGAACGCCTTTTACTGTCTAATGCGTTCAAACATTCGAACCTTAGCGTTGAAATAACATATTCAAATGGCTATAGAGGAGAGAGATCCCACAGAACATTCTGTAGTGAGTAATGCATTCTCTCCTTCCAGGATGGAACAGTGTGTGGAAAACCAGGGTGGACATCTCACAGACATTAATTTTAAAATGTGAACCATGTCATCTGAAACTCCACGTAATTGTGTACATTTTAACATGAGTAAACTATATCTTTAATCAATCACACATCGTTCCAAGTGATTTAAAAACTGTCAGGTGTTTATCCCATAGTTTAAAATAATTTACTAGTATTGCTTATTAATTTTTTAAGCTGTAATTTGTTATTTTCATAGTTATCACACAAACCATCATATTACCACACTATAATTCAAGATAATTTTAGCCTAAATAATTTATTTTAAATTTAAATGCTATTTAAGTAATAAGTTTATTTGGGCCGGTTCTCATCAGTATTCAGTAGTGATATTCCAAGAAAAATAATAAGTGAATACTAGTAATAAATGTATCTGAGAGTATTATTTGAAATAGTTTTCTCTGCCAGACATTGTCTCAAATTATCTTGAGCATATGCACATTATAGGTTGAATATAGAAACAATTTCTCTTTACAATTATTCCTGCACAACAAGCATTAACTAATAAATTAATGAGTCATTTTAACATCTTACCTCATATTTCATGTTTTATCAAACACGGTAACTATAGTTTTCAAATGAATGACAAGATCATTTGAAAACTATAGTTACCGTGTTTGATAAAACATGAAATATGAGGTAAGATGTTAAAATGACTCATTAATTTATTAATTAAGAACCTCATAATGATTTCCCAATTTTAACTTTGAAGAAGCATTAACTAATTGATTTGAGGAAAAGTAGATGTGATTAAGACTAAAAGAAAACACTTGAATTAGATGCTTTGCAGATCTGATAAAAAAATTTAATAAATTATATTTCACATAATTTCAACTTATGAATAGATTCTGAAAGTACTGAAAAACTTGATGAACACCAGCAGTTAAAATTTTATTTATAAATTCCTGTTTTAGTATGGTGAAGGCAAAAACATTATTTTATTACTACGAATAGAACAATGAGTGTAATAATTAAAGTCACATGACCAATGAGTGTACATTAAATTATAATGACTTATTTTATTTGTAACTTAATTAAATTGCCACATTAGAAATAATGTATTATTTAGTGAGTATCAAACAGAACTCCCTTGTTGAACTGAGCTACACTTCACAATTTTCTAAACTATTTCACAGGTAAAGAAAATATCTCATCCACTGAACTATGGCAAATCTAACCTGCTTATCCTTACTGTCTTGTAGTTGGCCAGGACGACTTCCCTTTTTCTGTTATATTAGAACAAAAAAGAAGTGGAAATAAAATAAAATAATAATTAAAATTAATATACAGGAGTAACAAAATTTTAAAAATAAACAAGATAAAGAAAACATAGAAAATGAATAAAAATAAAGATAAAAAATAAACAAGCAATGGAAACAATACAAATCAAACTGAAACAAAAGAATATAATTGCTGTAATTCTTTGGCATTCTTATTTTCTTTGTAGAATAATCCTTAGATTTAAATTGCAATTAAAAAAAATTGAAAAGAAATGTTTCTGATTGTATAAGAAATATACTTTAGTTTTTAATAACAGAGCATGTTGAACTCTGCTACTCTCAAAGTTTAAAACTGTAAAAATACTCCAGCAATCATTTGTGAAACATGTTTCAATTTTTAAAAAATGCCAAAGAACGAGGTCAGCTTTGTGCTACTTGCACACAAATCTCACCTTTGAATCTAATACCTCACCAGGCCGCAATTTTCCAACCTGCAGACAAATAATTAAAATAACAGCAAATGAAATAAAACAAAGAAAAAAGCCAGATGGTTGGAAATAAGACTGTAGAACTGCTGAAGGAATTCTGGGACTATCATCACAAAACAAAACAGGGATACATAATAAAAACAATACAATTAAACAATCCACAGAATAAAATCCTGTTGAAATAAAAGAAAAGAAAATTAAAGCATGAAATTATATAAAGCATTTTAAAGGAACCACATATAAGGATACCTTAAAAAAGAACACATTTCTGGTAGGTTGGCAAAATTATCCAATTTGAATGAAATAAAAGTAAATAAATCATTAGGATATAATATGCAGCCCAAGAAAACTTAAAGAAACAACAAATGAAGCAACTGAAAATAAAAAAAAGTATGACAAATTAATGAAGAAAAGAAAAAGATAACACCAGCGTTCGGTGTATGTAGCAGCACTTGATTTTAAAAAGATCTAGTACAATGCCCAGTCTCACCTTTCTCTCGTCCAACACTTCACCAGGACGTAACTTCCTATTTTCCTAAAAAAACAAAGTGAAACATGTGAGGGTGTATATGTGTTATATCTGCACTGTATTATGTTATTGTGTTATATTATTGTGTTATGTTACTGTTGTTATAAACTACACTGAATAGAAAAAAATCTGATTGTTATATTTTATCTTACTCTGTTTCTTAATTTTCATAATTATGTAAAATTCAATTGGGTCTAGTGTGATAAATTATATATAACATTTAAGAAATTTATATTTATAAAATTGCAATTACTAGGTTTATTAATTTTTATTTACAGAACACTTTTAGTACTTATGTTTCAACATGATTAAACAACAATTACAATAACCATTGAAGGAAATAAAGAGGTTGATTTTTTAGTTCTGGCAAAAAAAAATTCAGCTTAGGGATTAGATTGAAGATGTAGGGACTTAAATCCGGAGAGTATGGTGGATGATAGAGCCCTTCTCACCCTCAGTGACTGAACAATGTAAAAATATATCCTGCTGCATGCATCTAGCACTGTCATGCAGAAAGATAGTCTAAAAAAGTGTCACCGTTTTCTTTTCAGAGCTGCTCGCAGATTGTTTTGCAAAAAAAAAAGTAGTACACTATATTAACTTTCTGCCTTGGGGGAATGGTGTGCTTTAAGAGCACACAATCCAAACATAAACAAAAACCATCATAGCCTTCACATTGGTGGTAGCCTGTCAAACTGTTTTTTTTTGTGGTGACCTTTGATGATGCCATTCATCCAACAGGAATTTAAATTGTGGTTCATAAGATCTGATTCAGGCCTTATCAATTGTAATGATACACTGTAAGATGCTCACAGCATTGCAAGAGAGTATAAGAAGCATCATATCGCTGACATTTCTGCATGTCCGTTAAAACATGCAGAGCTATTTCAAGGAATTTTCTGCATTTTTAGGTAGTCCTTCAGGATGTGAAGTACAGTCAAGTGTGCTAATCCTGTATCTTGTGCTAACTCATGAATCGTTAATTTCTGATCCATTTCCACTAACACAGACACAGTATTTGTTACTTATTGGTGGATGACCAGATCGAGGCATGTGAAACACATTTCTGTGTGCTTGTCGTAAGGTTCTAACCCATCTTGCTACAATTTGGTAAGGTAATGCAGATGTAATGCAAACCTCTTGCAGTCCATGATGACACTGTTTTGCCATGCGATCTCTGGTACATTGAATTATTAACCAGCTTCTCTGCTCCTTTTTTGAAAACATTGTGACTGTATTCAAGGATCTTTTGCTCACAACTTCTCATCTTTTTGTTGTCACTGTGAACAGATGTGGAGGGAGGGGGCGAGTTCAATTACTCTGAAGGAGGGGAAGCATGTAAGCAACCTGTGGTATAAAAAAAAACATTAAAAACATGAGCTCCTTCGCATGGCATCGCTCTAGCATAGTTGCCACTACTAAAAAATCATTCCTTGTACAATAAGACATTTTAACTTACTTTAGATTTTTTATTTTAAATGTATTTAATTGTTATAAATTAACTTATATAATGTATTTAGAACTATAAGAAAAAAAATCCAGTAATTATATTTTTAAATTTTGAATGAATGAATCAATAGTCATTTATATTTCAACAAATATTCAATGAGAAATAACACTATAAGGTAAATTATCAATTTATATAAATGAATCAAAAACATCACAGCTAATCTCATAAAATTTGTTTTTTTTTTTCATTTGACATGTTTCGAAAGCCTTTGCTTTCATCTTGAGCTAATTTCCAACTGTGTAGCTGAGGACAAAAGCAATGGATTTTGAAACATATCAGGTGAGAAAAACATATTTCATGGGATAATGTGTGATGTTTCCAATTCATTTATATACCCCAGTAATATTGAGTTACTAATATTGTATTTTAAGTTTATTTGTCATAAATTAACTTATACAATGTATTTAGGATAATTATTCCAGTAACTATAATTCTATAATTTTGAATATGAAATATTAATTACTCATGTTATGTGGTTTAAAAATGTGGTTTTATGGATGAGATGAAATGTTTATGGTCGAATTGTGACTGAGGTTAGAATTTCAAAATTAATTTATGTATTGTTTTTCAGTTCTTGCAATATTTATCCAGTGGTGAATAATGAATAATACTTAATTTCATATTTTGTCAAATTTTATTACTTTTAATAAATAAATATTAGGATGTGCATATTCATCAATTAAGAAACCATCTTTACAAAATTTGTACTTTATAGTATGTATACTACGATCACAATTTGAAATTTTTAAATGTATTTACAAAATGTATTTCATCAATTTCAAAAAAATTAATTGTCTGTATCACTTTGTCCTTGAGGCAATCATCTAATGAGGAAAGTTGTATATAATAAAAAAGGATACCCCAAAAATGTTCTGACAATAAACGGGCCTATGTATAAAGTGAATCCTAAATGTTACTCACTAATATCATCATCATCCATGCAAGTATTAGGCCATGTGGCCTGTTACGGTCTCAAAAATGAGTTTTCCATCCAGCGCTTCTTTTGGACATCCCAGCGATCTTTTGCCTTGGGGGCAGAAAGAAAGCATGGCTTTTGGAATTCTATGAGATGGGCTTTCCAGTTGTTCTGGTAGTTTTGTATGTAATTTCTATATTATTATATAGTGTTGTATTTTTAAATATTCTACATGAAATGTTAAAAATGCAATATCAATCTCATATTAGTTTAAGTTATTGGTACAATAACTCATTCTAGAGAGTATCACCAAAAATTTTATAGATAAGGACACTCAAAAAATCTGCTGAGAATGGACAGGTCTGAATTGTACCAACTTTTAAAATGTAATAAGATAATTTTCAAGTAAATTAGGAGAATTTATATATATGTATAATTTCTATTTAATATGGACTCTCATTTGTCTACTATAAAGTAATTTGGATGTAAATAAAAATAATTTGTACATATAATTAACATTGAGCACCTTTTTTAAGTTATATGTAGATAGGAAATAACACTATGAGGTTTTTTAATATTGTTTATTTTTTATTATTTCTAGCTAGGAATTATGAAGTATGAGGTGAGTAAAATAATAAAAAAATAAACAATATTGAGCACCTTTACTTGTTTATTTGTAAAATTATTATTGAAGCCATGGTTTATTCATATGTTTGTGAATATTATAGTATTTGTTGCCATTTTTAAGACTGTAAATTACTAAAATGAGACATATTATGAAGTAAATTATTTTAATATTTCCATGTAACAAGCAATTATTTAAGCATGGTGACATTTAGTACTAAAGAATTGTTTAATCTTGGATTGGACCGTATTTATGTATAGGCCAACATAGTTCACCTCCCAAGGTAGTAAATCTTTGGAAATGACAAATTTTGTCTTGTTATAATGACAATGTAAATTGAAATTCAGTTTTTTGCTGCTAATATATGCTTTTATTTTTGAAGAAGGTCCAGCAACGTATTCAATTATAATGATAATGTAAAGTTTTGTTTTATGTTGAATTACATTCGTTAAACAGTGTTAAAGTTAACTGCTTCTACATTTAATTAAAACATCTAAATTTAAATGCCACATGCATACATTTTAATGGGAAAGTATGTTCATATACCGATACTGAGGATTTCTTATACTAGAAATCAAATAAAGTGCAAGTAGGATCCAATAAAAAATTATTGTGCAATATTTTCATGTATCATCCAATAATTAGGACTTAGTTAAGAAAAAAATTTAATTTTACTTATGTAAAAATCAACTAGTCTTTTATGAAAATGATCCTTTTTCCATGTTATAAAGGTTTCCGGGTTATACAAATCATGGTCACCTGTTTCTTTAATCCCTTTATTTCAGTCTTGTGGGTGATTGGCCCACAGTGCCCTAGAATAGTAGAGGGGTTGCCTCGTTTCTGTGTCTATACTTGCAGGGAGCTTACTTAGGTGGTTTATCTCCTCCTTGTATTTTTTACCGAGTGAGTTGAGGCTATTCACTCTCCTTTCTCATCTGGGCTTTGGGCTGGCTTTGAGGAAATGGTACATATAAATTAATATCATTCTAATATTTTCTTTTCATGTATACAAGTTTCCTTCATAAAAAGATTGCATCAAAGGTAGTTTTCACTATATTAGGTAATAATGAAGATAAATATTGCCTCTTTACACATTAATATGTACAGTTTGTTATGGTCTGTGTAATTATAGGTATCATTAAGTTTTGTGTTAAACTTACATTTTTTAATGTTTGTATTCTGTTATATTTTCCTGTGACTCAATGTGAAGAAATAGACTGTGTGGATTTTTAAACATAAACATTGCACGGCACAGAATAAAACAGAGATAGTGTATCAATGGTTACATTTGAAATGTTAATAAAGCATCTGAATGACACAAATAAGTGATCAATCACCTACAAGCAAAGTAATTCATATACATGTAACAATAATTAGGGGATTCTTTACAACATGTGACGTGAACATTTTTTCCAAGCTCCAATCATACACCATGCGCATGTACCAACAAACGCGAAGCAGTTTACATTATAGAATCATGGGATGCAGCCAACATATACATGATATTTATCGAATGTAAAAGCTAACCTAATGCAATTGAAGTATTCTAACCTGAGAAAGACCAACCTAAAAGCTAATCTAACGCAATTTAATAACTCTATTATTATTAAATTAGTATTATTAATATTATTATAAACATTAAAAATGGGGAAATAGAAAAATCTTCAGTTGCTGCTCATGTTTGGGCCGAAAAATATAATATAAATTCAAACACTAAATTATTAAAACAGTTAGAAAATACAAAGGAACTTACCATTTGGGAAAAAATTTACATTCAGAAGAACAAAAATAGAGTTATGAATTTTGAAATTCCTGCTGAACGTGACCTAGTTAGGAGGTTCTTCGGCCAGCTGGAAGAGGGAGCTGATATCGACATCCAGGGTTCAAAACATAAAACTCAACAGTCTGGGCAAGCTGAAGATGATATTGAAGATTATATCGAAACATGTTCGAGAATAAATCAACATTAATTTGAGGTAAGATGTTTTCAGTCTCAAAAAAACTTGATTAAAAGAACCTCAAAATATTACTTCCTAAAATAAACCATTAATAACTCTAACCTGTGAAAGAATGCAATACCCAAACATAAATAGTAAGTTCTGAGATTCTGTAGTATATGTGTACATTTAATTAGTATATACTCTATGCTGGCTACACTGGTATATGGCTCTGTTTTTTCTTAGAATATTTGTTAATGTCAATATGGCTGCCATGTCTATGTAGTTAAATATCACAGAAAAATATATTGAAATAATTGATAGAAAAAAAAATTTTAAATCATTGTAAATGGTGGGAAAAAAATCTGAAAAATGGAACACTTTGAATAAAATTTTGGTAGGAGTTTATGGTGAAATTAAAAAAAAGTTGTGTTGAATGTTTTGTGTCAATTGTTGTAAAGAACAGCCAATAATTAATCCTTTTCAATTCAGTAAGGACAAAATGCTAAAATTTATTGTATGTTGAATTTTAATTTCTTCACAAGTGTAGGACTTTCTTCTTGATAGCTCCTAGAACAAATTAAAACTAATTGTATTTAAAATTGGATTTATCCCATGGCGTATCCTTTCGCAAGTTGTATGAACATCTATATGCTGAAAATTTAACTGTATTTTTGTCAAGTACAAAAGAGCCTTGATGATTCAAATTTGATGGGTACTTTGATTATATGGTGTCTCCAAGGTCAATTCAGCCAAATTTTATTCTAAACAATATTTTTCATGGTTGGTCTCTACTTTCTTTGTATACAAATGTATATATATATACATTAATTTAATAGAAGTTTTAACAGTGATTTGAATTGAAATTATAGTCTTAAGTCAAATTATTTATATATACATCACTAATCTTTCTTAATTTATTATTTGTTCTGGAAGTGCTTTCCTCTCTCTTCAAAACATTTCTCAATTAGCAAAATAAACTGCTTTCTGCTTGTTATTCCTTCCAGTATTTCTGATGGTCTTATTTTTATTATTCATTCTTTCAATCAAATGCTAACATTTAAAAAGTGGAAAGTACGCAAAAGTTTTACTAACAATAAGAACTCAACTGACCTGAAATAGCTAGCAAGTATAAAGTATATTTAAAATTTTCATTAATATTTAAAGTTAGTGACACTATGAGGTTTATCTTAATTAATAATTGACTTAGAATTTGACACCACACCTCATAATTGTAGATTTCTCGAAAACATGTTTCAGTACTTCTGCATATTATCCTCAGCTCCATCTAACTGTTGAATTGGTGGTTAGCGATCCTATGGGTTGCTTCCTACTTCCTCTGGTTGCTGGCTGATGAACTTCCAAATTTAATCCCTTTCACTGGGAATTTAAAAATTTCATGATTATTCTTTTCTTTTTTATTGGATGTGAATTTTCTCCCAAATTGTGACTTCCATAGACTTATCTAACTGTTCAAATAATTTTTTGATAGTATGTAAATTGATAGTAAGTAAATGGTACGTAAATTTCCTGAATTTCTTATTAATTTCTTTCTCACAGTTTGGGAGAAAATTCACATCCAGAAAAAAAAAGAAGAATCATGAATTTTGAAATTTACGGGGAAAGGGATTTAATTTGGAAGTTCATTGGCCAGCAACCACAGGGAGTAAAAAGCAATCTTCAGGATTGCCAAACACCAATTCAACATTTAACTTTTACAGGAATTAATCACTATGAGGTTTAATTTATGGTAAAATTAAATGTTTCTTACTTCTCCTCATATAAATCTTCTAAGTAGATCGCGATTTCAAGACCATAACGGTTTCATCTTCAGTACTTTTTTGGCGACTGATGTTATGTCGATCGGAAGAAACTCTTCTTCTTCCCTCTGTTGGTGGACCAATGAACCTCTGGATCAGGTCAAAATTTGTGGGAATTTCGAAGTTCATAAGTTTTCCTTTGTTTTTCTGAATGTGGATCTTTTCCCAAATCGTGAGTTCCTATTATATTGAAAAACAAAAAGAAATTTGAAAACAAGGATGAAAGAACATCTTAGAAACATCAAAAATGGAGAAGTGGAAAAGTCAGCAGTAGCTGCTCATGCTTGGTCCAAAAAACATTTAATTGAATCAAAAGCCAGTCTAATTAAACAATTAGACAAACAAAAGGAACTCATGGTTTGGGAAAAGATCCACATTCAGAAAAACAAAGGAAAACTTATGAACTTCGAAATTCCCGCAAATTTTGACCTGATCCAGAGGTTCATTGGTCCACCAACAGAGGGAAGAAGAAGAGTTTCTTCTGTTCAACATAACATCAATCACCAAAAAAGTACTGAAGATGAGACCGTTATGGTCTCGAAATCGCAATCTACTTAGAAGATTTATATGAGGAGAGGTAAGAAAAATTTAATTTTACCACCAATTCAACAGTTAGATAGAGCTGATGATAATATGCAGAAGTATTGAAGCATGTCTTCGAGAAATCTGCAATTATGAGGTGAGGTGTTAAATTCTAACTCGATTATTAATTATATTTTATATATTGTTGTAAGAGGTAAACCATAACAAACTGAGTTTGGGATAAGCTGAAGATGGAGCAATAGCTTTGAAATGATCGTCCAACAAAATAAACATATGAGGTAAGAATGTTAAAAAATGTATAACTCAAATATTAAATTAAACCTCATAATGAAACTTCCTAATGATTTTAAGATATAACATAACAAACTGTTGTTTGTTAACAGTTGAGTTTCTCTCTTTTTTTCATATTAGATTACACAGAACATTAAATCATCAAGACTCCATTGTGTGAATTAATGTTTCATAAAAAAGTAATTTACAAATTTCACAATTGATGCTGCCTTTTTTCTTGGAGCTTGTGTACTCTGCAGCCACTTTACGAGTTGATGTCCTGAAACAGGAAATAGCACACCTGCACACTTGTTATTATAAGTGAGACAACTTGGCGAGACTTTTACAAGGCAGTAATATAGGAAAGTTTCTGAAGTTTATGAGTTCTCTTTGCTTAACCTTGAAGAAGCACCAGATTTATAACACCTGCAATTTCTTTGAAAGAAAGTCAGAAATCATCAGTAATTCATAATCCTAAACTTATTAGTAACTCCAGCCATGTGATCTCTGATTATCTCTGCAAAACATCTGCCAGAAGATGACATGGAATGAAATTTCACTATGAACATGATGGCGATCTTACTAATGTTTCGGATTCAAACTCATGAATCATTATGTATGTTCCATACCACTCATAAACATTGTAGTGTTAAAAAGAAAAGATGGATGGGGTTCAGCCATTCTACATATAACAGTACTCCTGTAGCAGTAGACAGCTCTCACTTTCTGATAAGAAAAGGAAATTTCATTCACTTGGGGTATGGTAACCAATATTGGTTTTCATATTTTAATTTGAAAATTCTATTATAAATAGGTGGTAAAATGCCAAGTGTTTTAAAATTTTACTTTGTCTATCGTGTGAATATATGTGGTAGATATTAGAATCTGAGACTAAATTTTTATTGTCTCAAACTATAAATAGTCATCTTATTGTTGATAAAATCAAGCATATACCTTAATTAGCTCGTAATGTAACTTCTAAAAAATGTTTTAATGCATAATAATACAGATATTTTAGGGATCTACTCTATCAATAAGCTGTCAACCATTGCATTCTCCCAGAGAAATATTGTGATGTACTAAGGCCATGTCCAAAAAAATTATATACCACTATTAAATACAAGGCATTAAAATCCAGCAAAAAAATCTCTCATTTAAACTACAGAGGAATTATATAACTCCTGACTTGGTGGATTGGATAACCTTCACTATCTGCCATCTGCACCATGCCCTGCTTCACTCCATTCTTCTCTATTCATGCAGGGACGTCCATTTGCTTTGCACAGTGGGTTGCCATTGCTGGATTCTGGCTTCAATTCTTGTGGTTTACAGTTAAAAGCAGCAGATAACTTTTAGGACATGGCCTTGGTACATCACGATGCTTCTCTGGGAGAAATTTGAAGGTAGGTTTTGGCATGCAATGGTTGACAGTTCCCTTGTAAGTACGGTATTTAATGATAGGGAACCAATGGTCATAAATTACTATTTCTAAAAGGTCTGAATAAAAAAAAGTAAATATTTATTAACTCAAAAGATATGAGATGGAGAGGAGTAAGTAAAAGTTATTACTTTTACATTTTATGTGATATTCTCTGAATCTCAAGATACCAATCACATTTTTATACTTTTCATTTCTTACAACTAAATTATGAGCATAATATTTGACAATGAATTCAACACACAAAGCAGCATATACTGTTGGCCGTTCAGAAGAATGCAAGGGAGGGATGAGTGACTGGGAACGGTAGGCGGATCCCTTCATCATTTTACAGCACGGTCCATGGTGACTCACATTACCAGATGCTTGCCTGAAGTAGTCTAGCCGATGGTGAAGCAAGTGAAAGTGAAGAGTGTGTGTCAGACTCAGAACTTGCACTCCCGTTTCACAACTGATGTAGGGTGAGTTAGTACGATGATGCATGTTTCCTTCATGGTCACATTCCTTCCACATGCATTCTTTCTGTCAGCCAACAGTAAGAGTTGCCTCTTTTGTCAATATGGTAAAATGAGACTTCAAATCTTTTACCCTGATTTGTGATCAGTGCAGCAGTTAAAAATTTATTGTGAATACCAGAGCAATTACAAAAATGTATCTCGAGATTTTGTGTTGCATAAAGTAACAATTTCCAGCCATTGGTTCCTTATATGAAAATATTCAGTTCAAATTCCTCTGCCATCTGAATTATTTTGAGCTAAGAATTTTCTGACACTTTGTACAGTTTTTTCAGTACTTTTAGAAGGACTCTCGACTGAATATAGGCCCTACTTATTTATTTTTGAAATGCGAAAATTTATTTGAAAAAACTGACTATTTTTATTCATAATTAGATTTTAGGAACAAATATGGGGAGAAAAATATTTACTTACCTATCACTTTTAATAGAATAAGAATGAATAATATCCTATGGAGTCACAAATGTTATATAAAAAACAGTGCCAATTCACAAGAGAAAAGTGGAAATTGTAAAATTGTATAATTATTATCACATTCTTTTTACAGGGTAAAGGAGAAATTTTAAACTTTTATTATAAAATCATTAATTTAAGATCTTCTTGTATCTTGTAAGCCCATGTTTCCTTCATCAGAGATTAGGCGCTCTCCCCTACAGGGAAGAATTTGAACCATACTAATTTAGTTACACTTGTTTTCATATAGATGTCATTTGAGTGGTCCATGGTCAGCGTTCTGCCTCATACTGACATCTAGGAAACCAAGGTAGTACTAGGACGGGAAAATTTGGTAAATTTTGCTTAGAGGCCTTTTCATTCAGGCTTAAGGATCTTTTACGAGCCTGAAAATCTTCAGACTCAGGACCCATGGCTTAAAGTCCCTACCGGAGGACTTGCTCCTTGGATTTTTCCATCCTAAAAAATCCATTGACCTCAGCCAGGTTTGAACCTGCAACCCTCGGGACCAGAGGCAAGGAGCATAACCACTAGTCCACTGCAAATACGTAATTTAAATTAATGAAGATGAAATATAGAATATAACAGCACAAATTTAATATAAAACTGACTCAAAATTGACATTTGAAAATGTTGCAATTTCCACTCTTCAAATGTACTCACCATCAGATGTACAGTATTCATATTTTGTTTGGAAATAAATTAACTATCAGAAAAACAAACTTCAACTAAAAGGTACTGAAAAACAAGAAAATGATTTTACAAGAGATAATGCTACAGCAAACCATCTAAGTTATTCTGTTTCAAAAACAAAACCAAGAATTAAATAAGCATTAATTATATTACATGTATAATATAATATACACAGGTCGATAATATTCATTCTCTGAAATAATTTCAGTTGCAATGCATTTGTTACTTTACATAATCTGAGTGTTGAGTTTTCTATGAAAATTGTGGAAGATTAAAATAATCATCATTATCATCATCCTGTCATGTGTCAGATCTTGAAAAACTCTTATGGTCTGAATGTAACACTAAGATGTAAATGTAAAACTGCAGCTATTAGACCAACTTAATAAATATTCTTAAAGGAAATTAATTAATTTAGTGTTCAAAAATACTATTTTTTTAACATGGATGCGTAATATTAATAAATATTCATGTTTTATTATAAATTTAACATTTTCCACTGAAGGACATTATATTTGAAGAGAAAAATATACAATGAATGAATGAGTCATATTTAATCTTACCTCATATTTTATGTTTTTCTAAACACGGAAACTGCAGTTTTCAAGAGGAGTCCCTCTTATCTTCAGCCGACATGCCAGCATTATGACTCTCGCATTCACTTTCACTACTTGATGATATTTCGTAAGAATTGCCTTCACTGTCGCTAAATGACAATTCTGAAACTTCATTACCACTTTCATTCACTGCTTGTTCTATTTCCTCACTTATATTCAGTTTTCTTTTTGCCATTTTACCGAAAATAAACAAGATAAATATGTTAAAAATGAACCACCATAATATGTAATGATGCACTACCCAAGAACTCCACTAATTACCTCTGAAGAAAATATTCCTAACTGAATTAAAAAGGGAATTGCCACTCAGAATGGTAGAAAGAACATTCTACTGCCATCTCTTGAAAAATATGTGGAACTATGTGGACCAGAACTGCTGGCAAAGTAGGATGTATTTTTCCGACCCATATATGGGTTTCTGCCCGCAAGGGAAAAGACAGGCAACCCATATATGGGTTTTTGCCCACGAAGGGTTAAAAGTCACAAATCAGAAATTATAGAGGAATAAAACAATTTTCTTCCACTGAAAAGTGTAGTTTTCGGGATTAATATCTTGGTCCTTGAATAATATTTTCTTGTCAAGTTATTTTGAGTCTGTAATATCTGTAATAGTCTGGCCATGATGCTGAGGATGATGAGAAGACTAATCGAAACATGTTCAAGAACAAATCAACATTAATATTGAGGTAATATATTACAGATTCAAAATAATAACTTGATTAAAAGAACCACAAAATATTACTTCCTAAAATAAAACATTAATATTTTCTCGTGCTTACATTTATTTTTTATTAAGTTGTTCTCTTTGTGCAAATCAAGTTAAATCCTAACCACAGATGCATATTCTTTAAGTTAATTTCTGTGTTGAAATAAAAATAAAGAGGGTTATCGTGTTAAATCCATAGAAAGAAAATTAATTTTCTTCCTTAATGATTTTTTTCTGGAAGTTATTACAAGTATCATGCTATTTACTTATATTTGGCCTGTGTATGTTATATTCACATGTAATTCTGAACAGGTGAAAATTGTTCTTGTCTAAGCAAATATAGATGGGACGAGGTCCAGAGAGCACATCGTATGTCAGGATATTTGGAGGCTGTAATTATGTACCAAAACATATCAAAATAATTACCCAAACAAATCTAGTTTTTTTTCCACTAACATACACAATTCATAACAATTTAATTAAAAATATCTACTGCAAATAATGCAAAGTTCTAATTGTCAAAGAAGCATGAAGGAACATGCTAAGTTTGCATGTAAGTGCAATTTGTTAAAGCCTAGTAGAATATGAGATTCTGCCAATACCAACTATAAATAAATCCAGCATCAATCTTATTTTGAAGAAAGTGTTATAATTGGATTTGCCAGACAGACAAATTTATGTAAATTACAAGTAAGGGCAATATAATGTTAAAAAATAAATGGGCTAATGATTGTAAAAAAGTGAAAATTCTACAATTCATTATAGTGATTTTTTAATCTTTTTATTTTGTAAATGTACAGCTCAAAAAAATTGATGAAATATATAGCATTGGAAATTATATGCTTGAAAAACAGAAATAACAGCAAAGGAAAGAGGTGCATGTTAAGTTTGTGAAATCTGCTTAAATTTATAACCCTTGCCACAATGTCAATAGTATTTTAATCATCATGAGCGATATCATCGAGATTCCTTTAGATATAGCTCAATCAGATAAATTCAGTCAGATACAAAATATTAAATACAAAGTTAAATAGATTGAATATACAAAAAAAAAAAAGGTTATAATTTTTAACAATTACAATTGTCTATGAAGATGACAAGAATGATCAATGAAGAGACTCAGAGTAAAACATTGAGTGATACTGGAAGTTGGGCCAAGTTGCCCTAATTTTCCATGATCGCATCTAGCTCATTTAAAATTTCTTAAGAATTTACAATATCAAATTTGATTAAAAGTGTATTATGGGGAAAATTTATTATTTATTTAAAGCAAAACAAATTAAAAATTTAAAAATGACAATTTTACCTTATTTTAAAAATATTTTTAAAACGTTTTAAAAAATGTATCAAGACTTGGTTAAATGGTTATTAAAATTTATCTGGGCAATTTCCCAAAAAGTTTGTGGAAATTTACTAGATGAATTTAAAAAAATATTAATTATTGATTAAAATGTGTTGGCTTCATTATTGAGTATTCCATGTTGTTGGCTAAAAATATTGCCTTTTCTAAAATGCATTCTACCCAACAATGATCAGTCACTATAAATCTATAAAAAAATTACAGTGAAAACGTTTTTATATTTTAAACATAATTTTTTTTATATAACGGTACTGCTAATTTTGTTATGGAAAATGCAATACATTTCTTAAATTTGATATAAAAATTATGACAAAATGTTCACCAATTCATATAAATAATGGCACATAGGTGTTAGATCTGTATCATTCTACCTAAAGGAGATATGAATTTAAATGCATCTATCTACTGAATTAATGGGATCAATATAGCAAAAATGCAGTACCTCATCGCTGATAATGAGACTCGGACGTCTCTGTTGATCTTCTGGAGGAATGAGTGAACCTCTTCGGCTTGATGGTCCAGATCCTGGAGCCAGTGATCCTTTTCTTGCATCTCCGAATGGTGATTTTTCTCGACTTACTTCGATCTTCGGAGCTTCAGGTGCTTTGATCTCTGGCACCTTAATTCCTGGCTTCTTGGCCTTGTCAGCCTAGAAATTCCATTAACAATGTCAGTGAAAGTATTACATCACTCTCATTCTTTTCTACCATTAGTGTTGATGTAACATTTGGCATAACTCCAAACTGTGACATTTTCTATATCAACATATAGTATCATTAAAGTATGAAAACAATGCATACTGACAAGTGTGTTAAGTGTTGACAAATCAATATAAATTCTTATGGTTTCAATGAAATATTTATTCAGTAGGTATGTTTAAAATTGTCAATTTTACAAACTCTTGATAATTATGTTATAAAAGTTATTGTATTATTTTTACAACAATCAAAGACAAATAAATTAAGTAATATTAGAAGATAAGAATCAAATGAATCGTGAATTCTTCTTACCTCATATATCTATGTTTCATTAAACACAGCACCGTGGTATCGGAAAACCATCGTTTCCATCTTCAGATATCTATGTTTCATTAAACACAGCACCGCGATATCAGAAAACCATCGTTTCCATCCTCAGATATCTATGTTTCATTAAACACAGCACCGCAGTATCGGAAAACCATTGTTTCCATCTTCAGCTGAGGATGGAAACGATGGTTTTCAAATACTGCAGTGCTGTGTTTAAAGAAACATAGATATCTGAGGATGGAAACGATGGTTTTCCGATATCGCGGTGCTGTGTTTAAAGAAACATAGATACATGGGGTAAGAATAATTCACGATTCATTTGATTCTTATTAAGAAAACCTCATAATGTTAAAATTCCCCAATTTATTATATTTAAAATATTAGAAGATTTTCAGCTATAAGACCATGGTTCATAACTGGACTTATAGTCTGGAATCTTCTAATACAATGACCGCCAGCCATGAAAGCCTGAATTCTACAATAAATTAAGTATTACATTTAAAGAGAAAAATATAGGCCTATGCCTAAATCGGGATATGAACCACAATGCTGTATTTAAAGAAACATAGATATCTGAGGATGAAAATGATGGTTTTCCAATATCTATTTGGTTCTGTGTTTAAAGAAACATATATATATGTATATGTATGAGGTAAGAAGAATTCACGATTCATTTGATTCTTATTAAGAAAACCTCATAATGTTAAAATTCCCAAATTTATTATATTAAAATATTAGAAGATTTTCAGCTGTAAGACCATGGTTCATAACTGGACTTATAGTCTGGAATCTTCTAATACAATGACTGCCAGCCACGAAAGCCTGAATTCTACAGTACATTAAGTATTAAATTTAAAGAGAAAAATATAGGTCTATGCCTAAATTGGGATATGAACACAATATGTTAAACATCAAAATTAAGTATTGTTTAATTGTACCATAATGAAATTTCAGGGCATGATGGAGACATTTTCAAGAAATTATTGATAAGATTCAGACTGCCGAGAAATATATTTGCAATTTTATATAAACTTTTTGAGATATCTGTCATTTGAATCTAAATTATAAACTATGCTTTGTATATAATAACATAATAAATGAATCCAATAGATACAAACACAAAGAAATATGATTAAATGCATTTTACTATGGAGGACTGATTCCTATCTCTGGGGACGATTTTGAAACACGACATCACTATTTCTAGTTGAGATGTCACTCACTTTCATACAGTCAAATGTCTTCTGCCTCACTGTTGGAACCAGTTTACTCATGAGTATGCTGAATAAAACTGAACCATTCTAGGAACGCTACATAAAATCCTTTCCAATGCTAAGTACAACTACAGTGCTATCATAGGGATGTGCAGAAAAGTGGTTTGCATATTTCCAAAAATGTAATTCTTAATAAGGAGGGTAAAACCCACATTGGAATGATTCCTAAGGAAAGAAGACAAGACATCCTAGATCTGCTACAGGTCGCACCCCTGAAGTGGTCAGGAAAGTTAACACTTTAAAACCTAGAGTATTTTAATACCTTGTAGACCTTGTGATAGTGGATTTAAAGAGACAAGCAGAAAAAATGCAATTCTTCTCTCGGCGAATGCAACAATATAATAATTTTTCATAGCGTTCTATAAAACAATTCTACGCACATATTATGCATTAGAATGATAAATGAAGTTCTAAACACAGCAATAAAATATAAAAATAATGAATATAGTAGATAAATATATTACTCACATTTTGAGCAATCCCCATATTTGAGCTGATTCATATACATATTACTTATCGACTCTAAGATAACAATAAAATACACTGTATATCGGTACTATATTGTTTTGAATAAAATAAAACACTATTACTCCCAGTAATTTTGTTTCTTGTGAAACACTTCAAAACACTTGCCGAAACAGAGTCCTACTTCACATATGCTGCAGTAAATCATTGCTTGTTTTGCTGCTTCCTTGCTGATACAATCTTTTTCTCTGTCAGCACACACTTTGTGCCTCTTTGTGATTTTCCTTCAGCTTTCCCTTGAGTTCTGGTATCTTGTGTGGAAAATGATTTTTGCCAATAAGTCTTCCTGAAATGGTCAGTTGTGGTCCTTGTAGCTGGGTTTCATTTCTAGCTTCTGCAATTAAATCTTCTGCTATCTTTTCTAAAAATGTATGTAACCTCATTGAATTTCTTCCTCTCATCTTACAGAATGTGAGAATTTACAAATGTTAGAACCAGAAAGTGAAAAAATCTTCTTCCACCACTTTACACACTTTGTTTAAAATTAATAATATGATAAAAGCTGAACTGATTTATCTACACCAATTTTGAATTTATTGTAATCAAATATAGCTTTTGGTTTAGAATTTTGGTGCCTGCCTCTTGAATTTTCTTGTGGAATTGATAAACTGTACATATCCTTTACATCACATCATTTTATTGCTAGAAATTGTCTTCTTTGTGCTGTAAGTACTTTACTTTCTCTCTGAACTGTTGTTTAGGCAACTATTAGGCATAACAGTTCTTATGGCCTTAATTTCATTATCCCATAAATGATCAAAAGAGAGGGGGGGCTGGAAAAATAGTGATCCATGGTAGATAGTGTGCCACTTATGCAGTATAGGTTCGGATAATTGATTTACAATATTGATGGGTGTATTGTGATCATTTGTAGGGATTGCACCAGCGTACACTTCCATACCGAACAAATCTGAATTTTGCCTCACACAATTCATACATTTTATACCATGTTTATCAAGTACTCTCTTCATGTATACGTGGAAGAAAACTCGACAATGAAACACACAAATTCCTTCGTCTATCGTTAAACTTTTTTCAGGGGAACATAATATATTCTCAAATTTAGTGGTGAGTACGCCTAGTATTGGCTTCACTTTATGAAGGGCATCATACCTTGGCTGGCCTCTAGGAACATGTGTTTTATTGTTATTGAGGTGTAGCATTGCTAGAATGCCAAAAAATTGATCACATGACATTCCGACAGATTTTAGAAATGCCGTACACAGAATGGGATGAGTGAACCAGTAATATTGAATTGAAGGCCTTCTGATACAGGGCATATGTATAACAAATGCAAAAAAAAAAATATTTCATTTATAATTAGTTTCAGTGATTCGTCTCACATTTTTAGAGTAATTAAACTGCACATCTATTTGTCACTTCCTGATATTTCTAAAAATAATTTCATCAGAAAAAAAATTAAGGCATCTAAGGGAGTTATGGCAAAATTTGGTTTGATTTCAGGCTGCCCAGAAAATTCAGGTTTTGTTTGATTTTCAATATTTATTTTCCACCCTAATTCATGGTCAGTTAGGGGACCCCTATATTGTCGCCTCCTTTTTCTACCTCTACCTTAGATTGAACTAATTGCGCCTCAATTACGTTTTCCACTTCTGGTGCAATTTTCTTCACCAATAATTCCTCCACTGTAACTGTATCCACCCTTGACGAATTATCGAAAGTGTCGTATAGTTCAAACCCATCTTATATCGAGTCGTTTACAAGTTCAATTAACTCTACCTCGGTTCTCTATGGTTTAGAATACGAAACTTCCTTTCGAATTTTACTAGGCTCCTGTTTATCGATGTTGCACAGTCAAAGCTTCGGTTCTCTATGGTCCAAGCTAAGAAACGAACCGAGTCAGAAAAGTGGAGAGGTATTTTGTGTCACATCTGGAATGAGCAAATTTATCACTGCTCTGACCTTGGTTTTGTAAGGGATCGTCTAGCTTACAGTTGCATGTGCATAGAAAACCAAAGTGCATGTGCAACGATGCACAATGCCAGCATAGAGCTTAGAGAACATGCATGATAAAAAAAAAATCTCACTTGAAACTATAGGTGGCACTAAAATGCAGAGATGAATCATAATGATAGATGTTTGGGTTTTCTATTCCTACAAAGAACAGTCGATAATGCAGCTTATTTCCTTTCAAACAGAACGTGGAAAATCTCATTGTGTGCATATTACGGCTGGCCTCTTGTCACTTAAATGCCCGTAGTACTACGGCCCTTGTAACAGGACTCAAGGAACTATAGCAGTAAAGTCGGGTGTCCCTTAAATGACAGTAAGCACTTAATTAGTAAGGAAGGGATGTGGGAGCTGTGTTCACAAGCTCTTACCTATAGACACATTGCAGAATGGTGTACTATCAGTAGAAATCACTATGAACGGCATCTTACTGGTGATAATCGAAAATTCATACTTCAGATGAAGCATAACTATATCTTAATGAAACGATAAACACCGAACAATGTTTCACTAGCTAAGATATATAGGCCTAAAAATAAGCTAGGAAACTTTAAAGCGCAAAACGATCCCCGAACATCATTTGGCCATAAACACCGGACAATTTTTTACTGGCCAAGAGATATAAAAACAAGTTAGGAAACTTTAAGGCCCAAATCGGTCCCCGAACATCATTTGGCCATCATTATCATCATTTTATATTCGCCTCATTAGATTAAGTTTAGGATTAAGGCCTTCCCTGATGCATCATTGCCATCATCATCTATCATATATCAGCGGGACAGCGTAACTCTGCCTTCCAGGGGCCCCAATTTCGGAAGTGGATTACAATGACGCCGATGTCATCCGATATTTAAGGGGACCGAATGGTGACAATGCTAAAAAATTGGTAAAAATTCATTTTTTTGTTTATTTGCTTTCTAATATGACTGATTCTTTAGGATTGTTTTCATGTAGACATTTTTATTGTAGGAGCAAAATTGACCTCATGACATAAAAGTTTAAATACGTTTTGCACGTATGGTTAGCATTACTACTTAAAATTTAAAATGCGTTTTTTTTTTTCGGTTTCCATTTTTTTGACATTTCCCAAAACTTAAAATGCTCCTTACGATGCAATTTTTTTGCTAACAAAGTGAAATGTTATGGTTAGACTTTCCAATAAATGCTAATTCAAATTTGCTATGTAGTTACTAGCCTAAGATACATGTAAGTAAAGTAAAGTGATCCCACAACAGGCCCGGAGGCCCTTGGGGTAGTAGGAGGTTAAGGCTCCCACTTTTTCTAGACAATCAGCACTTTACGTCAGCCGGGTTGTCAGCCCTGCGTGACGGCCGCCTTTATCCCCAGAACAAGCGTCTGTTACTCATTTCCGTTAGAGGCTGAGTCGACCCCAGGGCCATAGTGCCGCCAGAGGGTTTGGGTCAGTTTAAAAATCCTGACCCCAACGGGACTCGAACCCTCGACCTTCCGGCTTGTAGCTCAGTGCCTTAACCACTACGCTACGGCGTGCCACCCTAAGAATCTGTGCCTCATTGCATGTTTGATATCGTCGCAGCAACGATCAGCCAGCACGGCCAAGCATGGCAGGATTATTTTTGACATCGTCAAAACACGTATTGTTTGAATACTTATTGTAAAAACATGCCTTTTTCAATAAAATGAAACGTGTAAAATAGTTTGTATTCAATTCCGACCCTTACGGGTGAAAACCTATTATATATATATATATATATATATATATAGATATATTATAAATTCATCATTATCATCATAGTACATTCACGAATTTAGGCCATTTGTTGACCTGTTTCGGCCTCAAGAGAAACACCATCCAGAAGTCTTTTGAGTGGACGTCCTGGTCTTCTTCTTCCTGCAGGTTGATATCTTAACATTAGTTTGGGTATTCTGTGATCTTCCATTCGATGAACATTTGTATCCATCTTGACTTATAATCAGAAATTTTGTTTTCTAAAGATTCCATGTGTAATTCTTCTAAGATGTCTTCATTTTTTTTGTGATCTAGTAGTGTGTATCCTGCAGTCCTCCGAAGATATCTCATTTCAGCAGATCCTAAGTCTCTGTATATCCTTTCTGTTTCAAACGTCCATACTTCGCTACCATACAAAAGAGTTGGAAGAGCCAGTGTTTTATACACTTTCAGTCTTGAATGCTTTTTGGACTAACTGTGGCTTGAAGATAGAATTTATTACCCTAAAATTCTTTAAAAATTTAGATATTTTTGCATTTTACTCCTTTTCTTCTTCATATGAGATATTGCATCCTAGATATGTAAAATTATTCCACCTGCTCCAAAATTTTATTGTCCAGTACAATTTTACTTCTGACAGAATCTACACCTTGAAATGCCATAATTTTTGTTTTTTCTGTAGATATCTTTAATCCATATTCTTCTGTAATTTTGTATGTTCATACAGACCTTTCTGTAGATTATCTTCGGAATTTGCTATTATTATTTGGTTTGTAAGGGGTGTAGTGACGTGTGTATAACCTCTCCTACCCAATTCTCATCCTCACCTTCTCGTGGTACAACCTGTTTTCACAAACGAGGCTCTGAGGACCAAGTCACGGCGGTATAACCGTTCCATCAGGTACTGAGTAAATGCGGTATCCTAATGTCTGTCCAGAGACTAAAAGGTAGCAGCCCTACCACTGGACTACTTAGCGTCGGGCCAGTAACCTGTCCTAAGGAACTTCAAAACTACTTTCAAGTCTCAACACGAAAAAAAAAAAGCCAGAAGGAATATATATATATATTATATATATATATATTATGTTTACAGGTTGTTACCAAAGTCTTTTTTTACGTGTAATGGATGATAGACGAGGATAAGAGTAACAATTTCACGTGGGAAATATCTTGAAGATTCATCATTTTACTGTTAGAAGTGCTGTTAAATTGATTTGTTCATATTTGTACGAATTCTTACAGCATTTTATACTAAATTTGTAAATTGGTAATAGGCCTACACACAACCTTGCATTTTGCATAATCGACTCCCTGGTAATAATTAACACATATTCTTATGGGATGTCTTACTACAAATCTCGGATGTCGTTTCGCTGGCATTAACGCAAGAAATGTAGTTCAGCACGAATGCCATTGTACACATTTTAATGTCAATATCCAGCACTTATTTAATAAAACACTCCGCAATAGATGGACGACCGATCTTACGCCATTAGATTTTTTCTTACGGGGAAATACGAAACCTCTATTGAGACTGCAGGAAAATTTCAGTGTGTATTTATAAAACTCCTGGAGTATTTGATGCAACCAAATAATTACTCACACACAGATGAATTCTATACATTGACTACTGACCCCAACGGAGGGTCATATCAGCAACTTTTGTGAGTTAATATGATAATTTGCCATCTGGAAATGATACTTACAAGGGAACTGTCAACCATTGAATGCCAAAACCTACCTTAAAATTTCTCCCAGAGAAACGTTGTAATGTATGGCAACAACTGTACGGATCAGATTGACTTCCAGCTTGAGTAAGAGCGGAGTGGAGTGAGGAGGGATGCGGTGCAGACGGCAGGTACCAATACAGGAGTTGAATTACTTCCCTATAACTTCAAAAGAGATTTGACGCTGGATTTTAGCGGCTTGTAGTTAAAAACGGCAGGGTTTTTTTTCTTTTTTTTTTTTTGACTCTGCCTTGATGCATCGCAACTCTTATCTGGAAGAAATGTAAAGGTAAGTTTCGGAATGCAATAGTTCACAGTTTCCTCGTTAGTCACTAGAACTCGATTTTAGAGTGATGTTTCTCCAGGGGTAGAACAACGAATCTACAATTTTTTGGCACGTGAAAGTTGTTCCTTTTTACATTCTCAACTAACACTCAAACGTAAGCGGGCTTATGTAACACAATCTATATATTTCAATATTCCTAATATACATTTTAATGTTTAAAGATAATATTCGAAAAGTAAAAGTAAAGTAAAGTGATCCCACAACAGGTCCGGAGACCCTTGGGGTAGTAGGAGGTTAAGGCTCCCACTTTTTCTAGACAATCGGCACTTTATGTCAGCCGGGTTGTCAGCCCTGCGTGACGGGCCGCCTTTACCCCCAGAACAAGCGTCTGGTACTCATTTCCGTTAGAGCTGAGTCGACCCCAGGGCCATAGTGCCGCCAGAGGGTTTGGGTCAGTTTAAAAATCCTGACCCCAACGGGACTTGAACCCTCGACCCTCCGGCTTGTAGCCCAGTGCCTTAACCACTACGCTACGGCAAAAAGAAACGTATTTTTTTCTGTTAAAAAGCTCGTATTAATTATATCTACACGTAAGTGATGCTGCATTTCACTGTATTCGCAACAGTCCTCTCCAACCTTACATAAAAAAAGACCAAAACTCAAACATAAGTCCTCAGTTGAGAAAAGAACCGAGAAAAAGTTTTGAGTGGATTATTTTTAAACAATCTCTTGAAGTGTTACCTAATAGCTCTTAAGCATTACAAATTGCCATGAAGATTATACGAAGGGTACAGAGAAAGAACCACGTAAGTCGCTTTTTTGTCGAAATTAGGTGTCATTAGATTCTCCATGGAAAGCACTATCATTTAGTAGTTGAAACTGTAAAATATATAGTTTAGTCAAGGGTTTATTTACTTCCAAAATTTGGAACGCTGTTATTAAAGTGTGTAAAGTGATCCCACGACAGGTCTCGAGAGGTCCTTGGGGTAGTGGGTGGTTAAGGCTCCCACTTTTTTCTGGACAATCGGCACTTGATGTCAGCCGGGTTGTCAATCCTGCGCGACGGCCGCCTTTAACCCCAGAACAAGCGTCTGGTACTCATTTCCGTTAGAGGCTAAGTCGACCCCAGGGCCATGGTGCCGCCAGAGGGTTTGGGTCAGTTTAAAAATCCTGACCCCACCGGGACTCGAACCCTCGACCTTCCGGCTTGTAGCGCAGTGCCTTAACCAATACGCTACGGTGTACAAAGATAAATACCAATTAGATAGTATAACTGTCACAGTATTGATGATCGAGGCAAGAGGTACTATACCAGAATTCTTAGCTAAATTTTGGAATTTCTTAGATTTGGACAAAGTGTATCTTTCTAAAATTTGCATTGTTGCCATTAGATAATCATTTTTAAATTTTAAGAAACCATGGCCATCATCACCATCCTTATCATTATCATCATCATCCTTATCATCATCCTTCACCGGTGTGGAAAGCAACGGGAAGCTATCACACCTACAATTCCCTAGTAAAGCTGCAAGAATAGCATGAAAATGCTATGATTGCAGTGAAGGACCTGCCTTCGGGCAGAATTACTATGCATGGATGTTTACAAAATTTCAACTTTATAGAATATACTTCAATTACAATTTGAATTTTTTTAATGTAGGGCCTATTTACAAAATGTATTTCATCAATTTCGAAAATTAGTTGTCTACATCACTTTGTCCTTGTGGCAATCCTCTAATGAGGAAAGTTTTATGTAATAAAAATTATGGATGTTGTACAACTAAAAGTACGTTCTCTAGAATTCAAGGAAAAGTGACCTACCTGGTTTTTTCCTTGTACTTTTCATATAAGCTGAAAATAGTCCCTATATTCTTATTAAAATAGTCCTAACGCTAAAACAGAAGATACCGGTACCTAAGTATTTAAACGGGTCAATATAGCCTATTCTAAAATAACACCATTAGGCCTATTTAGATTTACTATTAGAATCGAACAAATATCCACCTGCATAACTTTCTAGGCTTGCACCTTCCCAGTGAAATTAATTAAATATGAACTTGTTATATACTAGAGTAATTATAAAATGAGAGGTGATACTTTTAACATATCTAATATATACAAATTAATATTTTGTTTGTTTATTTGTACTTCATGCGCGGCCATACCGTTGATCCGATTGTGATGGGGCTTTTTTGCAAAATGTTCTGGAGATTCCCGGGATGAACATAGGCTATAAGAGAGTTGTGATACTCAACTCCTACGCCACTAAAAATCGCCCTTTGTAGTGGAAAACATGAAAAAAGTAGCTCTTTGGACGCTTAAATGGCCTACGCTGCCTAAACCATAACAAATACACAACATTAATGTACACAGAATTCAATATCTCAAAAAGCTCTACAAAAAAGTCCGCTACAGCATATGTTTATAGCTTATGGATAACACACAATAACCATTTTTTGTCTTTCATTGATGCCAAGAAGATCGAGGCATGTACATACGCGTACATTCCTGTGCAAGCATGCCGTTCAGCCGATTGTGATGGGGAATTATGCAAAATGTTCAGAAGTTTCTCGGAAGGGTTTTAGGATATAAGAGAGGTATAATACTCAACCCCTCCACCCTTAAAAATCACCCTTTGTTGAGAAAAACGTGATTTCGGAACTTTTTGGACACTTAAATGGCTTATGCTGCCTAAACCATAACATGTGCACCAAATTTAATGTACACAGAATTGAATAAAAAATCTACAAAAAAGTCCGCGACAGCATATGTGTATCTTTTACGGATAACTAACAATATTCATTTTTATCTTTCAGCTCATTGATGCCAAAAAGATCGGGATGACTAGATTCCCGGGGAAGCGTAGCAGCGCACGGCGGGTATTCTTTTACGGATAACTCACAATAACGAATTTTGTCTTTCAGCTCATTTATGCCAAGAAGATCGGGATACGAAGAGTCCCGGGTAACGCCGGGTAATCAGCACGGGATATCTAAAAATAATTACGATATAAATTTATAATTATTTTTCTTTTTTCTTATTCAATTAAACATAAAAACACATTTAATTTACTTTGGCGTAGCAACGCACGCCGGGCATTAGCTAGTATCGGTATCTAATAGAAATTTAAACGTATATTAACCGGTTACTGTAAACAAAACATCGTTTCTAGTCCATGTATTAAATGTGTTCCTTTAATTCTACTTGTATTTTATAAACAATTAATGAATAATAATATTGACTTATATTAAGTATTATGCAGCTTTCAAATACGAAGGAACAATAATTACAGAAAGGAATGAGGTGCACTAAAAAATGAAACATAGACTCAATTTTGAAAATGCATGCTATTATGCATTATAGGGAATCTTGTCGTCCCAAAAATTTCTCTAAAAAAAGTTCAACTAAATATATAAAAATATATAAAACTGTTGTATGGATGCGAAACATGGACTCTTACTTTAGGGGAGGGAGAAAAGATTACGAATGTTTGAGCATAAAGTTCTTAGGAAAATTTTAGATCAATGGAGAAGACTGCATTAACAGTGAACTATATGATCTTTATGGGAAATCAGATATCATAAGAATAGTTAAGTCTCGTAGAGTGCATTGGGCAGGACATGTGGTACCTATGGGGAATGGAAGAGAGGCATGAAAAGCTCCTTGTAGGGAAACTAGAGGGAAAGCGCGCCAAGTAAGTAGACCAAGAATGACGTGGAAGAATAAAATGAATCATGATTTGAGGGAGATAAATTATACAGGAGATCATTGAAAAATATCTCAGGATAGGGGTGTATGGGATGCTTATGCCCGCGCAGTCTTGAACCTATGGGTTCGGTAGTGGCAGTGAGTTTGTTATATATTATGCGGCATATGTTAATAACGAGGAATTTTGAACAAAAATTAGTCACCTAATGGCATGTATCACAACGTTTGATGCAAGTTTGATTAATAGTGAATTTATTATTTTGATAAATAAAGAAGGGAAGTTCGCAAACATAATAATCCAGTGTCTCCATGAGCTGTTTCACCACCAAAAGTTCAGAAATAGGAAATTTCATAAACGTAAGAAGATATGGGCGAAGCTTCCTCTGAATTTAGACTTACACACGCAACTAATATTATTAAATAATTTTTCCTGATGTAGGCCTATGTTAATCTAATTACATAAAGCATAAGGAATTTATCCGACTAAATTACTGTACAGTATTCAGAATTAATTATTTTAAATTGAAATCACGTTATAATTAGACAATATTAACGATTTTCCATAACAATAATGACAAATTTGAATCACTCAATTATAATCAAAATATAAAAAAAAATGTCTTGCAGATTCAAAAACTTCGCAACTGGAGGCAAAAGATATAACGATAATTTTCGACTAAATATAAGTACTGTAACATATATTTAAAAACATAAAAATATAGTAATACTGGTAGAAGAGTTAATTCTTATAAAATACAACTGTATTAACAATAGTATTATTTTCTTTTCATATATACTATTCATTGTAGTAAATCATATTATTTTGATACAATTTAAATTAATAATATTCTTTAATATTTAAATTTATTACTCTGAGCTTATGGCCGTGCGGCCATGAACCTACTGGTTCGATGGTGTCAGTTAGTTAGTTAGTTATAATTTTAATAATTCCCCGAACACAAGTGACATGTCATTCTGGTAATTCAGATTTAAACACAGTTTAGGGTCTACTTATTTATAGCTGATTTTTTTTTATATCTATGTAATGATGTGGACATGATTAAATAAATTACTATACCAAACGGTATGTGTGTTTGTCAGTATCTTGCTTTTACTTTATAAATATAATCATATTTGACGCCTATGACGAATATAAGAGTAATTGAAATAACAAATTCAATATTTTGCTATTAAAGGTTGGTCAGATAAGGTGAGATTTTGAAGATAGTGTGCATTTTAAAGCAGGATTTTAATGTCATAATAAATATGGAAGTTAAAGTTAATAATTTTATACTTTAAAATTCTTTTAATATTTAAATATAACTTAAATAAAGAAAACCATCTAAATAATTCATTGTTGTTCATTGTTGAATAAAATATCTCAGTAACAATTAGAGAAATTGTATTATATAACAGTCTTTCTAAAGAATGCTTTTAAAAATTGTTTTAAGTAATTGTTGTCAGAATTATAAAGCTTTCTGTTATAACTGTAATAAGGATACCTGCTTAACTTCATATTTTTAAATGAAAGTAAACTAAACTCTGATTGGATGTTAAAACAATTAACTTTTTGATTTAACAAATCAAATCTAAACCTTATATTTAATGGACTATTAACCAATAGAATTTAAATATAACATAATGTGATGTAATAATGTTCTTTAAAATTATAAAAGAATTACACTATTCATTCTGCATATAACTTTCCACAAATATAGAAGCAAGAAGAGTTCTCAAGATAAATGTAATATTTAACACAAGAGTAATTGATTCCAGACAAGAAAATAATTTATTTTAATTGATAGTGAAGAATAATACCACTTAAATTTACTTAATCTGCTGGGAATCTACAAAGTGAATAAATTTGTAATTATTTCTACAAGAAACAGTTTTCAGTAATTTTAAAGTGTTTTTCTATCCAGTGTACCAACTGCCGACATTGAGAAGAGAATCCGGCTATCTACCGAAAATTAAACCAACCTGAACCGTAATCTTAACACCAATCCTTCTTTAAAATGTTACTACAACATCGGACATGAAGAGAATTACTACATCAAAATGCCACCAGAACGTGGGGCAAAGTAATTACTTCTACAATTTTACGGATGATTTATTTAATACTTAAAATTAATATTAAAATGCATAAATGTATATTTTGTCAATATGAATTATTTCAGAGAACGTATTAATGTTTATACAACTTTTACGTTTTAGTACCGGTAATATTTATTGGCATAATACTATCAGAACGTAAATTGGAGTGTACATATATACAAATAGTCTAATAAATGAAAATTATTACGCTTATTTAATATGAATACATCAGGAATAAGTATAAAGTAATGATAGTAGGAATAATTATAATTAGATATTTACTTTAAAATATTCGTTGAAGAGCTTTGTAATTAAGGCTGGTTTACGGTAACGTATATTATATACAGGAAAGAAAAAATAAAAAAAATGAAATATTTTAAAATTATTAATGTCCACATTATTAAATTTTAAAATTATTTAATAATTATATTTTTAATAAATCCCTTACCCTGGCAGTTCGAAACGACATTTTTCTTTTTCACTATTCACCACTACACATCCTGAATGCCCGAGGCGCCACGCACACACGCACTAACAAGAGATTTTGAAAAGAAGTGAACCAGAAGGCTGGCTGTATGATTGTGAGAGCTGGCCAACTCACAGCAACAATTCAGATTTCCCCCAGCCTTATAATAGAAACTACCATCTCGCATGTGGAGGTCATTTCGTATCTAGAATATGTACCAAACAAACAATTTGTCCCTCTTGATCGAGGCACTGGAATGAAGTCAGACAAGAAGAGTGTCTTTCATTGTTTGCCAACTTTCACAATCTCTTGGACAAGAACATAAATGCCCGGGAAACAGCTACGGGGAAGTTGTATTGAAGTACTGAAAACTAGGTGCTATTAATAGTGTTGTACTATATTTAAATCGCGCAAGGGTAGTGAGTTACAATTTGCCAAAGGTCGTAAAAAAATAATAATCAGTGTTGTAGAATGAAATGTTTTGTTGGATTTGAGAAACGGCTGAGATAAAGACTTTCTATGATAGCGCGTCTTTTCAAACAATTTCCATTCATTCCAATTTAGCTTTTGAATGAACTTGATTCTTTGAGTGACAAGTGGGCACTGATTCAAGAAACATGAGCTTGAATAAGTGTTCTCTGCTATTTTAATTGTCCACTAGTCGCATAATTTCCCGAGCGCTACGAAGGAATGGAAATACTTTAACTGTTTAATGTACAGTATCTTGCAAAAATTACACATTATTTAATCACTTTCAATTCGTGTATAAATTTCCAACCTGTGTGTATATTTTGTTAATTCTACATACTGACATAGATCTATAGGCTAAAATTAAGACAGAGGAACATTAAAAGAGTTGGAAGAGTCCAACAATACTCGAGAGAAAACCTCATCTGCATATCTAAGATATTTTTTCACAATAGCTGTGTTTTATTTTTAACTGCATGTTCCGAGTTATCGCCGCCCACTTTATTTCAGAATCCAATTCTATTTTAAAATCCATTAACGTGTTTATAGAAAACAACTTATCGAGTTTCTAGAATAACTATTACATAATTTCATGTCTCAGTTGGTTCCCCGTCATCTTAAAATGAATGACATTAAAAGTGATACCAAACTGAATGACTAATGTAAATACGTAATCAAATGAGCGTTTTGCCCCTCAATAATGATCTTAGCTGTTAAATATAACACCAACAGACTTGGAGGTGTCGCAATGCTGTTATTTGTATCGTCTCGCTTGAGGTAGAACTGAAGGCCAAATGAATTGAATAATCTCAACACTGTGCTAACTATACGCCCTCGAACATGTTATAACGGTTTCAAATATATAATTTCGGATAAGTTCATGACCTCGATTAGCACAAGCCACCAATGTTTTACCTGGGATTTGTATTAAAATAGTTGGTGTTACGTTGGGCCACATAATCAGAAAGCTGCAGTTAATTGCGGGTGGAACAAGGATTGTCAACTGTTTCTCTTTGGCTTTCCACCAAGTAAAAAATGCAGGCTTAATGATTAATTTATACAGCATGTTGAAACAATAACAAATTAGATTGGGCTAATCACGAGTGAAAAATTATAATACATCTAAATATTTATTATTGGACAATAATTAACCCTGTTGATTTGCAGTACCTTAAACTCTCGCCCATCCCAAATCTCGTATTTGCAATACGTATATTTAAAATTAAATATACATATCGAAATTAAATTAAATATACTTGTGAAATAAACTAAAATAAGTGTTAATACCGGTGATTTTTTTACCTTTGCGGGCGATCATGACCATTTTGTAATTATTTTTAATAACGGCTACGTAGAAGGTCTCTCATACCATTCAATTGACTTTAGATCCCATTTACTTTTACAATTAAGTTGCAAAAAATTCAAAAAGCGTCTATTATTCCCATCCACATATATTTTAAAATTGAAATAAAATGTAGTGATGCTATAACTGGACAAATAATTTATGTATAATTTTGCGAAGACAAAAACAGATTTCAGGGCAAACTGAAAAGTGATATACATATTTTAATAGCCACTTTTAGTGCTTATTTGGTTAAACACAACTTTCTGTATATTATAGGCAACCGATATATGATTTTGTCAAATTGTAAGTTTTAGGCCCACTGCTATTAATATATCTGTAATCAAAATCTTAAATTGAGAAAAAATTGGAATATTTTCTTTTACCCTATTACCAGAGAATCTATTTTGAGGGTGAAACTGTCTTCTTAGCTACTATATTGCTTCTTGGGGATCTCTAAAATATATTTGCTAGAAAGTCCAGAAAGAAATTAGTTTTCCACTGATTGTTATTAATCAATAAAGAGTGTTGATTACATGAAATACACATTTAGCTGCGAATAAATTTAATTTAGAACAAAAATATTTCCCTAATATTATATAGAAGATATATTTGCAATATAACAGGCTATTGAGACTGATATATTAAATTAAATTAATTTCAGAATATTCATATATGGAACGAGCAACCAAATTAATAGATTTATCTAACCTACATGAATCGTCTAAATGAAGCTTGCTTATTCGTACATGATACACTATCGAGCCTACGTATAAGCAGCTATGAAATGTAAAGGTTCACGTACCTGAAGAATTATGCGTGAACCCTGTCAAATATTTTATTGAAACCATTTTTCTCGCCACTTTTTAACATGAGCAATTTCGACATAGCAAATTGACAATTTCAAATAAAAAACATATTGGTTTAAAATAAATGCACGCTGAATTTTCTACGTGTTAGCAATTAACAATATAACATATTTATTTGTAAAACCAAGGAATCACACTTCTTGGCAACTAAAAAAAACTGCAAAAGAATAGGTATTTAAAGAAGCATAATATTTTGGCAAAAAAAAGAAGGCCAAATATAATAGACTACTTCACAACATGGACGCCACAAACAGTTACAAAAAATATTTCAGGGGTAAAAAGAAATGTTGTATTTACGAGCACAGGATAATGAGCTATGCACTTTTCCCCTCCAAATACAATCCTCCGTTTTATTATGAACTACTTAAAAATAACTCATCAGCCACATAACAATTGATGAACAAAATTATTTTTTTTTTTGAAAATATGGTTTAAAATAACATTACAAAGTTAGGGAAACTGTGTATTTGTTTTAATAAATGTAATAATTATTAATGGACCTATATTACTATTTAAATATTGCATGAGACTCCCCCTAATTTGTAATACAGAATTTTAAATAATATGAAATATTTTCTACTATAGCAACACTTTTATACTAAATCTACTGACAACCTGCGAAAACAAGGGACTGAACAGTGAACACTACAGAACAAACAAATATGACGCAACATAAAAACAGGACACGAGACGAGAGCATCCAAATGCAGAAGCTGCTACTGCGGGCTCAGCAAATAAAAAAAAGGAAATGCTGCCCGCTCACCTTAGGGATAAAATCCAACTCATTAAATGTATCATCTTCTTCGTCGTAATCCTCCTCTTCTGATCCTTCATCTTCATATTTAGACACGCGTCTTTCCGTTTTCGTCACTTCTTCATTTCTTCTTCACTCTCCTCTTCAGAACTACTAGGCCTATATTCCATTGGGTTGTATCTACGAATCTATATAGGCAAGATGTGTTATTTTGGGGGAAGTAATAGGTACTAACACAAACATGCACAATCCGAGGCTTTTAAGCCAGTTTACGAGGATAGAGAAGGTTCGTTAAATGAGTGAGAAACGCTCTACTTTATTTCAAATATTTATATTATTATTTTGATAATTGACGTCATGTTTATACAAATATAACGTTGACAATGTGTAGATATCGGTTTGATAAAAATGAAATAAAGGAAAGAAAGAAAAAATGAGAGATAGAAAAAAGATAACGAAAGCTAGGTCAAAATAATTGACCTCCCGAATAAGAAGCAGGAGTGATAACTACATTAAAAATTTACATTTAAAAATAAAAATGTAAAAATTATTTTTAAGAATAAAATACTTCTGAAAAATTTAATTCTCTACACAGTCAACATACACATAAACTGATGACCACACATTTCAGGTCATCTGTATGTCGATCAAAAATACGTCGGCTTGAAGGAATGCATTATATTGCGATTTTTAGAAGATAGTTTAGTATGTTTTATTTGATTTAGTATCTAGTACATGTTTTAAAATTATGCTTGTGTATATTGTAATCTGTGGGATTCATATAACATAGAACAATTGGGGAAATAAAGTTTTTTTAATATTTTTGTCGTACTTACCGGTTTCGGTGCTTCTTGCTTAGTGATGGAAGCCTTCCTCTGCTCAGCCTATTGTACGATTCAGGAATTTAATGTAAGAAAAAAAAAAAGAAAAAATATTAATAATCGGGTTTAAATTTACATTTCTTCGCTACAACATATTATAAAGTAATTTTGAAAGTAAACTGAAAGGAACAGAAGATGCACTTCTTTCAGACTAAGTTATAAAGAATAGTTTTATTAAAAGCTCACGTTGTCATTTCAACACTCCTGGTGTTGTCTCCTGACATTGACGTACTTGTAACCCACTTCTGAGGTTGGGACGCCTGAAAGGCGGGAATACGCTGCCCAGTGATATGATGGGTGATGAAGATGATAGTGGTGCGTCAGGAGAGTCCATAATCATAAACTTAATATAAATCGAATATGAATTATGATGATTATGATGAGCATATGATGTTCGGGGACCATTTGGGCCTTAACGTTTCCTGACATTTATCTTACAGTTGAAGAAAACCCCCGAAAAAACCTCGTCCAGAAAACTTGTCCCGATCGAGACTTGAACTCGGACCTGCTGCGTGAAAAGGCGGTATGCTACCTTGAGACCACATCGGTGGACTTAAAAGAAATATTGAAATATAAATCCATATTACAAACATTAATTTACCTATTATTTAATTATTTTTCGTTGTACAGTTTTTTACACCGTTGTTTAAATGTATACCGTATTGTCAAAAGTATACAAATGTCAATAAATAGTGTATACGTATTACAAAATTATTTATTATAGGTCTATAGTATATGACACTGGTACAGCCTTATATAGGCATGTATACTAGAGACTCACAATTACTATTAGAAGGTTATACGTGTAAAATATATTGTATTATAATTTTACATATACCGGTAGTTCTATGGAGAAAAACTGTGTCATCGTCCAGGAAGCTACAAACATCAAGTTTTAAACTTCAATTTTATCGGCTATTTTAATATGCTTTTAATAATAATTTCCCATATTGCTTAAAATAAATATATAACTTAGGCTATGTTCATGCTACATGAAATACTCCTCTTCACGAAAAATAAAATAGAATTCCCCAAGTAATCTAAGAGATAACACTAAGCAAAAAAAAAAAAACTTTTTTGTCTCAGAAAGAAAAATATGTGATTCTGATAGTATTTTTTTCTCTTGAATTCAAAAAATGTTAGGCCTATCGGTTTTTCTCCATCACGCAAGGTTTCCGAGAGATAGGAATTTATAAATTCAAACACTTTAATATTTTCTACATTCGTAACTACACAATATTCAAACATTCGGACTCACCTAGAAAGTAAGAAATGACGATTTCTGCTATATTTCGCCTGTGGCGCATCCCTCTTGATGGTCCAACAATAATCGGCCAGCATATTAGGATTCCATTTACCTTGATATCTCTTTTCCATAGCTGAAATCTCCTGAGTTAGCTCATTTGGTTTTATTTTACAATGGACAAATTAACGAAAAAACGTTTATTAAAAAATAATTATTTAAATCCATTAATTGAAATTGAAATAAAAAAACTGTGGGTGATGGAGAAATTCCGAATACACATTTGAAATCACGATAAAAAAAACTGCATTAAGTACAACTATTGGTAGCTCATAAGACAAAAATCATGTTGACCAGTGTAATCTGTAAGCTACATGTCATAATGATTTTGAAAAATATGCAATTAATATTATTAAATAATATAAATCTCACCTTTGCTTCCAAGGTCTCCTTTTGAACAGAAAGCTTCCTTTCTCCATCAACCTTAATTTCTTCAATCTGCGCAAAAGAAGAATATTGTTACACATAATGCCTGTTATGTTTTTAGAAGCGTGCGTCATCATATGACCCACATCATCTGGGACACTAAAAAAATTGTGTGACCGCGGAAAATCATCTCTCGAGCATTACCGCCAGTAACCCAGTCATCACCAGCTACAATTTATTTTAGGTCTAACATCTAGCTCAAGAATTGAGTAACATTTTCTGACAACAGTGCGATTAATTTCACAAACTGCTAAACGTATAGAATTCGTTAGAAATATTTCATTAACCCATTCGCTTCGGAAAACGAGTTGTGCCCATCTCGATTTATGGTTGTCAATTCAAAACATAGCAAGGCTTTATAAATCAATTCCCGATATATTTCTGCAATATTTTGTAACCCTTGAGAGAAAATTCTTTAGTTAACATTTACAAGTAGAAAAATGACTTTTTTCATTCTTTATTTTATTTTTTTATATAATTTTAATATTTTTAAAACAGAAAAATTCATAATGACCATATATTTCTAAAGAAGATAATATCGAATACTTACATCTAAAGCTAATGCATTACCAATAAAAAACTAATAATATTATTTATAATCATGCAATTTTATCATTACAAATAGTATGGAAGATTTTATTTACAAATATATATAATTTATTTTATATTTTATATATTTTCAAGTTAATATGTGAATGACCTCAAATTACACTCGAGCGCGAATACCACACACACACACACATACACACCCACACACACACACAACACACACACACACACACACATATATACATATTTAAATTGGTTATACCATTGTGTAAACAAAAGTGATATCTTCGTCTTTCGTCCAACAAACCAAGATTTCATTCCAATGCAATTTTTCTGTTTGAAATTTGGTTGTTGATATTTCTATAAACTAAAGACGCATATTGAAAAATGTTATGTCACGCTTGTCTTTACAATTTTTTTAACAACTTTAAAATCTTCGGAGTTATTCTAGATGACCATCAATACGGCACTTGATTTTAGTCAGGTTTTCAATTGTGTTTTAATTTGTAATATCGAACGTTGTAATCATTGATTGTTACCTGAGTTTCAGGTCTTTTACTTTCAACATAAATAGCAGAGTACTAGTTCCCATACCTAGAAATTTTTCTAGGAATATGTTTTCCATGTTCGAAATATTTTAGTCGCAATATTGCTGAAATCGCTGTGTGAATACTATCAACTTTCCCTACGAAAAAAGCTGTATTCTAAAATTTTCCTTAATCGATAATATTAATCGAAATAAGCGGGTATCTATCTGCAAACCTGAGATCCTGAGACGTACGCGATACCCCTATATAATCAAATGCGATAAGACTATAGTACAAAGGAAATAATCCATCCATAGTAATTCTGCCCGAAGGCACGTCCTTCACTGCAATCATAGCATTTTCATGCTATGCTTGTAACTTTACTAGATAATTGTAGGTGTGGTAGCTTCCAGTTGCTTTCCACACCGGTGAAGGATGATGATGATAATGATGATGATGGCCATATAATTTCGGGGACCATTTGGGCCTTTAAAGTTTTCCTGACATTTGTTTTACAGGTGAGGAAAACCCACGATAAAAACCCAGAAAAACTGCACCTACCGGGGACCGAACTCAATATGACAGATAATTAATTGTTCAATGACTATTATTGTAACTTTTTTTTGTATTCATATGTAACATATGTTTGTCCTGTTTAATATGACTATTATTGTAATTTTTTTGTATTCATGTGTAACATATGTTTGTCCTGTTTAATATGACTATTATTGTATTTTTTTTGTATTCATATGTAACATATGCTTGTTCTGGTGAGTGGAAGAGAAGGCCACATGGCCTTAACTCCACCAGGCTAAATAAATCTATTATAAATTCTAATTCTAAACTCGGGCCCGCTGCGCGACAAGGCAGCACGCTACCTCGAGACCACAGCGGTGGACTAGGAAATAATAGTAATAAATATTTCAAGAGACGTAACATTATAACAAAGTGATGCAATTTGAATTTACGTGTGAGAAGTGACAAACTGATGTCTGATTTATATAGTATTTCTTCCCCAAAATGTAACCAAAAATAATAATAATAATAATAATAATAATAATAATAATAAATAATAATAATAATAATAATAATAGTAATAATAATAATAATAATAATAAGAGAAGATCACTGGGCCGTCCTATGAAACGCTGGAGGGAAAATTTTCTATAGGATCGTAACAGGCCTTGGCCTAATACTTGGAAGGAAGAAGAAGAAGGAGATAATAATAATAATATAACTTTTGGACAAAACGAAGTATATATTAATAGGAGATAAATCAAAAGATTTGATTTTAGAAGATGATGCTGAAATTAATTAGAAGATAAATAAGGGCAAATATGCATTATCAAAATTAAATGGTGTTTTATGAGATCAGAATCTAAGTTCTAAAAGAAAAACAAACATTTTAAATACAATAATAAAGAGTACAATGCCTTACGGTACAGAAACATGAGAATTAAAATCTAGAACAATACTTACTTACTTACTTACTCACTGGCACTATCGAACCCGTAGGTTCATGGCCGCACGGACATAAGCTCTCCATACATCCCTATCCTGAGCTAATGCTTTCCAATCATTCCCTGTATAATCTACTTCCCTCAAATCATAGTTAATGTTGTTCTCCCACCTCATTCTTGGTCTACCAACTGGGCGTTTTCCTTCTGGCTTTCCTACAAGAAGTTTCCATGCACGTCTTTCATTCCCCATACGCGCAACATGTCCTGCCCATCGCAGTCTACGGGACTTAACTGTTCTTATTATATCTGGCTTCCTATAAAGACCATGTAGTTCATTGTTATGTAGTCTTCTCCATTCACCTGTCTGTTCATCTCTCTTTGGTCCAAAAATTTTCCTAAGAACTTTATTCTCAAATACTCGTAATCTCCTTTCCTCCCTTAAAGTAAGAGTCCATGTTTCGCACCCATATAATATAACTGGTAGAATAATAGTTTTATATATTTTCAGCTTAACGTTTTTTGAAAGGAGTTGGGACATCAAAAGTCTCTGCAATGCATAATAGCATGCATTTCCAGAATTGAGCCTATGTTTAATTTCTTTGTGCATCTCATTCCTATTTGTGATTATTGTTCCTAGGTATTTGAATTCAGCCAATTCCTCAAAATTTCCCTCATTTGTCATTAGCTGTCCATTTCCATTATATAATGTATTTCTACGTGTGACCATATATTTAGTTTTACTGATATTTACTTCCAGTCCTAATTTCTTAGTGTTACTCAATAGTGTGTGCGTGTTGGCCTTTAGTATCTCCTCGCTATCGGCCAGTAGTACTACATCATCAGCATAAACTAACAGCTTATTAATACCATTCAGTTGTAAGCCTTCCTCATTCTCTAAAGATTTAATGGCATGCTCTAGTACAAAATTAAATAGTAGAGGAGATAGTGCATCTCCTTGCTTCAACCCATTCTGGATTTCAAAAGTGTCTGAAAACTGTTTGCCTACACGCACCCTACTCGTTGAGCCATTTAGACACATTCGTATAAGTCTAACTAACTTTTTAGGAATTCCGAACTCCAGCAGGATACTATATAACTTCTCCCTCTTAATTGAATCATATGCTTTTTTGAAGTCTACATATAGTTGATGTACAGTACCATTATATTCCCATTTCTTTTCTAAAATCTGTCTTATACTAAAAATCTGATCTGTTGTAGACCTGTTTCTTCTAAATGCACATTGATGATCTCCTAGAATGTCATCAATATAGGGAGTAAGTCTGCTTACTAATATATTTGTTAGAATTTTGTACGAAGTTGAAAGTAATGAGATGCCCCTATAGTTGTTGCAATCAGTTTTATCTCCTTTCTTATAAATTGGTACGATAATTGATTCCTTCCATTCATCTGGAAGAGCTTCTTTTTCCCAAATCATACTAAGCAACCAGCGTATCTTGTCCATCAATTTTTCTCCCCCTGATTTTATCAGTTCTGCTGGGATCTCATCTGAACCTGATGCTTTATACATCTTCAATTTTTCAATTGCCATTTCAACCTCTAATGCACTTGGCTCTGCGACTAGCATTTCTGCTGTCTGTAACTTATCCTCCTCAATGTCCTGTTCTGTATGTACATTTAATAGCTGATTAAAATAACTTTTCCATCTATTTAATATACTCTTGGAATCTGCAATCATATCCCCATTTTCATTCCGAATTATGTTTGTTCTAGCCTGAAACCCTTTCTTCTCTATACTAATTCCCTGATATAATTCTCTAATGTTCCTATTTTTTGCATTCATTTCAAGATCATTAATCTTCTCTCTCAAATATTCCCTCTTCTTACTCTTTAGTAACTTGGTGGTTTCCCGTCTAACACTACCCAATTGCTCTAAATTTACCTCATTTGGCTGGTGTAACCATTTCATTTTTGCTAGCTTTCTTTTCTTTACGATGTCGGCACATTCCTCATCAAACCATTTCTTGTTTTGCCTCTTTTTTAAACAACCAATGCTTCTGATGCTGACAATTTAATAGTATCTCTTATAGCCTCCCATTCTTTATTTATATCAGTTTCTTCTTCGTTTGCCACATGTCATCTGAAGATTCCAGTACTTCAAATCTATTAGCAATTTTGATTTGGTATTCTTGCCGCATTTCATCATTTTTCAAGTTTTTTAATTCATATTTTACAGAATCATCTTTAGCGTTTGTTCCTCTCATAAGCGATAGCCGTTGTCTGATTTTCACTCTGACCAGATGATGATCCGAATTGCAGTCTGTCCCTCTAACTGATTTAACATCGATGATGCTACTGTGCCAGCGTTTATCCACTAATACATGATCTATCTGGTTCCGAGTTTCTCCATCTGGGGACGTCCAAGTGTATTTATGAATATCCTTATGCTGAAATGTTGTGCTCTTAACAATGAGATTCTTTGATGTGGCAAATGTGACTAATCTAACCCCGTTGTCGTTACTATCTTCATGAAGACTGAATTTGCCTATTGTTGGTTTGAATATATCTTCCCGCCCCACTTTTGCATTAAAATCTCCTAAGACAATTTTCATATGATATCGTGAAAGGCTATCAAATAAGCATTCTAATTCGTCATAGAACTCATCCTTGATCTTGTCATCTTTATCTTCTGTGGGGGCATGTACATTTACAATTATAAAATCATGTCGTTTACCCTTTAGAATTATGTATGATATCCTATCACTAACAAACTTAATATCTCGGATAGCGGATAGGATCCTCCTTCTGACTAAAAAAACCCGTTCCAAATGCAGGTCTTTCTGCACCCCCATAGTATAATGCAAAGCTTCCTGATTCCTGACTACCTTCTCCTGGCCCACCTAATTCCTGTAAAGCGACTATATCCAAGGGCGATTTATCCAATTCCCGCGTTAATATCTCTAGTGCCCCGCTATTGTATAAAGTCCTAACATTCCATGTTCCTAGGAACATGTCCCTGTGTTTGAGCCTTTGGCATGGGTTCCCTGAAGTAGTCCCCGCCCGGAGAACCGAATGGGGGACTATTTGACCTCCGGAAAATTTTACCCCAGTAGAACCCATGTCCGCATTTCTTGACGGTTGTATTTTTACGGTGAAAGATCGTCACTCTTTCGACCAAGGTACTTATTTCGTCTGGCTTATCACCTTCGACCAGTCCGGCATGGGTAACCCTATCGGCAGCAATGCTACCGCCGGCATAGCTCTCAGGATCATTTAAGCACACAAGCCACTCCACCACGACAAGGTAAAGATACCATGGAGGGAATCTAGAACAATAAGAGAATTAATTCTGCAGAAATTAATTTTTGGAGGAGTTCAGCTGGAATTTATAGATAATATAAAATAAGGAACTGTGTATTTAAACAAAATGTGGATGTCCAAACTTCAGTCGTGGATTTAATTTAAAAAGTTGTAAAGTTTAGCCGAAAAATCTTTAAATAGTTCGTATTCTTTTTCACAGAAATATTTCAACACGACTGAAGTCATTAACAGTAGTTAATAAGCAATTTCGCACAAATTAGTTAATGAAACCATACAGTATTGTTACGAAACAAAGGTGATATTGTCAGATAGAGGCGGGGACAAAATTAATGAGAACTTTCACACTACCGTAGCCAGGAATTCTGACGCACGTGTTTGATCTTTGAGTAACTAAAATACTCTACATAAATTATTGTACCACGTGCTACTGAGTGAACGTAAATGCATGCGTTGAATACTGTAGGGTAAAGTGGGGGAATTCCGAACAGGGAGGTAAATCCGATCTCGATTGTATTCAGACACCACTATTATAATCGCGTTCTGCATATTGCTGGCATCTTCTGCTAAGTGTCTCAAGGATTGTATAGATTATAACGTCGACGCTAGTCGTGCAGCATCTTTGCTGTATGGTGGACATTTTGTGGTTCGTATACTTTTCTTGTAAGGAAGCTAAGGTTATTTATACCAGGTAAGTTAGGTATTTATCAAGAGTGGCATTTGTTAGGACTATTTAACGAATAAAATTAAGCTCTTTACTAAAAAATAATTATTTTAATATAGTTAACGGCGTTTTAAAATATTTATATAGTTAATGTAAACGGCGATGTTTGAAAACAAATTAGAAATGTGAGGTATGTATATTCACTGCAACTCGATCATATTATTTATTGCCAAATAGGATCGCAATATTGTAAGAATGCCACTCTAGTGGAGAAAATAATGAAAACACATCAAACTATTATAATCAACATTATAGGTTAATCATTATATTTTGAATAAACAACTCAGTAAAATCACTGAATCTGTTCATTATTTGCTATATTCAATGTATTTGTTGGAGAAAAATAATGGTATAACCTGTTCATAATATTAAAAAAGGAGGAGCTTTCCTTATCACAAAAGCAGGAGCTGATAAAGATAAATCGATAAAGAGCGAGGTGAAACACGACTGTCATTGGTGTAAAACAGAATTCATTGAAACGTGATTGGTCATTGACTACCATTTGCGACATGCGTTAAATGGACAACTAAATGTATTAATTTTTTAGATTGTGATAACAGAGTGAATATTAATATGAAATAATTACTTACAGTTTCAACATATAACTCCAATACGAAATGGTGACAAATTATTTTCATTATTGCACATTGGGGCAATTCCGATCAGTGTTAACCGGAATTACCCCGAGTGGTAGAAGTGACTCAGCATTAATCGAATATTTTCTATTTTTATTATTAACGTTTTAACAATGCAATTAGGCACCCCGTGAAATATACTGTCGTGATGTAGGCCGGAACAGGAACATTTCCACTTCATGTTCAGAAAGTTCATGCCAAATGCAGTGGATATGAGACAGCAAATAAATAGGTGTGTGATATTTTTGTTCTGAGAGACAGTAATTTTTGCATTTTTTTGTGTTATTTCAGCTTTCTTAGCTTTCAATAAGCGTCATCGGAATACCTACTAAGACTAATAATAACAATAATAATAATAATAATAGTAATAGTAATAATAATAATATAATAATATAATAATAATAATAATATATAATATAATATAATTTTGTAATCCCATGTTTTTCCCTGTACAGAGATTTAGGCGCTCTCCCCCTACAGGGAAGAATTTGAACCATACTAATTTAGTTACACTTGTTTTCGTATAGATGCCATTTTGAGTGGTCCGTGGTCAGCGTTCCGCCATCATACTGGCATCTAGGAAACCAAGATAGTAACTAGGACGGGAAAATTCGGTAATTTTGCTTAGAGGCCTTTTCATTCAGGCTTAAGGATTTATGACGAGCCCTGAAATCTTCAGACTCGGGACCCCACGGCTTTAAAGTCCCTCCCGGAGGACTTGCCTTGGATTTTTCCATCCTAAAAAAAATATATCGACCCCGGCCGGGGTTTCTTGAAACCGCTTATCCTCGGACCAGAGGCAGGGCATAACCACTAGTCCCACCGCGGCCGATATAATAATATAATAATAATAATAATAATAATAATAATAATCTTCTTCTTCACTTCCTGGTTTAGGCAAGAGTTGCCTGGTTCCGCGTCTTCACTAATAGATCTAAGACACATCTCTTCCGAGGACGTACATCCAGAAGCTGGACCTAAAGCTTTGAGGTGGCAGCCCCACCATGGTCTACTCTGCATAGCGTTGTACCCGCGATCAGAGGAAAACAATTACTCGTATTATTCACAATGGAACTCGACGACTTAACCAAAGATAATAATAATAAGAATAATAATAATATTTTATTATTATTATTATATAATAATAAAGATTTAATAATAATAATAATACTAATAATAAAATAATAATAATAATAATAATAATAATAATAAATAATAATAATAATACTACTATTATTATTATTATTATTATTAATTATATATTTATTATTATTTTCTTATTATAATAAGACTTTTGCACAAATGGGAATGAAGGAGTGGCAATGGAAACACTTTTAGTAAAAGCAGGGGAAAGCTCCCAGTAGGTAACCCCAAGAAATGAGGTGGGAGAAAAACATTTAGCATTGATTTGAGAACAGTGAGAAGTAGGAAGATACAGGAGAGAATTTGAAACATTAGCAAAGGATAGGTAATGTATTGGAGAGGTTAGTCCCTGCTGCCATGTTACTACGAGTTTGATAGTGCCGGTGAGTTAGTTAATGGAAAGTTGTTTCTACAACTCCTCCAATTCCTCTAACTCTCAAGACGTGAATGCTCTGTTGGTTGCATTTCTAAGGCGTAGGGATAGTTTGATATGAGCAAACTACAAATTGGTTACCGTAATACTTTGGTCATACTTACTTACTCACTGGCACTATCGAACCCATAGGTTCATGGCCGCACGGACATAAGCTCTCCATACATCCCTATCCTGAGCTAATGCTTTCCAATCATTCCCTGTATAATCTACTTCCCTCAAATCATAGTTAATGTTATTCTCCCACCTCATTCTTGGTCTACCAACTGGACGTTTTCCCCTTCTGGCTTTCCTACAAGAACGCTTCAATGCAAGTCTCCATTCCCCATACGTGCAACATGTTCCTGCCATCGCAGTCTACGAGACTTAACTGTTCTTATTATATCTGGCTTCCTATAAAGACCATGTAGTTCATTGTTAAGTAGTCTTCTCCCATTCACCTGTCTGTTCATCTCTCTTTGGTCCAAAAATTTTCCTAAGTACTTTATTCTCAAATACTTGTAATCTCTCTTTCCTCTCTTAAAGTAAGAGTCCATGTTTCGCACCCATATAATATAACTGGTAGAATAATAGTTTTATATATTTTCAGTTTAACGTTTTTTGAAAGGAGTTGGGACATCAAGAGTCTCTGCAATGCATAATAGCATGCATTTCCAGAACTGAGCCTATGTTTAATTTCTTTGTGTATCTCATTCCTACTTGTGGTTATTGTTCCTAGGTATTTGAATTCAGCCACCTCCTCAAAATTTCCCTCATTTATACTTTGGTCATATATTTACAAATTATTGTACGCTATAGTTAACGGACATTTCCTGATAATTGAGTTTATTATAATTAAGTACGTATTTTTTATTAAATTAAAATTGTAATGAAGAATTTCATCAGACTTATTTAATTCTTACATTTTCAATTTTACCTTGCCAGATAGTATCACTGACTTCGGAAACAAATATTAGATAATCTTATGCCTTTTTCTCTCCTTTGTTATGAGTTACTAGACTAAATTAGTCATCATCATCATCATCATAATCTTAAGGCACGACAACTTCAAAAGTGAAAGGTTTGGCCTTCTCAACAATCCTCCTCCAATTTGTCTCTTGCCATATTGAAATTAGTCAATTTCTTGTTGAGATTTACAAGCATGTTTTCTTTTACTGTGTTAGGGAGTTAGCCAAACGCCAAACCTCCAACCTGGAGGACCAGGTCATTTGATTTTAAGGTTTCCGTCCCTTAGTCTAAGTTAATTTAGTTACGCTATTTCCCAAAGATGTCATGAATGGTATGCGGTCAACATACCGATCCAATGAGATATCTATTAATACCCAGGATGAAAAAGGTCGGTAAATTTTGCTTAGATTCCTCTTTTTTCAATCTTAGGGATCATGTACGAGCCTGAAAATATTCAGACTCGGGACCCACGGCTTAAAGTCCTTCCCAGAGGACTTATTCCTTGGATATTTCCACACTAAAAAATCCATCGACCCCGGTCAGGTTTGAACCCGCGACCGTTGGAACCAGAGGCAAGGAAGATAACTACTAGACCAGCGCGACAGACAAAACTAAAATCTGATAGAGAGTGATATATTAACGGACTGGATGGTTGATATAAGTGCAAATGCATTGTTATGCTTGGGATATTGATGGCTCATACTGTAATTCAAGAAGTGTATTGGCATAAAAAAATAAACATTTTAACGACACTAAAAATGGCGTCAACTATTGTGGCATTTTATAAGGAAACAGAAAATACTTCATATTCGAGCTATATCGAATAATAAATTTCAATGTCAGAACATTATATCAATAAAACTAAATATACGGTCACACAAAGACATATTTTATATAATGGGAATGGACAGTTAATGACAAATGATGGAAATTTTGAAGAAGTGGCTGAATTCAAATATATAGGAAAAAATAATCACAAATAGGAATGAGATGCACAAAGAAATTAAACATAGGCTCAATTCTGGAAAAGCAAGCTATTATGCATTACAGGAACTCTTGTTGTCCCAACTCCTTTCAAAAAACGTTAAACTGAAAATTTATAAACTGTTATTCTATCAGTTATATTATATGGATGCGAAACATGGAATCTCACTTTAAGGGAGGAAAGGAGATTACGAGCATTTGAGAATAAAGTTCTTAGGAACATTTTTGGACCAAAGAGAGGCAAACAGAGGGGCGAATGGAGAAGACTACATAACAGTGAACTGCGTGGTCTTTGTAGGAAGCCAGGTATAATAAAAACAGTTAAGTCTCGTAGACTGGGATGGCAGGACATGTGGCACGAATGGGGAATGAAAGACGTGGATTGGAGCTTCTTGTAGGAAAAGCAGAGGGAAAACGCCCAGTTGGTGAGACCAAAAATGAATGGGGTGAGGGAAATGACATAACTATGATTTGAGGGCTGTTGAATATACAGGGATTGATTGGGAAAAATTTAGCTCAGGATAGGGATGTACGAAGAGCTTATGTCCTATGAACAATAGTTGTCAGTGAGTTAGAGTTAGGGGATCTTATGTGGATTTGTGGTCAGACGCGGGAAGAGGTGTGAGGAACGTGTATGTGTGTGTGTGTGATTTCGCGTGCATTGTGTCGTTTGTGTGTGTGACATTTTATACCTTTTTTACATCATTAATTACACTCAGTGTGGACAGTCATATTTTAAAGGAGAGAAAACGTGATGGAGGGACAAAAAATAATTTGTACCCTATATATATATATTTTGATTTTTTGTATGAGGGCACCTCAGCAACATACAACGCCAGAGAAGAAAGAGAGAGTATAACTTCTAATTAATAAATCACCGGCAAAATCGAACCCGGAGATTCATGGGTACGCCGATATAAGCTCTACCAAACATCCTATCTAAGCGTAATGTTTTCTAATACTTCCCTGTATAAATTATCGCTCTCATATCATGGTACGCAGATATAAGCTCTCCACACATCCCTATCTAAGCTAATGTTTTCTAATAATTCCCTGTATAAATTATCTCTCTCATATCATGGTACGCAGATATAAGCTCTCCATACATCCCTATCTAAGTTAATGTTTTCTAATAATTCCCTGTATAAATTATCTCTCTCATATCGTGGTACGCAGATATAAGCTCTCCATACATCCCTATCTACGCTAATGTTTTCTAATAATTCCCTGTATAAATTATCTCTCTCATATCATGGTTAATGTCGTTTTCCCAACTTATTCTTGGCCTATCTACTGGGTGTTTTCCCTCTCGTTTCCCTACAAAAGTTCCATGCCTCTCTTTCATTCCTCATTCGTGCCACATGTCCTGCCCATCACAGTCCACAAGACTTAACTTCTTGCTAATTACATGTGAATTTCATAAAATATCAATTAGAGAACAGTTATGCAATCTCTCGTCATCCACTGATCTGTTCGTTCACTCTTTGGTACAAAAATGTTCTCTAAGAACTTTATCTCCAAATTCCAGTACTCGTTATTTTTTCCTCCCTTCAAGTAGGCATAGATATGTTTCGCATCCAATAAATATAACTGGAAGGATAACCGTTTTATATATTTAATTTTTTTTTTCTGAGAAGTTGGGTGAGGGAATGTTCCTTTAATGTACAATAAGATCCGTTTCCAGAATTTAGCCTTGTTAATTTTTCTGCACCTAATTGATGGCTGCAATTATTGTTGCTAAAGCATTGATTTCAGCCACTTCTTCAAACTTTCCCTAATATTCATTAACTGTCCAGTCCCAATATATGTAATGCATTTCTACGTATGACCATATATTAACTTTATTGAAATTTGTTTCCAGCCACGATTTATTAGCGTTACTCAATAGAATGTGGTGTTGGCCCTTAGTATGTCCTCCCTATCACTAATAAACTACATAATCATTATATTTAAACATCTTACTGTATTGATGACCTGCATGAACAAATGAGTTTCTTCCTTCTTTATCCTCTATTAAATTGATGGCAATCTCTAGCACAAAATTTTAGTAGTAGAAGAAAGGTAACATCTCTATGTTTTAACAACCTCATTTGTGAGTTTTCAAAACTATCTGAAAATTGTTTGTCTACCCCTCCAACTTTTTTTTGCCATTTAGATAGTTTTCAGGTTTAAGTTTAATTACACGTTTTAGGAACTGCAATTAGGTACTATGGCGAGACCTAATAACGCCCACTTATTTTCATATGTAAGAATTAAGTGTTGAAACATATATAAAACTGTTTTTCTCCAGTCATATTATATGATGCGAAACCTGGACTCTTACTTAAGAGGAAAAGATTAGGAGTATTCGAGAATAAAGTTCTTATGAAAATTTGGGCAAAAAAGAATGAACAACAGGTGAATGGAGAAAACCACTTAATAGTGAGCTACATGATATGTATAGGAAGCCAGATATAATAAGAACAGTTAAGTCTCGTAGACTGCGATGACAGGACATGTGGCACGTATGGTGGATGAAAGAGGTGCTTGGAAGCTTCTCGTAGGAAACCAAAGGAAAACGCCCTGTTGGTAGACCAAGAATGAGGTGGGAGAATAACATTGTCCATGATTTGATGAAAATAGAATTATACAAGGAAGTTTTTGAAAACATTCGCTCATGATTGGAGTATGGAGAGCTTATGTCCCCGCGGTCATGGACCTTACGGTATCGATAGAGTTAGTTAGTTATTAGTTAGGAATTTAAGTGTAGGTAAATGTGTTGGGTATCAGGTTTCGATAGTGAACTGTTTGGATTAACTTGGTGATAAATGGTCTGTGTCCTGTGTTGCCATTTGAATGCTCTCTGACGACACATAGTGCATCTCTCGTTTCCGTAAGAAGGCAGATGGAAGCTACTGGGAAACTGAGTTGCCAGTCCACGTCGAAGCAGTGGCGCGAGACAAAATAATAAATAACTAACTCTTTAACTCACTGGCACTATCGAACCCGTAAGTTCATAATCGCGCGGACATAAGCTCTCCATACATACCTATCCTTAGCTAATGTTTTTAAGTCATCCCCTGGATTATCTACTTCCCTCAAATCGTGGTTAATGCTGTTCTCCCGCCTCATTCTTGGGCGTTTTCCACCTGATTTTCCTAAAAGAAGCTTCCATGCCACTCTTTTATTACCCATTCGTGCCACGTGTCCTGACCATCGCAGTCTACGAGACTTAGCTGTCCTTATTATATCTGGTTTCCTATACAGATCTCTGAGCCTTTGACATGGATTCCCTGAAGTAGTCCACGTCCGGAAAACCTATTGGGGGACTATTTTACCTCCGGAAAATTTTACCCCAATGCAACCCGTGTCCGCGTCTCATGATGGTTGTATTCTTACGGGGAAAGATCGTCACACTTCTTTCGACCTCGCCGACATTGGTAACGCCTTTTCGGCAGCATGCTCTCGCGATGTCATGTATTAGGCACGCACGCCACTCCACCACGATATGGTAAAAATGCCATGGAAGGGGTGAAGTTTACACACGTTAATTTGAAAAAATGTGCAGTATTTTGTTTCATAATATTGACGTTCCAACAGAGAAAACTTTTCTTTGAAAGCCTTCACTCGAATGACATTTCGGTTGTTGTAAGAAATATTTTTCTTGTATGGAAAGATTCAGAATATTGATATGACCCATAATATCAGCAAGGAAAGGTAGACTTCTTATCTGTCACGAGATACGGATGTGTTTTTTTTGTCTCTATGAACAATATATTTTTGGTAAATTTCTAAGAAACTTTTTATATTGTAGCTCGAGTTAGCCAACGAACCCCCGCGTACAGTATGTTACTATTTAACTCATGCCCCAAATGGTAGTCAATGACCAATCACATTTCAATGATTTTTTATTTTATACAACCAATCACAGTCCGTGTTTTCCTTAGAAATTTACCACCTAATTAATTATCATAATTAAGAAAGCACCGCTTTTTAACATTCTGAATAGGTCATAGCATTATTTTGCAGTGACTGACCCTCTAAGAATACGGCTACCAGATTGTATATATAGTGCATGAATGTCAGCAGAAAGCACATGGGATAGATCATATAAAAACATTTGTAAACAATTGATTTGCACACAAAAAAAATAAAACACCTGCACTTTCTTAAACGAATTATTTTCCAGGAACTTGACGTTTGCAGAAAAAAGATAACTGACATATTTACATCATACGACACCAAAGAGAATTAATACCTATAACGTTGGTTATAAATTTCTCCACTAGGGTGCATTCTTACAATATTGCGATTCTTTGGCAATAAATAATATTATGATCTGGTTGCAGTGATGAACAAAGGAAGGATATGAAGCGTACTAATCGTTTCTCATTTGTTTTCAAACATCGCCGTTTACATTGAATATATTACATATATTTTAAAATAACTATAGTTAAATCATGATTTGTAGGGTAACCGCTGAAAAGTGGAAAGGCCCTCAAATGTAAAAGTAAAGTAAATAATGATTTGTGGATAGACAGCTTAATTTTATTCGTTAAATAGTCCTAACAAATGTCACTCATGATTTCCAAATTCTCTAGATAAATTCACTCCTCACTTCATGAGTCGTGAATTTATCGATAATTTGGAAATCACTCGTGGCATTACTTATGATTAAGTATATCCGCATGTTGCTATCATACGTTTTTAAAGTTATCAACTGGCGATGCCTAAGTACTTCTGACCGTGTTGCATTTGGAATTTTACATCTACATTACTGACAAGGGAACTATTAACCATAGCATGTCGAAACCTATCTTGAAATTTCTCCCAGAGAAACGCTGTAATGTACCAAGACCGTGTCCAAAAAATATATATGCCATTTTTAACTAGAAGGAACAGAAATCGAAGCCAGAATTCAGCAATGTCAGCCCCCACTGTACTGAGCAGATGGACTCCATGCATGAATAAGAGCCGAGTGAAGTGAGGCGGGACGCGGAGCGGACGGCAGATATTGAAGGTTATTCAGTCTACCAACTTAAATGTTCTATTACTTCCTCATAGATCAAATGAGAGATTTGGCGCTGGATTTTTAGTGCCTTCTAATTATAAACAGAAGTTTTTTTTTTTTTTTCGGAAAGAACTTTGTACATCACAACGCTTCTCTGGAAGAAATTTCAAGGTAGGTTTCGGCTTGCAAATGTTTGTCGATTTCCTTTCCTTTCCAGATATGCCTCGATAACACAATAGATTGCAATTGCTGCTGCTACTACTACCACTACTTTTATATCTGTTATAACACATACGCCTACTACAAGAAATGAAATTGCATACATAAAATACAAGGAAAATATAATATACTAGATAATATAATAATAATAATAATAATAATAATAATAATTATTATTATTATTATTATTATTATTATTATTATTATTATTATTATTATTATTATTATTATTATTATGACCCCAACTTGAATTCCTTAGCTTAAAGGACCTTCGGGACTTGGAAAATCTGGTAGCGTTTCTCTAGCCGAGCGTTAGTATGAGTATGTACAGTTATACATGTGTTGAAATAAACAAAAGAAGTCTATTTTAAACTATTTATTCACTAGGTATAAATAATTAGAATCCCTAAGTATTCTAGCCCTAAATCACTAATTCTAAGTCTAATATTAAAAAACTACAGTACTTCTGGGGTTTGAGAGAGTGGAGTTGTGGAAGTTATAAATCTGCCCTCATCTACATGTTTAAAAATGTTTATATCCCCTTTGAAAATATAGTATACAAAATGTTAATTGTACTTGATTCAAAACCATAAAAGTACAGAATACATGTTAAGAAAAAATGTAGCTTACTCACCCGTCAACACCTCTGGTTGTTACACATCAACAGACACGAGACCCTCACTACCCCAGGGTTATATACTCAATTTGACCTCTAGTTACCCTAACTGTACTCACTAACATTCCAGTAAACTAAATGTAGGGATGTTTACAGTTAGCTGTGCAAACTTTGCTCTGAACTATATCATGTCTAAACTCTATCTCAACAGACTTTGAATGTCTAAACTCTATTTCAAAAGACTTTGCTTGAATAATTAAAATAATCTATAAAACAATAAAAAATCTATATAAAAGACTATGCATTCATAACAATAATAATAATAATAATAATAATATGATAACCACACAGAGAAAAACAATAGTGTAATCTAAAGAAAGTGACAAGTGTGCATGTTCTATAGGGCACTTGGTCTTACTTTACCGCTCAAAGTCAGGTAATTCTCATCCCAATAACTATTTTGAGGGAGTTGTTTCTATCAGTAGCCATTCCTTACCGCAAATAACACACATGCTTTCTGTCGCTGTTGCCGGTGCGAAAAGAATTCCATTTTACAAGTTATTACAGTAACCATATTAGTCCAGAGCTTGTTTGACAGTTGAATGATTAACACTTTTGAAATTCATGTTAAAGCACCGTTGAGGTTATGTAATAAGTTGTTAATTATATAATTTTTTTCAGTTCCAGTTAAAACGCAGAAGATGAAACATTGTTTTCGAAAGCCTCCACGTTAGAATAACTTGAAGAAGTTTAATAATTTAGTTGAGGACGACTGACTTACCAGGTAAAAAAAATATATAATTAACATCTTAGTTGAATGATTGCCGGCATCGTTGTAAATGAGAGTATTTATTTATCTGTCTTTCACTACATGACCTTGAGCGGTAAAGTAAAACCGAATGCCCTTTATTTCTCAGGTCTTATATCTAAGTACTCTAGTCTAGCTTGTACACGTGCTACGCGGAGGAATACATTCGGAAGTTAAAGTGTGCTTCTTACGTTGGACAGAGAATAGAATACATTTTTACAAACTGAAGATACTATAAAAGACAAAAGTTGCAATGCCGTTAAGATAATTATATCCACGTGGAGTAGGCATGAACACGTCATTTATAATTGCGAGGACATTATTGGCAGAGAATTGTTTTCAGTTTTTGGTGATTGGAGCGGCGTCATAGAAGCCTCTAACAAGAACTCCCAGCTCTATCTGGCAGTAACAACGTATTTTTTTAAACCAGAGGGAAACAATTGCCTTTGATGCCGCCTGTAAACTAATTGACAGAGCCGACTATATCTGCAAAAAGTTCGGTTCGTTTATTTGACAATTTCGGAATATCTCCGTCTCTTTTCGCTCTATGAGGGTTGTGACAGCGGGTCGACTTTTGGTTAGTAAACGCTTCAGGAGGGTGGATGAAGCGAAGATTTTTTTCGGGTCCAGAAAATGAGTCCGTTAAAGCATGGCACGAACTGTAACACACCTAGCATACTTCCCTGATCTTGCGCCTTCAGATAGCCATCCGTTTCGATCCATGAGCCATTTCTTGCGTAAAATTTCGAAAACATTGAAACTGTGGAACTAGGTTTCAAGAAATTTTCACATCAGAAACCAGAGACTGGTACAGTCACGGAATAATAAGCCTCGCGGAAATATGTCTCAAGACCATAACCATCTGATTGTATCCTACTTTGTATAGGAGGTTAATTACTCAATCAAAAATATTCTATATAAATTTTTGTTTAAAAATGACGCTACTTCTGAGAGATTAGCTAATGAGACCTCTGTTCAGAGCCGACTCAAAGGTTTTTAAAAATTGATCCCACTCCAGTCCTTATGACAATCTTGAATCTGGTAAGAGGTTACAATGCTCCCATATTGTTGAGCGGAATCACCGAGATGCCAGAAAATGGGTCCGCCCTGCGTGAAACTGCCTTTACCCCTCAGAAACATATTCTGGACTCTCATTTTCATTAGAGGCGGAGTCGACCCCAAGGCATAGTGCCGCCAGATATTGTCCATCCAGTTTAAAAATCCTTACCCCCACCCGTGACTCCGAACCCAATGTCTACCAGATTGTGTAAATTTCCTTAACTGAGTAGACTACGGTTATCCCCACCAAAGGGTTGTACCTGTCCATTGAACAACGGATAGTTGCCCACATATTTTCACTCAAAATGTTTCAACAAACAAGTAAATTCCTAAATTCAAATCGAATTCGTGTTCAGACTTGAAACACACTACTCGAAAATTCTCATAAGATTTAAAAAAACTTGCAAATTTTTTTTCTTTATCTGAAAGATAACTAAATAAATAACTCACTGGCTCTGTCCAAACTGTAGGTTCCATGGCCGCGCTACATAAGATCAAGCGCTCCAGATATCCTTATTCTGAGCTAATCTGTTTCAAGCCATCCCCTGTAGAATTTACCTCTTTCAAATCATGGTTAATGTTATTCTCCCACCTCATTCTTGGTCTGCATTCTGGGCACTTTCCCTCTAGTTTTCCTACAAGGAGTTTTCATGTTCATCTCTGAATTCCTCATTTTAGTCACAAGTCCTGCCCATCGAAGTCTGTGAGACTGAACTCTTATTATTACATCTGGTTTCCCATAAATATCATGTAGCGCACTGTTATGTAGTCTTCTCCATTCGCCTGTCTGTTCAAGTCCCTTTAGTCCAAAATTTTTCCAAAAACTTTATTCTCAAATTCTTGTAATCTTTTCTCCTTCTTTAAAGAAAGAATCCACGTAATGATCCATATAATATAACTGGAAGAATAACCGTTTTACATATTTTCAGTTCAGCGTTTTTTGAGAGAAGATGGGATGACAAGAGTCCACTGTAATGCATAATATCAGGCATTTCCTGTCTTGAGCCTATGTTTTAATTTTCTGCGGCACCTCATTCCATTTCGTAAGTAGGGTTTCCTACGTATTATCCCAATTCGTTAATTAGGAACATTTTTGGACCAAAGAGAGATGCACAGAGAGGCGAACGGAGAAAACTATACAACAGTGCGCTACATGATCTTTATGAGAAACCAGATACAATAAGAATAGTTAAGTCTCGTAGACTGCGATGGTCAGGACATGTGGCACTATTGGGGAATGAGAGAGGGGCATGGAAAATTCTTGTAGGAAAACCAGAGATAATGCTCGCTGTAGGCAGGCCAATAATGAGGTGGGAGAATAATCTTAACCATGATTTGATGGAGTAAAATATGAAGTTAATGATTGAAAAACATTAAATCAGGTTAGGGATGTATGGAGAACTTACGTCCGCGCGGCTATGAACATATGGGTTCGATAGTGCCAGTTAGTTACCGGTAGTTAGGTATTTGAATTCAGAAATGTCCTTCCTTTGTCATTAACTGTCAACTTATATAGTGCATTCCTACGTGTGTAAGTTAGATATGATTGCACAAAATTTTGATAAACATGGATACAGTTGTTATGAACATGAAGGGGTAAAAAAAGTATAGTACACTAGAACATATGAAGACATATTTGTAATAAACTCTTGAAAAAAAGGCTATCAATAACACTGGTCGTCAAGGTTTTCTTCACAAGGAATCTGATTATTGAATCTAGTGCATTTTTTCATACTGAATTCAGATATGTAGAAAGAATGTTTCCACCAGGCACAGTTTTTTGTGACAGCTACTTTTTTAAAATTGATTTTAGCATTCTTTTTGATCTGTCATAGGAACCTTTACCTTATTATGTAGCGATTTTATTCAAGCTGTATTCAAGGCTGTCTCTGATGAGCACGGTGAGCGTTTTCATCAGCAAATTTCCACAATGGAAAAGAGGTACCAAGGCAAGTGGAGTTCTAATATGCTGGCTGACTACTGCTGGACCAAGAAGAGAGATGTTCCAGATGCAAAATATGCCCGAAAATCACTATCTACCACTTTCTAGGTAAGGTTACATGGATTTTATTAAAAATTATAAAAAATGTAAATGAATATCACAGAAAACTCTTGCTTGATAAGAAACAACTGAAATGATTTTAAATTCAGGATGAAAAATACTTCTAAAATCTCATATTTTTATTCTTGTGAAAGAAAAAAAAGTTCATTTTTGTCGACCAGTGTTATCTACAATATATACTTTTTTTTTCAAATAATCTGTTGGAAAGAATATAGGTCCCTAAGAGATCTCTAATCACCCAGATGAAATATATGATAACAGAGATGTGTAATAAGAACTAACATTATGAATACCAATTTGAAAGTTTTTATTGTTACTGTTTTTTGAAAAATCATGATTCACATTTGTACAATTATTTCAGGGAATTTTAATAGTGTACCACAATGCGAGATTGGGAAGTGGATTTTACATTAGTGAGGAAATTATTAAAAACCGAGCGATAATAGAGTTTTTAATTTCCGAGATTCTGTAAAACACTTCACAAACGTGTGTTGTACATTATTTTTTGCAAGATGGTGTTTCCAAAATAATAAATAATAGTAAAACAATAGCATATTTGTTGGAAATATTTGCGTTCATTATAAACAACTGACTGACGTTAGCAGTCTGGTCAATGTATATACGCTAAATGTCGAAAATAATTTATTTGAGATTACACCAGACACCAACCAGGCATAAAATGGCGGCAAGTACGAATTTATTGTTTTATATTGTTTCAAATAAAGCTCAGTTCATTTAAAATGCAGTGATTTGTTTCGTATACTGTATATTAACACTACCTTTTGGATATATTTTTGTATAGGCCTATACATTGTAGGCCTACATATTATATAATAATAATAATAATAATAATAATAATAATAATAATAATAATAATAATACTTTATTTATTCTGGCAGAGTTAAGGCCATAAGGCCCTCTCTTCCACTCAACCAGCACAAATACAAATAAATATTCGACAAATATAGATATACACTATACTAATTATAAACATTTAAAGATACAATAAATGTAGCAATGTAAATGTCATGTACAAACAACATTTTATAGGGTAATAACAATAATGATACGATGATAATAATAATAATATAAATATGATACATTATACGGGAAACACCAATTAATATATATATATATATATATATATATATATATATATATATATATATTACACTGGATAATAATGTTATACATAAAGGGCAGTGGTTTTACTTCCCGCCCTAGATAGGTCATTTTTAATATTACAGTATAGTTATTTAGTTATTTATAGGTTTGCAAACTCGAAATTTTGGAAACCGAAATTTTAATCATGGTCGCCATTGCTGTAAGTACGACAGAACGCACTATCGTGCAAAAAAAACCCTTTCACTTCCTTCAGATCTAAATTATGTAAGGTTAATAAAATGATACATTACCTTTTGTTGAGCAACTTTCACTTCCTGAATCTTCTGTTCTTCTTGTTTTGTCACTACCTGAAAAACAATAGATAGCAAACAACTAATTTATTTAGGTCTGTTATTCTTGTATAGAGATATATCCAAATAATTTGTCCGCGAGATGCGCGAAAGCGCAAGGTTTAGTGACGTTTAAGTTCAATTGACAGGTGGGAGACAGGGTAGGAGAGTACCGTGGGTGGGGACGCGAGGAAGTGTAACTATGTGAGAATATGATAGACGCTGTCGGGGAGAGGAGGGAGAGAAGGAGAAAGGAGACGTGTTTGGTCGTTTGTGCGCTTCTGTGACGTGGATAAATTATTTGTCTTATTATCTCTAAATTATTATGAAGACAACATTTTCTAATGAATTAAGACATTTTTGTATTTTACACAGACGCACAGACACACACACACACACACACACACACACACACACACACACATGTGTGTGTGTGTGTGTGTTGGGAAAGCAGTTCTGTTTATTTATTAACAGCTTATAGGGACTCTTTTCGTTCCAACGTCTCTAAAAAAACATTAAACTGAATATATATATACCAAAGAGAGATGAACAGAGAGGTGAATGGAGAAGACTGCATAACAGTGAATTACATGGTCTTTATAGGAAGCCAGATATAATGAGAAAAGTTAAGTCTCGTGGACTGCGATGGGCAGGCCATGTAGCACGAATGGGGAATGAAAGATGAGCATGGAAGCTTCTTGTAGGAAAACCAGAGGGAAAACGCTCAGCTGGCAGACCAAGAATGAGGTGGGAGAATAACATTAACAATGATTTGAGGGAAGTTGATTATACAGGGTTGATTGGAAAACATTGGCTCAGGATAGGGATATATGAAGACTCTTACTTTAAGAGAGGATAAAAATATTACGAGTATTTGAATATAAAGTTCTTAGGAAAACTTTTGAGCCAAAGAGAGACGGACACACAAGTAAATGGAACAGACTACATATCAATGAGCTACATGATCTTTATGAAATACCAGATACAATAAGAAGAGTTAAATTTCGTAGACTGCGATGGGCAGGGCATGTGGCACGAATGGTGAATGAAAAAGGGATATGTAAACTTCTTGTAGCAAAACCAGAGAGAAAGCCCCCAGCAGGCAGGCTAAGAATGGGGTACAAAAACGATATTAAACATGATTGTGGGAAGTAGATTATACAGGGGATGATTGGAAAATATTAGCTCAAGATAGGGATGTATGGAGAGTACATGTCCGCGCGGCTATTAACCTATGGGTTTATTAGTGCCAGGAGTTAGTTATAGCTTGCTGCTTTGTAATTATATGGCTATTAGGGCGAACTGGTAAAACGTGTCAAGGTCAGAAAACAAGTCAATTGTTTGCTATATAAGCGTAAGCTTATCTGCACAGTTAAACATTCCAGAATCAATCACGCGATGGGTGTCAAGTTTCCTCACCAATCGCACTGGACAAATTAAATACCACGACACATTATCTAACATAATAAACATACAGGCAGGCACTCCCCAGGGAAGTGCCATAAGTCCACTCATATACATCCTATACACAAGCGACACACCACAGCCTCAGGACCCGAGAACAGGCATCGCCCTATTTGCAGACGATGTGGCCTACTGGTCAGCACAGCCCTGGCTCATGCACTCAGTTGCACGCCTAAACACAGAACTCACTAGATTCCAACACTGGGCACACACATGGCGTGTAACCATAAACACAGAGAAGACGCCAAGCCTGTGTCTTCAAAAAACGAGGACTCAGGAGGGCGAAACTCGAACGCAGACCCATTTATTTAAATAATGAACACATACCGTACAGACCCACCATCACATATCTAGGATATACACTTGACACAAAACTCAGATGGGCCAGGGCAGCCACAAAACTACAAACACAAATGAAGCAGTCCAGGCGGTTCATAGCTTTCCTAGGAGGCTTTAGAACCCTTGGCTGCTCCAAAAACACATTAAAGCACCTATACAAAGCACACACACGCAGTCTCGTATCACATACATCCCTCATATTCCCCAGCATCTGTCGAACCCAGTACCTTAAATTCTGCCAAATAGAAACCAGCACACTTCGACGAATATACAAACCGCCCCGATACTACACCAACGCACGGCTCTATGCCGATCTAAATTTAAACACATTGCCCGAACACATTAATAATATAAACCAAAAATTTATAAACAATCCAAATACCCATGAATACCTCGACCATATATTCACAAATCCCCCCGACACCGGAGGCCTAACTACTTTCGAAAAAATCCTTTAGGACAGCCCTATCCCTAAATCAAAATTATTAAATCTCGCTTTCTTTTCTCGGGTTTCATCCCATCTCCTCCCTGAGCAAAAAATATCCCTCCCTTACCACGACTTGGCAACACACATAAGTACCACAAATTTTACCATATAACATAAAAACACAAATACACAAACATGTAATAAGCCGAAGAGGGCACAAAAATAAGTCCCTAAAGCGGCGAAAGGCTGAGCGAAAGCCAGCCCTTCATTACATTATTCCTGCGGCAGATTCACGCTTTGTGTTGTGACGGATTTATTGGGGTAAAGTTGTTTATTATTTCCGGCTAGAACTTTGAAAGGGACACAAACTTAATGAGTGCAACATTCCTTAGAAAATCAGTGACGGACAAGTCTTTTAATAACCAGTGTCGGGCAAACTAATTTATACAATTTTTTTCCATCTTTTCCATTCTTTTATTTCTTCCCATTTAAATTCCAAAATACAATTTATACGCTCAAATGTTTACGTATACATTAGGGTGGGCCGAGAAAAACTCATTTTTTTTTTATTTCGAAGTTATAATATCGATGAAAAGTTGCGAATTATATAGCTAACAAAAAAAATTATCGGTTGACATCTTCGGTCGTGCAAAGGCTCTGAAGTTTGGCAAAATATGAAAAAAAAAAAAAAAACTTCATTTTTGCAATTATTTTTCTTTTTTTTTTAATATCAAGTAGGTATTGCTGATCTTTGCTAAGCACGTTTATGTCTGTCTGTGGGATCTGACAATCAATACTCTGGAAGTTATTTATCAAATACCAAAAAATGCGTAAAAATATAACTTGTTCATTATTCTGGCAAGTTTTGGAGCTTATGCGCGACCGGAAGATATCAGCTGATCTAAACCAAATTAAAACGCAATGTTTTTAGGCTCTATTTGAAGACGTTACAAACTATTACATTACGAAAACCTATAATTAAAATATTAAAGAAATAATCTCATAAATGAAGTTTTTTTCATATTTTGTCAAACTTTAGAGCCTTTGCGCGACCGGAAGATGTCAACCGATATTGATATATTTTTATTTTCTTTTGTCTATACAATTCGCTACTTTTCCGCGCTATTATAACTTCGAAATAAAAAAAAATGATTTTTTCTTCGGCCCACCCTCGTATGTTATATTTGAAGATATGGTATGGTATATGCTCTATAGATGTTCTCCCATATAACTGCTTTCGATTTGTGATATTAAAAGTACGGTATTATTTTCTGAAATATTGTCATTTAAATAAGTACAGAAATTTAAAGCACTGTAACATTTAGATGATCCTTACCGGAGGAGGCAGTGCATTTAAATGTCTTACCCGGTCATAGTCAGGTAGCCGTAAAGCAACCACTTATCTGTTTAATGTATTAACTAGCTAACTCACTGGCTCTATCGAATCCGTAAGTTCATGGCCGCGCCGACATAAGCTCTCCATACATTGCTATTCTGAGCTAATGTTTTTCAATCATCCCCTGTATAAACTACTTCCCTAAAATCATAGTCTCTTTTTCGGTCTATCAATTGGACGTTTTCGCTCTGGTTTTCCTACAAGAAGCTTCTATGCACCTCTTTCATTCCCCATTTGTGTCACATGTCCTGCACATCGCAGTCATCTAGTTAATGTATTCAATTTAATAAATAATTAAAACTCCGACTTAAATATCAAGTGATATTTGGATTCAATGAACTTAATTCAATATAAAGGATTATTACTTTCGACATTTATCATTTAACTTTCATTATTTATCACAAATGTTCTGTTCGAAAGGCTAAAAAAAGTTTCTGTAGGGTTGCCTGTCGAATAGCCTGATTTCTCCTAACAATAGAATCACTTTCATAGTTATTTCATATTTTTATTATAATAATTACATGGTTTTAGATAATTAAAAATGGAACGACCTTGGCTCATTAACTCACTTTTAGAAGAATTACACTGAGCAACAAAAAATAAACTTTTTTATCTCAGAAAGAAAAATATGTGATTCTGATAGTATTTTTTCTTCTGAATTCAAATATGATATCGGTTTTTCTCCATCACGCAAGGTTTCCGAGACACAGGCATTTATAATAATTTTAAACACTTTAATATTTTCTACATTCGTAACTACACAATATTCGAACATTCGGACTCACCTAGAAAGTAACGAATGACGATTTTCTGCTATATTTCGCCTGTGGAGCATCCCTCTTGATGGTCCAACAATAATCGGCCAGCATATTAGGATTCCATTTGCCTTGATATCTCTTTTCCATAAATGAAATCTCTTGATGCAAGTGTTCCCCGTGCTCATCGGTCAATGCGCCAAGATAATAAATGGACAAAACAAGTTTATTTAAAAAATAATTATTTAAATCCATTAATTGAAATTGAAATAAAAAAAACTGGGTGATGGAGAAATCCCGAATACACATTTGAAAATACGATAAAAAAACTGCATTAAGTACAACTATTGGCACTCATGAGACAAAATCATGTTGACCGTGTTACTTACAAATGGTTTGTTTTCATTCAAAATAACAGAGTGCTGCTAATTAATTTAATGAGAATATGCTGATTTAAGTAATTATATTTTAATATTAAAAAAAATACACTGTCATGTAAATTTGTATTTTATGAATACTAGTATTAGGTCTACTTCATCATCAGTATATATGATCAAAATAAATTATAGTTACGTACCTGATCTCCAGTCTTGATAACAGAAGATTTTCGTCTTGTTTCCACTTTTGTTTCTGTCACCTATAATAAAAAAAAGATTCTCATTCAATTATTTCAGTTAAATGTGACAAGAGTTACCCATGTTGAAAGTAGACCTACTTCTCTCAAAGTATCTGTAAGAGAGCACAATTAGATAAGGAACATAGAGTACAACATTTTCAGTCATGTAGCTTATCAGAGAAAAATAATTTAAAAAATTATTTCATAGGAAATTGAACACGAGTCTTGTAGATTTTGGTCATTAAATGAAAAGAATATTGGTAAATAGATTTTTTCCATTATACAGGATTTTTCAAGATACAATTATTTATTTTTTTTTTTAGATTAGTAGAGTATTCACAGCTTTTACTGTTAAACATATCTCTGTCAATAATTCATTCATTCATTCATAGTAATTCTGCCCGAAGGCAGGTCTTTCACTGCAATCATAGCACTTCCATGCTATGCTTGCAACTTTACTAGGGAATTGTAGGTGTGGTAGCTTCCCGTTGCTTTCCACTCTGTCAATAAAACTTGTTGAATATGATTCACTACAAACTGAAGGCATTTGGATTCTCAGCTTGCCCAATTACTGGATACAAATCTAGATAGAAAACGTATACAGTATACTAAAGACTAATGCTGGAAATCATCCTCTAAAACTATTTTGGAAAGTTACAATTGTTGTTTACAGTTATGTATATGTTAATTTCATAAAACTTTAATTTTGTGTCTAGAAAGCTAGTCCAATAAACAAAATGCAAAAGAATTTTCAAATTCAGCATGAAAAAATATTCATCAATTCAGTTTATTTTATTGTTGTAATTTTTTTGTAGATCAGTTTTATGTATGTATTATATTAATTGTATTCAAATTATTGTCTTTTTTTTTGCCAATATTTCATACAGTTTTTGTTATTTGTTTATTTATTTATTTTCTGATAGCCTACAATGTTGGTACTTAATGCTATAAATCTTTTATGAAAATGTCTTTCCTTTTGGTTTTAAATTATACATTTTTAATATATGAAAAGTGTACATATTTTTCATAAAATTTTAAACATTTAACATGTGAATATTGTAAGTTAACCATGCATTTTTAAAGTTATTATTAAATTGTAATATGATTTGTCCATTTGTTATATTACAACAAAACAATTCACACTTCCATTTACAGTACAGTGCTGTAATGTAGGTACCGATATAGTGTTAAAGAAAATAAATTAATATGTACATGTAATCTTAATTTGAATGATATTTTTACTAAAAAAGTGGCTTCTTTTTATTTTTCAAATAACTAACAGCATAAGTTAATGTGTTATTGAAGTTATACATTTAAAGTAGAATTCAAGTCATAGTGTAATTAATGAAGAAGAAAAAATAATTGAGCAGAAACTGTGTAAATGTAAGACATAACATTTCATTACCATTATATCTTATATTTATTAACTGAAAAAAATAATGGAAAATGAGAATGTTATACTTTTGCTATAAATAAATATGATTAAATGAAGTGTTTGTTTTAATAAATTAAGTTGTAATCAAAAGAGTTATTGAAAAACTACTTGGAAGCAGTCTCGAAAAATTATGGTTGAAAGTGACAGCTGATAGAAAGATATCAAAATAAAAAAATAAATAAAGAAGATAGAATTAAAGTGCTGAAATCTGAAGATGAATAAAACAGACTTGTAAGAAGATAATATTAAGGTATTAGCATTCAAGAATTGTTGCTATAACAACCAGTGTGAAAGTCAATAAAATATGCTTAAATAAAGACAGAATTTCAAGAAGTATCAAACCAAAATATATATTACAGTAACTTGAAGAAAATATTCAGTGACATAATTAAAGAAGAAGGTAATTAAAATTGATGAAATATATAGAGTATTAAAAACAGAAGGCATTAGAAACACAATAAAATCTGAAATACATTAATGAAGACTCTCAAACCATTCATACCTTCTCAAGCCCTTCCATTTCGGTAGATGATCTTCTTCTGTCTTTCTGGACCCCATTTTTTAACTAAAAATAAACATATCTCCATTATGGAAAAAGTTTGTATCATGTTTTTGTATTGTATTTGATTATTTATATCTCTCAGTTTTATAACAAATTTTTATAGTATTTGTTTTTATCAATATTTTTTTAAATAAGAATTGATTAAAATAACATATAATATTTTTTTAGTCTTAGTTTTAGTTATATGAGTTGTTATTTTAAATGTGTTATAATCCATTCATTTTATTAAATGTTTACACATCAAGAAAATTTAATGGAAAGAAAGAATAAAGGAAAAGATACAAAGAAGATATCACAAAGGGTATGAAGTAAAATTTGGTAAGGAAAAACTATAGTAGTCTTATATAAACTTAAGAAATGCTATAAAGAGTTTGAAAGAAATGGAAATGAAAGTAAGAAGAAAGAAATAAAGAAAGAAAAGAGAAAGATAGAAAGAAGGAAAGATGGAAAGAAAAGAATAGAATATGAGTTGAAAGAAAGATAAATAAAAGGTGAAAATAAAATAGAAAAAAAAATTCTGAAAGGAAACCAATTTATAGCAAATAATTCATACATATTAAGTGGAGATGAAAAACTAATGCAAGAGAAAGTTGAAACTATTGAAAAGTGTGTGGTGACTGTAACAAAGAGAAAGAGGAGAGATAATAAAATTAAAAAAAATTGCCAATGATTGAATTATTGTTGGATGAATGATGGAATAAATAAATTTTTAAAAAGTGGATGAATAATAACCAAATAATTTAGTAGTAAAGTTAAAGTAGTCCCACTACAGGCCTCGGGAGGCCCTTGGGATAGTAGAAGGTTAAAGGCTCCCACTTTTTCTGGACAGTCGGCACTTGATGTCAGCCGGGTTGTCAGCCCTGCGTGACGGCCGCCTTTATCCCCAGAACAAGCGTCTGGTACTCATTTCCATTAGAGGCTGAGTCGACCCCAGGGCCATGGTGCCGCCAGAAGGTTTGGGTCAGTTTAAAAATCCTGACCCCACCGGGGCTTGAACCCTCGACCTTCCGGCTTGTAGCACAGTGCCTTAACCACTACGCTACAGCGTGCCCCAATAATTTAGTAGTATAATTCATAAAATAAACAAATAATTTAATATAATCAATTACTGTGTAAAATGGCATTTTTAATGAACTTGATGTCAAAATTTTACTCCCAATATTTAGGTAAAGCTACTCAGTAAACATAATGTTTGAATTAAATAAGTTTTCAGTGTAATTTAGAAAAATATTTCCATCCTTAAATTTGTCTAAACAATTTTTTTGCATATTTCATCAGCAATTTTTTTCTTCTTTTTTCCCCCCATAAAAAAGATAGGGTAGAATTTAGATTGATATCAGTAGTGAATAAGAAACACCTAATGCATTAGAAAATAATTTTGCAGTTCAATCTTCTAAAAGTCATAACTGAACTGCTAGTTTTATGTGAGGTCAGAAGTTCACTGCAAAAGAGAGGTATGAAATTGAAATATAATCAGTGATATTTGTTAATTATTCTTCAGCATATAATAACATTGATAAAATGATAAGTACTAGCATTGAAGTTTCCCAACATGGTAACTTACTTCACATTTCATCACATGAGAGCAAGATTTGAACTTTGACCAAATTCAATTTACTGTGAAATATGATATAGCTCTACATCACTTGTCGGTCCAGGTAGACAAATGCTCACCTCTAGTTCTGAGGTGCACAGATTCAACCCAACCAGGGATTATGGATTTTAAGAGAGAAATATCTCGAGTATTATTTCTTTGATTGAGAAGTAAAGTGTTGTTCCTGTGTCATGGATTTATGACTTGTAAAGGAAAATTTATAGTTTGAAATAAGTTACCAGAGAAAAATTTCTCGACCCTTTCACTGCTGTATTTAAATTGTAGTACTGATGAACTTAGACGTTAAAGAGAAGTGTAAAATAAAATACTAACTCTTTATCCATTTATTTGGAAATGTAGAATAACAAGGGCAAAATTTTACTAACTGCATTAAAAAATGATTGAAATATGTAGTATGTTTTAGAACTTGATCCCACAGTTACAATGTATGATATCCCAATTTATTACGATAGTAATCATAAGAAAATGAAATATAAAAAATTCTATACATGATGAAAATTATATAAATATAAATATGAAACAACTAAAATAAAATAATGAATAAGTAAACAAGTATATAAATAAATAAATAAATAAATATAAAGAAACAAACACAAAAATTGATGATGATTGTACTGATAAGAAAGTAATGAAGCTTCTTCTCTGTATCCATCATGCACACAAGCTTACCAGCATGTTCAGTTTCTTTAAACTTTACCAATGAAGGTATGTTGTATTTTATGACTATATACATGTAAGTCTTCTCTCTGTGAAGAGAAATTATTTCATTGTAGGATCACTTATGTTAGAAGAAATTAATCAATGGGTAATGCAATGGAGTTTTCACTTAATCCAATCTCCGGATACGTGTAGCAAGCTTCACATATATACAGTTTAATAATGTTAATGCAAAATTAATTTGTGAAACACTGAGTGAATCTTGAGAGAATCTGCATTTGTTAGAGATCGAGGTATTAACACATATATTGTTCATCTCAAGATCCATTTAGCAGAGGATGTGTTTGTTAAACATACAAACTGTTGACGTTCTAGGTTGCATATCTTGATATGAAAAATTATTCATTTCTCTTTTCTTCTTTCCATCTCTTCTGTCTTCACAAAAACAAAATTGTCAATTGTAAATAATGTAACAATGCAACACATTGCCATATTTACAATAGCTGGTGATATTGATATATTCCATGTAGCAAAGAAAGAAAGTACAAGTGCAGAAACATCTAGAATAAACAGTGAAAGAAGATATGATACTTTAGAAAAAAGATAGGAAGATAGATAGATAAACACCTAAGACTTACGAACTGGGAACATATGTACAGTTTTAGTTGGATGTTGAATCACGATCCATTCCTTTCATATTCAACTTCCTACCTTGGTGGCATCATCTTTTTCAGGGGTTGGAGATGGAGCCTTGGGTTCTCTTTTCACTGGCTTAAGTTGAACCATGTGAAAAGGTACATCTTTCACTTCCATCCTTGGTTTTCTTTTGGGATCTGTTGTTTCATTTGTACCTGGCTTCTGAAGCTGTAGTTTGGCGTTCCTTTCAGGTTTAGATTCATCTTCGAGAGTTTTCAAATCATCTTTAACTGATATCCTACGTTTATCTTTTGATATATTTTCTGTTTGTTCAATGAGAATTGTTTCTTGCTTGGAATCCAAATCTTCATTTTTCTGCGGTATAATAGAGTACACATTTGGAACCAACATTCATACTAATGTATCTTTCAACTCACAACTGCTGATTGAATAGAAACAGACATGATAAATAGTAAAATATTCCACAACTTTTATAAATAGAAAACTAAAAAACTAATTTAAAAATAGGTAGTAACTTTTTCATTCAGCATTAATTTGCGAGTAAAAGATACAAAAGTTGAATAATTAATGTTTAACACATTGTTAAAAGAAAAAAGTTATACTTCAATAGAAAGAAAAAAATGTTTCTAGCAATATGTAATCTTCTCTAGAAATCACCATTTCTAACAAAATGTAGGGTGAAATATAATTATTAATTTCATGTAATAAAGGAAATGTAGAGTAACATAGAGTATTGTCTTTATATCAATATTATGATATATTCATAATAAAAATAATATATTGTATATAAAATGTTAACTCCTTTATACTACAATGTACACCCAATTAACTGATGGTTTTTTTTAAGTCATACAGAAGTCTTGGGCAGTCTTAAATTTTATTTTCATATTCTATTACAAATTTAGAATTGCAATTCCTTTAAAATGTATTAGAAAATTAATTATGATTGAAAGAAAGTTTATTTCAATTATATCTTCAATTTAAAAAGATGGGTACAAACATAAAATGTTGACACTGAACTTTCTTTTATTCGATAATTCCCGAATTTATTGCGAAATAATATCTGTGATATGGTGAAATGTATTTTTTATATTATAGGCCTATATAAATAGAAGAAAATGTTAGTTTGAACAAAACAAAAATAGATTAACAAAAAATTGTTATATTGAAAATTAATTTGAAGATATGTATGAAAGGTTTTAAAATACTAAAAATTATCACCTTCTCAATGTCTGTTTTCTTGAGGTCAGGCTGTTTCTTACTTTCTTCCTCTTTCTATTAACAAGAACAGGCCATTTTAAGATACAAATTATGATGAAAAAAATAAATAGAATTATGTTCTTTTATGTTCAATGTTCATGGTAAACATTTTAATTCAATTTATTAGTATTTAAAGAGACATTTGCTTCAGTTTAAATAATATAAAAAGAATTGAGAAACTTGATATTAATAAGAAATTTCAATAATTATTTAACAGATTTTCAAATATTAGAAATAATCACCTTTTCAGGCACTGCTTTCCTGACAACGGGCTGTTTCTTATTTTCTTCCTCTTTCTATTAAAAAGAACAAGCCATTGTGTAGCATAACATGTAGTGGAAGGAAATATATAATGTAGTCTTTGATAATGTTAATTAATTATGTACTGATGTTATGTTAAAATAATTAATGTTGAATATTTATGAAACTGTAAAATAAGTAATAGCTCTGGTAACTCTACTTTTCAGAGCTTAGGAATGTTCTTGGTATGAGTTTGCTCCTAATAGAATTTATTATTTTTAAATTTAAGATTTTTCTTGATAAACTATTAATTTTTAAAACTATAATTACTTTTGTATTGTGTATTTATAAATGAATTGCATAAGCAACTATTGAATGTATTTAATTGTTTATAAATTGAAAAGAGGACAAAAATTGTTCTCACCTTCTGAATCTCCTCTTTTTTAGGTTCAGGAACTTTCTCGATATCAATTTCCTGGCAATAAAAAAACATTTAATCTTCTACAATTTTTAATTGTTTTGTGATTTGTTATAAGAATGATACTTCTCATTTGTAAGAAAAGTTTTGTTTTTCCTTATGTAGATAGTCTCTTACTTAATATACCGCAACATAGGACATCACATCACTCCATGTCATATACCATCTCCACTTCTCGCAACTGGAATTCCCTACCACAAGAAATAAGGGGCTGCCGGACATTGGCATCTTTTAAAAGAAATCTAAATTTATATTTGCTCTAAACTCGACTTCATTATTATCCAGTGTAAGACATATATATTAATTGGTGTTTCCCGTATAATGTATCATATTATATTATTATTATTATTATTATTATTATTATCGTATCATTATTGTTATTACCCTATAAAATGTTGTTTGTACATGACATTTACATTGTTACATTTATTGTATCTTTAAGTGTTTATAATTAGTATATAGTGTATATCTATATTTGTCGAATATTTATTTGTATTTGTACTGGTTGAGTGGAAGAGAGGGCCTTATGGCCTTAACTCTGCCAGAATAAATAAATATTATTATTATTATTATTATTATTATTATATTATTATTATGTGTTATAAAATTAAAATTTAATTATTTGTGGTATTAGTAATTTTAAATTGTGTCAATTGTTAAATTCATATAAACTACATAGACATTAGCAACAAAAAAATGTTTCTCATCTTTTTTTATGTTCTCTCTCTAATATTCAGAGACTTCCTATGTTTTAGTTTCCTGGGATCAGGAAAATAGCTGTTTCCTCTTAAGATTTTTCTTATATATGTATATTATAAAGTTTTTTTTCCCCTTGATGTTATAAAATATTCAAATTTAAATTAGTAACGTGTATTTATATATTAATTATATTACTAAATATTAAAGCTATCATAATTGTACAGATATTATAACAACAGAAAAAAATATTGTTTCTCACCTTTTCCTTCTCCTCTTTTTTGCGCTCAGGAGCTTTCTTGGTTTCAATTTTCTGGTAATAGAAAATGTATCTGTATTCTTTTAAGGTGTCTGTATTTTGTTGTGACACATTATGAAAATTGTAATCCTCAATTTTCTTATTTATATATATATATATATATATATATATATGTGTGTATAATTAGAATTTTAAAATGTATTAGTTTGTCACGTGTTTAAAGAGAATTATGGTTATATCTCACCTTTTCTTTCTCCCCATTTTTGAGCTCAGGAGCTTTCTTGGTTTCAATTTTCTGGTAATAGAAAATGTATTTGTATTCTTTTAAGGTGTCTGTATTTTGTTGTGACACATTATGAAAATTGTAATCCTCAATTTTCTTATATATATATATATATGTATGTACAATTAGAATTTTAAAATATGTTAGTTTGTCACGTGTTAAAAGAGAATTATGGTTATATCTCACCTTTTCTTTCTCCTCTTTTTTGAGCTCAGGAACTTTCTTAGTTTCAATTTTCTGGTAATAGAAAAATATATTTTAATTTTTTAAGATGTCTGTATATTGTTCTGATATATCATGAATTTTTTAAAATTTGATTGTCCTATATTTATATATGTATAATTAAAATTTTAAATTATGTTAATTCGATACATATTAAAACAGAATTAAGTTTACATCTCACCTTTTCAGTCTCCCGTTTTTTGAGTTCAGGAACTTTCTTCGTTTCAGTTTTCTGGTAATGGAAAAATATTTTTTATTCTTTTTTAAGATGTCTGTATTTTGTTCTGATACATTATAAAATTTTTAAACCTTATTTGTCCTATATATGTAAAATTGAAATTTTAAGGTACGTTAATTTGACATGTGTACAAAACAAAATTAAAGTAGTATCTCACCTTTTCAGTTTTCTCTGTTTTGAGCTCAGGAACTTCCTTGGTTTCAATTTTCTGGTAATAGAAAAATGTATTTAATTCTTTTAAGATGTCTGTATTTTGTTCTGATATATTATCAAATTTTTAAACCTTAATTGACCTATATATGTAAAATTAAAAATTTAAATTATGTTAATTTGTCATGTGTACAAAACTAAATTAAAGTTATATCTCACCTTTTCAGTTTCCTCTGTTTTGAGTTCAGGAACTTTCTTGGTTTCAATTTTCTGGTAATAGAAAAATGTATTTAATTCTTTTAAGATGTCTGTATTTTGTTGTTACACATTATGAAAATTTTAATCCTTAGTTGTCCCATATATACAATTTAAATTTAAATGTATGTTAATTTGATATGTATTAAAACAGAAAAAGTTTATATATCACCTTTTCAGTCTCCTGTTTTTTGAGCTCAGGAACTTTCTTGGTATCAATTTTCTGGTAATAGAAAAATGAACTTTATTCTTTTAAGATGTCTGTATTTTGTTCTGATACGTAAAGATATTTTTAATCATTAATTGTTCTATATATGTAAAATTAAAATTTTAAATTATGTTAATTCGACATGTGTACAAAACAAAATTAAGGTAGTATCTCACCTTTTCAGTTTCCTCTGTTTTAAGCTCAGGAACTTTCTTGGTATCAATTTTCTGGTAATAGAAAAATTAACTTTATTATTTTAAGATGTCTGTATTTTGTTGTGACAAATTTTTAAATTTTTAATCCTTAGTTGTCCTATATGCATAATTTATTTTTAAATTATCTTAAATTGATATATATTAAAGCAGAGTTTAGTTTATATCTCACCTTTTCCGTCTCCTCTTTTTTGAGCTCAGGAACTTTCTTGGTTTCAATTTTCTGGTAATAGAAAAATGAACTTTATTATTTTAAGATGTCTGTATTTTGTTGTGACAAATTATTAAATTTTTAATCCTTAGTTGTCCTATATGCAAAATTTATTTTTAAATTATCTTAAATTGATATGTATTAACGCAGAGTTTAGTTTACATCTCACCTTTTCCGTCTCCTCTTTTTTGAGCTCAGGAACTTTCTTGGTTTCAATTTTCTGGTAATAGAAAAATGAACTTCATTATTTTAAGATGTCTGTATTTTGTTGTGACAAATTATTACATTTTTAATCCTTAGTTGTCCTATATGCAAAATTTATTTTTTAAATGATCTTAATTTGATAAGTATTAAAACAGAGTTTAGTTTATATCTCACCTTTTCTGTCTCCTCTTTTTTGAGCTCAGGAACTTTCTTGGTTTCAATTTTCTGGTAATAGAAAAATGAACTTCATTATTTTAAGATGTCTGTATTTTGTTGTGACAAATTATTAAATTTTTTGTCCTTAGTTGTCCTATATGCAAAATTTAATTTTTAAATTATCTTAATTTGATAAGTATTAAAACAGAGTTTAGTTTATATCTCACCTTTTCTGTCTCCTCTTTTTTGAGCTCAGGAACTTTCTTGGTTTCATTTATCTGGTAATAGAAAAATGTATTTTTTATTCTTTTAAGGTGTCTGTATTTTGTTCTGATACATTATGCAATTTTTAAAACTTCATTGTCCTGTATAGATAAAATTAAAAATTTAAATGATGTTAATTTGACACATGTTAAAACAGAGTTAAGGTTGTATCTCACCTTTTCGGTCTCCTCTTTTTTGACCTCAGGAACTTTCTTGGTTTCGGTTTTCTGTTAATAGAAAAATGTATTTATATTCTTGTAAGATGTGTGTAGTTTTTAAATATATTATCATATTTTTTATACTTTAATTACAGTGTATAAGTATATTAATTTTTTTATAATTAAGTTCAATAGTAATTATTAACTGGACCATTGCTAAAACAAAATGAAGAATATTCCTCACCTTTTCAGTCTCCTCTTTTTTGAGTTTTTGGGAAACTTTGGTTTCTTCATCTTTCTGGTGAGAGAGAGAGAGAAATAAAGGATATATATTTTGAGAATTAAAAAGAAATAGTGATTTTAATTTAATAATGTGTAATGTAATAAACAAAACTGCAATATCTTCATAGTTTTTAACATTATCTGCAGTAATAAATATGTAATCGTACAGCTGACATGACAGATGAAGTATTATAAACATCTCTAACATCCTCTTAGTATTTCACAGAACTTATTAAATTATTTATTCATACCGGTGCATGTAAGAATTTTAATTTAATTCCTGAGATAATTAAAATATTTAAAAAAATCTCATATTTCTGTTCTATTTTTACAAGATTCGTTTCCAGTTAGATTACAGTTCTATTAATAAGAAAAAGAAATTCTTTTCTTTAAATTCTGTAACATTATCAAATAGTTTTTAAAAAATGTAATTGAGTAACTTGAAATGTTAAGCTTTGTCTGAAACTCAGGTACTATTATAAACTAGTATATTAATGTTTTCAAGGTTTATATTCAGTTAATATCTTGGTAATTAATTGAAGTAATTGTATATGTCTCACCTTCTCTGCTTCTACCTTCTTGAGCTCTGGTTTCTTTGGTGCTTCCGCTTTCTAGTAACAAGAAAATTATGTTCTGATGTAAAATGGGATGAATGTTGTAAAAAATGTGTAATTTTTATTTATATCTAAGCCTATCATTTGAATTAAAGTCAATTCTAATCCTAATTATAATTTTCAAATTATGATTCAAGGGGTATATAAAAATATTTCTTTTTTTTTAATCCAATGCCCCGGTTGTGATTTCGACATTTCTGGTGTTCTCTCCAAGGATTGGCTTAATTTTAACCCACTTCTGAAGATGGAGCACCTAGAAGGCAGAGTTACTTTGCCCTGATGATATGATGGGTGATAAATGATAATGAAGTGCCAGGAGAGTTCTTAACCTCAATTCCAGACCATGGGCAACCACAGGAATGATTACCTTTAAGGAAAAATTCCTATGGTTTGACCAGGAATCGAACCCGGACCTCATGAACAGTAGTCAGAAATGCTGACCACTAGCCCATGAGGGTGGTCTACTTAAACTCATATTGGTTAAAAAATTACCATTTACTACAATAACACAATTACATGGGTTACTTCATTTTTCTTCCATTACTGTAACTTTATTCTTTGACAGCTGACAAACAATATTGTAACCCATTTTGCTTAATTAAAATAAATGAGCTAATCTATAAAGATTGTTGTAGAAACATTTATGTATTTAAATAGTGATTAATTCAACTGTCACACCTTTAAAGTCATTGTATGAAATGGAATATTTCTCATTTATTTTTAAATGAGGATTCCAGCCTCATTCTCAAGTTCTATGGGCAGAATAAACTGAACATCAGTCAATAATAATATTATTAAAAATTTTGCTATACTTTGAATTTTATCTAATATTTTTAATAGGTTTTTAATAAATGAAATATGTTTTCCAATGAATGAAAAAGTATTATGTATATTTTATACAAATATTAAAAAATCTATTATCCATATTTTGTAATAAACTCTATTATAACATTTTTCTAAAATCTGTTTTCCCCTTTATAATTAAATAATTAATGATAGAAATAAATCTTTTGATTTGGTGTTTAAAATAAGCGGTCAAAATAAATAGAATACTAGATAGAAAATAAAATATTATTAATGCAAAACTGTGCGTTCCTATTACAATAGTAAAAATTTATTATTAATAAAAAAGTAAGTTAGTTTATTTTATACTGATGAAATGTCGATTAAAGCAGGGAAATATTAATGAAGTTCAGCATTAGATTCTAACGTAGTATTTAATATGAGTATAAAAATGTCGGTTAGTGTTGTAAATGAATGTTAATATAAAATTGTAATTTTTATCATGGCATTAGACCTACAGGGTATCATGTGTTAGACATTAATATGGTTGTGTGTTTAATTGCAGGTAATGTTTAATGTGTTATGCTTGGTCATGAATTTTACTGTATTTTAAAAATGTCTCGGAGATGGCTTGGATTGGAATAAGCTATTGCTTTATAAATAATTTGATTCATTGATTGATGAATCAATAAACAAATTATTTTATAAATGAGTAAGCAAATAATAAGAAACTGCTAATAAATTAAAGGATTTTACACAATAAAATATCCAAAGAACAGAATATTATCATTAATTATTTGATATTATGGATTTAAATACATATTTTGCAATGTTATGTTGTATTAATTTTTATTAATTTCTTAATTAGTTCCGTAATTACCAATTGTTTTTCATATTTTAGCTGCTTTTTCCTTCAACATACGGCATCTAAAATATTTTAGAATTAAATCTCTTATAAATAAGACTTAAATGAAAAATTTACTTGCTACATTAAGTAAATTTTTTTATCTTTTGTATGTGAATAAATAATTCCTTTTAGATAATTAAAAAAATACAAATCTCTATTATAATATATACAAAATAATAAATTCTAAAAAATGAAATTAACCCTCCATGGTATCTTTACCATGTCATGGTGGAGTGGCTTATGTGCTTAAATGATCCAGAGAGCTATGCCGGTGGTAGTATTGCTGCCGATAGGGTTACCCATGCCGGACTGGTCGAAGGTGATATGCAGACAAAAAAGTACCTTGGTCGAAAGAGTGATGATCTTTCACCGTAAAAATACAACTGCCAAGAAATGAGGACATGGGTTCAACTGGGGTAAAATTTTCCAGAGGTCAAATAGTCCCCCATTTAGTTCTCCGGGCGGGGACTACTTCAGGAAACCTATGCCAAAGGCTCAAACATAGGGACATGTTCCTAGGAACATGGAATGTTAGGACTTTATACAACAGCGGGGCGCTAGAGGTGTTAACTCATGAATTAAAACATTTGCTCAAGATAGGGATGTATGGAGAGCTTATGTCAAAATAATAAATTCTAAAAAATGAAATTAACCCTCCATGGTATCTTTACCATGTCATGGTGGAGTGGCTTATGTGCTTAAATGATCCAGAGAGCTATGCCGGTGGTAGTATTGCTGCCGATAGGGTTACCCATGCCGGACTGGTCGAAGGTGATATGCCAGACAAAAAAGTACCTTGGTCGAAAGAGTGATGATCTTTCACCGTAAAAATTCAACCGCCAAGAAATGAGGACATGGGTTCAACTGGGGTAAAATTTTCCAGAGGTCAAATAGTCCCCCATTTAGTTCTCCGGGCGGGGACTACTTCAGGAAACCTATGCCAAAGGCTCAAACATAGGGACATGTTCCTAGGAACATGGAATGTTAGGACTTTATACAACAGCGGGGCGCTAGAGGTGTTAACTCATGAATTAAAACATTTGCTCAAGATAGGGATGTATGGAGAGCTTATGTCTGCATGGCCACAAACCTATGGTTTCAATAGAGCCAGTGAGTTAGTTAGTTAGTTAAAAAATTAAATTAAATTGAGTCGTACATCATCTCACCTCATACACTCTGTGTTCTTCACAGCACAGGACCGCTGTTTTAGGAACAGTCCTTTCAATCTTCAGCCATTTTTTCTACTGTTGAATTTTTGCCTTTATCATCATCTTCTAAATTGCATCTTGTGTTGATTTGATGAACTTTGAGATTAAATGCAAAAATTCAACAGTTGAAAAATTATGATGATCTTGAAGAAGATTTTCGGGCTGTAGACCATGGTTGTGCAGCTTGTAGTTCCCCAACATTTCGCCAGAGACTGCGTCTGGCATCCTCAAGGGTTGTCTTCTTGAGACTGGCAAATCTGTCCACTGTCTGTCCTATTTATATGTTCACCAGAATGTGTTTGTAAGTTATATCTGCCTTCTGATTGGTCAGCAGTAGGGACTTCCATTGCTCCAATGGGATTGCTGTTTGATGGTCTAGTCGACTATACTTGTAGAGGTTTGCACTCTGCATTTTTTACAACCGGTATCTATACTTAAAAGTCAACAAAGTATGGATACTGGTTCTAAAAAATGCAGATTGCAAACCTCTACAAGTACAGTCGACTAGACCATCAAACAGCAATCTCATTGGAGCAATGGAAGTCCCTACCGCTGACCAATCAGAAGGCAGATATAACTTACAAACACATTGCGGTGAATGTATAAATAGGACAGACAGTGGACAGAATTTGCCAGTCTCAAGACAACCCTTGAGGATGCCAGACGCAGTCTCTGGCAAAACGTCAGGGAACTACAAGCCTCATGACCATGATCTACAGCCCGAAAATCTTCTTCAAGATCATCATAGTAATTGTGGCCGTGAAAGCCTAAGTCAATACAACAGTTGAAAAAAATGATTAAAGATAGGAACAACTGTTCCTGAAACTGTGATCCTGTACTGCGAAGAACCCCGGAGTATACGAGATGAGATGATGTACAACTCATTTTAATTTTATTAATTTGAATGCTTCATAATATTAATTCCGATCATAGTTTTATTAAATAAATTCTAAAAAGTTAAAATAATACAAAATAAGCTATAAAAGTACTTCTTTTAATGTATAATCAATATGATTTTCTTATAATTCATTGTATACTTATTTTTACTAACACGAGTAAGTACATTCTACTACAATGAACTAATATTAAATAATAAATAATAGTTTTAAAAAACTGAAACAACACGCTTTATTAGAAAACCGAACTACAAAAATTAAAAATATTTTTAATTTCCAACACACTTGGGGTAAAATTAAAGTGGTCAACAAAAAAATCATCTCCAACACATATAGAATAAAAGTAGAGTTATCAACGAAAAGAAAATCATTTTACCATCAAAAGCGTGGGGTGCTCTATATCAATTAATATATTTGATAATAAACAGATATTGGTAAAAGTAAAGTCTCTAAGAAGAAAATGTGAAAATCATAAAAAGCACCCCATGCTTTTGATGATAAAATGATTTTCTTTTCGTTGATATGTCTACTTTTATTCTATATGTGTAGGAGATGATTTTTTTGTTGACCACTTTAATTTTACCCCAAGCGTGTTGGAAATTAAAAATATTTTTAATTTTTGTAGTTCGGTTTTCTAATAAAGCGTGTTGTTTTAGTTTTTTAAAACTATTATTTATTTTTTAGTTTTAATATTTTACAGAATAAGATAAAAATGTAAATATCTTTAAATTCGATACTATTGTAGTATGAGCTAAAAGTAATATTCTTCTAAAAAATCCTCCCAGCCGGATTTGAACCAGCGACCTATGGATTACTGAAATTATATACCACTAGAGTTCACCGCTCTACCACCTAAGCTCTTACAACGATTGACTAAACAGTCGACAAGTCCGCAACCTATTATACCAGTCTTCATTTTTTTTTTATTTTCTGTTGATTCTGGCCAGGATTTTAGAAAGAAAATATAAAATTATTGTATTGTCATGGGTCCTTTACAAGTATACAAAGTTTCAAGTCGATCCAATGTTTGTAAGTGGGTGAAAATCATGTTCAAAGATTCCGTTACATAGATAGAAAGACACTTTTTTAAATTTCTGATGATTCTGGCCAAGATTTTAGAAAAATAATATGACATTATTGTATTGTCACGGGTCCTTTACAAGTATACAAAGTTTCAAGTCGATCCAACGATTTTAAGTGGGTGAAAATCGTGTTGAAAGATTCCGTTACATAGATAGATAGATAGATACATGTCAACCTAATATAAAGCGAGTAAAAATGTATAATGGTTCTTTGGAAATTATTGTTAAATCCTTTAATCGATGTGTCAAGTAAGCAATCAAATAAGGTAATCAAAATAAATTGTGCAGGCAATAAGAGCTTGATGTCAACAGTTCTGCCAAAAGCTGAAACATAAAAGCAATGAAGAAAGCAAGAAATTTTGTATTCTCACCTTCTCTGGTTCAGTCTTCTTGTTTGGTTCTTGCTTTTTAGGAACCTCATTCTCAGCCTATGCATCAATACAATAGTGTGTATAAATACAAATTGGTGATATTTAATAAATTTCAGTTATAAAAATTAAACATTAATCTGTATACCTTCCATAATTTGTTTAAATAATTTATAATAATTATTGCAAACTACAATTATGATATGCTAAGAAACAATTCTTTTGCTAAAGTATCATATAAAAGAGATCACTAGGGAGCAGATTTTAGGTTCTAAAATAAGATTGCAACATAATAATAATAATAATAATAATAATAATAATATAATAATAATAATAATAATAATAATAATAATAATAATACTTTATTTATTCTGGCAGAGTTAAGTATAGTGATAAAATTATAGTATAGTGATAAAATTAATTTAATAAGTCTTTATATCCAATCAATAGGCTTTTTATAATACAACTTACAAAAACATTTCTCAATAATTTTTATGTCTGATCTGGCAATATCACATTTATATTACATATTTTGCTTTTAAATTTACAAAAATGTTCTATTTACATTATTTATTTTTAATTTAAAAGTATGATGTGGAAAATAAATGTAATATTACTAGATTCCACACAAAGCAGTGATGTTATATTAATTTTATCACTATGCTATGTTGCAATCTTAACTTTTAGAACCTAAAAATCTGCTCCTGAATTAAACAGACAATTAAATCATAGGTTAATTAAAATTAAGTACAGTGTATTAAAATTCATCGGAGAATATTTTGTTTAAACAACTCACCTCATAGGATTCATGCTTCCATGATACCACGGTTTCAAACACAGTCATGTTCATCCTCAGCCATAACTCTGACTGACGAAATTCTTCGGCTGTCAACTGTTCTATTGTCGCCAGCTTCAGTGCTGCCATCTATGGTTGAATTTATGAACTTTGAAATCAAAGTAATTTCGTTAGGGATATCAAAATTAATTGATCTATCTTTATTTTTCTGAATGTATATTTTCTCCCAAACTGTCAAGTAGAGAAGCCTTTGGAATTGACAGTTTGGGAGAAAATATACATTCAGAAAAATAAAGATAGATCAATGAATTTTGATATCCCTAACGAAATTACTTTGATTTCGAAGTTAATAAAATTCAACCATAGATGGCAGCACTGAAGATGGCAACAATAGAACAGTTGACGGCCGAAGAATTTCATCAGTCGGAGTTATGGCTGAGGATGAACACAACTGTGTTTGAAACCACGGTATCATGGAAGCATGATTCCTATGAGGTGAGTTGTTTAAACAAAATCTTCTCTGATGAATTTTAATGATTATACCTCATAATGTTTACTTCCCATCATTAATTTAATATAAGCACAGTGCACTTCACTTTTAGCCTTTTTGTATATACTCAGACCAACGGATTTGTGATCCTATAGTGCTGGCAACGTTTTTAGAAAAGTACACATCAATACTCACACACTTTCACCTCACTCCCCTCCCATTACGTCAAACAGCAGTTATCGAGTAGGGATGTTGCCAAACTTCCCCTAGTGTCATGGCTCTTGAATATAGAATAATGCAAGGTTGCAGTGCAGTTGACAACACTGGAGTGCAAGTGTAAGAGAGAGATAGAAAAGAGAGTGAGACAGGAATACAGGGAGGGAAATGATTTACTGAGGCAGAAAAGGAAGTAGGCTTTAGTTCGCATATCTTAAGGGGGAACAGATCTGTTGGGCAGACAATACATTCATTTTTTGTTTGTGTACATTGCAGATTTTTCTTTATCAGTTGCATTCTGTTATCTTTTGGACATGTTGACAAAGAATACAATACTAACCTTGATGGTACTATAGTTCAATTTTACTTTACCTATACAGTAGTGACTCACCTGAAGAGTTGCTTTCTTTTCTTCTATTATCTTAACTCCAACATCATTCATCTTTTCTTCTACCTGAAATGAAGAATTTCTTGATTGTATTAAATCATATTTGTATTTGAGAAAACCTAGAAGACATTAGTGCTGACTACATAGTTTGACATGACTACTTTACAGGAATATTTCTCAGATAAAATTAAGTTATTTCTCACTGTGTAACATGGAACAAACAGATTTCATTAAAGATTAGCCAACTGGATAATAAAAATTCAGAAAATCTTTACTGAAGAGCCAGGAAAAAAATAAACATTCAGAAGCTCTTTACTGACAATGGAACTGTCACCATTGCATGCTGAAACCTATCTTAAAATTTCTCCCAGAGAAGCATTGTGATATCAAGATAAACTAACTAACTAACTCACTGGCACTATTGAACCCATAGGTTCATGACCGCGCGGACATAAGCTCTCCATACATCCCTATCCTGATCTAATGTTTTCCAATCATCCCCTGTATAATCTACTTCCCTCAAATCATGGTTAATATTATTCTTCTCCCACCTCATTCTTGGTCAACCAACTGGGTGCTTTCTCTCTAGTTTTCCTACAAGAAGCTTCTGTGCACATCTTTCATTCCCCATTCGTGCCATATGTCCTGCTCCAAGACTGTGTTTAAAAAATTATCTGCAGCTTTTAACTGCAAGGTACTGCGTTATAGCCAACTGGTTAAAGCAAGATGCCTTGGCACAGAGCTGGTTCGAGTCTCCATGGTTAAAGGCATTTTCTCTTGGAATTCCAGCCAGTATGGGACTGGTGCCCACTCAGCATCGTTAGGCATTTGGGTAGCTACAGTAAGTAGTGGCTCCCAGTTTAGAAAACCAGCTATAACAGCTGGGGGACCCGATATGCTGACCACATGTCACCCATACACTGGCAGGATGATCATCTACCTCTGTGATTAACACATGTGGATGTGAGGTCCTAGCTGGCTGGTAGGTCAAGGGCCTATTAGGCCTGTCATGCCATGTAAGTTTTTAACTGCAAGGCATTAAAATTCAGTGCCACATCTCTCATTTAAATTACAAGGAAGTAATAGAACTTCTGACTGGGTTGATTGGATAAACCTCACACCTGCCATCTGCACCATGCCCCACCTCACTACATTCCACTCTATTCAAGCAGGGACATCCATCTGCTTCACACAGTGGGATGCCACTGCTAGAATCTAGCTTTGATTTCTGTGCTTTGAAGTTAAAAGCAACAGAAATTTTTTGGACATGGCCTTGGTACATCACAGCGCTTCTCTGGGAGAAATTTCAAGGTAGGTTTCGGCATGCAATGGTTGACAGTTCCCTTGTGAGAAAACAGGAAGAAAACAATTTAAGTCAATTATTCCTAGAAGCAACTAACAATTAGTTAAACATATTTAAATATAATGTTGAATTTATTATTTCAATTTATGAAATCCAATAAAAATATCTCTTTAAAAAACAAGAAGTTATTTTCTAAATATGTAAATTATAAAAATTAAAAGTGGGGAAACATTCGAACAATCTATGTATTCTACGTTCCACTTCAGATCACAGTGTTGTTACATGATTCATGCACTTACAGATGCACAGCTTAAGCAATTTCTATAAATTGCTGTTTATAGAAGAATCATTTTATATATTTTTCTCATGGAACAGTAGTGATTTGAAAAATTGTGAGGCAACTATGTGTTTCCACATTTCTGAAAAGACACTCCAGAAATAGGTGCAATATTATAGATACATGGAAAGTTTTGAAAAAAAGCTGTAAGTGGCAGAAAGAAAATTTCCACACCACAATGACACGCCAGAAGTTGAAAATAATCACTGCTACTTTAAAGGCAGCTGTTAATTTTCCTGGACACAATCGGATCATGAGAAATCTTTAAATGACTGTCAATTATACCTCCAAATATTTCAATCCTAGTAAAAGTTGGTAAGTTAGGACATATCAAAGAGCATTTTGTCTTTGTAGTGGGAAAAGATTTAGGAAGAAACTAATTAACTAACTAACTCACTGGCACTATCAAACTCGGAGGTTCACGGCCATGCAGACATAAGCTCTCCATACATCCCTATCCTGAGCCAATGTTTTCCAATCATCCCCTGTATAATCTACTTCCCTCAAATCATATTTAATGTTATTTTCCTACCTCATTCTTGGTCTACCAACTGGGCGTTTTCCCTCTGGTTTTCCTACAAGCTTCCATGCATGTCTTTCATTCCCCATTTGTGCTACATGTCCTGCCCATTGCAGTCTACAAGACTTAACTGTTCTCATTATATCTGGCTTCCTATAAAGACCATGTAGTTCACTGTTATATAAACTTCTCCATTCACCTGTCTGTTCATCTCTCTTTGGTCCAAAAATTTTCCTAAGAACTTTATTCTCAAATACTCATAATCTCCTTTCCTCCCTTAAAGTAAGAGTCCATGTTTTGCATCCATATAATATAACTAGTAGAATAAATTTTTATATATTAAAGATTTAGGAAGTGGAAAAGATAATCTTTTCAGATATCTTAGACTGTTCTTTGTCATGAAGATTGTAGTGGGCAGAAAATATGGCAGAAATGGCATATGAAAGAGGCATATGGAACCTTCTTGTAGGATAAATAGAGGGAAAGCGCTCCATAGGTAGACCAAGAATGAGATTGAAGGGTAACATTAACCATGATTTGAGGGAGGTGAATTAAATGGGATGATTTGAAAATATTAGCATAGGATAGCGATGTATGGAGAGGTTATGTCCATGCAGCGATGAAGCCTCTGAGTTTGATAGTGCCAGTGAGTTAGTTAGTTCAGAAAGGAAAATGATCAATACAAACCTTTTTGACTTCTGCTTTCTTCTCTACAATCTTCTGTAAAAATAAATAAAGGGCACAATTAACATCTCACAAGTTATTTTCTGAAAAATTCTAACACATGACATGATACTGAATCAATACAACATAAACTGTAGGCAAAAAAATATTAAAATAATTTTTTTTAAGGATGATTAATGTTACTTCAATAATGTAATATATCCCACATGGGGACATGGGTGCTCCATAGTGAGAGTTTCTTAAGCAAGATAATTTAGTTACACTTATTTACTGCAGATGTCAATGAGTGACACCTTAAAGAGACATCTAGTAGGCAACTAAGGTAATACTTGGATGGATGAAGGTCAGCTAAATTTTGCACGGAGACCTATTTATTCAGGTTTGTGGTTCTTTTATGAGCCTGAAAATTTTCAGACTCAGGACCCATGGCATTAAGTCCCTCTGAGAGGACTTGTCCGTTAAATTTTTGCATCCTAAAAATCCATCGACCCCAGCTGGGTTTGAACCCACAAACCTTGGAGCTAGAAGCAAGGAAGACCACCATGGCCAATCTACTTTAATAAAGTGTCTTATTAAAAAATTGAAATAAGTAGTACAATAAGAGATCACTGAATATCTATGAATGGAATCCAACAGGATAAAGTTAGAGAGGAAGACCAAAACTAACACGGACGCAAGGAGTAGATAGAACAATGGAAGAAGAGGGCTGGAGAAAGGGGATGTGGAAAAATAGAGAGAAATGGAGATTGGCTGTAGAATCTAGAAATGGGTATGGGAAGATGTCAAAGATATTGTAAAATCTGAAAGTAATAATAAAAGGAAGTAAAATAGTATAAATAATTATTACAGTTAGTTTTTCATGTTATAGATAATGGAGACATGAAAATAAATATGGTAGGGTAAGGTTGCCTAATTCCATGATAAATTTCTACATTTTAGATTATTGTGACAAAATGTGAATACAGGAACATAGTATGTACCTTCCACAAGGTTATTTATCAAATTTACTTCAAACCAATCTACAATTATCCCCAAATGCCTAATGATTTTTCCAAGACATCCATCCATCCATAGTAATTCTGCCCGAAGGCAGGTCCTTCACTGCAATCATAGCATTTTCATGCTATGCTTGCAGCTTTACTAGGGAATTGTAGGTGTGGTAGACTATAAGAGTCTGTAATTGCTGACGATGGGGCTAAGAAGCCCTGAAACATATGTTCGACAAAAACAACTATAAGAGGTAAGAATGAACAGACAAAATGTTTTAATTAATAGACAGATTGTTAGAAACAAATATAAGGGAGACTGAAACAGAGCAAGCATTAAAAACAAACCACATGTTCAATCAAGAATAACAAAAAATCTTATCATACCTGACATTTTTAAATTTAAGTTCTAAAAATATCACAGAGCAGTAGAAGGCCATTCTGTGAATCCATAAATTAAAAATATAGTGTATTTCATTAATTTTATTTATGTACTTTAGAACATTTTGTATCAAGTTGGAAATTATTGAGTTTTTAAAATGAAAACTTGTTATTTTTCTTTTAAATCAGCAATTCTTGGTTCATAGGAAATTTACCTTTTCTGGCTCCTTCTTTTCTTCTTTCTTTTCAACTTTCTTTTCAACTTTCTTTTCTTCTATCTTTTCTTCTTTCTTCTCCTCTTTCTTTTCTACTTTCTTCTCTTCTTTCTTTTCTTCTTTTTTCTAAAAAAAAAGGATTATACATTTTTTGAACAGAAAGCTATAATTTGTCAAAATATATCTAAAAATAATTTAATATATTAATTACTAATACAAGTATATAAAAATGTATCATATAAAAATGTTCTTACCTTCTCCTCCACTTTCTTTTTCTCTGAAAAGGTAATTAAAAATAAAAATTAATAAATTATTTATCATTTGCTTTCATCATTTAATGTAATATTCACAAGTTCATATAAAAAAATTAATTCAAATTATGACAATAATTTGATTAACCATGTAATAAATTATTTATGTTCTTGGATACTTCTTAATGATGTCTGTTAGAAAATTATTTTAATTTAATTAGATAGATACAAGTACACAGTAACCAAAAAAAATAATAAAATTAGTGGTACAACAATAATAATGATAATAATAATACAATGAAATAAAAAATATCCTCAACTCATGTCTAACTCATTGTCGGGTCAAGGGATGAGATGAGATGAAGTCCTTACATTTATAGAGGTCTGTGAACGACAAGGGTGCCGGCCGACCACTCCAGACACACCGTCATAGGGGCGGATGAATGAAATGAAACAAAATGGATGAGATGAGTATGGAGAAATGGTGGAATGAAATTTGTGGCAGGGGAAAATGGGAGAAACCCCGAGAAAAACCAGCCCAAGCTCCGTTTTGTCCACCATGAAACCCACATGGAGTGACAGAGAATTGATCTCAGGACCCCAGCAGTATGAGGTGAGCATCTATTGCGCCACAGAGCCTCCTAATACAATGATATATAATACATTATTATTATTATTATTATTATTATTATTATTATTATTATTATTATTATTATTATTATTATTATTATTATTATTATTATTACTACTACTACTATTTCTGTATTGGAGACTATTTTCTACGTCCTACAACTATAATATATTGATCTGGGAAAATTTCATTGAACATTGAAGAAATAAATTACAATTCATGGAAGTAAGTAAAATTGTGAATTTAGGAATTTAGTCTTATATTTTAAATTGTGTTTGAAACTCATCATTTCTATTAGAACTTTCTTTAGTGATTTGATAAAATTTTGAAGATAGCATTGTAACTTACCAACAACCTTCAATTCAGCAGAAGATTCTACTTTTCCAAATTCATTTGATACAACAACTTTGTAAGTACCAGCATATTCTGTTTTGCTTGTAGAAATTCGCAACTTGGCATAAGTTCCATCAAATGTTGTCTTAATTTCCTGAGATTCCCTTACAAGTTGAGCATTTCTGAAAGAAAGAAGCTAATTGTAATATCCATCCATAGTAATTCTGCCCGAAGGCAGGTCCTTCACTGCAATGCTTGCAGCTTTACTAGGGAATTGTAGTTGTGGTAGCTTCCTGTTGTTTTCCATACCGGTGAAGGATGATGATGATGATAATGATAAGGATGATGATGATGATGCCCATATGATTTTGGGGACCATTTGGGCCTTAAAGTTTTCCTGACATTTGTCTTACAGGTGAGGAAAAACCCCGATAAAAACCTCATCCAGAAAAACTGCCCTGACCAGGGATCGAACCCGTGCCTGCTGCATGACAAGGCAGCACGCTACCTCGAGACCACAGCGGTGGACTAATTGTAATATATAACACAAATTAATTAAATAAGTATACCATGAAAAATGTTTGTTTGATGCGAGATGCACATCTTCAACTTACTGCTGTTATCAAAAAGAATTTTGAGATTTTTTTCTTTTCAAATAAAACATTGAGAATATTGCATTGTAAAAAAAAACTACTTTTATAAAAATAGGTAAATCATATAAATTTTGAGAAATCATATTGCCTTAATGAATTATTGTTATAGGACTTCAAAGTAATAAATAAATTTTTATTTTTTATATGCTATTCAAGCTATGTACTTACCTATACCAAACAACAGTTGCCTTTTTATCTACAGTAGTAACTGACAGCTAAATTCTGCATTCTTTCCCTCATCTACACTCTAGAAAGATATAATAAATTGTAAATTATTCACTCATATAATATATGAACACAAAATTGTATTACTCAATTTTTTTAAATTTCAATATTATGGTATGACATGATTTTTAACCTTACCTACATGAAGGTATGAGATTTTATGGTTTGTCGATAATAAGGTAATCCTTGATTACATTACTTAATTTTTGGATTTAAGTGTAAATCATTTAAATATATTGACTGAATAATAAAAAATATGTCACAATTCATTAAATATATGTCCATAGGAAGGAGAAATATGTATTCTATGACTTTTTCTTCTGCAAAATGTGTTTATCTTTGCTGTAAGCTGCATGTTCGAGCCTCTATAATACCTTGAATTGCACTATTAGACATGAAGGATGAGGCTGAAATCCACTATCCATGGTTACATGGGAACTAATACAATGCTCCAAAAAGGGTTGAAACATCCAGAAGTACCAATAGATTTTCAAGAAAGTTTAATAAGGAAACCTCATTCCCACACTATTTCATTCCACAGTTACCCAAAAACTAATTCTAGTTTAATCCACTGTCCAGTGGAGATATTGTGGTAACTATTGAGGAAGAAATTTATTATCAAAGTGATGGCACTGAAGTATCATGGATAGATAATTTAGGACATAACAATGATAGAGAACAAGGGTGAGTGACATTGGACATGAAATTTTAAGCCTGCAGGTAGTCAGGAAAGCAATAATTTTAATAAAAAATATTATTATTCAATAATAGTCTGCAGCCAACAGTTGAGGAGGTCACAGAGAGCACGCAGAATCTCCTGAGGATGCCTACCACAATAGAAGACAGAATGTCAAGTTTCAACAAAACTGGACCAGACCATTTAGCCCAGAAGACCAAATAAACATGATTCAAGAGAAATAAAATTTAATTTTTCCTAATTTTTCAGTATTAAATTTTTAATTTATTTTTACAATAAAATAACTAAACTTCTTATTTATTAGGAATATCTTTACAATACTGTAGTTTTCCAACAACCCATTGTAAATTTTACTCCTCCATAAATCCGTATTCTCTGCATAACTCTCTGTTAATCCTCTCGATACTATAATCTTTGCACTCCTTGAACTCACTGTTCTTTTGGTTTCCTCTTCCTTCTATTACCCTCTGCTAACTAACCATAACTAAACTAAAATAAATATATATCAGTCTGAAGTACTAAGTCTGGCTACATATGGAGCAGAAAACAGGAACCTAATCAAAATTTGCTGTCCAAATTATTAGCACTAGAAATAGATTTCTTACAAGTTCAGCCAGTTTATCTAAACTGGACAAAATAAATTAAATCATTAGGCAACATATGAATAAAGAAAATTCAATTATAGATTTTATAAATTACAGACAATTGCAATGGTTTGGACATACAAATGAATAATGAAAGGTTACCAAGAAGAATTTTGAATTGGATTCCAACGAGAAGGAGAGATAGAGATAGACCAAAAAAACACTTGGCTGCAGGATATAAAGAAAGTGATAAATGAAAAAGGATAGGAAGATCGGAACTGGGAAGATGAAGAGATTTGGAGGAAAAGAATAAGTGTGTAGAAGATTGGTCATAGGAAGATGTTATAACCTGATTATGAAGATAAGAATAACATAATTATTAATTTATATTTTCAAAACGAAGAAATTAATTAGTATCATACTTACGATTGAAGTAAGTCCTTGAGCAAACTCTGGTTTCTTTCCTTTCTTTGGTTCTTCTTCTTCAGGTATTTCAGTAACTTCCACAGTTTGGGATGTAGCTTCACCCTTTTCATTCTTTGCCACTAATTTGTATGTTCCCTTGTCTACTTGGGTAACATTTTCAATCTCCAATTTCACAGTGAACTCACCCTGTAAGCAACAGATATGACAAATCAATAAATTAAACTTAACAGCTTGTGGTATGGAGGAGGCTGGGGAGAGACGACTATGCATCTGCCAGCAATTGCACAAGTGGACAATGGTCTCAAAATGACTATTAAGTAATTTGTTCTGAAATGACATTTCAGTTGTGTATCTAAATTCATTATAATGTTGCAAAAAATATTAATAAATTATTTTCCTCTCAATAATTGCAATTACTCTATATTTGGAATAACATTTATATCTATTAAGTTTAGGTATGGCAATGTTAATTAATTGTTATATTATACTTTATGTATAAATTATAATTTTAGACAAGTCCTAAAAGTCTCTGATGTTCTGATGGATAATAAATAAATGTAAATCATGAAGCCTTAATAATTAATATTGTCCAGACTACCGTATTTGCACGTGTATAGGCTGCACTTTTTACCTAAATAAGTTTCAAAATTAGGGTGCAGCCTATATATGAAATAACCTAGATAACTGGTACATATCAGGAAGTTTCTGCACTGTTAATGAATGCCTATGAATTCGAAGGTCCGTGACATGTCATAAATCGCCTTGCTCAGCCGTAACTTGCCTTAAGTTTATTGCACGGGATTTCCATATTCTTGGCTATCTTAAGGCCTTCAAATTGTATAATTTTGATGGATACACAAAATCCTTCTGCACTTGTTTTCCATATGTAATCCAGGAGAACTTTTCTAACAGTGGATATTTCACTTTCTTTCCATGGAAAGATTTTTGATGTTGTGATGTGTTTTCAAGTGCATGTTTTGTTTGGATCCACCGTTACATATTGTTTTCCTCCATATCAAACTGTCTTCCTGGTGTCCTATTTCCATGTTCTGCTGTGTAACGCACTACTTGTAGCTTGAATTAGGAGGCACAACTTGCTCTGCACTGACCCATGTTTACACACAGTGAACAAGAATGACAATGAATACCGTACCTATCAACTGACCGTCCTTTTTACCGTTGTGTTAATGACTCAGCAGCGGACCAAATGTACTGATATATAGCTGGAAAAAAAGAAGCTTTGGAATTTACAACATTGCCAGATTAAAAAATTGTGTACGCCTACTTCTGTCGTTTGCACTGCTTCTTAGCGAAAATATAGGACAGATTTTTTTCCCCAATTTATTATCGTAAAACTTGGATGCGGCTTATACATGCATGCTGCCTATATATGCATAAATACAGTACATTCATTAATCTCAGAAATATTTTCTGTTTGCAATACTTTTTCTATTAATGAAATGAAATTTTAAAAGAGGTGACATCATCTTAGATTCCTATTATACAGGGCAATTGAAAATGAATAGGACAAAAAAGAAACATTTCTGTGACCACTGTATTGAATTAATTTTACAAATACAAATGTAGCATGAAAGGTTAACTCTCCAAGTTTCAGTTTACAACAGTGAAAGGATTAATTATTGCCAATGTTCATTAAAGGAGCTATTAATTAAAATGGCAGTTTCAGCGATAGAAAATGCCATATTGCAATTTCATTTTTCACCACATTGGCATAATCTCTTACATAGTCATCTCAACAAGGGTCTTCCACAATGTTGATTTGGCTGTGATGGGTTGAATGATATGCCATTGTTTTTGTGGCCCTCCCAGGTCACCTGACTTTACACCATGAAATTTTTCTTCTGGGGGTATGTGAAGGACATAATGTACAAACTCCTATTTTCACAGGACTCACAGCAGCTAAGGCAGTCTATGCAGTTAACTCAATTGATCAAGTTATCTTGGAATGGGTCTGGCAAGAAACGGAATATCACATAAACATCTGCTGTGTCACAAATGGATCCCATATTGAACATCTGTGAATATTTATGGAAATTTGGAGAGTTACTTTTCATACTAAATTTATATTTGTAAAATAAATAAAAAATGTTGTCGCAGGAATGTATCCTTTTTTTCAGATTAATTTTGAACTGCCCTGTATTTTCTATAGTCACCCTCAATGCAATGCTTAAATTTTATTTTGAAATACTCTTTGTATTAATGAAATTAATTTTAAAAGAAGTGATATTATCTTAGATTCTTATTTTATAATATGTGCATTAAAGAGTAACAAAATGTATAATATACTTTTTCCAATTAAATTATTCTTCATTAAGTATTATTGCAATTAAATAAGTTTTATGTGTTTATCTACCTCTTTGAGTTGCTCTACATGAACTGTGTGTCTTGAGTCCTCGCGGACTGCTGTCTTTTCCTTGAACCACGTACACTGTGGAGCGAATTTTGAAATAACATTGCATTCCACAATCACAGTCTTCTTCTTAACTACTTTAATAACTCTAGGCCTTTCTTTAATGACAGGTACAACTGAAAATTAAAAATAACAACACAATATAAAAATAAATCTGTATTGAATAAGAACAATTGTTATGTTAAGACAGACTCCAGATTTTTTATAAAATAAAATAAGTTAAAATATGTATTCTTTATGTCTGTAGGCCTTTCAGAACATCCATTCCACCTTCAGCAGGTCTTTCTTTGCTACATTATTTGATATGATGGCTGATGTTGCTGGTCCTAATGTGGTGTTGTCGTGACCAGCAACATCAACCATCATATCAAATAAAGTAGCGAAGAAAGACCTGCTGAAGGTGGAATGGATGTTCTGAAAGGCCTACAGACATAAAGAATACATATTTTATAAGTTGAGGATGACGGATCTTACCTAATAAGGTATATTTTAACTTATATTATTTTATGACTATCCACCTCAACGGTTTTAACAATGAATTTTATTAGTATTGATCCAGATTTTTTATTAGCTAATTTATATGATTAGTGTCTCGATAAATATGTGAATTTGATTTGTATAACCAGTTCACATTTAGGAGTATGATGATGATAATTGATAAGTATGATAAATTCTCTAAAAGGAAATAAAAGTATATCAAGAATAATTTCACAGTCCATAAATGTTTCTATGTTAAACATTCTACATTGTATGTATACTTTGGAAAATAAGTGAAGTTGTGCTCTGGAACAAATTAGGTATGTTTTTGCAAGAAATAATTCTGATCAAAAATGTGTGAAATATTATAAGAAAGCAACACATTTATTAAAATAAATATTGTAAATATAACCACACTTACTTTCAATATTAAGTGTAAGATTTGCATTTAATTCACCCATTTCATTCTTGATATTGCACTTGTACAGGCCAGAATCTTCTTGTCCAGGGTCCTAACCATCAAAGTAAAATTATGTAAATTACATGTTTACAAAACCATTTTTAATATTTTCAGTATCACTTTATGATATTGCTTAAATTTAATATTTTTACACTTACATATAAAACATCACAACTGATTAGAGACAGTACAAATTAAATAACACTTATATTAATAAAAGTTCTATAATATATCACAAACAATAATTAAGCTTATGTTCAAACTCACTTTTAGTTCTAATCTAATGGAATAAATATCTTCTTTCTGTTCAATGGACATGGATATTTTTGAGGATTCTTTTACAACTTTGCCCGCTTGATACCATATAATGGTGGGTTTTGGATTAGCTTTTACTTTGCAAGTCATGATGACAAGTTTGCCTCCCTGTTCTGAGATTATTCTTGGTTTCTCTACAAATGTTGGTCCCTCTCCTTCAGGTTCTGGTTCAGCTTCAATGTTCAGGTTAAGATTTGCATTGCTCTCACCAAAGTCATTCTTCACATTACAGCGATATGTTCCTCCATCTGGTCCTGCAGGATCCTGTAAAAAATACAATCACATTTTATTCCACTCAAGTGACAGAAAACAAAGTGTTATGTCATCATCATCATCATCATATCATCATCATCAAACTTCACGGATTACGACTTTGCCTGATCCGATCTCACATCTGTTCAGCCAGCACTTTTTAGGTCTTCCTATCAATCTTTGTCCTCCAGGATTATATATCAGTGCCATCTCTGCTATCCTAGCCTCTGTCATTCTTTGCAGATGTTCTATCCAATTGTTCCTGTGTTCTTCTATTTGTTGAAGAAGTGGTTGTACTTTTAGTTCCTCTCTAATATTCTAATTTATAATATGTTCTTCTCTTGTACAACCTTTCACAGCCCATAGGAATCTTATTTCCGCTGCCTGAATTTTACTTTCTTCTTTTTCTTTCAGGACCCATGCCTCACTTCTATACATCGCCACTGGTAGTGCCATTGTTGAGTAAAATCTTAGCTGCTATCCTTTCTTACTTTGTTCCTCAGTGTTCATTTGACTTTTCCCCAAATATGCTGGAATTTCTGAATTTTCTTATTTATATCTTGTTCTTCTTCATAGGTTATATTGCAGCCCAAATACTGGAAGTGTGAAACCTTACTTCAATTGAAAATTCCAGTGACTTCCATCCATAGTTTTAAATTAAACCTCATGGTGATTTTTCCCTTTAAAAGTTCAATACTTACATCTATATTTGAAAAAAGTGTAGATTTAATGAAGTAGAGGCCTGCAACATTTTAAAAATTATTGGCAGGCAGAAGTAAATATTGGCCTTCGGATGAAAGGAGAATTAATTGTATAAGTAGAAAGAAATTTGATGTTCCTATCGAAAGTTTGAATGGTGTAACGGTTACCACACTGATGTACAGAGTCAGAGGTCCAGGGTTTGATTCCCGGTTCGAACATAATTTTCTTTCTAAAATACAACTATTATATTGCTAATAAATTTGAATATTCATAAAATTAGCAATGTCATTACTATATAAGAATATTTTTTATTTAATTGGAAAGTATTAGAAATTGCTGTAATAGCTATCTTTCACTTACGACATAAGCTTAGTTTCAACAATAGGACCATTAAACAGTGCTCACTAGGTGTGACAGGATACCCCTCCTCCTCTTACTCAACCCTACAGTAGACAAGTTGACAAGGTAAGACACTGCTACAGTTGTGTCGTTTCGTTGCAAATGTACGTGCATGTGGGTAGGCCCTGTTCTACTTATCACAAATTTGGAAGAAAGAAAGAAAGAAAAGAAAGAAAGAAATAAAAAAACTTTAGAGTACTCGATTAAAATTGTTAATTTGGCAACAAATTGTTCAGAAGAATAACGAAAAGAACATAACTTGAAAGTTGTTGGCAACAGTTTTTATTTAACTTTTCCAATACTGTTATTTCTTTTCACAATATCATTAAATATTATAACAGTTTTTAGGTAACCACTCCACTTGTAATTACACTGACAAGCAGTTTCATTATGAAATGTGTGTGTTTTAATTCCTGTACTAATTATACAATAGACAATGTCAAATACTCTACCACATGTAAGTACTTGTTTTTATTATATCATTAGATCATCCTCATTTTTTATTGTCTGTAGATTTGCAAACTAAACATTTATAGACTGAAAAGAAATAACATAATTCGTATGATGATAAAATTATAGTTTTACCTTGATTTCTAATAACAATTCATAGATATCTTCCTCCTTATCAATGGTTTTGATTTTAATTTTAGTTGTTTCTTTAACTAATGTTGTTCCACGGAACCAAGTGACAACAGGTTTTGGTTTTGCTTTACACTTGCATCTCATTGTGATAAGGGTACCTGTTTCATTTGGAATTATTCTTGGCTTTTCTATAAAAGATGGTGCAAATCCAGCTGCATCATCTCCACCTGAAACATGTTCGTTCCTTTCAAATATAGTTTTTAATATAATAATTTAACCTAACATACTTTAGACTTATTTATGCTTCATCCTGAAATTAAAATAAGAAAAAACTCACACAGAACACAAATAACAAAAAAAGAAAAACAATAGACTTCTTATTCAAAACTGGTGCAATTATGGCTTCATTTTCCTTAACAGGGACATCAAAAGGTTGTCATGCTAGGGGCTGCTGTTCACTCTGCAGTATGGCAAGCTGAAGAGGAAGATCGGACAGGCAACAAATGGCTACATTGTGGTAACAAAAAACAAAATACATTATGAAACATATAATATTTCTTTTTAAAGGTAGGTGGAGATGACAGAAGAAACAAGTATGAAAAGTTGCAGCGGCCAGATTGGATATTTACCAGTTGGGCCCTCCCAATCTCTAAATAAGCCTACCTTGGAAGTTCAGTGCAATATTGGCATTGCTCTCCCCAAAATTATTGAAGGCGTTACATCTGTAGTTTCCACCATCCTCTTTGGTAGGATTTGAAATTTCCAATGTGAGAAGATATGTGTCCTTTCCTGTTGCTTTCCTTGACATCCGTACACGATTGCTATCTGAAATCACCTTTGTACCCTGGTACCATGTGATTTCAGGCATGGGATTTGCCTCCAAAATGCATTCCATCACAAGAATATCACCATCTTGCCTTATAGTTGGCTTCTTCGGAAATCGGGGTGCCTTGCCATCTGGAATTCTATTCAAACACATTCAATGAAACTATCTTATATGTTGAGATGAATATCAGTGATGAAAACCTAAGTCAGTTAAATTCAACATGAAATAAGACAATTACCTTCATTTTTTATTTCATTGTTTAATATTAGCTTTATTTGCCCTTGTAACTTGATATATTATTTTCTTGATAAATGATAAAAATATTTTATTTTTCTGTCAATTTAATTTGATAATATTAATAACTGATTTTTATAAAATTATGAAAGTGTTTTCTGATATATTACATGATATTTTATGAACTTGTAAAAACAAAACTACAAATATTAAAATCAATAGTGTATCTTACAGAATAAATAATTTCCAAGATAGATGAGTAACTTTAGATTTCATATCAATAATTATTGGATTGGATAGGAAATAGTGGTTGTACTGTATGCACAGAATGTAATGGAAGGAATATTTTTAAAAAAATGTGGACAAAGAAATCAGGAGATAATATGAGGCACTTAGAATAGCAAGGGCGTATATGCAAAAGATTAGTTTTGAGAAAAACGTGTTTAAAGTTTCATAAATATATTTTCTCTACATCGCATGATGTATCATATCTGTCAATATGAAGAAGTTATATATTGTGTTCTAGTGGTTTACAATTTGGATGAAGGAAGAAGGTTTGAAGTTTACATTTCAATAATTTTTAAAAAATGTGATTTTTGTTGATATGCCCTTGCTATTCTAAGCGCCTCATATAAAAGATTACGATTGAGGGTCTTTCCACTTTTCAGCGGTTGCCCTTTTACCAGCCGGCTGCTGGCCCTTCACATCCACATGTGTCAATCACAGGGGTAGATGATCAACAGCCAGTGTAGGGGTGACATGTGGTTAGCATGTCGAGTCCCCCAGCTGTTATAGCTGGTTCCTCAACCTGGAGCCGCTACTTATTGTAGCTACCCAATTGCCTCACGATGCTGGGTGGGCACCGGTCCCATACTGGCCGAAATACCATGAGAAAATTTCTTCCCCCATGGAGACTCGAACCAGCGCAAGTTCCATAGCTCTGTGCCAAGGCTTCCTACCTTAACCGCTCGGCTACGGTGCGAGACTCATATAAAAGATGAGAAGAGAAAACTTGGACTTAAAATTATGACAGTTTGTCCTCAAAAATTTGTATTGAAAATATCCACAAGACTATTTGTCCCATGGAGAATTTTGTAGCAAAATAATCAGTCACAGAATATTAGTCCTGGGGAAAAATTTCCCCCACATGTTTATCAGTGGTGTAGCATGAAGGAAACTGAAACTTAGTCAACCCATTTAAAAATATATTATAGTGGGTAAGTTCAAAACTTGCAAAAAGTCGTAATTGTTGCCTACATTGCACCTACTACTGTACATTGGTGTTATGTGTCTGCACTTGATATACCTTCTGCCTCCTCCCCTAACACCTGGATCAAATTCATACATACATTTTTCATGTTCCTTTTGTGTCCTTCTCCCATAAAGTAGCTTTCATTGTAATCCAAAACTATCCTTTATGCTGCTTCTGCTAGCAACTATGTAAGAAATTCTACATAATTTTTGTTGAAAGTAATTGTTTATTTATGTGTATTAGTGCATATTCTAATCATGTTGCCATCATGAGTGACCTGACTAGTAAGGACTTGATATTTTTATTGAAAACATCTTTTTGTCAGTAATTTATGGAAAAAAGTATACAGAGGACAAAAGGGTTACCCAAATTGTTAACTGGAGTCTCCCCAACTTTGAAACCACACTACACTACTGATGTTGATTATCATTTCCCTCAAAACAATTATAAATACCATATAATTATGAAAAATAAAATTTATTTTTTCTTCTTGGTTGAGGATTAGGCCAGAAAAATTATTAGCTAATGATCTAAGATAATGAAAATTTTTTTCCATTGTGCTGACATTCATCGTAGCAACTGACTTTATATTCAATCTGGGGATCTAATCCAATTTTATGAATTTCCTTTATTCTTTTTTAGAGAGAAACCACTTTCCTATCAACCTGTCTAATGGTAAATCTCAACATCTTTACTTTTCAGTTTCTCCAGAAATTCATAAAAGAGGGGTGTGACTTCCTTACTATAGTTGGACCAATGGATCTGTGCCCCCGTAAGAAATGAGAACTAAACACTAATTCCGTTTCTCCCTTGGTAAATTATTTCCCTACCTTCATTCTTGCCTGTCTCTATTTTCTAATCTCTCTCTTTCTCCCCTCCCATTACTCACAGTTTTGAGCTTTCTTGCGGGATATTATTTGCACCCACAGTCCAGCGTTGTCTGTCAACTCAGTATCAGTATGTTATGTTATATAGTATGTAAATTGTAAATTATTATCATTAGCTTAATTCATAAGCATAAATTAGAATTCCTGTATAGTATCAGTATGTTATATAATATGTAAATAAAATCGTAGCATGTAGTAACTATGCCATAGCTGGTCCCTAGCCCGGATGAGAAAGAAGGAGGGCACATGATTGTGTATTCATACCTAAAATTTTATAATTTTGCTAGGACTTCAAGATTACGTTCCAAATCTAACCAAATAAGACAATGAGGTGAAGGAGAAATATTTATGATGAAACATTTATCTTTAAAACAACATATGTAAATTCCTTTCGCGTAATTTTCATTTAACCAACAAATATCCACTATTACAATTATATCCATTAATCGTAGAAATCAATCAGTGTCATTAGACCTACTTAAATTAAATACGAAGAAGTAATAATTAACCTTACATTATTCAAGAGCCTGACACCGGGGGAAGTTTGGCAACGCCCCTACTCGGTCAGTTACAGTGGCTTCTATTTGACGTAGTGGGGGGGTGGAGTGCGGTGGAATGGTGTGAGAACTGACGTGTAATTTTACGTTGCCAGCGCTACAGGCGCGCAGATTCGTTGGTCCAACTATAGAAGATACAATCAGTAGTTTCACCCCTTGACAGGGTTTGTGGTCTTTGATAATTTTCATATAATTTGTTAAACTTTTATAAGAATAATTGAATACTGAGGACCACAATCTCTACAGTCATCCAGCACATAATTCTCCAACTGATGTGTATTACTGGATCTAATTGACTGAACAGTTCTGTCCAGAAGTTAAAATACTTTTTTTTCGTATCTCTTCCATCATCATGTGCATTGTGTGTTATAAAAGCAAATGCTATAGCAGCATTATAGTCTGCTAACAAGTCCTCTTGAAGAATACTATTATTCCTTCACTTTGGATTTTGTGCCACAATATCTAACCAGTCCACTGCTGTGGTCTCAAGGTTGTGTGCTGCCTTGTCACGCAGCGGGCCTGGGTACAATCAATGGTTGGGACAGTTTTTCTGGGTGAGGTTTTTATCGGGGTTTTCCTCACCTGTAAGACAAATGTCAGGAAAAACTTTAAGGCCCAAATGGTCCCTGAAATTATATGGCCATCATCATCATCCTTATCATTATCATCATCATCATCCTTCACCGGTGTGGAAAGCAATGGGAAGCTACCACACCTACAATTCCCTAGTAAAGCTGCGAAGCATAGCAGTTTTTGATGAGTGGTCAAATTTGAAAAGAGGACAAACTCTTAATGTATAAATTGTCAACGATAAGTCTCCTACCTGGAATAAAACTGTCACAGTCCAACTTGTTTAGGATAAATTTATTGGATACTGATTGACTCCATGGAAAGGGACAGTGAATTTGAAGTATATAAGAGAAAGAACGTATATAAGAGAAAAAAATTGCATCTAGATTGGAACTTGCCCCAGTAGCTCAGTTGGTAGAGCATTGGCACAGAAAGCCAAAGGTCCTGGGTTTGAGTCTCAGTCTGGGTGAAAATTTTTCTCTTCAAATATTAGATATGATTATTAGTACTGTGTCTAAAGATGAAGAAGAATATCACAAAATTATTAAGGGGCCTGTGTTTCTGCAGCATTATGGATAACAATGATATTTGAATGTGCAAGTATGTTATTAGATATTAACATATTTTTTAAATCTTATAAATCATATAATAAATCATACCAAATTCATTAGGCGTACATAAATGACATGCAAATATGTGAACGCTGAGGGATATTTCAAATTATGAACACAATTTATACTTTTTTCTACAAAATATAACTTTTCCTTTTCTCTTTCAATTTATATAATCTAATTAAATATAATTTTATTATGATTTCTTGTGAAATTTCAATGAAATATAAAATTCTTATTCAAACTACAACAACAAGATGGCATGCCGTAGCGTAGTTGTTTAGGCACTATGCTACAATCCTGAATGTCGAGGGTTCAAGTCCCATTGGGGTCAGGATTTTTAAACTGACCCAAACCTTCTGGTGGCACTATGGCCCTGGGGTCGACTCGGCCTCTAATGCAAATGAGTACCAGACTCTTGTTCTGGGGGTAAGGGCAGTCATCATGCAGGGCTGACAACCTGGCTGACATCAAGTGCAGATTGTCCAGAAAAAGTGGGAGCTTTAACCTCCTACTACCCCAAGGGCCTCCTGAGGCCTGTAGTGGGATTATTTTACTTTACTACAACAACGAGTGTGAATTTTATTTGAAGACTGTCTGTTGTCTTAATAATGTCTACATTTACAATGGTGTGGACCCTAGTCTCTCCTTTGTTAGGAGTTACTAGACCAATTTAATTTAGTTACTCTTATTTCCTAAAGATGTCATGAATGATATGCAGTAATCATATCAACCCAGTGACACATCTAGTAGTCATCTAAGGTATTACTAGGATGAAGGAGTTCGATAAATTTTGCTTAGAGGCCTCTTTATTCAGTCTTACGGATCATTTACAAGCCTGAAAATCTTCAGACTCAGGACCCATGGCTTAAAAAATCATTCGACCCCAACTGGGTTTGAACTCACGACCCTCGGGAGGGACCAGAGTGTCCAGAGGGACCACTAGTCCACTGCGGCTGACTGTTTTAATTACACTGGTCGACAAGGTTTTCTTCACAAGAAATCTGATTAGTGAATCTAGTGCATTTTTTTCATGCTGAATTCAGATATGTAGTCAGAATTTTTCCATCAGGCAGAGTTTTTTGTGACAGCTACTTTTTTAAAATTGATTTTAGCATTCTCTTTGACCTGTCATAGGAACCTTTACCTTATATGCAGCGATTTTATTCAAGCTGTATTTAAAGGCTGTCTCTGATGAGCATGGTGAGTGTTTTCATCAGCAAATTTCCACAATGGAAAAGAGGTACAAGGCAAGTGGAGTTCTAATATGCTGGCTGACTACTGTTGGACCAAAAAGAGAGATGTTCCAGATGCAAAATATGCCCGAAAATCACTATCTACCACTTTCTAGGTAAGTCAAAGTGAGTTAGATGGATTTTATTAAAAATTATAAAAAATATAAAAAATGTAGGGGCATGCCATAGCGTAGTGTGCTACAAGCCGGAAGGTCGAGGTTTCAAGTCCCGTTGGGGTCAGGATTTTTAAACTGACCCAAACCTTGTAGCGGCACTATGGCCCTGGGGTCGACTCAGCCTCTAATGGAAATGAGTACCAGACACTTGTTCTGGGGGTAAAGGTGGTCGTCACGTAGGGCTGTCAACCCGGCTGACATCAAGTGTGGATTGTCCAGAAAAAGTGGGAGCCTTAACCTCCTACTACCCCAAGGGCCTCCTGAGGCCTGTTGTGGGATCACTTTACTTTACTTATAAAAAATGTAAATGAACATCACAGAAAACTCTTGCCTGACAGGAAAAAACTGAAATGATAATTAAATTCAGGATGAAAAATACTTCTAAAATTTCATATATTTATTCTTGTGAAAGAAAAAAATTCATTTTTGTCGACCACTGTAATATAGCAATCTAAATTTACAGGCCTATTATATTATTGAAAATAGAATTATACATTGCATTGTTTTACTTGAGTTATTAACTAAAAACTCTATGTTATAAGCTTCAGAACCTAGTTTTTCTTTTTTAAATTTAATTTAGCTAAAGAAGAAATTTGACTAAATGTCTCTAAATATATCATGGATGTTTATTAATTGAAAACAATATTATTCCTGGTATTTTGTCTTATATTCATGTACAAATACTTTTCTTTGAAAATATTCTTAATGAAATATAATTCTATTAAGAATATCTTACTTTGGCTTGTCACCTCCTTCAAAATTCAGATTAATTGATGCTGTGCCCTCGCCATGTGTGTTTTTTGCCACAGTTTTGTAGTCGCCACCATCTGAGTTCTCAACGGAAGTAATCTCTAACCTTGCCAAATAGTAGAGTTTTTGGTCTTGTCCAATGACATGTGATACCGACCTGTCTCCTTTAGCACTTTGCCTTTGTGGTACCTGTATAGCAAAAACAAGTCTTTATGCAGTCTTTTATGTATATTAGTTAATCACAGATTAAAAATTAAAAAGTAAAGATGAAGAGATTGTTTATCTCATATACTTATAGATTTTTAATTATTTAGTGGAATTGCAAAGAAAAATCCAATAAAAACAGTAAACATACAGAAAATGGGCATCTTAGATAGATCTAGAAAAACTTTTTTGTGTTTAATTATTCTGGAGAATAAGGTTACTTCAATATATACTGCCATCATATTTTCAGAAAATCTTTACATATTAGTTTTTCTTTTTTTTTTTTTAAATATGCATTTGAATCTTCTATAATTAAAATTACTTAACTTATTATTTGAGATAATATATTTTAATATTTTTGATGAAAAAATTAAAGAGTGAAGAATATTTTTAATTCAGTTTGTTTATAAAACTACAGTTCAGTATTTTGGTACCCAATTTATGAAAAAGTGAATACTACAAAAGTGAGTATTATTCTTTTATAACTTATAAATATTTTATTTATTCTTAAAATGTACTATTCTCACTCTGTATATACTATTAAAATTGTTTGAAAACTTTTGAAAATTATTTTCGGTGTTATATCTAAAAACAAATTGGTGATATCCCAAAGATTGATGCAAAAGAAAATAAATTAGAATTACATTTTTTCAAGAAATTAATTAAAATTTTGATTTTGATGTTATAATCATTTTTTTAATATTCACAATGATGGATAATTATTATTTGAAAAGAAGAATTAATGCCTGAATCGAGATTTGACCCAAAGACCTCTAGCTTATACTATAGCATACTAGCATATAAAACTAGAAGTCTCAGGTTCAAATCCTGTTTCAGGTATTAATTTTTCTTTTTAAAAAATTAAAATTTTGATATTAATATTTATTCCCAAGTTTTATATTTTATATTCATATTTTTATATACTTGCCTGTATTAAATTTATTTGCATTAAATTATATATATGGAAAAATAAATTATTTGATTTATTATTATAAAACAGAGAATTTAACAAAGTTGTATTTAAGAGAAAGTAAATAACAAAAGTCATTGGTTGTAAAAAGTTTTTTTTTTTATTATTCCGGCTTTTACAATGAATATACATAAAGTTATTTATAATATGGTTAATAATTTTTAAAATATTGAACACTAATATTTCAATAGAAAAGTTAACAAAATATCAAAGGAAACAGAATTTTATTATGTAATTATCAAATGGAGAATCAAGAATATTTTAATAAGATATAGCCCTAAGACCCAGAAGGGTATTTAGCAGAAATGGCAGTATAAAATTTTCTCCTACAAATTTTCATTTTTAAACAACTCCATTTTTAATGAGTTGAGAATACATAGGTAGAATAGAGATTCATACTTGCCTTTATTAAATTTATTTGCTTTAATTATATGTATGGAAAAAAAATGTTTTATGGTTGTAAAACCAAAAGAGCATTTAACACAGTTGATTGAGAGAAAAATTAAATAACTAAATTGATTGGTGTTCATCGACTACTGAAAATTAAAGATAATTTAAATGGAATTTAAAGGTAATGACATCTCTAACAATAAATGTTTAAGTGGGTCATTTTTAAAAAGGGTACAAATATAATATTTTGCTGGTCTGGTTAACAGGTCTTTCTTGAAAACAGAGTATATTTATCTTCTCTGCAAATTAAATATAAATACCTATCTTTACTATATAATTTGTTGTCTCAAGCAACAAATTTACAATAATATAATATTATTGTTCTTCTTTCAATTTATCATGAATTAAAAATGTTTATAATGTCAGTAATTTACCATGATTGTAAGAATTATTAATATTAACATTACAAATAAGATGTGAACATATTTTACATGTATCATTTGTTAAAGTTTTTATTATTTTGACTCCATGTAAGACATAAATTGAGGTTTTAACAAGAAAAGACTAATTGTCAGATCAACTAAAATATGAAACGTGAAATACTAACCAAGTGACTGTAGGTTTAGGGTCTCCCACAAGACGACATTCAAATGAAACTTTGTTTCCATCATCTGACTGCCGTATCACAGGTCTCTCAGTGAATGTGGGTTTGATGCCATCGGCCGGAACTGGAGCTTCATCGCCTATATTCAGAAAGGAACCTAAACCGGGCTACTTCATGAGTATCTTTTGAAAGAACTGGCTCAGAAAGTAGAAGTGAAAATGTTGAAAAATGCAGTAGGCGGAGCTTAGAAAAGAAAATGTGTTAATTATGTGTTGAGGCTCAGGCTGAGAATCTTGTGTATGATAGTGTAGCAAGCTGTGTAAACAGAAATTTACAGAGTTTAGTGTTAAAGAACAACAACCAAACATTGTACCAAGAGCTTCCTTCTTCAGATACACACCAGTTAATATCAACATTAATTATTTAGCAGAAAGTAATTCAAAGGATGAAAGTAATATGGCTAATCATTAAATTAATCTTAAATTATTGTAAATATTAATTTTGCACATTTTATATTATAGTATTATTATTATTATTATTATTATTATTTTATTATTATTATTATTACTGCTAATTTTTATTATTACCATTACTACTAGTATTATTACTATTATTATCATCATTATTATTGTTACTATTATTATTATTATTAGTATTATTATATTATTATTATTATTAGTATTATTATTATTATTTATTATTATTATTATTATTATCATTATTATTATTTATTATTATTATTATTATTATTATTATTATTTATTATATTATTATTATTATTATTATTATTATTATTATTATTATTAAATTTGAAAAGTTAGAAAAATAATTCAAATAATTTGTACAGTATTTTGTAAAACTTTGAAATAAATTTACTCATTTGTGTGAATCCAATGTATTACTGAAATAAAATAGGTAAAAATTAAGCTATAATTAAAATTTAAATTGCAAATTCCAGAGTAACAAATTATAAGGAACTATTTAACACATGTAAGAATTAAATTATTTAAATTAATATTAAGACGCTAAAGCTATTACTATTATTATTCGGGGTTCGAATCCTGGTTCAGGAATAAATTTTTCTTTTTACCCTGATCTGGAAGAAATTAGTTTACTCCATTTACAGTAAATTGCTCACTTTATGTCACTAATCACAGAATCATAAGCATACAAAAGCAATTGATTCTTAATAACATTTATACTAAAAAATCTAATACTATTTCTCTTAAAATTATAATCTATCTCATCAATGAAATTAACAGAAAATATATTTAAAAGTTCTAAATTAATTATATTTACTACAGAATCAACTCTTGGTACCTAGTGATACTAGTGAGATAGAATGTAGACTTGTATTTTTGTGCATGCAACATGTCCTGGAACAAAATCAAGAACTTACCAACTCCATCTAAATGAAGTAAGAAATCCTATGTAACATCTAAAAATTCATAATAGATTACTAATAAATTTAATTTATAAGTAATATTTTTCTTCCAATTCTTAAAGAACAGTTCACAACATCAAGAGAGCAGAACAGTGATGGTTCCTCAAGGTATTCTTTTAACTTGATTGCAACACACTTTTAAATTCTGCTCTTAAAAAATATTTTTGTATTAGAGAATCATTTAATGGGATAGTTTGGAGGAGGTGTGAATCAAGTAATACTAAATGTATGCAATTAATGAAATTAGTAAAGAATTGATAATACACAGAAGAGATGGACATCAAGTGCACTGTTGATAAAGACTGCTTTACATGGACTACTAAAATTTTCTGATACAATTGTAATTTAGAATACAGGCCAATAATTGAAGAAAATAGAAGTGTGCTGCAGCATATTGAGCAGAGTCCTGCACATTGAGCAACCAACTCAGAAAAAGAGTTAGAGCAAGAAAATCATTAAAACAGTATGTGAAAAATAAAGAAGAGCATTTTTAGGGAGCCATCCTTTCAAATCACAAATAACAATTAACACATATCTCAATAATAATTTATGAAACATTTAAAATCAATTCATGAAAAAATTATAATTTTAATTTAAAAATACTTATAAATATGAAAAATATTTTTTTAAGCATATGTCAATGATGAAAATGTAAGTTACCGGTATATACTTTTTTCTTCTGTTGCAACTTGCATGTATTTTGTGTTTTATTTTGTGCTAAGATGAAATAAATTATATTGAATGAAATTAAATATTATGAATACATTGAAAAGTTCTTAAATGTTCAAATTATAAGGACTTTCCACAATGAAGTAATGTGTAATTAGTTAAAATATAAGGAAAATGAAATATCCGGAAGTAAATTGTGATATAGTAGAACATTCCCTTGATTTTCCAACAAACTTAGTATAATGACTTGACATCATCGTTGCTAAGCCTGCAAAAATAGTACACACTACAATCCTGGCTCTGAAGCTTTGTGTACAATGGAATCCATTATTTTTTGCCAGTGCAGCACAGTATTATTTTTAAGAATTTATAATTGCACAAGTATGCTAGTATCATATTTGACCTCATCTTAACTTCCAGCTTTGTCATAATAGTATAATATTATGTGTACAACTGATATGGTAAAATTTCTAGATGCACTTTTTATATCTGTAAATATGTAAAATGTGGACATGTTACTTTTTATATAAAAATGTGTTCATGTAATTTAAAAGAAAGTAAACTAACACTGTCTTTACTCAAATAATTGTAACAGGTATTGTTTTTTCTCATTGTAACTGATATGATGATAATTATTATATGTTACTTGTTATTATTGTTCACTATGGTAGCTATAAGATAATTTTAAGTGCTATGTATCAACATATTCAATCTATTGATACATATAGATATACATTTGCAATGGAAAATATAAAGACATATATTTACTAATTTGAAAGCATGAGCATATACCCACAAATAATTAATCAATTGAGTTGGTGTTTACTTGATGAAAATCCATATGTATTAATTAAATAAAAATAAAACTTAGTTTTATTTGATTTTCATATTTATTCATAATTTGTTAACATGTCTGAAGAAGGTACAGTGTACCAAAACAGCAGTCACTGAATTATATCTTAATAAATATGAAAATAAAATAAAACTAAGTTTTATTTTTATTTAATTAATCAACAAATAATTATTTTTTTTAACTAGTAAACATTCACTGATAAAATTTGTACCTATTGATTAATATTAAGTAAGAAATTTACTGAAATTTTATTCAGTAACAGTTAAGAAATGTTACTGTGTAAAGCTTACTTTTAGTCATTTATTTTCTATCAGACAGAAGTAATAATTTATTGTAGAAAAAGTTTTGAGGAACACCTGTACTTTTTTCATACTGTTTTTCAGTTATGAATATTGTAACTTGTATACAATTTTTGACAAGTAATATATGGAATGAATATGAATTGGAAGTGAAAATATTATCTGAATAAGAAATATTATATATATGGTACTCTAATGGAGGTGGTAAGTTTAAGAAGATGTAATTATTCAGGGTATACTGTATGTTAATCTGAGCTCAGATTCCCAGAAATAGCCCATTATCAAATTTTCAACATGTATATTGCTGCAATGTTTTTTACTATTTCAGAAACATAAAATTAATATAAAGAAACTTTGAATATGAACAAAAAAATATTTACAATTTAAGTGTAGATATTACTTAGAAATCTTGGATTAAAATGTTTTGAAAATTTCACATGATAATAAATTTATTGTGACAGGACTATTGTTGAAATAAATATGTATTTCAGAGAAAGAAAACTGCATGAACTTATTTTATGTAACAATAAATAATTGAGAAGCTTACTTTGAAAATCAAGTATGTCCAATTGTAAAAAATAGAAATGTTATAATTTGTTACATTACAGAGAAAAATTATTTCTTCATTACAACATTTAAAATAGTTGACATATTTATCATATCTTTGTTATTATATTTTGTAAGGAAACATTTTAAAAATTCTCTTCATCTTGTGAACATGAAGATACTTGATTTTTGAGTAAACTACTAAATTATTTTTGATATAGTGTGCCACATTTTGCATAATTTTTTTAAATTTCCAAATACATGATTTTTAATGTACACTTTGCATTTAAAGTAAATGTATTTGAAATTCTAACTCAAGATCATTTTAATTTATATGAAGTTTGTTTTATGATAATATAGTGCATTTGTATATTTGAAATATTTTGACAGATACCTAAATACATTAGAAGATTTTCAATAGGCCTACTAAATGGAATTAATAAGGTATGCATTTTACTTCTTAACAAAATATGATCTAATAATTTTAACCTATTATATAAGACTATTTAAAGAATTTATATTTATTACACTGGTTTGAGTCCCTGGGGGAAGAAATTTTCTCATGTAATTTCAGCCAGTATGGGATTAGTGTCCACACAGCGTCATGAGGAATTTGGATAGCTACAATAAGTAGTGGCTTCAGGTTGAGAAAACCAGCTATAACAGCTGGAGATCTGACATGTTGACCACATGTTACCCTTTCACTGGTTGAATGAACATCTATCTCTGTGATTAACATATATGGATGTGAGGCCAGCAATTGGCTGATAGGTCAAGGAGCTTCTAGGCCTGTCGTGCCATAAAGGTTTTTATTATTAAAAAATCTATTTCATTATTTGTGCAGCAATTCTAATAAAGTATTAGTAATTTGAAGATTTAAATATATGAAATGCTATAACTTACTTCTCAATATGTATGCTTCATATTGCATTACACATGTTGAGAGGGTATCCAGTATTTCCTCAGCACAAGAATGAAAATTTAATGGAAGATTCTCATCCTACTACCCATAGGCAGAGATAGAATAACTTTATTTGGTGGGATATAATAAGACATTAATATTAAATTGTCAATTAATAAACATTCTTAACATGGTCAATGTAAAAAAGGAAACATATAAAAAGTACCTGTACAAAATTAATATTTACTATCTAATGTGGGCTTTATACTAAATTGAAATGCACAGTGAGACAGGTCTTGAGGTCCTTGCCCTACCAACTGGCTGCTGGCCTCACATCTCCATGTATCAATCATGGAGGTAAAAAATCCTGCAGCCATTATAGGTGACATATGAACACCACATCAGTTAATGCAGCCATTTTAACTTGTTTTCTGAATCTGGAGCTGCTACTTAACATAGCTAGCCAAATTTCTCATAATATTGTGTAGGCAGCAGTCCTATACACTGTTGAAATTTCCTTCTTCATGGGGACTCAAACCTGTGTGCATATTAATTTGGAAAAAGGTCCCTTACATAAGACTTAGAACACACATTTTCATTTTTTATGCAATCTGTAAGTAAAAATTTAAACCCAATCACCTTGTTAAAATTATTACTAAGTTGCAAAAATATTTTCATATTTTTTATATTAAGTAGATCTAATATTGAAAATATTACCTATATCAATTGAAGGGCTCGGCTGTAAAACATGTTAACTGACAAATTCTTGAAAATTGAGTTGTAGCATGTAAACTGTGATATATGACCTTCTGAAGCATTTGGTGCATCCGTCAATAGATGGCAGATGGTCAATAGATGGTAAATAAAACTACATGCACCAATTGCTTCAGGAGGTCATATATCACAGTTTACATGCTACAACACAATTTTCAAGAATATGTCAGTTACCATGTTTTACAGCTGAACCTTTCAATTTACAAAGTTGAAATTTCACTTTTATTCCTAATATAATAGAAATATGCAAATTGCAATAACTCAAAGAACTAACATTTACATATGAATCTTTCCCAGTATACACGATGAATACACTGAAATTCCAATTCTGTGCTCAGATTTGGACTGAACAGATTTTATTTTTCTTGTAAGAGAGAAAATCAATCCTTCAGAAAGAACTTTATATTTACCAAATGGCTAAATTAGAAATAACAACTAGGCTATAATAAATAATCTGCAAATAAAATGTACACCAATATTTTAGCAGATTGAAAATAATTATTTTAAACTGCAACAAGATGCAATTAATTAATGCTTGAAGAACTTTCTTAGCTTGTAGTTTATGCTGATGAACTAAAAGAGAAATCCAACAAGAAACAATATGCTGGAAATATAAAGCAAAGAAAAATATTAATACATAGTAATTTATGGGTCTGCAATCCTTATAATAATAAACCTGTATTAAATGGAAGATTGAAAATGGATAAAAAGCAGAGTTTCTCTATCAATAAAACACAGTGCACAAGAAATTAAAACTGGAAAGTGAAGTGAGTTACATGTATGCAGTTTTCCTAAATGCATATGAATAATTATGATTTTTTTTAAATATTACAAAAATTAATGAAATGTATTCCAATAGTTTAATTAAATTACAGTGATCATAATTTTATTACATTTAGGAAATCCTGCATTTATCCACATAAAGCGAGGTGCATATATACTTTGTTACTTCAAATTTCAAGCCAGTACCCTGAAAAAATTAAGAATATTATTAACTAACAGTAAGTTGCATTTCAAAAAGTCATCAAGAGCATAGCATAATATTTGCAATAAATTGACCATGCAGAGACAAATCACAGCAAGCCCTTACTGTCTACAATTACAAATAACTACAATTAAGTTATTCCAGCTTCTCTTAAAATTTTAGCCTGTACTCTGTAACATTTATATTAGTTACTGCTCATAACACACATTCTAATGCTGGATATACCATATTTACTCGCATAATCCACGCCATCGCAAAACTCACACACTGGGATTTTTTGCTTTAAAATATATTTTTCCTCATATATTTCATGCATGTATGACGAACAATAATGATTTTTTTTAGTTTTCAACTGAATGCACTTAACTATACATTGAGTTGGGGCGATATAGAATTCCATAGTCTTGTAGCAAGCAGAACTATGCTAGAGTGGTAGGATGATTCTTAACCTAACATCAATATGAAAGTGTCAATTATTTTTTGTGCTACTAATAGCTGGCATTCCCACGGTACATTCCTTTTTTTCTTTTTTTCCCCAAATGCATAGTTTTCAGAAGTCTGGCACAAGAGAAAAAGAATTTCAGAAATGTTCTATGACTGAAGATACAAAGACAAGCCTTGAATATGTTATGTCCCTGAAACTTTGCTCCCATAAATCACATGTCCATCTTTTAGAGCACAAAAATACAGTAAAGAAGTGCATGAAATACACACATAAATATGGTATATACTGTTTGGACATCGCAATAAAAGTACTTAAATTACATTTATAATTTATATCTTTAATTTATGGTATCTGCTTGCAAAAATTAGATTATTCATTCATATATGCTCTTGTGTTAACAGTATATTAATGTATGTATTTTAATTAATATCATATAAAGAGCAGCAATTAAAAACTGTTTATTTTTTAAATTTTGTAGATTAAAATATACCTGGTGTTTCAAAGTGCTTACTAACTAATTACTGTAATATTTCTATAGAAAGGGAATTTTTATTAATAAGATATGTTTTTTTCATTACCATAAAATAAATGTGTTGTATAAGATAATAAATGAAGTTAGTGAAATACTAAAATTATTGGATGTGTCATGATTATATATACATATTTTTATTATAACAATATTACATGGTAATAGTATATATAATTAAAAGGGTAAAATAAAAATCATAAGTTCCAGAAATAAAAAAGAGACTTTGATATTTAAATTTCATTATAAAAACTACTTTTCATGCAAAACTAAATAATGCAGTACTCATAAATGCAAGCAGGTAATGCACCAGGACATCATTAAAGGGGCAGTCTGGTAATAAACACATGAAATTTATATTTTATAGCAAAAAAAAAAAAAAGAAAAATACAAAAACAACAGTTATTTTCCTTGAATTTGATGTAATTATATGAAATGAAGAAAACAAAAAAATATAGAACATGAGCGTCATGTCTGCCAATCACAATACAGTTGTGTGCTGAATATATTTACATTCTTGTAAACATAATATAAAGTACTGACACAAAATTTCAAAATGAATTGCAATTAAATGAATGAATAAGTCATTTTTTATCTTACCTATAGTTTACGTTTTCTAAGATAAAAAAATGGCTCATTGATTCAGTGAATAAGATCGTCATAAAGTTATTTCCCACATTTAACTATGAATGCATTATAATTAATTAATAATCATGACTTTATGAACAAATATAATATTCCAAAAATGGTAATGCATTTTGAAATTCCATATATTAATCATCTGTTATTGGCACATATATACGTATGAAGAGGTCCAGAAAGAACTAGCAAATAACAATGATTGTTGGTAAATTCGTAAAAATGAACTTGATAGTCTTCTCCTCTTTGACAAATGGGAATTGTGCATGTTGTAAAATTAAAATGCACACTCCCAGTCATGAAAATTCATAGTTGAGGCCTGGACATGAATACTTAAATGTAAAATTCTGTAGTAGGCCTAATAGCATGTTAGGTATAAAGATAATGAAATTACGACTTGTAAGTGCACACAAAAAGAATGCAGTTACACTTTTACTCACTGCCTTGCAATTGAAAGTGAAGTGTATCATATGAAAACAATTGCATTAAGAGAGATCATTGCTGAAACATACCACAATAATCTCCTTCTAAGTCATATTTAAAAGTTATAATCAGGTCTTTGTAATGGGTAAAATTGCTGACACAATAAAATATTATATATGAAACTGTCAGACTTTAATCTAATCTGGTAGTGATAAAACAATTTAACATAAAGGAAATTTTATCTTTTACATATGTAGGCAAGATTCTTGGTTTTAAAATTTTAGAAATTTATTTAAAAAAAAATATACAAGTTGCATTAAAAGTAAATAGAATTTTAAAAAATGCCAAATATTTACAGCACAAGTGTGCAATGAAAACCAAGCTAGTGCTCATTATGTATGTCTAAAACAAGGCTACAGCTACTCCACATTTTTTAGTTCACCCAGGAAACATGAAAATCTGAAAGGGTAAGGAATTTAAACGACTTTGAAAAAGACATGGCAATCTTGCAAAAATAATAGTCATCAATGCTGTACTTTCTTGGCAGTAAGCATTGAGAATCACAGATGATGTCACTCAACACTTAATATATGTCATCAGTAAACTCACTGTGCTTTTTGAAACAAAATAAATGCTTCAATCTCAATGTGATTATTGACCAGACTGAGTCTTTAAGTGTAGACCTGTGTCATGCTTGTTCTCTGATGTGAAATTTGTTTGAAAAGATATGTACATGTATGTCCCATGATTGATGTATAGAGATGTAACTTCTGTAGAACTGTTCTTTTTTTTCAGATTTCTTTCTTATTTTTATCCTCTTTAATACAAATATTTTAGTTTAAAACTTTATTCTATTACTCAATGTAAGTAAGAATTATCGGTACATTTAATTATCTGAACTTTAATTATTGCTAATAATGGAATATAAAAAATAAATTAAAAATACATGAGTATTATTGTAATATCACGCTTGTTGAAAATATCTACAGTATATATAGTAGCTAAAAACAATAGTTCTTTCTGGATTGTGATGATAATAATAATCTTATTGATAATTATAATTCTCTACCATCAAGTTTTTAGAATTATTTTTAGAGAGAGAAAATATTTAGTTTGAGGATGGTAATTAATTAATTTTAAAGTATAACTACATATAATCTATTCATTTATCAATAACAAAAATAGAATTATAATATTAAAAAATAAGACAATTAACACCCCCTAAACTACTAAGCTACCAATTTTACTTTAATGGAATTTTATAAAGTGTAATTGAAAGGTTAAATTAATGAAGGAGCCTTACCAAATAACATAAAAATATTTTTACACTATTTATAAAGTGATGTTTAAAATGTGTTACAACATTACACTTCTCAGTAGGCCTATGGTCTATCCTAAAAATATCTTGATTCCTTCACAAAATAATGTATGATAAAATATAAAATAAGAAAGTTGGCAACTTTTCATGACAATCAGGAAAGACAAAAGATTTATATTCCATAAAATTTTGAGAAAAAATGGAAATAAATGTATTTATCAGAAATTAAAATGTTGGTAAGCAAGTTCGTAATGCTCTGTGTGGACGCTAATTGAAAACACTTACAAATATTTAAAAACTAGTTTTTAAATCTAAATCATGTGGATATATGGGCTTTCTGAATCAAGTATTAATTTACTATGTGAATAATTTGATGGTAGACTTTGTGATACAAGTTATAACCATGAACAATATTCATAAAACTACAGATACCGGCAATGAAAATAATTGTATATCCATTCTCCTTATTGCTGTGAACAATGCTCAACTTTATTTATCATGATTAAATATGATAAAAGCAGTTTTTTCTTGGATTATCTTTTTAAAGAAACTGTTTAATAAATTCTATTGAAATGTAAAATGTATCAATTGTAATATATTATTTCTGCCTTGAAATTAAGTTTACAATATTTGTATAAAATTATTCAACTTATGAAATATAATAAATTATCATTTTATGCTATGCTGTTGCATCTACTTCAATTGTAAATTAAAAATTTTGATACTCGTACACTTTACGTAGTGTGTATAAAGTGAAATATTTCAGAATTAACTGACTCGTATTCATAGAATTTGTGAAATAATATAAGCTGTAAGATATATGCATCTCACCCTCTCATAAGATTAAAAGTAGCATTTTCTTACAGACTACTGAAATTTAAAATGCAAATTATAGATCAGTGATAATAATATATAGCTAACTTGTGTATTATTAAATACAGTAGAAGTTCCTTATTTGCAGTTCCTTTATTCGTGGCTAAACATTTCTTTATTCGTGGATCCTGTCGGTATATTAGAAGGATTAGTGTCCTGTATTAACTATCAGCAGTTTTTTTTTTACTGCAGGCAGGTGCCAAAGTGGCTTTTACAAATAGTGATTCAAACCAGATGGACAAATAAATATCGAAACAAAACAAACCTTATTGTCACTGACCCTAAAGTTCTTTGCTAAAAGCTGTTTTCATAATCACGTGCTGATATGTACTTTCATAAATGCCTCCATCGCCACAATCGATATATTATTGTTTCAACTTGTCATTCGTTGCAATAATTTTGATTGAATAACACATGTCTCTTGTGCTTTGTTCCCAGTTTATAATGTCGAGTAAAAGGAAAGTAAAATTAGTTCCGAAGAGAAAAAAATTAGTGTTGCCGCTTAAAGTAAAAATACAAATGTTTGACTGTTTATATGCATTGGTGAGTCATTTGCGTCTATGTCAGGCTGTTTCAGTGTTAATGAATCAAGAAATTCGAAGACAAAATGAGGAATCCTATCGCAGAATTCACCGCTAAATATCAATCTTAATTGAAAGATCTTTTAAAAGCTACAAAACAGAAAAAATTACTAAGTTCTTTAAGCCCTTGCCTAAACCTGATAGTAATAATTAATAGAAATTTTTCAAAATTTCTCATTAATTGATTTTATTTTGATAATTTTTATTTTATTCTGTAACCATGGAACGTATCCCCTATATACCCATACAAATTACCATTCCATATTTGTGGTTTCTGTATTCGCAGCATATTTGTGGAATATATTCTCTGTGAATAAGGAGCTTTTACTATAAACAGTGTCTAGTTTTGCAGTTCAGAAAATCTATTCTTCATGTGTGTGTGTGTGTGTGTGTGAGCACAGAAATTATTCTTGAGATATACTTCCGCTTTTAATAATTATGAAATCTTTTTTTTTTCTTTATTTGAAATAGCATTCAATTATAGTGTTCTTATTTATTAACGTCAAAAGAAATATATTTACAATATATATTACTTTATGTGGTGGTTACCTAAGTAAAAAAGTATTTAAATATTGATTTGTGACTTCAGGTTATTGGGTATTGCACCTTTCAGCAGTAATAATATATGTTAATGTTTCTGAGCTCTTGGTGGCTCCTTCTATAGCCCAGAATATTTCCCAGAAAGGACTCAGAAACATTAGCACATCTCACAAGGGAACTGACAACCATTGCATGCTGAAACCTAACTTGAAATTTCTCCCAGAGAAGCATTGTGATGTACCAAGACCAAGTCCAAAAAAATATGTTCTGTTTTTAACTGCAAGACACAGAAATCGAAGCCGGAATATAATAATGGAAACATACTGTACAGAGAAGGAGGACACCCTGCTTGAGTAAGCATTGAGTGGAGTGAGGCAGGATACTGATATAGCACGGATGACACGTAATGAGAGTTATTACTTCCCTATAGTCTAAATGTGAGATTTGGTGCTGGATTTTAGTGCCCTGCAGTTAAAAATGGCAGATTATTTTTTTGACATGGCCTTGGTACATCATGACACATCTTTGGAAGAAATTTCAAGGTAGGTTTCAGTATGCAATGGTTGATAGTTTCCATTAATCGTGTGTCACAGTATATGTATTGTATGTCGATGTTTCATTAAGACATCCCTGTTGTAAAATTGTATAAGAGTAAATGGAGGTATTAATCTCCTTTGGTTTTGATTCGTTGTAATTTTCAATCATGCAGTAATAGTCTATAATGTTGTCTTCCATGGATGCACCTTTTTTTATTTATGAATATTGATTCCATGGCTTAGGTAAAAATGATCAAGCAGTAGGACAAATTTTATAATTTTTATAGACATGTAATTCTATTTTTTAACATTTAAAAATATTCTCAAAACTAGTAAAGTAACTAATATTGCATTATCATTTGCCTTTAGTACCAGGTTCTCTCATTCATTTCACACCATTTTTAATTATAATATTTATGGTATTATATTTTTCTGCCTAAAGTGAATGAAATGAAGCAATTATATTCTATTAATATTGTGAATAAACTGAAAATATATAGAACTGTTATTCTTTCAGTTATATGGGTGTGAACAGGGTCTCTTACTTTAATGAAGGAGAAAAGATTATAAGTATTTGAGAATAAAGATCTTAGGAAGATTTTAGGACCAAAGAGAGATGAACAGACAGGTGAATGGAGAAGACTACCTAACAGTGAGCTAACATGAACTTTATGGGAAGCCAGATGTAATAAGAAGAGTTAAGTCTCATAGATTGTATTGGGCAGGAAATGTGGCATAAATTGGGAATGGAAGAGTGTCATGGAAATTCCTTGTAGGAAAACCAGAAGGAACGTGCCCAGTGTGTAAGTCAAGAATGAGGTGGGAGAATAACATTAACCATTATTTGAGGAGGTAAATTGTACAAGTGATGATTGGAAAATGTTGGCTCAAGATAGGGATGTATGGAGAATTTATGACAGCATGATAGTGCCAATGAGTTAGTAATAATTTGAATAATATAATAATTCATGCTTTCACGGTCAATATTCTAACCAGGGAACACCACCTTGAAGAACTCACCACTGAAGAAGCCCTCCATAGTTGAGGGCAAAATATCTGGTAGAAACACCAGTTATGAACCACGACCTTATATGGAAGGAGCAGATTATACGGAATCTTCTAATACTGCTATTATTACTATTATTTCCTTTATTATGATCGTCATTCATTTATATGTTTAAATATGATTATATCTTTTGAATGTAAGATTTTTTAATATTTTTTGTGTTTAGTGATGTGAAATGTAGTCTCTTATTTTAAAAGAAGATAAAAAAATGTGAATATTTGTATATGAAATATTTTTAAAAAATTGGACCAAAGTAAGATAAACTTGCATGTGAATGGAGGAAAGTGTGAAACGGTGAGCTCCGAAATCTTTGTGGAAAACCCGGTTGAGACTCATAGAATGCAGTGGGCAGGACATTTGACACAAATGGGGAATGAACACGATTCAAAGGGTCTTCTTGTAGCATCCAGGATAGACCAAGAATGAAGTAGGAGAATAATATTATTCATGATTGGAGGAGGTGAATTATAGAAGGAATTATTGGAAAATATTAGCTTAGAATTGGGATATATGAAAGAGACTGTGATTGCACGGCCATTAGACTTTGGTTTTGATAGTGCCAGTGGGTTAGTTATATAGTCAGTTATTCCTATTCTTATTTTTAAATTAAATTTTGCAAGGAATATTATTTAGTTTTACATATTGAGACCTAAGATAAATTGCAAGAATAATAGTACTGCTGAGGTTTAGAAGCACTTTATGGCTGGAAATAAATATTTTGCTGGTCTTAGGAAATTTTTTAGGTCTAAGTCAATATTTAGAAACACCAAATTCATAATATATAAAGTTTTTATGAGATCAATGATAACATGTGCCTCTGAAACTTGTACCATGCTGAGGTAAGGGATCCTTGAGTTATTTGAAAGGAGACTTAGACCTATTTATGGTGCTGTACAAGAAAACAGTATCTGGAGGAAGAGATACAATTCTAATTATATAATTTATATAATGAATCTGATGTGGCAAAATATATTAAAATTAATGGACTGAATTTATAAATGAGTTGGTTGAAATGTTTTACATCTCACGTCATAAAGTTCCATATTTTTATGACACTGATTTCAAAGGCCATTTTCTATCATATTCAGCCAAACTCCAACTGGCCTTTAAAACCTGAAAATATGAAACTTTATGAGTTGAGATGTAAACAATTTTATCCAACTCATTTATAAATTGAAAATTACCTCATAGTGTTACTTCCCACTGTAATTTTGATTAAATTAATAGATTGCCTTGATCCGAACGTGTTATATGCATGAATGATAACAAAATTACTAAAAAAAGTCTGTGATGCACAAACTTTTGTAACTAGGAAAGTGGGAAAACCTAAGTTTAGATTGGAAAATGGCATACATAATTGAGGGAATAAAAAACTGGAAGGAGCAAGCAAAAGACAGGAAGGTTTGGTGAGAGCTTCTTAAGAAGGCCAAGGCCCACAAAGGGCTGCCGTGCCATTTACGATGATGATGATTGAATGATAATTGCCTGACTTTTTTATGAATCGTTGGATTTCAAAGTTTAAGCAGGAGACATGTTCCTAAAAGATCACTTTAAAACTTGCAGCAGTATTGTCAAATGTAATGCATTACAAATTCAAAATCATTACAAATTTAGTACTGATATAGTCATTATATGCTGAGGGTAACTGGAGATGCTTACATTAGATACAATAAGCAAAAATTAGGAGAGACGCTGAATATTGAGCAAAAAACTGCTGTTGTGTGGTTTTTGTGCAATGTTGAATTGTAATGGTACCAGGATTTTTTACCCAAACTGGCATTTGTGCGATCCTATAAGCTTAAATAATTTTCATATAAAATTTAGAATTTTATAGGGAGAAGAGTTGAAATGAGATGAGTCAAAATGCTCTGCACTTATAACAGTAATATATATATATATATATATATACATATACACAGGATGGGTCAAAAGTCACTACCCATAACTACTTCTACTCTACTACGTAATGAGTAGTGACTTTTGACCCATCTTGTATATATATATATATATTTCAGGATTGTTTCTGTTATTTACACAGGTATCCTCAACCAAAATATAAAATTTTTTTCTTCCACACTTCCTACTTTTTTCCAATAAGTGTCACCAGGTGGTTGCAGATTATACATTATTATATTGCAATATTAGTAACATACTGAAATTGATGAATGCAGGCTTTCACGGCCGGTAATCATAATGTTGTGTGATTCCGGGTTCTGTGGCCGTGGTCCATAGTTGGTGTTGATACCAGACGTTTCGCCCTCAACTGCCCTCCGCAGTTGAGGGCGAAACGTCTGGTATCAACACCAACTATGGACCACGGCCACAGAACCCGGAATCACACAACATTATACTGAAATTGAAACTTTATTCTCAAAATTTTAAACCAATAACATTTGTGTAAGTAAAAACCAAAAGCTAAGTACTGATCCATTTGAGATAACAAAGCCAATGAATAAATTAATCAATTAATATTGACAAAATAATATTAATTTTTTAAATTTAAATTAACAGATTTTGATAGCTTAAAATCAAATTTTTACTGATAATAATTTTCACCAAGCCATGGAAATATTCAGCTGTTCAAACACAAGGTAATCTGCACACAGAAAGCAGTGTGTGAAAGTTATTAAGCAGTACAATACTTCTAGAAGCATATTATGTTGAATGCTGCAGATTATCCACTCAGCCATGTTGTCTTCTCATTGAAAAGTGAGGTTAAAATAAGTAGAAATGCAGAAGCAGGCAATTCTAAGTACACATTAAAATATTTAGTCATTTATGAATGGTTATTAATAAGGTTCGGATTCTTATGACATATATTTTTTATGTTGGCTTATTTCTCCATTATAATCCAATTTTAAATATTTTTTCTAGCATTAGTGGTCTTTAGTATGCTGTTTTATTTGCCATATAAATGCATATTTTGTCCATATTTCAAATTTAGGGCATACTTTACTCAAAATTTTTTAAAGCATATTTTTACATTATTTTTTTTATATTTTTAAAATATTTACCCATACACTGGCAACAAAATCAGAATGAATTCTGAAAATAAAAAAAACAAATTTTTATATTTTATTTTATCCTTCTCTGCTGCCCTCTTAATTCAGTAAATGCTGGCATGGAAGTAACAGTAGCCCCTGTTACCTTTCTTTCTCTCTTCTTGTTATAAAAGAGAACGTTGAAGATAATTGTATTTAACAGGAATGTATTGGATTTGAGATGTCTAAAATATGATTCATGTGCTTTAGAAAAGAAACATCCTATTCATTTATATTTGTAGAGAACAATTTTTGCCCAGACCGAGACAATTTTTCTCTTCAAATATAATTTTTCCTTCTGTGAGAACTGTTAAATTAATAATAAAAAACATCTTATTCATTTACTTATTTTAGGAATTCTCACTATGAGGTATATTCATTAAGGTAGAATATGTTTATCACTCACCTCATATTGTTCTTCTTATTTGATTATAGACTAGTTTCGGAACATAGTTTCTGTTCCATCCTCAGTAACATCACGACCGTTGTTCTGTCGTCTTGAAGAGTTGTCCTTCTCTCCTTCCATTGGCTGACTGAAAAACCTCGAAAACAGGTCATTCTCACCGGGAATTTCAAAATTCATTAATTTCTTCTAGGAATTTCAAAATTCATTAATTTCTTCTAAGAAGAAATTAATGAATTTTGAAATTCCCGGTGAGAATGACCTGGTTTCGAGGTTTTTCAGTCAGCCAATGGAAGGAGAGAAGGACAACTCTTCAAGACGACAGAACAACGGTCGTGATGTTACTGAGGATGGAACAGAAACTATGTTCCGAAACTAGTCTATAATCAAATAAGAAGAACAATATGAGGTGAGTGATAAACATATTCTACCTTAAATCTTATTCATTTATTGACTTGTTCTCATTCCTTTTACTACCTCTTGCTTTACTTTGCAAAGTGTTAGGAATTTTTCAACTGACATATTCTTTATACCTTCTGTTCTTCTGTAGCCTGTTCGTTGGATAGGATTCCAAAATGCCTAATTTTAAGTGTTCCAATAGTGCTAGATTGTGTGGTTTCATTTAAAGAGTTTGGCAAAAAGTATTTTAGCACTGAGGGTGAAATTTTGTTTTCTAATGCAATTCTACTAAAAATTAAGAATAAATTAAGCAAGATTTTTTCAACTAATCTTGAAAATCTAAATATAGAGTATAAGCTCATAATTTCATAAATTTATTAATTCTATTTATTTTTTTCTATATTAGCATAGGGTAAAAAAAAAGAGTTAAAATACTGTAAAAGTGTAACAAAAAATTATGTGCTAAATCAATAAATCTATTACACTGGTCGACAAGGTTTTCTTCACAAGAAATCTGATTAGTGAATCTAGTGCATTTTTTCATACTGAATTCAGATATGTAGTCAGAATTTTTCCATCAGGCACAGTTTTTTTGTGACAGCTACTTTTTTAAAACTGATTTTAGCATTCTCTTTGACCTTAAAAATTTACTTCTTGGACTCTCACTTAGACGTCTTTCCGGAAAATCTTGGGGCTGTCTCTGACGAGCATGGTGAGCATTTTCATCAGCAAATTTCCATAATGGAAAAGAGGTACCAAGGCAAGTGGAGTTCTAATATGCTGGCTGACTACTGTTGGACCAAGAAGAAAGATGTTCCAGATGCAAAATATGACCAGAGAAATCCGCTTATCTACCAGTTCTTTTAGGTAAGTCAGAATGAGAGTTAGATGGATTTTATATAAAAAATATTAAAAAAATGCTAAATGAATATCACAGAAAAACTTTTGGCCTGATAGGAAAAAACTGAAAATATATTTAAATTCAGAATGAAAAATACTTCCCGAAAAATATAGTATATCACTCTCTGTGATTTGTGATAGAAAAAAGTTGATTTTAGTCAAACAGTGTTATATTCTGTGTACTAATTTTTAGTAATTTTTTACTTTTAAGTTATATTTTGAGTTTTAAAAGTCATATTTGAAGAATCTTTAAGGGGTAAATATGGGATATGCATATTCATAAAGTTTATATGTCATAAAAAATCCGAACCCTAGTTATTAATAAGTATCAAGCCTGTATGTGGGAAACTTTGTGTTTATAGAATTTTAATATGATTATAGATATCTTAAATAGTTAAACAGTACAAAATGGAATTATATTAAAAAGAAATATATGTATAATGTTCATTTGTGAAATTAATTTGAATATTTTATTAATATTTTTTATTTTATAAATTTACTAATGAGATTTATGATAAGTGATTTATGATGATTTCAGATGTAGTAGTCCTAGTACATAGAGAGGAATTGCTGTATACTTACTGTCGAAATTAAGACTTATTGTTGCATTACTTTCTCCTAGTTCGTTTTTCGCATTCACTTTATATTTTCCAGCATCCTCAACGGTAACATTTTTAATTTCAAGTGTTGCAAAGTAGGAATGACCATCTTTATCAACTGTCAACTGAAAATAAAAGAAAGTAATTTCATATTTGTACTAAATTTGAGACTGAATTCATTATAAGAATTCTAAGAAGTGTTTATTACCAAAAGGCAGCATCTGAAATTTAAAAAAAAAATAGTTCTTGCCATTTTATTATATTTCATGGATAAATGTATCAACGTATTATGACAGATGTTTCAGAATTTTATATGAATTTGAAATCAAGTTTGAAATATGAGTTTATTTCCAGAACTTGTCTTATTTTTCTATAAGCTACTTCCAAAATTGTATCACAGTTTACTATTTCCTGTCAAAGAATTTTATTTGTACAGAATTTTAAATTATTAATTTGTTCTACTTTCTCAATTTTTTTTTTTCCTTATAGTTCATTCAACAATCAATATCTAACAATTAGAAATCATAGCATATCTGACATATTTAGACATGAAAATTTAGTGAATTATAAAACTATTTACTGTTAGTATTTTCTTTGGAAAAACAATTGAAATATGTGACACATTAACACTACCACCTATTACACCTGGTAAAGGCAGCAGACACCGCTTTCACACCGAAAATAGAGAGAAAAAAAAAGGAAATTCAAATTTATATTTTTTTAATTAACAATGGCAAGAAATTTTCTCATAGAATTTTGGCCAGTACAGAATGTAATTTTGTAATTAATGTACTAAGGCTTGCTGTTTGCATGCCATAGTTATTAAAACTAAAGGGAAAAATATCTATCTAAACTGGTATTTGAACTCAAGATCTCCAGCTTTTTGTGCAGTGCACTATCCATTGTAATGAAAAAATACAGACTTTTATCTGCTGCATTTTCATCTCAGCCATTTTACAACTTACAAGCTATTAGTTAGGGTGAAGGGACAATTTATCTTCATCACATTCATTTAAATAATTTATTTAATTAATAATTTAAGTAATGAGTCAAAATTACTCCATTGCATGAAATGAAAACAACTTATGACTGCCTTGTTAAGAAAATACAAATACTAGGAATGTTTGGGGTAAGTGAAAAATAAATTTCAGTTTAGCATTTGCCTCTAAATTATGGAGAACATATTGTTAAAAAAAATTTGCCATCCAATACCTCCCAAACACAATGTTTGGTATTTGACACTTCATTAATATATACACAAATACAGTGATCTGCTCTTTCAATTGCATCAATACAAAGATATAACAAATATTTTGAACATCAGTTAGTGCACTATTGGCTCTGTATTAAGCTTATATAAAATCATACCTTATGTCTCGGGGAGTCCTGCACCGCAACTCCATTGTGAGACCAACTGACAGTTGGTCGTGGGTCGGCTTGTATCCGACATTCAAATAAGAGGCGCTTGCCATCCTCTTCTTGACGTATTGCTGGTTTCTTCGAAAATGTTGGAGCAATACCATCAATTTGTCTGTAAACAGGAATCTACAGATAATAATAACTTCTAATTATGTCACAGTGAGCCTCCGAGCAAAATTTAATCGAGCTCCCCCCTCTAATCAATACTAATAAAATTCATTGTTTAAAACCATTGAGGTGGATAGTCATAAAGTAAAATAAAATGAAAATATGTACCTTCCTAAGTCACAGAGCCATCGTCCTCGACTTGTAAAAAGATACAGTTATGGACAACACTACATTAAGACCACCATCGAGAACATCTCAACAAATGTAGCAAAGAAATATACCTGCTGATGATTGAATAGATATTCTGAAAGGCCTACACGAAAAGAAAGCATACATATATTTTTACAAGTTGAGGACGATGGCTCTCTGACCTAAGAAGGTTCATATTTTAATTAAATTTAATTTTATCCCCCTCTAAGTAATACATCAGTTGCATACTATATATCACTTTGAGACGATGTGCTGACCACATGTCACTTGCTGACTTCTCTAGGGAAATAAGTGTAACTAAATTAGATAATAGCTTGGTCAAGAAACTCCTGCTATGGAGCATCCATGTCCCTACATAGGGACGTTTGGGAATATACCATATCATGTTATACAGTGATCTTAATTATAATTTTATCCAAATATGTTTCAGTTGTTAAACATCTATCCATAAAGAGAAGAGTTAATAGTATATTTTTTCAGATTAAAAACAAATACAGTAAAATTTGTTTAATCCGGAACGCGAATAATGCGGAAATCTGTCCAATTTGAACAAATTTATTGGTCCCAGCAAATTAATAGTAATTTTACGTGTATTTATTTTGTATAAAACGGAATCTGTCCAACGCGGAAACGGAAGGATATTTCTACACAATTCATGAAAAATAAATGTTTTTAAGGCGGAAAGGTAGAGAGAGAGAGAGAAATACATTAGTTTCCACTTCATTCAATTCCCGTTAGGCGAATTAACAATAAGTGATTATTCCTGCCGCCGCGCCGGATTAAGTAAAGTTTCTACCTGTATCTGGAACCTTCTTTCGGCATCACTGCACGCCCGTTTTGCGAACTACAGGTTCGCCAAACAAATATTTGGAGCGTGACATCTCTCTTACAAATAACCACTGCACTGTAAAATCTTAAATTAGTTTCAGTTCTGAGGCAGATTGTCTACGTATCTTTCACAGGTAGCGTTCTGAATTTACGGAATAAAGATGACTAAATGGTATGTATCATTGTCATTAATCGAAAAAGTGAAAGTGATTGAAGATAAAGAAAAACAAACTCTCAGTACGCCAAATAATAACTAAATTTAAATGTGGAAAAATCCAAGTTTATGAGATTTTAAAATACTAAGAAAAAATTATGAATGAATGGATACAAGGAAATTGTAAAATGAAGAGGGGGAAACAAAATGAGGAAATGAAGAAATAAACTAGGCATGGTAGTGTTTTACAAATACACGATCAAAAAATCTCCAAATTTCCGGACCGATGCTCCGACGTCAAGTTCTAGCTGTTGCTATATCCCCAGGGAATAACGATTTCAAGGCATCTTCAAGTTGGTTGTGGACAGTTTTAAAAGACAACAGAATGTAGTGTGGAATGAAATTTGCGGGGAATCAAAGGTTGTTGACGAAAGTATAGTTAGTGAATGGAAACCGAAACTGCATACTTCAATTTCAGGATACGCGCCTAAGAGACATTTTTAACGCTGGCGAAACGGGACTGTTTTTTCACGCGTTACCGTCGAAGTCGCTCGTACATACTATACTTCACTTTCCAACGGCAGCAAAACTACAATTAATCCATGGTACCTAAAAAGACATATACGGTACTCTATAATCCAAGATTGGTTAATATTATTTTTATAATGCGGAATGTTGTCTAATGTGGAAAAATATGGTCCCATGCGATTCCGCTTTAAACAAGTTTTACTGTATAACCTTTGGACAGCAACTCCAAAGGTTCAGGGCTGACTGAATGTGGTTGCAATCACTGGCAAGAAAATGTCAGTACAGGGAGTCATATGTTTAACATAAAGTATTTCTTGAACATTGTAATATTTTAACTGAATTTTCTACTTCCCATATGAAGTAGCTGCTCAGTTTTCCTTATATGGGTGAGTGGACCCTGTTTCTGACCTTATACTCAAAGTAAAATTTCATTTGTTTAGCTGGGAAATGAACCAGGATGCTTGGGATGAAGTCAGATAAACTATTACTCCATAGAACATAATGAAATACAATCTCTGTTGAATTTGGTAATTAATCACTTCATTGCCCAGGCAAATAAAAAAAATAGTGTAATTCAAAATATATATTTCCTTTCACTAAAACTGCCAGTATTTTCATGTTGAAGAATCAGTAGCATTTATTGGGATTGTCTATAATATTTTATTGTTTGTTGAGCATTTACATGTAAAATGAATCACACAATGATTTATTGAACATTTGCAATAAAGAAAATAAATTCTTAAACTTTTAATAATATTGTGATAATAAAGAGCAGATAAGAAATGTTTAATGAAATTTGAAGTTAATGATACCATAAAAAGTAGGTAACATAAGCCAACTTAACTTTTACAAGAGTCAAAATTCATTATTCAAAGAAGAAAAAAGTTATAATTAATATCGTTTTTTTAATTTACCCTAAAATTGATCAAATATTGTAAAAAATAATTAAAATAATATAAACATTATGTTCAACTATACAGAAAATTCAATGTGAAATAATTTAAAAATAATTTTAACATGTGGAATTTATCTAATTTAAAAAAAAACTAAAAAGTGTTGTAAAGTAAATTAAAAAAAAGATATATCAAACAATCTCATTACAATTCTAAGAATACTTTGACACTCAGCGGGAGTTTATAGAATAAGTATGAATCTGATAATAGGTTTAACGTTTTCATTCATAATTTTGGTTGTCTATAATTATCCTGAAAGAAAACATCCATTGAAGATGATCAATATTTTCAAACATAATCTATGAATAAAAAAGACGAGTCTGTTCCATCTTACCTCATAAAAGTTGAGGAGTTCTATTAGGACATGTTTGAAAACATTTTTGTTTCATCATCAGTCTGGACAAGCTGACAATGAAACAAAAGCATTTTGAAACATGTCCTAAAAGAACTCAACTTTTATAAGGTAAGATGCAACAGACTCATCTGATTTATTAAGAAGAATCTCATAATGTTACTTCTTGTTGTAATTTTATAATAATGTATGAATTTTATTACAGTGCCATTATTTTTGTGATATGCCAAGACAACTTGCATGATCCTGCACGATGGACCAGAATAAAGAAGTCAGCCAGTAGATTTTCAGATGCACTTACCTAAAGAAAAAATGAATAAGACGCATATGTAAAGTATTAAATTGCCGAGACTCTGCATGCCTAACCTCTAGAAGTGAAGATTTCAACAAAGTGCATAATTGAATTCTAGCTGTAATTTAAATATTCTCTTTGTAACATAAAAAAACTTGAAGGAAAATATGAATTATATGCTGAGCATAAAATGAATATATTGTTATCAATTTTATTAAAAAAAAATGACCCAAATTAAAAAGAAAATATTTTAAACATATTTTAGACATTTATTTAAAAAAATATATCTCATCTATTTGAATCCTTGGTGTTCGGTTATATAGTTAGATGATTTGGCTCAAAGGCACAATGATACAGTACTCATCCTGAAATTCTCTATTTGTAGCATGTTTATATTATGTAATTAGGCTTAAGTATGGTTATTTTAAGAACAACTGAGCAATTTGACTGTTCTATTATTGTCATATTTATTTTAGAGACAATTTTTATTTTTTAAAATTTTCATTATCTTTAATTTGTTTTTTAAGGATTTAAAATCTTAGGAAAATTTTTGGACCAAAGAGAAGACTACACAATGGTGAGGTAAGTGATCTTTATGGGAAATGAGATATAATAAGAATGATGTGGGAGAATAACATTAACTATGGTTTGAAGGAAGTAGATAATACAGGGAATGATTGGGAAACATTTACTAAGGATAGGGATGTATGGGGAGCTTATGCCCGAGCGGCCATGAAACTATGGGTTTGATAGTGCCAGTGAGTTATAGCTAGAAGATTAAATAATAACCATAAAGGCATAAGTTTCACTCACTTTCTCCTCCCTTCACACTATGTCAATCAGTCACTTCTTCTGATTCGCTGTGTTCACTCACAACCAGGGAATGCAAACATTAGAAAGATAGCAATTGGTTAATCACAGTTATGGTGGGGGATCCTTTCATTGGCAAGACTTGAAGCATGTGGAGATCAAGGTATATAAATCATTTGCATCTATACAGTTATATAGTTAGTTATTTAACCCATTCGCTTCAGATATAAATGCTCAATGCATTTTCCCAGAAACCGGATTTAAGGTACCGTAATTTATGTTTTCCATTTTCAGACATTTAAAACAAACAAAATATAACGGTACTTGAGATCACAATAAGGGTAAAGGCAAAACCACGTTCCTCTACTATTCATAAATGTATACAAAGGATTACCCTCCCAAGGCATGTACAAAATATTGCAAAATATATGACAGCAGAGTTTAGCGAATGTACCTCGTCTTCTGAGTTGAAGGTAATTTAATTACCGGCGAGTCTACCTCGTCTCTTGAGGCAAACGGGTTAAGGAATTAAAATTAGTTTCCATGTACTGTATATTTTTTTTAACAAACGTCAGACATAAATTATTCTACAATTACTATAATTTTATTATTATTTTAATAGATGGCCATGTAAATAACAAAAATGTGAAGAAAAAATCAATCTGGGTTCGAACTTGAGATGAATCAGTTGCTGGTATATCTAACCCTGACCCTACACTATTCTATGAAAATAATAAAGTGACAATATCTTCTGTTGTATTAATGTCTTGGAATCACAGCAGTCACATGCAAGATGTTGAACAGCACTAGAGAACTTTGTATTCTTCTCAACATTATTTGACCCATTCCTTTCTTGGTTAACTGTACATAACCCTTCAATTTGAGCACATGAATATCTCATATTCAATTGAAGAGAACTGGGAAAGTTTTTCATATGTGTTTAGGAATTTCTTCCATAGAGAAATAGTTTGGCGACACTAGCGCTAACACACTTCCTCTCTAGCCGTGCAGACTTAACCAAGAAAACATACGTTCATTTATACAACATACACACTTCCTTACCTGTATGCCAAACTTAGGAAGTAAATAAACCCGTTACTAAACTGTATCTTTCACAGTTTACACTTCTAAATGATACATTTCCATTGACTATTTAACTCATGCCCCAAATGGGAGTCAATGACCAATCACATTTGATTGATTTTTCACTTACAACCAATCACAGTCTTTTTCACCTCGATGTTATTAGTTTAATTTTATCACTGTAAAATCAAGCTCCTCCTTTTTAACATTTTGAATATATCATAGCATTATTTTATTGACTGCACGTGGCTACCAGATTGTATATATAGTGCTCGAATTTAACCTTATCGTGGTTGCGGGAGATAACATAAAAACATTTGTAGCAATTGATTATACCACAAAAAAAAACACTGTTTGCACTTTCTTAAACGTATTTTTCTCAGGTAATACCGTTCCAGAAAAATATAATTGACATATTTACATTATAGGACATCTGAAATTGATTAATATACAGTTTGATGTGTTTCATTTTTTCTCCACTAGAGCACATTCTTACAATATTGCGATCCTTTGGCAATAAATAATATGATCTGATTGCAGTGATAAACAAGTGAATCATAACGTTTCTGTTTTGTTCTCAAACATCTCCGTTTACATTAAATATATAAATATTTTTAAACAGGCCTAATTATATTTAAATAATGATTTGTGAGTAAACAGCTTAATTTTGTTCGTTAAATAGTCCTAACAAATGTCACTGTTGATTTCCAAATTCTCTAGATAAATTCACTCCTCACTTCGTGAGTAGTGAATTTATCTATAATTTGGAAATCACTCGTGGCATTACTTATGAGAATCTAATGACACCTCAAACTCCATTTCAAAAAAAGTGTTTTGCCTTGTTCTTTCCCTGTAACTTTGAATTACAGATAGAATTATCATGCACTACTTAACCATACTGAGTGTATCTCCCATTAATCCTCTCTACTTACTTTCTGCATGAGAAAAAAAATAGAGCCATGAAATTAGATTTTAATGAAAGTAGGTACTCAGATACCTAGGAACAATAACCACAAATAGGAATGAGATGCACAAAGAAATTAAACATAGGCTCAATTCTGGAAATGCGTGCTATTATACCTACATTACAGGGATTCTTGATGTCCCAACTCCTTTCAAAAAACGTTAAATTGAAAATACACTACGTATTATTCTACCAGTTATATTATATGGATGTGAAACATGGACTCTTGCTTTAAGGGAGGAAAGGAGATCACGAGTATTTGAGAATAAAGTTCTTAGAAAAATGTTTGGACCAAAGAGAGATGAACAGACAGGTGAATGGAGAAGATTACGTAACACTGAACTTCATGGTCTTTATAGGAAGCCAGATATAATGAGAATAGTTAAGTCTCGTAGACTGCTATGGGCAGGACATGTGGCACGAATAGGGAATGAAAGACGTGCATGGAAGCTTCTAGTAAGAAAACCAGAGGTAAAACGCCCAGTTGGTAGACCAAGATTGAGGTGGGAGAATAATATTAACTATGATTTGAGGGAAGTAGATTATAGAGGGGATGATTGGAAAATATTAGCTCAGGTTAGGGATGTATGGAGAGCTTATGTCCGCGCGGCCATGAACCTACGGGTTAGATAGAGATAGTGATTTAGAGTTAGTTAGATACCTTCGTATACAAACCGAATTTACGTAAGATCTGAACAGGCCAGTGGTCCAGAATTAGAAATTTATAAATAAGTAGCTGATTATCAGTTGTAGCTCTTGTATTCATTTATGATAAGTAATGTCACGAGTGATTTCCTATTTATCTAGAGGATTTGGAAATCAAGAGTGGCATTTGTTAAGACTATTTAACGAATAAAATTAAACCGTTTACTCAAAAGTCGTTATTTAAATATAGTTACCGGTATTTTAAAATATTTATATATTTGATGTAAACGGCGATGTTTGAAAACAAATCAGAAATATGAGGTTATGTATATTCACTCCAACTTGATCTTATTATTTATTGCCAAATAGGATCGCAATATTTTAAGAGTACTACACTACTTCTTCGGTTGACGCATAGACCCTTCCTTTTTACACATAGGCCTATATTACCTATCTTTGTCACCGAAGGTGTGTAAATGACGTCCTTGGAATCACCACACATTTCTAACATCTTTTAAGAAAGTTTGATTTGACACGCATTCATATTAATGAAGTCTACAAGAATAAACTGAAAGAAGTGAAAGAGAACATAAGAAGAAAAATTGCAGTGATTTTACGAGAAGAATTCATGTAGATGAATTGAAACTTTCTTTAAAATGTGATAATTTTATGGTGGTACAAGGGAAAATTTTCAGAATATTCTGTGGCATTGACAGGTAACTAACTGTTATATTTGCAATTAAAGTTGGGAAAACTGTGGACTTGAATTGAGGAGTTATGTACAAGAGATTTTACCAGTTGACAACTTGCTTTCAATCTGCTGTGCAGGCTGCATGTTCTTGGCACTTTGCAAAAATAATGGCTGTATAATGTTATAAATAGTACTTTTATACAATTTATTTGCAAAATATGCATTATTACTAAAATCAAAGTTAAATAGCACAAAATATTTTTAATCAAATATAAATTAAAGTTATACAAAATGCAAGCTCTTGATAAATAGTATCTGTATAGGTGAACTCATGTCCAAATGTCACAAGTTCTGGACATACTAATCTTTCTTTACTACCCTTTACACTTAGCTACTTCAGTAGCAGTAGTTGTTAACAATATTAGAAAGCAGCTACCATTAATCAGCTATACTACGTATTTATCAGATTCTTAAATAAATGTGTGCAAAATCAGTTGCAGGAATCCACACTGACAAATTGCAGATACTTCCATATACTGAATAAAACTTAGGTATATCTTAAGACACATAATAAGTAAGAAAAAAAGTAACAGCATGTCTGATGCTATAGTCAGTATCTAAAGAGCATATTTTTACATCCCATGACTTCTTCCAGGGAATATGAACATTAGTTACTATTCACATATATTTTTTTGTATACAACTTACGTGAAATAAAAAACTGCATCCTGTACCACCATGGTTGAGTGGTTTAAAGCATCATGTCTTGTGCAGAATCACAGGACATGTGCTGGTATAATTCCCAATATGAGGAATACATTTTCTCATTTAATTTTGCCAGTGTGTGGGACTGATACCCATCTAGGATTGTGAAGCATTTAGGTAAGTAGGTTACTAGGGTGGGCCGAAAAAACACATTTTTTTAGTTCGAAGTTGAAATAGCGCGGAAAAGTTGCGAATTATATAGCTAAAAAAAAAATCAAAATCGGTTGACATCTTCCGGTCGCGCAAAGGCTCTGAATTTTGGCAAAATATGATAAAAACTTAATTTTTGCAATTTTTTTTAATATCAAGTAGGTATTGCTGATCTTTGCTAAGCACGTTTATGTCTATCTGTGGTATCTGACAATCAATACTCTGGAAGTTATTTATCAAATACCAAAAATGCGTAAAAATATAACTTGTTCATTATTCTGGCAAATTTTGGAGCTTATGCGCGACCGGAAGATATCAACTTGTCTAAACCAAATTAAAACACAATGTTTTTATGCTCTATTTGAAGACGTTACAAACTATTACATTACGAAAACGTCTAATTAAAAATTACAGAAATAATCTCAAAAATGAAGTTTTGTTATACTTTGGAGCCTTTGCGCGACCGGAAGATGTCAACCGATTTTGATATATTTTTTCTTCTTTTGTCTATATAATTCGCAACTTTTCCGCGCTATTACAACTTCGAAATAAAAATGAGTTTTTTTCGGCCCACCCTATAGGTTACGTAATGACTCCAAGTTAAGAAAACCAAGTCTAACATCCTGGGAGACTCAACATGCTGACCACATATCATCCTTCCATCCGTCCATCCATAGTAATTCTGCACGAGGGGAGGTCTTTCACTGCAATCATATCATTTTTCATGCTATGCTTTGCAGCTTTACTAGGGAAATATAGATGTGGTAGCTTCCCATTGCTTTCCACACCGGAAGGATGATGATGATACTAATAAGGATGATGATGGTGGCCGGATGATTTCCGGGGACCGTTGGACCTTAAGCTTCCTGACATTTGTCTTATAGGTGAGGAAAAAACCCCGAAAAAATCCTCACCCAGGAAGTCTGTCCCGACCGGAAATCGAACCAGGGCCCGCTGTGTGACTAGGCAGCACGCTACCTCGAGACCACAGCGATCATCCTTATACTGTCTAAATGATCATCCACACATCTTATTAATATGTGAATATGTGGCCAGCAGCCAGTTGGAAGATCAAGGGACTTTAAGACCTGTTACATCATGGAAAGTGCTATAAAAATATGAGTGATTTCCTGACGTAGTCCATTACACTAACTTCATGCACACCCTATTATTTATTAGGGGATTCTATGGCAGGAGTCCACCACATAAATTGAAATAAAAAAACTGAATAATGTACAATACATCCTTATTCCCGGAATAGGGTACTTACTCACTTGCGTTCTGTGCTATATTACATTTTGTTTCGTTTCAAGGAAGGCTAAAACTATGACAATCATATTCAATCAAAAAACTAAACAAATAATGAACACTTTTAAAATTAACATAAAATCACCGTTGAGGTTATGTAATACGATGTTAAATATATAGTTGGTATCAGGTAAGTCAGTCGTCCTCAACTAAAATATTAAACTTCATCAAGTAGTTCCAATATAGAGGCCTTTCAAAAACAATGTTTCATCTTCTGCATTTTAACTGGTACTGATGTTGTTGTATAAGTTGTACAACGGGTTCAGGTCTGTGGGCGTGTATGAATAGGTCTGTATTCTTTGCTTCTTTTAAAATTTTGAAGATATAATAACAATAATAATAATTACATGGCGCGACAGGCCTAGAAAGCACTTAGCCTACCATCCGACTGCTGGCCTCACATCCACATGTGACAATCACAGAGGTAGATGATCATCTAGCCAGTGTAATAGAGATTCTAAAAGAAGCAAAGAATACAGACCTACTCAATGAGAACACACCAGGAGACCTAAACCCGTTGTACAACTTATATAACATCAGTACAAGTTAAAATGCAGAAGATGAAACATTGTTTTTGAAAGGCCTCCATATTGGAACTACTTGATGAAGTTTAATAATTTAGTTGAGGACAACTGACTTACCAGGTGCCAATTTTATATTTAACATCTAAACGAATATTAGACTGATACAAAGCTTAAGCACATTATTTTACACATTGCAAAGTAAGTACTGGCATGAGAAATAAAGTCCTAGAGTTATTTCATTAAGTATATTATAAAGTTTTTGCATTTTATATTATTTACACTTTGGATATTGTTAAAATACAAATAAATGAACAAGGTTATATTTCACAATATACAACTGATTTTTACACATTTTATACACACTAAAACAAAAATAATAAATTAAAATTTGCTTACCTGGCCCTTTCTAGCTCGAGAGCTGAAATAAGAAGAAAGAAAAACAAAGCGAAAATAAATAAAGCAGCAAGATGAGGTTAGAAGCATTGTGTTAGTGTTACTAGTGTTAGTGTAAGCTGCACATTTGTGTATAAGCTCTGTTCTTACTTACTTCTCTCGGGGTTCATCAACGGCTGAAATGAAACAAATATTTGTTACAACAAGAAAAATAATTTAATTGGAAAAATAGATGACAACAAACTTCTTCTTTTGAAGGAAATATTTGTAAGATTTCTATAAGGAAGGAGAATTTTATTGCAAATTAATGCCATCAGACATGTCATCTGTTATCTGTAGTTAGCATAGCTAGAGAGAAAAGTTTGAAACTGACTCGGGATTTGAACCCAAGAGCTCTAGATTGTTTTTTACTGCTGGTACATAATTGATCTAATTTGGCATCAGGCCGAAATTCATCTTCTTTAATCCCAGATTCCATTATTAATTCATAGAGTAAATGAGTTCCCAATATTTGTATAAAGGCGATTTATGATTCATTATTGTCTTACTAAATGGAATTATATAGCAGCTGGTCAATTTCATGGGTGTAATATAGGGAAGTTCGGGTAATGTGGACACTTCTGTTTGAGTGGACCCTGTTAATATCTTCTTTAATTGATGCTGCCCTCGAACAGAAAATATTTTAACTTCTTCCCCTCATCAAAATTGACGGGTTCAAGGCAGTTTATTTTATTCTCTGTGTGATGAAGGGTTTATTTGTGATATTTATGAAAATGGCCACTTTCAATGTTTTTCAAGCTAAAAAAACAATTCTTAATTTCTGCTATTGAATATTACAAATGTTGAAAAAACTCCTAAACGTACTATACTATGTAGATGCTGATTTAATATACTGACGGGTTTTGGTTTGATATCGTGTCACATGGTGGCTGTATAAAATAATTAAACATAAGAAAGGAATTCGGTTAATGTGGACCCTCCTAGAAGACCTGTATCCACTTTACACGAATACGTATATTTTATCAATGCGCATGCTATCTGTAAAAACCATTCACTTAATTAATTTTATTTAATATCCTTATAATTTTACTAAACCCAAAGACCGTCGATTTCTGTAGTTGAATGACTAGTGAATGTTATAATCAACAATAATTTTTTCAAAAGATTAAATAAATATCAATGCGTTTTAATTATAATCAGCCATAAATATTTTCAGATTAATCTGTGCTTGTCTGTATAAATTAATAGAGCAAATAAACTTAAAAATAGACTAAAAGCTAAGGTGGACTCTGGGGTCCAGTTTATCTGAATATGGAGGTTAAAGTGGACCTTTCTTGTAATGTAAAAAAGTTTATAAATTAGGATGATGTTTTCAATTTTAAATAAAATAACAATGCTATTTCATAGTTACAACACTAATGATAATCACTGTAATTAAACAAAATTCAAATCCCTTAATTAAAAGAAGAAAAACAACAAATTCAAAACAGGGGTCCAAATTACCCGAAGTACCTGTATAACTCATAGGTAGTCCCTACACTTCACCTACTATTTAATATAATAATAATAATAATAATAATAATAATATTAATAAATATAATTGAACATATTACTGTTGTAGGTTGGTATACAAGTGTGTGGCGTGTATAATATTAATTGATTACATATGACACATACACAAACTTCGTAAATGAACCAAGAGAATTCAAGATTAAAGTATCAAATTGCTTGTGTTTTAGTTTCACTTTTCATATTAGTAATTATTTAATTACATATTTGCAATTTCTTACAACCGAAATCTTTATAGTGCTTACAAGGTAACTATCAAACATTCCATGCTAAAACCAACCTTGAAATTTATCCCAGAGAACCGTTGTGATATACCATGGATGTATACAAAAAATCTGCCGCTTTTAACTGCAAGGCACAGAAATAAAACCAGAATCTAGCAATGGCAACTCACTGTACGGAGCAGATAGACGTCCCTTTTTAAGTAAGAGCAGAGCGGAGTGAGGTGAGATACGGCGCGGACGCCAGCTGGAGAGGGTTATCCAATCAACCAATTCAGGAATTGTATTACTTCCGTATAGTATAAAGAGAGTTTTGGCGTTGGATTTTAGTGCCTTCCAGTTAAAAGCGACAGATAATATTTTGGATATGACCTTGGTACATCACAACGCATGCCTGGAAACATTTCAAAATAGGTTTCGGCATGCAATGGTTGACAGTTCCCTTGTTAGAGGTTTTCTATAAAATTCCTCCATAGTGAAAAATGCCAAATTCAAAGCTATAACTGAAATGAAATTTAACATTATGTCTTAATAAAATATGTAATCTAAATTTGTATGCTTGATTATTTTGGGAATTAAGACGATGTATTAGATGAGGAAGGAACATGTGAAGAAAATATGCACATAGAGAAGGAAAAGTCTACGGGACAATCTGTTTCATCGAGTTCGAAAGGAACGCTTCTATCCCAGAAAAGAAACGAAAAAATAACAGTTTAAAAAACTAAAGCAACACGCTTTATTTGAAAACCAAACTAAACAAATAAAAAATAAATAATAGTTTAAAAAAACTAAAACAACACGCTTTATTAGAAAACCGAACTAAATAATGAAAAATAATTTTAATTTCCAACATGCTTGGGATAAAATTAAAGTGGTCAACAAAAATATCATCTCGAACACGTCCAGAATAAAACTACAGTTATCTAAAAAAAATTACCATCAAAAGTGTGGGGTAATCTTTATCAATTAATATATTTGATAACAAACAGATATTGGTAAAAGTAAAGTCTCTAAGAAGAAAACGTAAAAACCATAAAAGCACCCCATGCTTTTGGTGGTAAAATTATTTTTTTTGTAGATAACTCTAGTTTTATTCTAGATGCGTTGGAGCTGATTTTTTTGTTGACCACTTTAATTTTATCCCAAGCGTGTTGGAAATTAAAATGATTTTTAATTTTTTAGTTCGGTTTTTTAATAAAGCGTGTTGTTTTAGTTTTTAAACTATTATTTATTTTTTAGTTTGGTTTTCTAATAAAGCGTGTTGTTTTAGTTTTTTAAAACTATTATTTATTTTTTAATTTTTAGTTTTATTGATTGTCATAAACCGGAATCCCACAAAAATGTAATTGCTTACAATATTTTTAGTTCTAAAAATCCTCCGGGCCGGATTTGAACCAGCGACCTATAGATTACTGAAATTATATACCACTACAGTCCACTGCTCTACCAACTGAGCTGCCAGAGGATATAATATTAACTTCTTACAACGATGGACTAAAAAGTCGATAAGTCCGCACCTATTATACCGGTCTTCATTTTTTGATGTTCTGATGATCCTGGCCAGGATCTTAGAAAAAAATTATGAAATTATTGTATTGTCATTGGTCCTTAAAAATATACAAAGTTTCAAGTCGATCCAATGTTTTTAAGTGGGTGAAAATCATGTTGAAAGATTCCGTTACATAGGCAGATACAGGTCAAGTTAATATAAAGCGTGTAAATAGGTCTATGTCCTTGGACAAATTGAAAAGAATAATAAGCTTCGTGAATAGTTATTGAACCCACATAAAGAAGACGATTATGAATAGAATTCACAAAAGTAATATGGAATATGAAGGAATGGTTCATGCGAAATATTAGGAAATATCAAGAGAAGATGTATACACGCAGTTCATCGGGTTTGTATTTACTAGATTTAGAGATTACGATATTGATGATAGCGATTTCAGTGATTTAATTTTCAGATTTCTCGACACTAATGACTATTGAAATTCAAAAGGCGTTGACATATTGCAAGCCATAATTTTGCCAAATTTACCCTACAGCAGGACAGAAAATTCAAAATAAATCTAAACAGCGAAAGAAGCGAGGGAATGTGTTGAAGGCTTAAGTAATTAATTATGGATACTGAAAAATAATTTGTAATTAATACAAAAATCATTAAAAAATTCATGATATGATTCGTTTGAAGTATTAGTCACAAAATAAAATTATAATATAAAATTATAAAATCGTTATTGTATCCAGGGTCAATAGATACATTCCTACCTCGTGTTTCCTCTGCTGAAGATGCGATGACGGGACTAGTCCCCGAAAGGCCTACAAAGAATTAACAGTTTACAAGGTTGAGGAGACGGACCTATTAGGTAATAATTTTATAATTTTATATTATAATTTTAATTTTACTACACAAAACGACCTGAATTTCAAGAGCAAGTATGTAATAAGTTGATTTTAGAAATTATAGGCGCAAAAACTCTTTTTGCTCAAGAATATAACGTTAATGTAATAATGCCACGGAATAAAAGTAACGAGTCAATAAAAGGAAAGCTGTTTATAAGTTGAGAGAAATCTCCGGAGCAATTCCTCCAAACGGTTTTGACTAATGTTGATGAATTATTTGTGAAGCTTGCAAATGTTTTTGTGACAGCTACAAAGAGCGGTAAAATTAATCTACTTGAATAAAAACTGTGGTACGAAAAGTGCTTTTGGTCAATCTGCGGAGAAAGCAGTTTTAGAGTAAACTATTCCTCCTGGAAAGTGTGTTAATCTGAAGTTCATCTCTGCTGGAGGAAATTATTTTACTTCACCCTTTAGATGTTTACTTCATCAGTGAATATAAGGTATATTTTCGTTTCCTTAGCAACTACGTCAGTTAGAAATGCCACTTCTCCAATATATAGCAAACAGTTTGATCTGCTTCGAATTTGACTACATTCCATTAGTTCAAATCACCAAGATATAAGAGCTTTACGTCAATATTAGTCCAGCATTGTGGTCTCGAGGTAGCGTGCTGACTTGTCACGCAGCGAGCCCGGTTTCGATTCCCGATCAGGAAAGACTCCTGGGTGAGGTTTTTTTTTCGGGATTTTTCCTCACCTGTAAGACAAATATCATGAAGCTTAGGGCCCAACGGTCCCCGAAAATCATCCGGCCATTATCATCATCATCCATCACCGGTATGGAAAGCAACGGGAAGCTACCACACCTAAAATTCCCTAGTAAAGCTGCAAAGCATAGCATGAAAATGCTATGATGCAGTGAAAGACTTGCCCTCGGGCAGAATTACTATGGATGGATATCAATATTACTTGTAACATTCAGGAAGCACAATAGATCTTTAGATTTGTTTCATACTCCTAAATAGTTTGCTTTTGATTTGCACGGAATCAATGATTGTGCTGTTTGCGAGCAATACCTTTTTATTAGAATACTATGTAGTTGGCGGCTCCGACGTGGCGCAAGCAGTTAGACGCTGGCCTCTCACCGTTGGATTCTCGAGATCGAGTCTCGGTAATTCCATGTGGCTTTTGTGGTGGAATGAAACAGAGCTTGGGCTGGTTTTTCTCAGAGTTTTCCCGTTTTCCCCTGCCACAAATTTAATTCCACCATTCCAAGAAATAGAACAGCGATTCATTAACGGGAAAATCTGACCAATAGAAGTGGAACAATTAAAAATCGCTCTGGAGACACCAATTTTCGTTTTTTTTTCGCACGAAACTCAAAACATGTCACTGAAATAAAATTAAAATCAGCGAATTTGGGCCCTTATACATGGGCGGTTTTCTGCATTGTCACTATATAATTAAATTCCGTAAAACAATTGCTCTATCTCTCTCCCGAAGGAAGCTTGGTGATCCGAAATGAAATTTAGAATATATTGGTCCATTACACATTACATTTTTCTACTGGTCCTAAAATTAATTAATATAAAGAATTTACTGCGTGTTTTTTTAAATTTTGTCATCATCAGCATCAAGGATTAGATCATAAGGCCTGTTCCGATCTCATATTAGAATTGATTTGTCCATATTTTATTGGGTCTTTCTACATTTCTTCGTCCTAGTGGTCTGTAAAGAATCTGTTTCAGGACTCTGTTGTTATACATTCAATTGATGTGATCCATCCATTCACCTCTGTATTGTGCAATTATATCTACCATAATAGCTTGAATATATTTAGTTCAATTCGTATATTTTCTTTTCTTTTCCGATTTGCTATTGTATGGCCAGTGTTGCTATATGTATTATTTATGTAACCGAACTGCACCGAGCACGGGCACATTCTCATTCGGGTGTCAATAATGAGTACACAATTTATTTTTAATTACATTTATTCTTATTCTTATTTCGAAACCTTTTAACTCTTTTGTGCATTCTAGATAATTGCATTGGTTATACTGCTGGGGTTGGTGCCGTGTGGGCACTTATAAACTAGATTCCTTACTCATAGAATAATGACCAGACTTTTATATTGGTTTACTTTCATGGCTCATATAACATGGAAAAGTAACTATTTCTGTATATTAATGTTAAACGTACGTACCACGAAACATATGGAAATATATTTTATACTAATCCTGTTTTATCTACTTGCAATATTTTGTAACTTTAAGTAAACATATTTAACTGTACAATTACTTTTTTACGCTCACTGGATTTTGAAATCCATGTATAGTATAACCAACCACCCCAACATTCGAATTTGCCTACACGACCAAGTGTGGGATATTAAGAACAACGGAGATGTAACAATTACAGCGGTCTTTTCAGATAAAAGTTATTATAAAGGTATATGCTTTTAATTTAAGGTTATAAACTAATTTTAATCCATTTTGTTTTCCGGTAGGCAGCTCCGTGGCACATGAGGTTAGACGCTCGCCTCTCACCACTGCACTGGGGTCCCGAGATCGAGTCTCGGTCACTGCATATGCGTTTCGTTGTGGACGAAACGGAGCTTGGGCAGGTTTTTCTCGGGGTTTTCTCCCGTTTTCCTCTGCTACAATTTCATTCCACCATTTCTCCATACTCATCTCATTCACTTCGTTCATTTTCCCCCGTGATGGTGCGACAGGCGTGGTCGGCCGGCACCCTTGTCATTCACAGACCTCTATATAGGGGGCTTCAACTCATCTCATCTTATCCCTCAACCTGACCCTGAGTTGGACACGAGTTGAGGACATTTATTATTTTCTTTTCTGGTAAAATATGATGCAAACATTAAGGATGGTTAAATTATACGTCAAAGTGGCATTTTGACGAAACATATGACTTGGCAGGAACACAAAGTTGGGCCTAGAGTAGTCGTAATTATATTATTACTGGAGTTTTAACAAGTAGTTTTAACATTACATTAATTTAAATCCAAATTCAATATGCATTCACATATTTGGAGATGTCCTACTTCGGAGATACTTTGTATTTACTATATGTAGGACTCACAAGCGAACTGTCAACAATTGCATGCCGAAACCTACTTTGAAATTTATTCCAGAGAATCGTTGTGATGTACAAAGGCCGTGTCCAAAAATTATTTGCCTTTTTAACTGCAAGGCATTAAAATCCAGAGCCAAATCTCTAATTTAAACTATAGGAAAATAATACAACTCCTGACTTTATATTGGATAATCGTAACTACCTGCCGTCCGCGCCGCGTCCCGCGTCACTTAACTTATCTCTTACTCATGCAGGGAGACCATCTGCTCCATACAGAGGGTTGACATTGCTGGATTCTGGCTTAGATTTCTGTGCCTTGCAGTTGAAAACAGCAGATTTTTTTTTTCAGCACGGCCTTGGTACATCACAACGCTTCTCAGGGAGACATTCAAGGATTCGGCCTGCAATGGTTGAAAGCTCCCTTATCAGTTTTTTCTAACTTGAGATATTCTCCATTACACAATCAATATGCGTTGTTTAATATCTCACAATCCCCTACCCTTACACTCCACATGGTATTACGAGCAAATAATCGAAAATGCATAGCATGTGATATAGGACTATAAGATTACAATTTTATGTGAAGTAACCGATGTCCTAAAATGAGTTGTTTGGTGCTATCAACTTAATAAGCGCAAGATCTCAAATGTTAATTATAGGGATTCGCTTTCCGCCCTCATTGAGAACATGCATAGACATGTGTACATATTGTTATTAAAATGCTGGATGTTTAGCGATATAGAAGTAAGTGTAAGTATATTTTTAAATACGGTAAACCAGATGCAACTACTGTTAATTGTTTCAGTTAGCTGCAAGTCCTATGTCTCAAACGCTGTAAAGTTTCAAGGGCACCCAGTACTAATTTCCTTGCAATTTGGTTAAGAAATATGCAACATACAAAAATATATATATTTTTCAGATTATTCTCAAGTTATGTTCATGAAAATTATGTCACTAATTAAAGAAGCCTTCCTGAACATAATGACAATCTGGTTAACTTTCTAGACATATTTCTTCATGAGTAATTTAACATTAAAAAAATGAAAATAAAAAACCTAACTTCTTAAAAGTATTGTCTTGGTACAATTTTCTCAGAAAATACCAATTTTTTTTTGTATTCATATGTAACATATGTTTTTTCTGGTGAGTGGAAGAGAAGGCCACATGGCCTTAACTCCACCAGGCTAAATAAATCTATTCTATTCTAATGCAATTGTTTCCGAAATTTAGTGTGTTATTGTCCATGGTACATTTGACAATAATATGGTTTGTTTGTGTCCAGATGTATATTATGATTTATTTAAAAAATTCAAAAACCAAAACTTTTTTGTTAAAAATTTGCATACTTTTTTTGATTTCAAACACTATCAACAACACAAAGATAGATTTAACTTATTATTATAGAGCTCTTCAAACTGCATATGCACGCCAAAAATTATTCTCCTATCTTTCATAGTTTCAGAGAAAAGTGTACCAAAATAAAAAAAAATACAAGTTACGGGAAAATGCAAAAAAAAAAAAACGCACTTTAGCACAACACAGAGACGCCATTAAAAAAACATATTTTTATGGGTTAAATGTCCAAAATCGCCTAAATAATATTACATATCGATAAAACAGACCTTCCTGGATTTTTTTAAGGAAAAGGAAAAAAATCGATTTTTTTAACCCAAATAAGCACTGGGTGCCCTTAATCTCACTTAAAATTTTTAGCCGTGGGCACCATCTCGTAAGGTGATTAATATGTTGTCCTGCATCACGTACTTCACGCTATTGTACACTACTTGCAGAAAACTGCATGGTTTTCATGGCAAAAACACTGAAGTAAAGTATAAAAATACGTAGGGACCGGGATGGCTTAAGACTGCAACAAGGTTTGTTACGGTGCGACCATATAAGACGTCAGTGAATTCAACTCACTCCGACCCGCTGCCAGTACAAACAGATCAAGTAACCATTAGGAACTATGACCTTACATGTATTATAGGCTACTTAGAACTATTTTGCTTAGCTCGTTTGTTATGTAGTACAAATTTTTTTCATAGCTATTAGTCTCAGAAGGTAGTAATAGAATAGAAGGATGTAGCGAGCGGGAAAACAAGATCAGATTTAGAACGTATAGTCAAGCAAAACATGAAAAGTAGAGCACGATATTGGAAATGATTTAATACTTTTACTTCACAAACTTAATCATATTGTATATTATCTGCTTAGATTGACTATGCAGTACTTCCATCTTCACTCGCGGAATGATAATTAAACCAAACGCCACCACGTACACGACTGAACTAGGTCTACAGTAGAAACAAACTGAACTACTTGTGATATAAACTTGATGTCACAGGACTAGAAATGGAGCAATTCCTTCGTTAATACGATATCAGCTTATGGTTGATGCGAAAATTGTACATGACGTTAGGGGAATGGAGTTATAATACAACCACTGAGTCTCCGGCTCTGACGTTTTCACGGCTGTGTTGCGATATGAATATTCAGTGGGACGGGCTGCTTTATGTATGCGGTTAGCAGAAATACAACTGACAACTTCTCAGCAATTTCATACCTTACTAGCGCGTTATAGCGGCGTCAAGTGATTGGTTGTGCAGACGTTCACTACCATTTGAACTATTCCCTTATTGGTAGTAGAGGGCGAGTTTCTCTTTATAACCCTCGTACAACCTAAACGTCAGAGCAGGAGATCCAGCGGCTGGACTTTAGAGTAGTTTTCTGTACCGTCTGGTTAGAACTTCATTGCTGAACTGTGTTGTTTAGTATCCAGTGCAGTAGTATGTGAACTTATATTTCACACCAAATGTTTCAAACAGTCAGTGCGCAACTTTCATGTTCCACCGAAGTATACTTTGTAAGTTTGAATAATGTTCTTTTTTACATCTGACCGCTGTTCAGAGTTCAGAATTATCTCTACTGTATGGTTGAAGATTAGTCAACTTCGCTTCATTGGAAGGAGAGTTTTCATCTTTGCATAAGATGTAGTTCCTATACATCCCGATCCTATCCCGACCTTTGTAGACTAATACCAGATTACAAAATGGAAGCACTTGTTTATTTATACAGGATGAGTTTTAATTACACTGACAAACTGCAGGAATGATTCCTGACTGTAAATGGAGGAAAAGATGACCAATGAAAAAGTGTCCATAAATACATCGCTGTCACGGTAGATGACACTGACGAATGACATTATTCTGTCGGTCCTGTTACATGGCCTGCTGGATCACCGGGCTTAAACCCCCTGGATTTTTACCTGAAAAGTATTGTGTATGCTGAACCAGTTCCTGATGTGCATATACTTCAACAGCGTGTCCATGTCGCCTGTGACGCTATTCGGAGAGAGGCCGGAACATGTGAAAGAGTGAGGCAATCCATGATACGACGTGTGAACGCTTACATTGCATCACATGGAGACCACGTTGAACATCTGTTGTGACGTGGATGCGATTATGCTATGTACTATGTGCCGGGACGATTTGTTGTCGTTGCACGCACATCGTTCATTTCCGGACACATGTTTATAGGACCTTTTTACACGCTTTATATTAGCTTGACCTGTATCTATGTAACTGAATCTTTTAACGCGATTTTCACCCACTTAAAATCATTGGATCGACTTGAAACTTTGCATACTTGTAAAAGACATGTGACAATATAATAATATCATATTTTGTTTCTAAAATCATGGCCAGAATCATCAGAAAATCAAAAAAAGTGTCTTTGTATCTATGTAACGGAATTTTTGAACACGATTTTCACTCACTTAGAAACATTGGATGGAATTGAAACTTTGTATACGTGTAAAGGACCCGTGACAATATAATAATTCCATATTTGTTTTCTAAAATCCTGGCCAGAAACATCAGAAAATAAAAAACATGAAAACTGGTACAATAGGTTGCGGACTTGTCGACATATTAGTCAATCGTTGTAAGAGCTCAGTTGGTAGAGCGGTACACTCTAGTGGTATATAATTTCTGTAATCCATAGGTCGCTGTTTCAAATCCGGCTGGGAGGTTTTTTTAGAAGAGTATTACTTTCAGCTCATACTACAATAGAATCGAATTTAAAGATATTTACATTTTTATCTTATTCTGTAAAATATTAAAACTAAAAAATAAAAAATAAATAATAGTTTTAAAAAAACTAAAACAACACGCTTTATTAGAAAACCGAACTAAAAAAATTAAAAATAATTTTAATTTCCAACATGCATGGGATAAATAATTTTACCATCAAAAGCGTGGGGTGCTTTTTATGATTTTTACATTTTCTTCTTAGAGACTTTACTTTTACCAATATCTGTTTATTATCAAATATATTAATTGATAAAGAGCACCCCACGCTTTTGATGGTAAAATTATTTATCCCAAGCGTGTTTGAAATTAAATTATTTTTCATTTTTTTAGTTCGGTTTTCTAATAAAGCGTGTTGTTTTAGTTTTTTAAAACTATTATTTATTTCCTTCATTTCCAGTCAGGAATCAGTCCCTGAAGTTCGTCGGTGTAATTACCGTTCATCCTGTATTTAAAGCATGCCTTCTTAATGCGCAAGGACGATGGAGTGCATATGTAGGTAATATAACATTTAACTCATCCCGGTCCCTATCCCTAGTGATAAGAAGATAATTTACAAATATATTAGCGGTGTTGTGTTTTTAAATAGTTTAGTTTGTATGAAATACTTACGGCTGAAGTTGAGATTGATGGAGGCAGCTACTTCTCCCATCTTATTTTTCGCTTTGACTTTATATAAGCCGGCGTCTGTTTCGATAACATCATCCAGCTCTAGTACTACAAGGAACTTGTTGGTGCCAATCGACTGTATCCTCATATTAGTGCGGTGATCCTCTGCCAGCTGAGTTTCTCCGCGAAACCAGTTAATTTCTGGTTTAGGAGAGGCCAGTAGTTGGCACTCGAATATAAGTCTGTTCCCTTCATCTTCTTGACGTAGCTGTGGCTTCTGGGTGAAGCTAGGAGCAAAGTCCTCGGCCACCCCCATGGTGCCTGGGATTTACTATGCTGGGTGCTCGACCTCGAGGCCCGGCGTATTGTTCAACAACGGCTAGGGCATCAACACCTTTCTGCAAAGAAAATAAATACAAAACATAGAATATTTTACTTCAAAAACATAAAAACATGCAATATAGCAGGTATACCATAACTTTTAAGCCACATTTTGGTATGTCCTCGAGAGGTTCTAAAATCAAAGCAGATTATAAGTTGCCAATTTGTTATATGAAAGTGAATATAAATTAATTTTATAATATTGTTTAAATACCACATATGATCACATAATGCTATACGTAGTCTACCTGTGTCACCAGTTGTTTTGCGCTGAGAGTGGAACTGTCAACCATTGCAACCGATTCCGATTGAGGGTCTTTCCACTTTTCAGCGGTTGCCCTTTTACCAGCCGGCTGCTGGCCATTCACATCCACATGTGTCAATCACAGAGGTAGATGATCAACAGCCAGTATAGGGGTTGACATGTGGTTAGCATGTCGAGTCCCCCAGCCGTTATAGCTGGTTCCTCAACCTGGAGCCGCTACTTATTGTAACTACCCAATTGCCTCACGATGCTGGGTGGGCACCGGTCCCATACTGGCCGAAATACCATGAGAAAATTTCTTCCCCCATGGAGACTCGAACCAGCGCAAGTCCCGTAGCTCTGCGCCAAGGCTTCCTACCTTAACCGCTCGGCTGTGGCGCGGGACCATTGCAACCTACCATGAAATTTTCTACCAGAAAAATATTATGATGTACAAAGGCCGTGTCCAAAAAAAAAGTATCTGTCACTTTTAACTGCAAGCCACAGAAATCGAAGTCAGATTCCAGCAATGACAACCCACTGTGCAATGAATGTCCCTGCTTGAATAGAACGGAGTGGAGTAAGGCGGAGCGCGGTGCGGACGACAGGATGTGAGTGTTAACCATTCCACCAAGTTAGGAGTTATATTACTTTCCTATTGTTAAAATTAGAGATTTGGCGCTGAATTTTAGTGCCTTGGAGTTAAAAGCAGCAGATAATTTTTGGACGCGCCCTTGGTACATCACAAAGATTTTCTGGGAGAAATTTCATGCTAGGTTTCGGCATCCAATTGTTGAAGTTCCCTCGTGAGGATTAGATGTCATACAACTGACATACTACACACATCTGTCATATAAATTACTCGTAAGACGTATATTTAAATAAATCTAATCTAATCTAATCTATATTTCAGTATAAGACACCCAATTGAGAAATTAATCAATTGATTTTATATAGGGCCTATCAAAAATAAGAAGAATCATACAGATTTCATAAAATTTAATCATTTTTGTTTCACACTGGCAGGTATTGAAACTAAATCACCAGAGATTATAAATGTTGAAAGTTTGTTTATTTTTAAAAGTGTTACTGTGACTGAATTCACTTATAAGAAAACTCAGTTCTAATAGTACTATTTTAAGTTAATATCTTAAAAATATGTAGCACCTCTAATATTGGACACGCCCACATTCTATCTCACAGATGTTATAGTGGCTTATTCGATTTGAACATCTTAATATATAAAAATTACGTGTCACGTTGTTTTTCCGCGATGGAATCCTAAACTACTGAACCGATTTTAATAAAATCTTGCACACTGTGTGCAGTTTGATCCAACTTGAGACTTAGGGTAGTTTATAACTAAATCTATAGTCGCATTATTTTTTTATTGCAAATTATTTGTTTATTATTTAACAAAGAGTTATAATTATCTGTGAGTTCCACACGATTCTAACAGATGGCGATGTAATTATCTGTGAATTCCATACGATTCTAACAGATGGCGGTGTAAGGTAATTTGGTAAGGTAATTGATTTAATATTTAACAAAGAGATCCAGATGGCTGTGCTTTTTGTTGCAACCGGCGAATTTCAATTGAATTACAAACATCGATTATTTCTTAATTTAAGTGTGTTCAGTGTTTATTTTATTTTCAATATTATTAATTTCGTGTGTAAGTATTAGTTTTAAGTAATCTGGCTGAAAGACAGCAACTTAATTAAAATTTTTAACGTATACCTTAGCCACAGCAACGCGTGACCGAGACTTCTAGTTAGACTATAAACCTTAATATTAGAATATACTCACTGTATGACAAGTACTACCAAAGATCTAATTACTTGGTACTCTTATATCTCTAAGTTTTGTTCACAAAAAAAGAAAGAAAGAAGTGGATTATTTAGTACTTCGAAATTAAATTCTTTTTGGGGGGGGGGGGTTTGAGGAGAGAACTGAATAGATACAATTTTTCAATATGAACTCAAGAGAGTTTTTTTTTCTATAAATGAAATAAAATAAAATCAAGTGTTGAATACTACTGCTTCTTCTGAATATATGAATGGGTATTTGTGACAAGTGAAGTGGGGTTATGAGCAACAGATCTGCACTTCTGTGTAATGAAGTGACATTCCGTTCCATCCCCGATTCCAAAAGACCGGCAACGAGCTCTTGCTTCGTCTTCATAACTTCAACTTATTACAAATAAGTTATTAGCAAATTAAATGTAAACCAAATTTTAAGTTGATCAGAGATCCAATGGTGAAATTATGATAAGTGTTAATTTCCACTAAATAGGGGCCTGTTTCCACTAATCTCTGAATATATGTAACATAGCAACCACAGTCTGTTTAAAAAAATACAATAATTATATACACGATGCATACTTCATTCCATTAACAGAGTTTAACCGCTCACCTTACAGGCACAAGCCAGATGTGCCTTACAGTTACACTTACTGTCGGGAGAGAGATTTTAAACTGTGAATCACACACATGCTTTTTGAACACACAACGGCATAGAGGCCCTCCCCGAATGAGCGATCACCTCAATGCCAGGGACTTCTCCGAGACAACACAACATTAAGACGAAACACACAAATTCATACTAAACATGGCGAATATAATGATGATTATTATGGCTAAATCATGTTTCGGGACCGTTTAAGTTTCCTGACATTTGTGTTATAGGCGAGGAAAAAATACCGAAAAATGCCACTCAGGAAACTTGTCCCGACCGGGGATCGAATCCGAACCCACTGCGCACGAGGCAGCGACGCTAGCCCGAGACCTCAGTGGTGGACAAGCATACTTCATAACAAACAAAAAAGTTATAAATATGGATCTTAAAATAAGTCTTCTGAATAGGCAAACCGTTGAAATGCAGTACTCATACAGTCGTACATAACTTGACGGCCGCGGTTGTCTAGGGCAGGATCACCAATTATATTTCATGGAGGTCCATATTCAAAGTAGTAAATTAAGTCGAGGTCCGGAACCACAGTTCATTAAACATACGAAGCTTTTATTAAGTAAATATTATTATAAGGAAATTATATAAATGATGTTATTGGTATGCCTTGCAGAAATTAAACAAAACACATGACAGATACTAAAGGTTACAGCACAGTAGTACACAGTTATTAATCCTAATATTATTAATAAGTATGTGATAACCTTAACATATGGTGAGATTAATATTTACATATCTCACTCCACAAATTTCGTATTTATCACGATACCAGGTTTCAAAAGGAATCCCGTTCATCTTCAGTCAAACCTCCGCCCATAAGCAGTACTGCCAACCGAGCCAACAATAATACTATCATGACGTGAAATTTAGTACAACTAGTTGTATTCGATGTTTAACCGGTTCTAAAAAGTTGTATTAATTCGATATTTAACCGGTCCAGAAACCAAAGCCCCAGGGTCCGGATCCGGACCTCGGTCCGCCAATTGGCGACCCCTGGTCTAGGGTTATGTTTCTTGCCTCTAGTCCCGAGGATCATGGCCGGGGTCGATAGATTTTTAGGATGGAATAGTACCGAGACAAATCATCCGGAAGGTACTTCAAATCGAAGTCTTGGGCCACAAGTCTGAGGATTTTCAGGCTCGTAAAAGAAACGCAAGCTTGATTAAAAGGCGTCTGTGCAAAATTTAACCGATCTTCATCCATCGAAATAATAACTTGTTGCCTACTAGATGTCTAATTGAGGCGATACGCTAATCACATGTCAATTGTTGATATCTGTAGGTAAATAAGCGTAATTAATTAACTTCGTTGAGAAACCCCCGCTAGGGAGCCCTCGTTTCTCACGCGGGACATATGAGGTACACATAACTCAGAAGAAAACACTCTAGTTCCCCCCTTGTAATAATCATTATAGCGAGTTCTCAATTTTCTATTGTAATGCAGCCTTCTTCTATCTCTGAGGAAACCGCACAATCTTTAATAGGTCTACATCCTTGGATTTTTGAAAATGTACTGACAAACGTTGAAAACTCCTTCGGGCATAAACGCAAACGTATGCTGCGAAAAATAGATACAAAAGACAAATATCTGATTTCTGTTTCCTCATTTTGATAAATGCCTCAAGTAAAATATAATGTTTCTCTTAGTATGTACATTGATTCTGATGGTAAAAATTTTACTTGTTTATAACAAGATATAATTTCATATATCATGTTCATGTGACAACTTTCTTGTTATGATGCATATAATCTGCTCTCTAAGCATTGGAACCTTTTATCAGAATACCTATACAACCTCTCCAACATCATACCTGAAGTAAAAATTATTGGGATGTTTGAAACGCATGCATGATAACAGAATTACCAAAAAGTGTCTGATGCAAAACCTTTCGTAACTAGACAGTGGGAAGGCCCAAGTCAAGACGGGAGGATGGCGTAATTGAATATATCAGGATTTTGGGAATAAGAAAACTGGAAAGAGCAATCGAAAGACAGAAAGGTTTCGCGAGAGCTTCTTAAGAAGGCCAAGGCCCGCAAATGGCTGTTGTGCCATTTATGATGAATGTTTAAAATGAAGTTGGTTTTCGTTACATATTTCGTTTAATTTTTCTTCACAACTGAAACATTTTGGTGGCGACAAAATTATTATTAAACTACAAAATAATGTCAGAAGATTTTTATTCTAAGATAAATTTGTTTTATTTCTTTTACAAGATTATATAGACTTACATTTTTTTTCTTTTTTCCCCTGCGATTTATATTTTATAGATGCATGCATAAAAAAAATATATCTCTCTCTCTCTCACATACACACATACACACATACAGAGAGAAGAGAGAGAGAGAGAGAGAGAGAGAGAGAGAGAGAGAGAGAGAGAGAGAGAGAGAGAGAGAGAGAGAAGAGAGACTCTATAGAATGCGTACAATTCTCTTTAGAGGAATATCCTCATTTGAAACTTAATTAAACTCTGGGTTCGGTAGCCAGGAATGCTGAACAAAAGGCCAGGTAACCGGTCAACTGGACTGGCTATTTTAGTGGAAACAGAAGTAATAAAACAAATAACTGTACCTAATAACAAAACAATCCATCCATAGTAATTCTGTCCGAAGGCAGGTCCTTCACTGCAATGCATTTTCATGCTATGCTTTCAGCTTTACTAGGGAATTGTAGGTGTGGTAGCTTCCCGTTGCTTTCCACACCGGTGAAGGATGATGATGGCCATATGATTTCGGGGACCGTTTGGGCCTTAAAGTTTTCCCGACGTTAGTCTTACAGGTGAGGAAAAATCCCGATAAAAACCTCACCCAGAAAAACTGTCACGACCGGGGATCGAACCCGGGTCCGCTGCGTGAGAAGGCAGCACGCTATCTCAAGACCACAGCGGGGGACAACAAAACAATAGTTGCAGCTATTTAATTTCCTTCACGACATGAGTGGACAAAATATAGTCTTTTTAATACAGAGAAAGTCGGAAAGTGTTTAGATTGGAATAATTATTACTCTTTTAACCAAGCATAAGTGAAATATATGAACAGACTGTTGAATCATTCTTAATCTTAGCAAGAAAATATATGTTTCTGTAATATATTCACATTGAGAGCTATGCATGTCAGTCCCTTCTAAAAGCTTTAAAAATGTATTTCTAACTAACTCATTGGCACTTTCGAACTCGTAAGTTCATGGTCGCGCGGACACAAGTCCTCCATACATCCCTATCCTGAACTAATGTTCTCCAATCATCTCCTGTATAATATACTTCCCTCAAATCAAGGTTAATGTTATTCTCCCACCTCATTCTTGGTCAACCAATGGGAGTTTACCCTCTGATTTTCCTACAAAAATGTTCCATGCCCCTCCCCATTCGTGCCTCATGTTCTACCCATTGCAGTCTAGGAGACTTAACTGTTATTATATCTAGTTTCCTATAAAGATCATGAATCTCACTGTTATGAAAATTTCTCCATTCACCTGTCAAAAAATGTAGTTCTAAATACTCATTATTTACCTAAGATCAATTCGGCAAGGCTGAAGGAAATGCACATTTTTTATAGATTGCATAAAACACTTAATAAAAAAATTATTGTTATAGCAACTCCTACCAAAAAAACATTAAACTGAAAATATATAAAACTATTATTCTACGTGTTATATTATACGGATGCAAAAAATCGACTCTTACTTTAAGGGAGGAAAGGAGATTACGTTTATATTTGAGAATAAATTTCTTAGGAAAATTTTTGGATCAAAGAGAGATGAACAGACAGGTGAATGGAGAAGACAACGCAACAATGAACTACATGGTCTTTATAGGAAGCCAGATATAATAAGAACAGTTAAGTCTCATAGACTGCGATGGGCAGGACATGTGGCACGAATGGGGAAATGAAAGAGGTGCATGGAAGCTTCTTGTAGGAAAAACAGAGGGAAAACGCCCAGTTGGTAGACCAAGAATGAGGTGGGAGAATAACATTAACTATGATTTGAGGGAAGTAGACTATACAGGGAATGATTGGAAAACATTAGTTCAGGATAGGGTTGTATGTAGAGCTTATGTCCGCGCGGCCATGAACCTATGGGTTCGATAGTGCCAGTGAGTTAGTTAGTTATAGCAACTCGTAAAAAAAACTACTGAGAACTTTTGTGGGAAGGCTTGTTGAACGATTCATTATTGAATAATATCAGTTGGGCGCCGAGGATTTTAAGATGTTTTTTATTATTTATATTGAAAGTGCATCATTATCAAATTTGCCATGTTTAGTATGAATGTATGTGTGAATTGTTTTTTTCGTCTTAATGTTGTGTTGTTTCGGAGGAGGCCCTGACATTGAGCTGATCACTCATCCGGTTAAGTCCTCCATGTTTTTATGTGATCAAAAATTTATGTGTGTGACCCAGAGTTAAAATCCCTCTCCCGACAGGCCGTGATACGTAAGGCCCGGGTGGTGTGTGGCACGTAAAAGTACGCATAAGCTGAGAGGTTAAATTGCGGTAATGGAATGGAAATAAATACTGAAAGTAGATGATTAATGTAATCGTGTTGCCTCTTCTGTAATTTATTTTCAAATGTTGATATTTCATTCCACACGGTGTGTTTATGTACAACTCGTACTCTACATAAAACTGAATCCACTTATGAAATTATTATTTTTTTTGTTCGAAAAATAAAATACGGTTTTTATATCTGGCGTTAATGTGATTGACAGAAAAAATACAATCAATTCGCAAATTTTTTAAGAAACCAGGATTAATATTACTGAATAAATTCACTTCATTCGTAAAAATGTTAGATGACTTACAAATAATTTAAGTTCTATGAAGTGTCTCAAGATAGTAGGCCTATTTTGGAACGTATTTTAGGAACTGCACAAGAATCTGTTAGTTCTATTCGTGGTACTAACAATTTATTATTAATTACTCTACACACCATCCTTTCCCTACCTGTGGTTCACGCACCCCCAGGGGGTACGCAAAATATTTTAAAGAATTCGCCAAAACTTTTCTGTAATGACGGGTTTCGAGGTTAGGTCTATTATTGTTTCCTTCATTTCTGCGGCATTGTCATAATAATAATAATAATAATAATAATAATAATAATAATAATAATAATAATAATAATAACATAATCTTCTTCTTCTTCCTTCCAAGTATTAGGCCAAGGCCTGTTACGATCCTATAGAAAATTTTCCCTCCAGCGTTTCATAGGACGGCCCAGTGATCTTCGTCCTCTTGGTATATAATTATAAACAGCTTTGAGGATCCGATTTGAACTCATTCTTTCAAGATGGTGTTTCCAATTTAGTTGGTACTGTTTAATATATTCCAAAATTGGCGTAGTCTTCAATTCTTTTAAGATATCGGTGTTCCTTTTCCGATCCCATCTGGTGTAACCCGCTGTTCTGCGCATGAATCTCATTTCACAAGCCGTTATTCTGCTTTCATGTTGTCTTTTTAGTGTCCATGCTTCACTACCATAGGTCAACACTGGTCTAGCCAAAGTGTTATATAAACGTAATCTGGTGTTTTTTTTGTACAAGGGATGGTTTCATAACTTGATTAATAATTCCTAAACTTTTATTATAACTAGTAACTTTTTCAGGGATATCCTTTTCATCCCAGATAGAGAGATAATATCCAAGATATTTAAATTGATTAGATCTCTCTAAAATTTTATTCTGGAGACAGATTTTACTTTGTATGGGGTCCTTCCCATGAAATGCCATAATTTTAGTTTTGTTAATTGATATTTCCATATTAAATTTGGCAGCTATTTTTTGTAAATTATAAATTGATCGTTGCAAATCATTTTCGGAAAGTGCCAGAAGAGCTAAATCGTCTGCAAAAAGAATAGCATCGAGTTTGAGGTTCCTGTTGATGGGTATAAAAACAATAATAATAATAATAATAATTGTTATTATTATTATTTTAAAATTAAATTAACCCTATAATGTCCCTTGTTACATAGTGTAACATCGGAAATTTATCACATTATTTCCACAATAAATTAATATTTACCGCGAATGCCTGAGTTACAGTTATGTAACAACGTTAGGAATGCAATTTGATTTCGTTACAACTAGGCCTACACATTGTGTAACTTTTAAGCCGAACTAGTGTAACTTTAGGTTTTAACCGTTAAAGGCTGAGTTTATTAAACCTTTTGCTTGGACTTAAATGTTATGCATATCTACTGTATGTATATTTAAAAGTCAGTGGTTCAGCCAACTCAGATCTTTGTGGAATGGGTTCGCGAGTCAAAAAAGTTTCGGAACCGCTGCTATAACCTGTATCTTGCTTATCCAAATATCAATTAAAGTCGGCGAGTAACGAGTAGTATATATTTGCTTAGTGATATTAAGAGATTCCGGGCATTGTGGCATTGATTCATGAATGGCGTTTCTTCCAGACTTTCCTCCCTCAACTGCGGGAGGGACAAACGTCTGGAAGAAACACTCGTCATGGACCGCGGCCACATAGCCCGGAATCTCACATCGACCGTGAAAGTCGCATTCAACTATATGTTTGCAGAGTTCAATGTTTCTCCATATCCATAAAATTGAAACGTTATAAATATTCCAAGTAGGCCTACCTCAACTGTCAAAAGGCACTATTTATTCTCTTGATCGTTTAAATATTTGTTGCTCATCAAACTGAAGCCAAAACTATTAATAGGAGAATAAAGAATGCATATAGGTGTTATTTTGGTCTAGAAAGTCATTTCAAATCCATCTAACTTCAGATTCTAAATGCCTTACACTCATTAAACCTATATTGACTTTCGGTTGCGAAATCTGAATTTTGTCAAAACTGAAGTAATAAAACTTGCAACTTTTGAAGGAAAGATATTACGTAAAATATATAACCCAATTCGAGATGCAAGTGATTGGAAATTAAATATAACTCGGGATCATACCAACTTTATAAATCACCAGATATTGCAGCTTCAATAAAAACAAGTAGATAGAGATGGGCTGGAAACATAAAAAGAATGGATACAAACGGTGCGCCTAAGAGGATGATGGAATCGAGAGGTCAACCGGAAGACCAATGCTTCGATGGTTGGATGGAGTTGTTGAGAATGGGAAGAAATTTGGCATTTGCAACTGGTGGAAGATCGCCCATGATAAGGCAGATATGGAGATCTTTCCTGCTAGCAGGCGAGACACAACTTTGGCTGTTGTTCTGATGATGACTTGTTATTTTATTCAGACAAAGGAGTACCTTTTCGTGTACATTCTCTTACTCTAATATTCCAAATCAAGCACTTCTAACCCCAGATATGTGTCAGCTCGTTTTCATATTTTATCCTTTAATCATAACGTCAGCACTAGATATCAGTTCAATGAAATATTAAACATACCCTATCACAGAACATATCTTTAATCTTCTTTCACTGTCTCACATTCGCGTCATTATAATTCGATACCAGTAGAAATCAGGAGCTGCGAAAGCAAACAGTGGCCAATTTAAAAACAAAATTGTCATCATTTCTGAAAGTTCTACAGTAGTGTCACTTTTTATCGTAATATCATAAGTTATATGATAAATCACAAATTATTTATACTTACATGCACTTATAACCACGGTAGAGCTTAAAACGATAGTATTTATTTTAAGTGCATATTTATGTCAATAGTATCTAATATTAGTTTGAGTCTTAATTATTGTGTACTAGCTAATACCCGGCGTGCACTGGTACTCCTAAATATATGTTAATGTGTTTTTACCACCAGTCCTCCGTTATACTTGCCCGGAAATCTGCTTATCCCGATCTTATTGTCACCAATGAAAGACAAAAATGTTTTTGTGAGTTATCCGTAGAAGATAAACATATGCTCTAGTGGACTTTTTTTTTGTTAGAGTTTTTTGAGATGTTCAATTCTGTGTACATTAATTTGGTGTATTTGTTATGGGTTAGGCAGCGTAAGCCATTTAATCGTCAAAATAGGGAATTTATTTCACGTTTTTCACTACAAAGGGTGATTTTTAGGGATGAAGGGGTTGAGCATTACAACTCTCTTATAGCCTATGTTCATCCCCGGAATCTCCTGAACATTTTTCTAAATCAGATGAACGGTATAGCAGAGCACGCCTGCCCGGGAATCTACTTAACCCGATCTTCTTGGTATCGATGAAAGACAAACATGGTTATTGTGAGTTATCCGTAAAAGATAAAAATATGCTATCGCCGACTTTTTTATAGAGTTTTGTGAGATATTCAATTCTGTGTACATTAATTTGGTGTATTTGTTGTGGTTTAGGCAGCGTAAGCCAATTAAGCGTCAAAATAGGGACTTTATTTCAGGTTTTTCACTACAAAGGGTGATTTTTAAGGGTGAAGGGGTTGAACATCACACTCTCTTGTAGCCTATGTTCATCCCGGGAATCTCGTAAACATTTTGCAAAACCCCCATCAAAATCGGATTAACGGTATGGCCGCGCATAGAATACGAACAAACAATCCAACAAACAAACAAACATTCATTTTTATATATTAGTTAAATTTATCTTACTTTACTAGTTAAATGGAAGAAACGGTTCTATGTCGTCAAATCTGCCAGTTCAAATAAAAAAAACAATTGCGTGTCAGGCCTAGAAGGCTTTGGCCTACCATTCGGCTGCTGGCCTCACATCCACCTGTGTCAATCACAAAGGTAGACGATCATCCAGCCAGTATAGGGGTGACATGTGGTCAGTATGTCGGGTCCCCCAGCCTTTATAGCTGGTTTTCTCAACTGGAGCCGCTACTTACTGTAACTACCTAAATTTCTCATGATACTGGGTAGGTACTAGTTTCTACTGGCCGAAATTCCATGAAAAAATTTATTCCCCCGATGGAGACCCGAACCAGCGCAGATACTGTAGCTTTGCGCCAAGGTATTTTGCTTTAACCGCTCGACTACAACGCGGGACTTAAATAATACAATTATTTATTTATTTTAATAATATAATATAATAAAATGATAGTTTAATTTCTATTGAAACAAGAATATATTTTAGATGCATTCACGTGCATTTTATACACACTAATGCCACAGAATTCAATTAAATAAGTTTACGGTTAGATTTCCTCTTCCTTTAACGTTATATCCCTTTATCCTTAATGATTGATATTCGTTGGTCTCGCATGGGTGCTTCCCTAGTGGAAATTTCTTAACACACAAATTCAGTCACACTTATTTCTATACAGATGTCGAGGGACATGTGGTTAGTACATCGCCTCGAGGATAAGAAAACTAAGGTTTTACTCGGAAGGATTAGGATCGGTTAAATTTTACTAAGATGTCACCTTCTGGCTCCTTAAAAATAAAACTTTATAAATCCAATATATTTTATAAACTTACTAACTGTATCAAGGGAATATTTATAAATTGTGTCCTCCCTATAGTTAACAGAATCAATGCAATCAATTAAGATTGCAATTTAGATATATTGCAATTCAAATTCTACCCCTTAAAAAATTAAATTTTATAAATTCAATGAAAGTCAACGGATAGCTAATATATTTTATAAACTTACTAACTGTATCAAGGGAATATTTGCTATTCATATTTATAGCGAAAATTAATCAGAGGTAACAATATAACAATCTAAAGACTATTTTATATTTTTTATATATGATTTACTCTGATTATATTTATATTGTTTAATTAATTTAAGTAACTCTGCGGACGCATCTTCGGAACCAAACTCTGGAAATAACAATCAATTGATAAGCGTATGGTATGGTTAGTTAACCAACAAAATCGTACCATTAGGAGAGGGGAGTTCAGCTGAAGCGAAAACATAAAACATCGTTCTAGCAGCTGCAGTTTTCGTTTTTTTTCGCAACGAAACTCGTTATATGCCATTGAAATAAAATTAAAAAAGTAATTCTTAAAAATCAGAACAATCCTACCTTTTCATCTAGGAATTTAACTGAAAGTCTGAATTTAAAAATCGCTCCAGCGGCCACCATGTTTTTTTCGCAACGTAAATGGATACACGTGATTTAATTATCATAAGTAGTGTCACGAGTGATTTCCAAATTGTCGACAAATTCACGACTCACGAAGTGAGGATTTGGAAATCAAGAGTGGCATTTTTAGGACTATTTAACGAATAAAATTAAGCTGTTTACTCGCAAATCATTATTCTAATATAGTTATTTTAAAATATTTATATATTTGTTGTAAACGCGATGTTCGAAAACAAATGAGAAACGTTTGTTATGCTTCACTTGTTCATCACTGCAACCACATCATATCATTTATTGCAAAAGGATTGCAATATTTAAAGAATGCACCCTAGTGGAGAAAAAAATGAAACACATCAAACTGTTTATAACCAACATATTGATTAATTTCTGATGTCCTATGATGTAAATATGTCAATTACATTTTTCTGGAACGTGAATTCCTGGGAAATAATACGTTTAAGAAAGTGCAAACAGTGGTTTATTTTTTTATGGTATAACCAATTGCTACAAGTGTTTTTATATTATATCCCGCAAGCACTATCTGGTTACATTCGTGCACCATGTATAAAATATGATAGCCACATGCATTCTAGAATTCTTACATCTTAATGTATACATTGTTATATTCAACGTATTTCTTAGAGAGTCAGTCATTGCAAAATAATGCTATGACCTATTCAGAATGTTGAAAAGGAGGAGCTTGATTTTAAAAGTGATACAATTAAATTGATAAAATCGAGGTGAAAAACGACTGTGGTTGGTTGTAAATCAAAGTTCATTAAAATGTGATTGGTCATTGACTGCCATTTGGTGCATGAGATAAGTAGTCGAAATAAATATACATTACACAAACCAGCAAATCGGTCCATAAATTCGACTTACTGAGACATTTGTTTACTTTATTTCATATTTTATTCCTTCTATTTACTACTTATTTTGGTGTTCATCTTATTAATAATGTGTTTCGATTTATCGGGGTCATTAGTAAGGTCACATCTTCACAGGCTCTATATTATATTCCGTTGTTTCCGTTAACACTCATAAAGATATAATTTATTTAATTTTATTCTCAGTAGTTGTGTGTTATTCGTCTGATGAAGGTACAGTGAATCGGAACAGCTATAACCATTTTTTAAAATTAAAATAAGTATATATGAAATACATATAAAACTGTAATAGTTGTATTGATCACCTTATTGCATCATATATTTTCTTCAAATGGGCACCTGATAAAATTGATTATCTCATGAATTTATTTGTGTTGAAAATATGACTCAATAGTTTCAAATAATTTGAAACTACAAAATTAATTAATCCGATATGATGACCGTGTTATCTAAACTGCTGTACATTGGTGGACAATTATTTTCATTTACCTATTGGGAAATTATGTCTCACTTCACAAATTTGATACATTTTTGTTGTGCCATATATAATTTAATGTTTATCTCTTCTCTTTCTGTTGGTGCATAAACATTAGGCCTAATTAGAGTTATAATAAGAACATTCTTATTCTAATTCGCAGAACATATCGAAATTAAGCATTTACAACTTTATTGAAATTTGTTATAAGGCAGGGAAACAGAGATGCGAATAAGTAATCTCATAAACTAAGAGTAAATTAAATATAACAACATTCAAAATTCAAACTTTGCAGAACACAATAAACATAAGATACGTAGAAAACAAACATTACTGACTGAAATTGTTTGAACATATTTCAAGGATGTCTGATATCAGATTGCTTATATTAGATCTTCGGCATAATCCTAACAGACACGAAATCTGGGATAACCTAAACAATGTTGAATAAATTATTAAAAAAAGAACATTATTTATCCCGGGAACAGCCCACAAAATAAATTATTATTGATTACTCTTATCAGCATCATTATTCATTACATCGTTAGAATGTACGCAGTTAATATTAGTATTTTGAATGTACAGCACAGTCGCTCGAAATTAAAATAAGTTAACTTATGTTATTAATTTTTATTTGATTTGTCTACACACTACATGTAAACTTGTACGCATGTTATTTGTACGAGATTATACAGGGGATAATTGGAAAACATTAACTCAGGATAAGGATATATGGAGAGCTTATTTCCACATGGCCATGAACCTACGGGTTCGATAGTGCCAGTGAGTGAGTTAGTCAATGCATTTTATCGGAATTTTCTGCAGCCCTAAGAGGAATCTATATTACATCTGCCACAAACATACCTGCCATTTGTTATTACTTATGAGTATATGACGTAGAAATTTGCGTCTTCTCTTACGCTATCAACTGATTATTCTGTTTTCAGTGGTTCGCGTAAACAGCGGCATGAGATTACAATCTGATAACACAGGTCAACTTGATTTTTGTCTCATGAGTACCAATAGTTGTACTTGATGCAGTTTTTATCGTGTTTTCAAATATGTATTCGGAATTTCAATTGATGGAGTTAAATAATTATTTTTTATAAACTTTTTTTCGTCCATTTGTCCATTTAAAATAAAACGGGGAAAATTTCATCAGGAGATTTCAGCTATGGAAAAAAGATATCAAGGCAAATGGAATCCTAATATACTGGCCGATTATTGTTGGACCATCAAGAGGGATGCTCCACAGGGGAAATATAGCAGAAAATCGTCATTTCTTACTTTCTAGGTGAGTCCGAATGTTCGAATATTGTGTAGTTACGAATGTAGAAAATATTAAAATGTTTGAAATTATAAATTCCTGTCTCTCGGAAACCTTGCGTGATGGAGAAAAACTGATACCATATTTGAATTTAGGAGAAAATATACTATCAGAATCGCATATTTTGCTTTCTGAGACAAAAAAAAGTTTCTTTTTGTTGCACAGTGTAATCAGAACCGCATCACTACATTCAATTCCAAACTCACAATCTATGATATAACTGATTCACTGGCACTATCCAATCCGGAAGATCATAGCCGCGCGGACGTAAGCTCTCCACATGTCCCTATCCTGAGCTAATGTTTTCTAATCATCTCCTGTATAATTCACCACTCTCAAAATTTTGTTAATATAATTCTCTCACCTCGTTATTGGTCTATCCACTGGGAGATTTCTTTCTGGTTTTCCTACAGGGAGTTTGAATGCCCCTCTTTTATTCTCCATTCGTGCTACATATTCTGCCCATCGCAGTCTACAAGATTTAATAGTACTTATTGCATCTGACTTCCCATAAAGATAACGTTGCTCCTTCCTATGTAGTCTTTTTCTATTCACCTGTCTGTTTCTCTCTCTTTCGTCCAAAAAAAAAATCCTAAGAACTTTATTTTCAAATGCTCGTAAACTTTTCTTCTCCCTTAAAGTAAGAGTCCGTGCTTCACTCCCATATAATGAAAATGGGAGAATAACAGTTTTGCATATTTTCAGTTCAACGTTCTATGAGAGAAGGTGGGATGACAAGAGTCCCTGTAATGCTAAATAGCATGCATTTCCAGAATTGAGCCTATGGTTAATTACTTTCTGCACTTCAATTCTGTTTGTAATTTTTGTTACTACGAGGGCGGATCGGAAAGTAACGCACAATAATTTTTTTCTGCCTTGGTATTGCAGCTAGAATGTTGAAATTTCACAGAGATATAGTTTGAAGTTTTCACTACAGATGGTATTTTTTTCTCAGGTGCACCTATTGCGAGAGAAGCTTGAACTATGCAACAAAGATGGCGCGCATGCTACAGTCGTCCACCTGTGAGGAACAGAGAAGTGTTGTTCGATTTTTGTGGGCCAAAGGGCATAAACCCAGTGAAATTCACAGGGACATGCGTGGCGTGTATGGGGATGATTGTATGGACCTTAGCAATGTCTCCAGGTGGTGCACATTCTTCCAAGAGGGACGCGTGAACCTTAGTGATTCGCCACGCTCCGGCCGGCCGACAACAGCAGCTAATCCCGCAGAATGTCAGAGGCATTGAGGCGGCAATTCTGAACGACCGGCGTGTGCAACTGCGAGCCTTATCGCAGAAGTTCAACATTTCCTATGGTGCGGTGTACGATACTGTTCATGAAATTTGAAATTCCGTAAAGTTAGTGCTCGCTGGGTGCCTAAGAACCTGACAGACGACCACAAGGGCCAGCAAATGATGGCAAGCTTGGACCACTTAACGCGGTACACCGCACAAGGACATGACTTTCTGGAAGGAATCGTCACAGGTGATGAGTCGTGGGCGTACCACTACACGCCCGAAACAAAGCTAAATCAGCTAGAAAACTGTAACGCTAGACAATATCTCCTTAGGCTGGCTTTTCTAAACCTAGGTTCCCTATCTCAAATTGTTCAGTGGAGAATTGCCTCTGTTTATTTATGCATGCTCTTACAGTATCACCCTGTATTAAAATAATCTTATTCCAGTGCCGGTATTTATGGATTATGAGACGTTCAACTCTAAGGTATTAATAAGATGTTAGTCCATGCTGATGATGTAGTTTTATTCGACTATAGTAGGAGATACTCATATGGCTAACACAAACATTATCTTGATTAACACCAAGAAATAGAGCTGGAAGTAAACATCAATAGAACTAAATATATGGTCACACATAGAAATTTATTATATACTGAAAATAGAGAGTTAATGATAAATTAGGGAAATAAGAGAGGTGGTTGAATTTTAATACCTACTTCCCTCAAACCATATTTCCAACTAACTGGGCGCTTTCCCTCTGGTCTCCTACAAGTTTCTATGTCCATCTTTCGTACCCTATTCGTGCCACATGACCTGCCCATCGCATTCTGGAGACTTCACTCTTCTATGGTGATCTTGAAGAAGATTTCCGGGCTATAGGCCGTGGTCTCGAGGCTTGAAGTTCCCCGATGTTTCGTCAGATACTGCGTCTGGCATCCTCAAGGGTTGTCTCAAGACGACCCTTCAGAATGCCAGACGCAGTCTCAAGACAACCCTTGAGGATGCCAGACGCAGTCTCTGGCGAAACGTGGGAGAACTTCAAGCTTCGAGACCACGGGCCCGGAAATCATCTTCAAGATCATCATAGCAACTCCGGCCGTGAAAGCCTAAGTCAATACATTCACTGTTCTTATTATATCTGGTTTATTATAAAAAAATATGTAGCTCACTGTTATGTAGTGATCTCCTTTCGCCTGTCTGTTCATCTCTTTGTTCCAATTTTTTCCCCCAAAGAACTTTATTCTCAAATACTCATAAACTTTTCTCCTCTCTGAAAGTAAGAGTTGATGTTTCGCATCCATATAACATAACAACAGGGAGAATAACAGTTTTATATATTTTTAGTTTAACGTTTTTGAGAGAATTTGGGACGACACTAGTTCCTGTAATGCATAATAGCATGCATATCCATAATCATCAACAGTCACGGATTAAGCCCATGTGGCTTGTTCCGGTCTCATAGATTCTCATTCAAAAAGTTCAATCCATCTCTTTATCGGTCTACCAACATTCCTGTCTCCTTTTGGTTTGTAACTAAGTACAATTTTTGGTATGCGTTCATCTTTCATTCTTTGAACATGTTCTTTCCAGTTTTTCTAGAGTATTTTATTTTATCTAAAAGTTTAAAAATATTTAGCTCATTTCTAATATCTTCACTTCTTCTTTTATCTAGAAGTTTGCAGCCAGTTACTCTTCTCAGAAATCTCATTTCAGCTGTTTCTATAATCCATAATGCATTCCCTAAAGCGTCTTAAAATTTTTCTCCCTACAGCTCTTAAAAGAATTTTAATCCAAACCTTAGTGATGCCGCATTTTGACTACTGTGACGTTCTACTAACTGACATAAGTGACGGATTGTCGGACAAACTGCAGCGTGTCCATAATATGTGTATCAGATTCATATTTAATGTTCGAAAATACGATCACATTTCTCCATTATTCTACGAATTGTCATGGCTAGATCAAAAGAGAGAAGAAAATCGCACTGTCTAATTCTCTTATTTAAGACTCTTACTTTAAGGGAGGAAAGGAGATTACAAGTATTTGAGAATAAAGTACTTAGGAAAATTTTTGGACCAAAGACAGATGTAGAGACAGGTGAATGGAGAATACTTCATAACAATGAACTACATAATCTTTATAGGAAGCCAGATATAATAAGAACAGTTAAGTCTCGTAGACTGCGATGGGCAGGACATATTTCACGTATGGGGAATGAAATACTTGCATGGAAGCTTCTTGTAGGAAAGCCAGAGGGAAAACGCCCAGTTGGTAGACCAAGAATGAGGTGTGAGAATAACATTAAATATGATTTGAGGGAAGTAGATTATACAGGAAATGATTGGAAAGAATTAGCTCAGGATAGGGATGTATGGAGAGCTTATGTCCGCGCGGCCATGAACCTACGGGTTCGATAGTGCCAGTGAGTAAGTAAGTAAGTAAGTAAGATCCTACATACCTCGATTCCCAATTATTTATCTTCCCGCCTCCAGTATCTATCCTCAAACCATAATTTAAACACAAGATCACAACATAGTCTCTTGCTTAATATACCGCAACATAGGACATCACATCACTCCATGTCATATACCATCTTCACTTCTCGCAACTGGAATTTCCTACCACAAGAAATAAGGGGCTGCCGGACATTGGCATCTTTTAAAAGAAATATAAATGTACATTTGTTCTAACCTCGACTTCATTATTACCCAGTGTAAGGTATATATATTAATTGGTGTTTCTCGTATAATTTATCATATTTATATTATTATTATTATTATTTTTATCGTAAGTATTATTATTGTTATTATCCTATAAAATGTTGTTTGTACATGACATTTACATTGCTACATTTAATGTATCTTTAACTGTTTATAATTAGTATAGTGTATATCTATATTTGTCAAATATTTATTTGTATTTGGGCTGGTTTGGTGGAAGAGAAGGCCTTATGGCCTTAACTCTGCCAGTATAAATAAAGCATTATTATTATTATTATTATTAATCTTCTCTTTTAGTTAAAATAAAAAAAATACTATCATACAACAGTAAGGGGACCACCACAGCTTTTTAAAATTTTAGTTTTGTTTCATTCCTTGTATTTTTAAATATTCTCGTAATTGTGCCACATATATAATTAAATTTATTAAGTTTGTTAAAAATATCTTCATTTTTTAAAATAGGAGGTATCATAACCCAATTTAAAATGGTTCACTTGTTTAACAGGTTTCCCGTCCAGAATTAATTTAGCCCTTATTGAGCCAATTTTTAATTTCTTTATGCATCTCCTATAATATAATAATAATAATAATAATAATAATAATAATAATAATAATATAATACTTACTTACTTACTTACTCACTGGCACTATCGAACCCGTAGGTTCATGGCCGCGCGGACATAATCTCTCCATACACCCCTATCCTGAGCCAATTCTTTCCAATCATTCCCTGTATAATCTACTTCCCTCAAATCATAGTTAATGCTGTTCTCCCATCTCATTCTTGGTCTACCAACTGGGCGTTTTCTTTCTGGCTCTCCTACAAGAAGTTTCCATGCACGTCTTTCATTCCCCATACGCGCAACATGTCCTGCCCATCGCAGTCTATGAGACTTAACTGTTCTTATTATATCTGGCTTCCTATAAAGACCATGTAGTTCATTGTTATGTAGTCTTCTCCATTCACCTGTCTGTTCATCTCTCTTTGGTCCAAAAATTTTCCTAAGAACTTAATACTCAATTACTCGTAATCTCCTTTCCTCCCTTAAAGTAAGAGTCCATCTTTCGCACCCATATAATGTAACTGGTAGAATAATAGTTTTATATATTTTCAGCTTAACGTTTTTTGAAAGGAGTTGGGACATCAAAAGTCTCTGCAATGCATAATAGCACTTGAGCCTATGTTTAATTTCTTTGTTCATCTCATTCCTATTTGTGATTATTGTTCCTAGGTATTTGAATTCAGCCACTTCCTCAAAATTTCCCTCATTTGTCATTCGCTGTCCATTTCCATTATATATTGAATTTCTACGTGTGATATATATATAATAATAATAATAATAATAATAATAATAATAATAATAATAATAATAATAATAAGAATACTTTATTTATTCTGGCAGAGTTAAGGCCATAAGGCCCTCTCTTCCACTCAACCAGCACAAATACAAATAAATATTTGACAAATATAGTTATACACTATACTAATTATAAACAGTTAAATATACAATAAATGTAGCAAAGTAAATTTCATGTACAAACAACATTTTATAGGGTAGTAACAATAATGATTCGATAATAATAATAATAATAATAATAATAATAATAATAATAATAATAATCATAATAATAATAATAATAATAATAATAAGTACGAATGTGTCTAAATGGCTCAAAGAGTAGGGTGCGTGTAGGCAAACAGTTTTCAGACACTTTTGAAATCCAGAATGGGTTGAAGCAAGGAGATGCACTATCTCCTCTACTATTTAATTTTGTACTAGAGCATGCCATTAAATCTTTAGAGATTGAGGAAGGCTTACAACTGAATGGTATTAATAAGCTGTTAGTTTATGCTGATGATGTAGTACTACTGGCCGATAGCGAGGAGATACTAAAGGCCAACACGCACACACTATTGAGTAACACTAAGAAATTGGGACTGGAAGTAAATATCAGTAAAACTAAATATATGGTCACACGTAGAAATTCAGTATATAATGGAAATGGACAGCTAAGGACAAATGAGGGAAATTTTGAGGAAGTGGCTGAATTCAAATACCTAGGAACAATAATCCCAAATAGGAATGAGATGCACAAAGAAATTAAACATAGGCTCAATTCTGGAAATGCGTGCTATTATGCATTACAGAGACTTTTGATGTCCCAACTCCTTTCAAAAAACGTTAAGCTGAAAATATATAAAACTATTATTCTACCAGTTATATTATATGGGTGCGAAACATGGACTCTTACTTTAAGGGAGGAAAGGAGATTGCGAGTATTTGAGAATAAAGTTCTTAGGAAAATTTTTGGACCAAAGAGAGATGAACAGACAGGTGAATGGAGAAGACTACATAACAATGTACTACATGGTCTTTATAGGAAGCCAGATATAATAAGAACAGTTAAGTCTCGTAGACTGCGATGGGCAGGACATGTTGCGCGTATGGGGAATGAAAGACGTGCATGGAAACTTCTTGTAGGAAAGCCAGAAGGAAAACGTCCAGTTGGTAGACCAAGAATGAGGTGGGAGAACAACATTAACTATGATTTGAGGGAAGTAGATTATACAGGGAATGATTGGAAAGCATTAGCTCAGGATAGGGATGTATGGAGAGCTTATGTCCGCGCGGCCATGAACCTACGGGTTCGATAGTGCCAGTGAGTAAGTAAGTAAGTAAGTATAATAATAATAATAATAATAATAATAATAATAATAATAATAGTAATAATAATAATAATAATAATAATAATAATAATATAAATATGATAAATTATACGAGAAACACCAATTAATATATATACCTTACACTGGGTAATAATGAATTCGACGTTAGAGCAAATATAAATTTAGATTTCTTTTAAAAGATGCCAATGTCCGACAGCCCCTTATTTCTTGTGGTAGAGAATTCTAGTTGCGAGATGTGAAGATGGTATATGACATGGAGTGATGTGATGTCCTATGTTGCGGTATATTAAGCAAGAGATATTAACATAGAAATTTGAACCTGTATCTCTTAAAAGGAAATGTTGCATTTTATCTCCCTGCGTCTTTTAAAAACTCATCATTTAAAAATAAGATATAGCTGTTTATTGAACTAACATATTTCGGATGGGAGGAACTCGAGTAGGAAGACCGTCTATTTGCTTCATTAATATTATGTTTTATAATGGTACAGTGTGACTTGCCAAACAGACATGCATTACGTGAATTCCCAATGGCTGTTATGCTGACTTTTACGCGAACGTTTGCCAAGATATCGCGATAAAATGGTGCTTAGCTAATTTAAGAATACCTTCGCCACGTAACTGCTTATTCTGACACAATTATTCATCTAATAGGCCCACGCCTTTTAGTTTCTTTTTTTTTAACGTGCTAGTATTTTATTTTAAATCCTCTGACTACTACCTATATTTCGCACGTATTTAGACACTGAAGTTAAAGATTGAATTTTATTATACGTCAGGTGCGAGAAAGGAATTCTGCCAGACAGTTATTCTCACAGAATTTGAGATTGATATAAAAAGAAATTTTCTTTTCTCGGGTTTTTCTCACCTATAAGACAAATCTCAGGAAATTTCAAGGTCTAAATAGTCCCCGAACACCATCTGGTCAACATAAAAATTAAGGAATTCCCCTTTTTACGTATGAATCTTTGAGTGAATGGCGTGTCTTGTCTTAAATATTCGTGTTGTTTCGGAGATGGCCTTGGGACTAAGCTGATCACTCATCCGAGGAAGCCTTCCTTGTTCTTATATGGTCAAAAGAGCGTGTATATATCCAGAATTTAAACTCCTCTTCCGAAAGGTCCCTGTAAGGTCCAGGTGGTGTGAGACACGTGTAGAACTTACAAAGGGAGAGGTTAGACTAAGGAGAAGAAAGAAAATAACACCTAATTTAATGGCTCACTAAAACGGACATCATTGATTTTAATGAAACATAAAAATATTGTAATACTTTAAATGTCCTGTTACTAAATTTGTCCAGTGTTGTGGTCTCGGGGTAGAGTCGTTGCCTAGTACACAGCGGGCATGTTCGACCCGCGGTCGGGACAAGTTTTTTGGGTTATGGTTTTTTCGGAATTTTTCCTTACCTGTAAGACAAATCTCAGGAAACTTTAAAGCCTAAAAGGTCCCCGAACATCAGCTGGTAATCATTATCATATTCGACATATTTAGTCTGAATGACGTGTTTCGTTTTAATGTTGTGTTGTCTCGGAGGTGGCCCTGACATTGTGCTGATCCCTCTTTTGGGGAGGCCCTCCATGTTCTTGTGTGGTCAAAAATGTAAGTATGCGACTCATAGTTAGAATCCCTCTCACGACAGGTCGTGTCATTGTAAGGCTCGGGTGGCGTGTGACACTTAAAAGTACCTATAAAGTGAGAGGTTAAACTGAATGGAATATTAATAAATGTACATGGCAACAAGATATATCCTCTGAAATCCTCATACACTTGTGATTTACTATTCTTCATGTAATCTTGTAATTCCATGTTTCCCTTAACAGAGATTTAGGCGCTCTCCCCCTACAGGGAAGAATTTGAACCATACTAATTTAGTTACACTTATTTTCGTATAGATGTCATTTGAGTGGTCCGTGGTCAGCGTTCCGCCTCATACTGACATCTAGGAAACAAAGGTAGTACTAGGACGGGGACATTCGGTAAATTTTGCTTACAGGCCTTTTCATTCAGGCTTAAGGATCTTTTACGAGCCTGAAAATCTTTAGACTCGGGACCCACGGCTTAAAGTACCTCCCGGAGGACTTGCTCCTTTGATTTTTTTCCATCCTAAAAAGAATCCATCGACCCCGGCCGGGTACAGGGGTAAAAAAATCACCATTGTCTCATTTTTTTAAAGAAATTACTGTATTCAAATACCTAGGTACAATTGAATGGATCATTTCGAAAAGGGATCATCTACTAATTTTTATGAAATTACCTTGTTTTATTATCTCATGTTTACATACCTACTTCCTTCGTTTCCGCGTGAGAACAGATCAATTACACTATTCCTTTTACCACTTTCTGACTTTAATCAGTACCAATTTCAGATTCAATGCTTTATCCTGAACAAGTTGAATCAGTTTTCTCTCCTCTCCTGTAAAATTTATACAGCTCTAGATGTTCCCTTTTCGAAATGACTCATTCAATCATTACAAACATTAATTAAATGCGCAAATAAATTAAACACGCTCAATTCTGGAAATGCATGCTATTATGGATTACAAAGACTCTTGTCCCAACCTCTCTCAAAAGACCTTAAATTGAAAATATATAAAACTGTTATTGTCCCAGTTATATTGATTATATTAAATATATATTTTCTATCATTTATCTCTTTATTGATATTCAATTGATGTTCCCAAGCTTGTTAAGTTTGTAATATTCACATTTAGGGATGCATTTAATTCAAATACAAATAAGGTATATCTGGGAATTCATTATATAAGGTATCTATCGATATTTTCTTTTAAAATAGGAAATAATTTTCGTGCTACAGGGTATAGACAGATGTTTCCTTTGCTGTACAAATACATATTCGTAATTTTATTCAAATGATACATCAATTGGGCGAATTTAGAAAAAAAAACTGTGTATTAGTGAACAGAGCTATTGAGGCTATTTTCGTAAACAAAAAACCATTTTCGAAAAAAAATACAAACCTTTATCGATCCTACCAAGTAAACACTGAAAATGACCAATGAAAATAAAAATACTGTGTATTAGTGAACAGTGCTATTGAGCATATTTTCGTAAAAAAAAAAACATTTTCGAAAAAAAAAAATACAAACATTTATCGATCCTACCAAGTAAACACAGAAAATGACCAAAGAAAATAAAAATATAAAGCAAACACACATACACGTATGTATCGGCCAGTGGTTTAGAGGTTACGTTTCTTGTCTCTGGGCACATGTGTCGCGGGTACAAACCAGGTAGGAATCAATGGATGCTGAGGATGAAAAAATACAATGTACAAGTCCTCCGGGAGGGTCTTAAAATTCGTGAGTCCCGAGTCTCAAGATTTTCGGACTCGTAAAAAAAAACCTAAAATCTAAATTAGTGCCACAGCAAAATTTAACCGATCTCTCCCATCCATGTTATAGGCCTACTTTAGTTGCCTATTAATTGTCTCTTTGAAGCGATGTACTTACCACATGTCACTCGCTGACATCTGTAGGGAAATAAGCATAAATAAATTAGCTTGGTCAATGACCTCCCGTTAGGGAACATCTATGTCACAACGAAGGGATGTACAGGGGTACATATTGCCATATATATATATATATATATATATATATATATATATATAAAGTAAAGTGATCCCACAACAGGCCTCAGGAGGCCCTTGGGGTAGTAGGAGGTTAAGGCTCCCACTTTTTTTCTAGACAATCGGCACTTTATGTCAGCCGGGTTGTCAGCCCTGCGTGACGGCCGCCTTTACCCCAGAACAAGCATCTGGTACTCATTTCAGTTAGAGGCTGAGTCGACCCCAGGGCCATAGTGCCGCCAGATGGTTTGGGCCAGTTTAAAAATCCTGACCCCAACGGGGACTTGAACCATCGACCCTCCGGCTTGTAGCTCAGTGCCTTAACCACTACGCTACGGCGTGCCCCATATATATATATATATATATATATATATATATATATATATACACAAGCGTTACTGCAATAAAATAAATATTCTCTAAAAATTTGCTTAACTGTTATGTTAGCCACCAGATGTCAGTTGGAACAAATTTCCGCTACCTCTTTTGTGAATTGAGAATACTACATGTATAAGAAAATTGTATATTTGAATTGGAATTCTTGGGTAGCTCAGTTGGTTAGAGCGCTAAAGGTACAGACTTTAGAGACTCGAGTTCAAATCCCGACTCAAGCATTCATTTTTCTTTTCATATCATATATGTATATGCGCGTGTGTGTGTGTGTGTCTATCTGTCTATTAACGCTCTAGCGACAGATTTTTTTAATATTATATTGCTCACTAAGATACTGGTCAAAATTGGCATCGATAATTTTCACGGAGGATTTAAACGGAACATCAGTTTGATTTAGATGTATATGGACTAACGTTGGTTGATCAATTGTGTTCAATAAACTTTGAAGACCGACAACGATTTATGTCTTCTATCTATTTTCGGGGTTTTACAGCCGCTGCCTTCTTCCCTTGCCAAACCTCCAAAGCCTACGATCTTGGGCATCTTCAATGCTTAGCCCTCTTGTTTACATTACTGTCTTCATGTTTTCCCATGTTAACTTTGGTCTCCCTCTTTTCTTCTTTCTGGTCGGTTGCCATTGATATAGTTGCTTCGACCATCACTCATCTTCCGTTGTTAAAATATGTCCTAACCACTTTAATTCCTTCTCCTCAATTCTTTCAATTATGCTTTCTTCTGCTTCCATTATGTTTCTAATTTCCTTATTTGTGACATTGCGCAAGACAAATTTGATATGGAATTCATGATAAAAGGTTGAAAAACACATATGAATCATGGGGTCTCACCGTAAATTTACAAAAAAAAAACATTATTTGGCAATAAATAGCAATGAAAGAGATAATTTAATATTGGAAGAAGGGATTCAAATAAAGCAAGTGAAACAAACTAAATATTTGGGAATAATTATGGATAATATTGAAGGTATAGGCAAAGAGAACATAAACCATAGAATTGAATTGAGTAGCAAAATAATATCATCGTTAAATTGGATATGGTGGGATAAGCATATTTGGAAAGACACAAAAAATATATTGGTAAAACATTGGTGGAATATGTTGCAATGTATGGAAGTGTGGTATTGACAATCAATAAATACTACAAGAATAGACTACAAGAAAGCTTTAGAAATGGATTATTTACGCAGAAGTACCAGAAAGTCGAAATTAGAAAATGTCAAAAATGTATGTCTTCTCAGGGTTTATAAAAATATCTGATGATTTGTTTCCGTATTTACGAATATATATAGACAAGGTCTTCCATAAGTTATTTAATTACATTGTTAGTTAGTTATGATCTAGTATATATAACATTCCATTAAAGCAGCTTAACTATCACCTTATAGGTACTTTACGTGCCACTCGCTACTCGGACCTTACACTTACACGACCTGTCGGAAGAGGGTTTTTAAACTATGACTCACACACATACTTTTTTGACCAAGCAAAGACATTTAGGGCCTCCCCGAATGAGTGATCAGCAATGTCTGGGCCTCCTCCGAGACAACACAACACCGATACGAAACACAACATTCACAGACACATTCATACCAAACAGGGCGATAATGACAATGTTGATTATTATGGGAAGATGATCTTCGGGGACCGTTTGGACCTTAACGTTTCCTGAAATTTGTCTTACAGGTGAGGAAAGACCCCAAAAAATCTATCACACAGGGAACTTGTTCCGACCGGGGATCGAATTCGAGCCCACTGCGTATAAGGCAGCAACGTTACTCCGAGACCACAGCGATGGAATATATATCTTAATATATAAAAATATCGTGTCACGTTGTTTGTCCGCGATGGAATCCTAAACTACTGAATCGATTTTAATAAAATTTTGCACTCTGTGTGCAGTTTGATCCAACTTGAGATTTAGGGTAGTTTATAACTAAATTTATAGTCACATTATTTTTTTATTGCAAATTAATTGTTTATTATCTACATACAGTAACAATTATCTGTGAGTTCATTATTCTAACATGACGGTTGTATTATCTGTGAGTTCCATACGATTCTAACAGATGGCGGTGTAATTACTCTGTGAGTTCCATACAATTCTAACAGATGGCGGTGTAAGGTAATTGGTTTATTATTTAACAAAGAGAGATCCAGATGGCTGTGCTTTTTGTTGCAACCGCGAATTTAAATTGAATTACAAATATTGATTATTTCATAATTTAAGTGTGTTCAGCGTTTTGTTTTATTTCAATATTATTAATTTCGTGTGTAAGTATTAGTTTTTAAGTAATCTGGCTGAAAGACAGCAACTTAATTTAAATTTTTAACGTATACCTTAGCCACAGCAACGCGTGGCCGGGACTTCTAGTATATATATATATATATATATATATATAGTTGTACGTTATCTGTTTAAATGTGATATTTTTAATATTTGATATGCAGCAAGTTATGCCATTAACTTTTACAGGAAGTGAAATTAGATCTAATACTGACCCATATGGTACTCTGTACTCTATTGACTTCCATGAAGAGAAACGATTACCTACAATAACTCACTGACTCACTTTTTGGCGACCTGTGTGTAGGAATGAGTGATACCACTGGACCGAATTTCGAGATAAGTTTTGTAACTTAAATGTAGACAGTAAAACGTTTATAGTATGAGTGTCGAAAGCCGTGTCAAAATCCAACTAGAATTAGAACAATTAGTTTACACTGATGCGTAGCCTCACGAATGTCCAGTAAAGTTAAGTAATGCGGATCTGATATTATAACCAGCCTGTATTCTGTTCGGTAGGTGTCAAGCAGTTCGTGGCTATTGATATAGAATTTTTATATGATGTTACATTTTTATGCGATATAAAGATATCCATAAAATGAGTATCTCGAGTCATTATGTTATTATAGTTACACACTCCATGCTGCAAACTGCCGTAAGTTAGTGAACATAATGGATTTACTTTAAGTAGGAAAATGTTTAAATTTCAAATTATTCAAAATTTCTGGGAAAAGGCATACAGCATTTTTAACCCATGTTCTCTTTTATTCATAAGTATAGGCCCTACATATGAAATTATGGAAAATTTGTAAAATATCTTGTTCAACAAGAATATCTCTTCTTCTCTTCCATAGTAATTCTGCCCGAGGGCAGGTCTTTCACTGCAATCATAGCATTTTCATGCTATGCTTTGCAGCTTTGCTAGCGAATTATAGGTGTGGTAGCTTCCTGTTGCTTTCCACACCGGTGGAGGATGGCGATGATAATGATAAGGATGCTGATGATGGCCGGATGATTTCGGGGACCGTTGGGCCCTAAGCTTCCTGACATTTGTCTTAGAGGTGATGAAAAACCCCGAAAAACCTCACCCAGGAAGCTTGTCCCGACCGGGGAATGGAACCGGCACCGCTGCGTGACAAGGCAGCACACTACCTCTAGACCGCAGCGGTGGACAACATGAATATATTAAACGGAAATAGAAGAACCGGCAGTTTCCTGAAAAGTTCGATTCGCCATTGATCACATCTTTAATTTAAAACAAATAATTGAGAAAATCCACCTTCCAAAAACTAATTCACCTAATAGTTATTGATTTAGAGAAAGCTTACGGCAGTGTGCCCGTGATTAAATTAAGGGAAGTTTTGCGTACAGTAACAATAAATGAAACATTTTGCAGGCAATGAAGATCTATATGATTAATCTATCTCTAGAGTAAAAATGGGCAAACTATTACATGAGATTTTGAAGTTACTGAAGATTTAAAACGAGGATGTTGTTTATCTCCGATCTTATTCAAAATATATTTATAAATGCCTTAATACAGTGGAAAAACAAATGTTCGCCTTTCAGAATAAATGTAGAAGAATGTACGATTTATTCGTTGCTATTTGCTGATGATCAGTTATTGATGGCAGAAGTTTACGAAGATTTAGAGTGTATGAAAAGAAAACTGAAGGAGAAATACGAAACATGTGGATTAATGATAAATTTGGACAAAACGAAGTATATGGTAATAGGAGATAAATCAAAAGATCTGGTCTTAGAAGACGGACATAGAAAAATAAATCATGTGAAATTAGTGCAGGTGGAAATCATAATCGCTGAAATTAATGAGAGGATAAATAGGCAAATATGCTATATGAAAACTGAATGCCCTTTATGGGATCAGTATATAAGTTCCAAAAATATTAAACACAACAATAAGGAGTACAATGACATGCGTTGCAGAAACTTGGAAATTAAAAACCTAGAATAATGAGTAAATTAAATTTTGGAGAAATGGAATTTTGGAGGCGTTCAGCTGGAATTCATATAAGCGATAAAAAAATAAATAGTGTGATTAAACAAAATATGAATGTTCAAACTTCAAATGTGGATATCATAAAAAGCAAACAATTAAAATGATATGGCCATGTAAAAAGAATGACAAAAGACATTCCCAACAAGAATACTAAGATGGATGCCATTTGGTAGAAGAAGAAGAATAAGAAGAAGACTGTAAAAATAATGTCGATTGATTGTGTTTTGAGCAGCAAGATGGAAAATGGATTGGACGATGGAGATTAGAATGGTAGAGAAATGTGGAGGAGAATGACAGGAAATTAATTGGGGGGAGGGAGATATTGTGAAACATTGTGAAACCTGCTAAATAAATAAATAAATAAATAAATAAATAAATAAATAAATAAATAAATAAATAAATAAATAAATGTATATTATATATACGGCGTCTTCATTATTTTGGGTCAAAACTAGATATATGGTAGAGGACACCAAACTGAATATTTTAATAAAGGAACTTATGTTCAGAAATTAATAGTTCATGTTTTATTTTTAAAAAAACGTACATTTCATAACAAGGAACCAAAAGGTCGGAAATTCATAGTTTGTGTGAGCAACTATAATTTTCAAGAGAACCAAGTTAATGATAACGATGTCTGGTGGCGCTAGCTACCTAGCACGACAACGAAACAACTGCCCGGCGTTTGGTGTCCGCGAGAGGATGTGGCTGGAACTGGACGGGGCGCCTTCTCTCTTCGATGTTGAGGTCCGTCAGCCCCTTGATCATATATTCCTTAATCGGTGGATTGGAAGGGAAGATCCTGTCCCATGGCTACCGCGTTCGTAGGATCTCAACTACTATGGATTTTTTTTGCTGGGGCCACTTGAAGTCGTTGGGTCAAATCTCAACCCCAGTAGACACTGACGACGAGTAGTTGATGGTAGGTAGGATCCTAGCTTGCTAGTTCGCGGTGTACAACAGGAGAGGGAAATGATTTGAGAAGACTTCGACAACATTTTCTGCGATGGTGTCAGGTCGGACAGGGAGAGTGTTGGGCGCAAATGTGCAAACAACTGCTGCTGTGAACTGATAAGAGGTTACTATTGTTGTATTATATTCTGGTAATAGGGACTATTTTGTTATGGGATATACTTTTTTTGCAACAAATAATATTAATTCTATATGTACGTTTATTTTTAAATAATACATGAACTATGCATTTCCAGCCATTAGGTTTCCTATATCAGTATGATCAATTTGGCCCCCTCTACATATATCCAATTTTGACCAAAAACGTTGAAGACGTATATATATAAAATATGTCTGGTATATTTTTATAAAAAAGTGAGGAGTAATCTCTAAGATCAGCATTTTGCCATGGACAAAATTCAATTTAATTACAAAGCCACTTTAACGCAAGTTTGTAGTGATTAAAAGATGTTCTCAAGCCAAGTAAGTGACGTATGTACATGGAGTAATCTGAGAAGAAGGCACACACAGAGAAAGTCAGTTTTGGTACAAGGTGGGTAAGAAATGCTTTGAAAATGAGCTCCTCATATGTACGTAATGTATGTATCTATGCATTTATCCACGTATATATACACACTAGCTGATTGCCTGGTGTCGTCCGGGTATTATTTATCTCCCAAACTTCTTAGCACAATTCAGCTTAGCTACTCCGAAAACTATACATTCGACATTATTCTCGGGCAATTTGGACATTTTTTATTCACCCCTTCTCAGCCCTCCTCCCATGCAGATGGATATGGACTTAAACGGAACCGGAAATGCCATTGCCAACTTAGAGACCGCGAATACCATGAATTTTGACACTGATATCGGTCATCTTGGACAATTTATTATTCACCTCATCTTACCCCCTCACCTCTTAGTGGCGCCAGGGATCAAATTTGGTTCAAATGTTACCGGGACTACCACCAACGGGCTTAGAGACCTGCGAAAAGAACGAATTCTAACTAATAAAAATCTTTATAGATTATTTTAACTCATCCTCATTTAGGGGTACTATGGGTCTTTTCCCTTGTGAAACTTGTTTTTATATTGTAAGTTACATGCGTATCGAGTTTGGTTAAAATTACTCTAGGTGTTCTGTAGTTATTCCGGAACATGTATGACGTTTTTGAAAATGTTTCTATTTAAATTCCTCTCCCATTCCCCTAAGTAAAGTAAAGTAAATTAATCCCACTATAGGCGTCAGGAGGCCCTTGGGGTAGTAGGAGGTTAAGGCTCCCACTTTTTTCTGGACAATGGGCACTTGATGTCAGCCGGGTTGTCAGCCCTGTGTGACGGCCGCCTTTAACCCAGAACAAGTGTCTGGTACTCATTTCCGTTACAGGCTGTGTCGACCCCAGGGCCATAGTGCCGCCAGAATGGTCAGTTTAAAAATCCTGACCCCACCGGGACTTGAACCCTCGACCTTCCGGCTTGTAGCGCAGTGCCTCAACCACTACGCTACGGCGTGCCCCCTCCCATTCCCCTAGGGGTATAAAGGGTCAGTTAACCGCTATAGCCACCTTTCCAGACTGTAATTAACATGTACCAAATTTTGTTGTAATTGCTCCAGGAATTTGACACATACACACACACACACACACACACCACACACACACACACATATACATGAATTCAACCATATCTCTCGTAAACACATTTAAGGTCAGTGTCCCATGTATAAATTTTGCACTTCCAGAATAAAATTAAATACACATGTTTAAATATAATTCAACATCAATGCTAAATGATCCTATGCTTTCAGGTAAATTCACTAGTTATGTCTATTAAGGTATTTAAATAATTACGTTTTTATCTGATATGTCTCATTTATTATTTAGAGTCAAGTGCCAGAAACTGAAGATTGTACAAAATTATCACGCTGTTTGCAATTAATACAATTAAGTTTAATTTGTATTGGTTTATCTTAATTAAACGTTTGGTTATTAGAGAGAAAATATGCCCACACAAAACAATTGAAATAACAATTGTAGACTGATTAATTTGTAGCAATTATGTGAATTTACAGTGGATTTGCCGCTTTAACAAATTAGTGTTCAACATTCCTGAAGAGTAATAATTCTTCGAAGTGTCTGGCAAACAGACAAGTTTTTGTAGGTGTCTTATTTTTACTACATCTTGAAGGCCCATGAGAGAGTGTAACATACAGTCTCCTTTCTTTGCCAGCTAGGAATAAACGCTTAGAGAATAAGTTTTGTAACTTCCGCCCGACAAATTTATCACGTCGTTAACACAACATATTCCGCAACACTGGCTTACATCTTTCGTATTATATTTTACAACGAAAAGTAAACACGTACAGTACTGGTAATCTGTTTTTCTAAATTGACCGTACAGAAGCTCTTATTGTTATCAACTTTACAATACATAATATCGTTTAACACACTCTGTGTATTGTTACACCGAGGGACAGGTGCGCATAAAACTTGGCAGAACTCCTAAAAGAGAAAATGTGCTGAGACTAACATCAAGAGTGGTACTAAACAAGACAGGTGAACTTCCATCAACATTTTCTAGTTCTAACACGTCGGATATCTAGGGCTGTTCCTCTCTGTTCAGGACGTCGCTAGAGGGGTGAAGGAGAATGCTCCAGCACCCCTTATTTTGATTTCGCATAAAAGTCAAAGTTGAACTGCCCTGCGACGTTCATGAACAGGTGGTGAGCAGCTCTTCGGCCCATTGATAGTGGACCCCGGGTTCCAAGACATGTAGGTAGTCCATTTGCCCCGGTAAAATTTGGATTTATTAATATGATTTAGCTATGTGCTATGGATTTATGGATATATATGAAAGAAAATAAATAGGATTGGCCACTGACTAAGAAGAAACTGCCTGCTGACGGATGTCCTAGAAGGAATGGTCAACGGAAAGAAAGTTAGAGGCAGAAAAATACTTCAGATGATAGACAATATTAAAATAAATGGTTTGTAAGCGGATACAAAAAGGATAGCTGGGTTAAGGAAAGAGTGGAGAATGCTGAGTTTGCAGTGAGAGACCTGCTCTTGGGCAGAACACTACGTATGTATGATCGACGGCTGTAACGTATGACAGAAAGTACCGTGCTCGGCTCCGTTAATATTATTTTTATTGTTATTTATGTTCGATATTGTATTTTTAGCGATTTTATTTTAATAGGTGAGCAGCTGCGTTTTATTAATTAGCTAGTTTAAGGTATCTTGTGTGTGGATTAGTGAAGGATGGTGACCTATCCATCAACCGATATAATTAATGTGTATAACGAATAATTGTGTACCGGTTATTAATAATAATGTTATTTTTAATTGTTAGTAATTTGTTTTAATGCTTTATATTTATTTTATAACACAACCTCCCGCACCCCTAAATTTCAGAACCATTTTTCTGTACAAAATTAACCTTACGGTCGTTATGTATCAGTTGCAGGAGTATCATATACGGTATCGCCAAAACATCTATTGGTTTGTCACCGCTAAGATTGGAAAATGCGCATCCATTTTCAAATGTCGGCCGCCTTCTGAAGATTTTCCGACAATACAATTTGAGAGTTTGTTATTAAAGTAGGGAATATACCTTCATTTGTCATAAACCGTGTTGAATTGCATTTGAATTTGGATTTTTGTAGATAATGTTTCTACATTAATTTTGAGGAATTCAATTTACTGTTGGCCGAGATGAAGCTAATTCGCAGAACAATAGAACAGTATGAGAAGGAGAACATGCCACTATAAATGGCATTTTCAGATTTGTTGCCTTTTTTGATAACTAAAAAAAATAATTTCATGAGATGCACAGACTTGCTATGATTTCTGTCGTAACACTAGCATCGAGTGTGGATCATGAGTGTATTTTTTTCTTATCTGCTCGGGGTGAAAACTTAACTTGCGTAATAGAATGGCCCATGAAAGCCTGAGAAACCTAGCTGTTATAGCCATAGGATAGGGCATCGCCAAGACGCCAAATATGGAGGAAACCATCAATAAATTTGATGATGTACATGGCAACCAACGCATAGCTTAGCACTAGGAGAGAGAACTTTGTTATGCCGTTATATTTCATTGGACTATATTTTCGCTGTTTTACCAGCATCTCATATTTCTGTCCTTGCTCCCCTTCCACACCGCCAGTTCTCAGATTCTACCGACACCACTGATACTATTCCAGCCTTCAATTCACGTAACCTCCCAGTTACTATTCACGGTGTTTACTAGTGGCATTTATTTCTTAAGTTTGTGAATAGTCTGAGCATTAGTGCTTGATTAGATAGAGTTTAAGCTATGGAACCTTAAATTCCAGGTATTGTATCTGTTATACGACACAACGGAACGCTAACTTCCAGTCATAACAGCACTGTTGTTGCGTCTTACTGACCATGTATAGCCAGGAACAAATAGCAAATGAAGCACTTTCCCCGCTTACTTAAGATAATAGCTGCAGTCTCTCCGTCGCACAGACTGACGTGAAGCGAGTGTACGCAGGATGGACACGGTATTAGTTCGCAAATCATCCACAAACGAAGCAGGCCAATGTTCCGCTGTGTCAGATAGTACTGATATTCTAGGAGTGATCAAGATATGTTTAACATCTTGAGAACAATGTAAACTGGCTATATATATAAACTTACAATTAAAATATTGCATTTATGTGCTTTTTTTAACACGAGTCCTCTTACTAATGTCCCAAAGTAGTCCAAGATTCCCTTCTTGTTTTTTTCTTCCTAATCGGTGGTTATATTATTCGGTAAAGATTCAAGGTATATGTTTTCTTGCTACTGATATTTGCTACTGCCTTTCCTAGAACGAGGGTTTACAAATATGGTTAAGGAAAATAACAATCAAATCAGGTCTATACCTTCAATATCTTTATTTATTACATACTACGAGCTCAAACACGATTTTTTCAAGAGAAGAGAACCCGTTGACAAAATGAGAAAATCTGAAAACCAATAAGGCTACATAGTCAAAAAAAATGCATATATTCACCGAAGAACCAAATCCAATATAAAACATTTTAATGATTTTGAAACACGTATTGTCCCATTTTGAGTCATAGCATTAGCCTCGGATGTTATAGGCATGCCGAGATGTGAAAATTTTGAAAACAAAAATGGCTGGAAGTTTCACTTCTCGGTTCTGGTGGTGTACCTTGTCTCTAGTACCCAGGGTCACGGGTTCAAACCTGGCCAGGGTCAATGGATTTTTAGAATGAAAAAATCCAAGGTACAAGTCCTCCAGGAGGGATTTTTATCTGTGGCTCCCGAGTCTGAAGATTTTCGGGGTCGAAAAAGAACCTCAGGTCTGAATAAAAATGTATCTGGGCAAAATTTAACCGACGTTCATCCAAGTAATAACTTAGTTTCCTACTAGACAGCTCCTCGTGGCGATGCACTAACCACGTGTTTTTCGTCGACATATGTAGGGAAATAAGTGTAAATAAATTGTCTATTTAAGAAACTTCCCACTAGAGGAGCATCCATGTCCCAAGCGGACGAACGGGATCAATAAATCAAACATAAGCTTCAGTTAAATCTGTGCTACATAAAAAAAAATGTGATAGTCCGGAGATTATATTTGAAACGAGTTCTGAGAGAACAAAACGACAGAAAACAAAACATTTGAGAGATCCACACCAACTTCTGTTTTATCTTACGCCACACCCGAAGGCATCCAAAACTCTGAAGGAGATGACACTGACCCCGAAACGTGCTCAGAAAGAGGGTCTACAAATAGACATTGGAACGAACACAGTTCTTGTCTGGTGAAGATGCTCTGGCCGTTCTAATGGAGGCTAAATTATCTACACATCAAAATGACGTTATAAGGGCACGTGCTCCTGAACATTTTCCCTCGTACAAAACTGTTCAAGCTGCAAGAAAACTTTATTATCCCAAGATATACAAGAAACTGAAAGCTACTCTCTTGTCCCTTTACAAGCTTTGTTTGTGAACGCAGTCGAGCTCCTGTTCCTTACAATGTAACCTGTTATCGAGTCTTCATTTTTTAAATTTATTTTAAATTCTGATCCTGTTCTTACCACAAAGCTTAATTTATAAAAGAAAAAATTAAACTCTTCCAAAAGGAGCACGAGAACTATTGATTCTCCCTGCTGTACATTCAACTTGTTCACTTCATTATGTTAATGATGATGACTATACAGAAAATGAAGATTATAATTCGTATACCGATTATGACGATGGAGATGATTTTATTTAAAGTGGAGTTTGTTTTTGTTTATCAATTTTAAATTTGCAAGATTTCTTCTTATTCCTTCATGGTTTAGGCGGAATTGCCTCTCCCGGCCATATTTCATCTCTGTCTTGGTCGCCCAGGATCTCTCCTTCCTTTGAATTATATCTATCCATCCATAGTAATTCTGCCCGAGGGTAGGTCTTTCACTGCAATCATGCTATGCTTTGGAGCTCTACTAGGAAATTATAGGTGTGGTAGCTTCCCGTTACTTTCCACACCGGTGAACGATGATGATGATAGTGATTAGGATGATGATGATGATGATGGCCGGATGATTTTCGGGGACCATTGGGCCCTAAGCTTCTTGACATTTGTCTTACAGGTGATGAAAAACACCGGAAAACCCTCAGCCAGGAGCCTGTTCCGACCAGGAATCGAACCCGGGCCCTCTGCGTGACAAGGCAATACGCTACCTCCAGACCACAGGTGAACTTGATTTATATGACAGAATTATTTTCGGTATTCTTATATCGTTCATCGGCCGCGGTGGACTAGTGGTTATGCTCTTTTCATCTGGTCCCGAGGGTCGCGGGTTCAAACCCGGCTGGGATCGATGCATTTTTTAGGATGGAAAAATCCAAGGAGCAAGTCCTCCGGGAAGGACTTCAAGCCGTGGGTCCCGAGTCTGAAGATTTTCAGGCTCGTAAAAGATCCTTAAGCAAAAATACCGAATGTTCCCGTTTTAGTTATACCTTGGTTTTCTAGATGTCAGTATGAGGCGGAACGCTGACCACGGGCCACTCCGATGACATCTATACGAAAACAAGTGTAAGTAAATTAGTATGGTTCAATTACTTCCCCGTAGGGGGAGAGCGCCTAAATCTCGTTGAGGGAAACAAGGGCTTACAAGATACAAGAAGAAGAAGACTTCCATCGTCCATTCTTTCCAAATGTTCTTCCACTTATGTCTGTATTCATCTATTTTTATTTAATGCAAATATATTTAATTTATTTCTAATTTCAATTTTTTTATCTTATCTATTTTCGTATATCCAAATAATTTCTGACGCCTGAAATACGGCTATATTCCTTTTACTTATTGTCCAGGGTTTGCTGTCATATGTTAAAGCTGGCACTGCCGTTGCTTTATGGAACTTTCTTTTAATGTTTAATCGAGTTGTTTTCAGTGTTCTTTTAAATTTTCCACATATCACTTGACATATATTTAATTTTTGGACGATAATATGTAATTGTAAATAGATATGATGGGCCACCTAAGAGTGCGCTCCTTAAAAAATTAAGATATAATTTACAATTTATTTTCAATGAGTAAATTATATAATATTAAAATGGGTACCTGATTATCAGTCGTCCTCAACTATATTAAATTTCTGTTTAACAAACTTCGTTAAATGGTTAAAACTATAAAGAACGTTTAGAATCATGATCCATCTTCTGCACAATATTTGGTAGAAGTATTGAGTAAATTATAATTTTCAACCATGTGCTTTGGACAATCCTTGCAGTCATCAACACAACTGTCAATCATTTAACAACATTTTTATGCGCTTTTTAAATTTGTCAGCCTCGTACTCTTAGATGGTCTCCCTTGTACATGATATTGTATAAATAAATATTCCTAAGTGATTGAAAAAGACAATTAAACGTCAAAATTCGATCAATTGTAATATAATTAGTAAGCTCTATTGCCCGAATATCACAAGAGAACTCTTTAAATCACTTCATTCTCCTACAAATCAATAGACTTCAAATTTGGGAATTTCACAATTTTTCAGGATTAAATTACCTTTAAATTGACATAATACATGATGAGTTACAAGCAGTAACTGAATTAATTAAAGAAATAGAGGCGTCTTGCCTCACTGTGCGTCTTTCTCTGATCATCCACTATTAAAAAATCGACATATCAACTCATTTTTTAGAATCAATGTACTAAAACGCTAAGTAAAATGAGATAAAATAGCAAAACAAAATTTAGAGTTCTGTAACGCAAAAGAAAACTTGTAAATTTTTATCAGAAAAGTCAATAGTTTCAGAAAAAATAATATTCATGTAAATAATATGTACACTGTATAAAATAAAAAACACAAATTTAAAGCCTATTCTATTAAAACTGTTTAACCTCTCGCCTTATATATACATTTACGTGGCACAAACTATCCGGGCCTAAAAATGAGACGAATTGTTACGCGAGGTGTTTTAAACATGATTCACATACATATTTTTTGACCAACGACGACATAGAAAGCCTCCTTTAGTGAGTGATCAGCTCAATGTCAAGGCCTTCTCCGAGACAACACAACATTAAGACGAAACATACCATCACACACACACACACACACACACACACACACACTCGTACTAAACATTGGCTAATTTGATAATGATTAATATTAGGTATAGAAATTCACAAGGAACGAAAATTAATAAGTCGCTCTAGCGGTCGCAATTTTCAATGTTTCACAACGAAACTCAGTATAGGCCTATGCATTAAAATAAACCGAGATAGGTATAGTACAAAACTCAGTGAAATCCGACAATTGAAAGTGGGGGTTTACCTGAAACCCGAAATTAAAAAATTGACTCTAGCAACCATGTTCGGTTCGTCGTATTGTATAACTTTTTGTATACAGATTTTCGGGTACGGCGAGTGTTTAGTTGCTGTTGCGCTCTAAAACCACTAGGTATGGGAGTTTACCTGACACAAATATTTAAAAATAATATTTCATTTATTTAGGCGTAGCATCGTACGCCGGACATTAGCTTGTATAATATATTCTACAGTCAAATTTAACCCAGGAAGTTACTGTGTGTTTGGAATAGGGAACTGGGTTGCCATTTTAACAGTACTTTCTTGAGAGAAATCCTTATATAAAACTGAAGATTGCAACACAGCAGGTACATAGTTGTAAGTTGTAGCCGTCAAAGCCATTTCCTCTTAAAGAAAAAAGAACAGTTACCACTTGTCACTGAGCTCGTGCGGATCTGTACTATCCTGTGTGAAAGTGTCGACTCTCATATTTACTATAAAACTAGTTTGCATGCCGTAAAAGAAAAACTATGTTTTTAAATGTATAGTACATAAATTTGGAAAAAGTACTGCTAACCTTGCCCCTGCACCCCTCCCTAAACTAACAAATACTTATTATGAGTTTGACAACCTCTACCCTCTGTACGTAGGGGGACACTGGCGTAGCCCATAAGGTCTGTTGCAGCTTCCTGGGTTGAATTAGAGTGTAGGTATCATATAAGACGGCTGACGTATTTACCAGACCTAGGTGAGGATGTGGAGAAATGTAGTTCGATGGTGAGCAATGTTAGCATTTTTATACAGGAATACATAGTTTATATTAAGAAACTGGAGTTTCAGCACATCCACTTTCAAATTTAAGAGATTAGTGCATTTACTGGTATTCGGATCCTAATTCCACAGAACAAAAAGTAAAATTTTCAGAGGTTATTCAGAGATGTTGTTGTATTCTACCAGTTATATTATATGGGTGCGAAACATGGACTCTTACTTTAAGGGAGGAAGGGAGATTACGAGTATTTGAGAATAAAGTTCTTAGGAAAATTTTTGGACCAAAGAGAGATGAACAGACAGGTGAATGGAGAAGACTACATAACAATGAACTACATGGTCTTTATAGGAAGCCAGATATAATAAGAACAGTTAAGTCTCGTAGACTGCGATGGGCAGGACATGTTGCACGTATGGGGAATGAAAGACGTGCATGGAAACTTCTTGTAGGAAAGCCAGAAGGAAAACGCCCAGTTGGTAGACCAAGAATGAGGTGGGAGAACAACATTAACTATGATTTGAGGGAAGTAGATTATACAGGGAATGATTGGAAAGCATTAGCTCAGGATAGGGATGTATGGAGAGCTTATGTCCGCGCGGCCATTAACCTACGGGTTCGATAGTGCCAGTGAGTAAGTAAGTAAGTAAGTATTCAGAGATGTTGACCGAGCATTTTGATGTAAGGACATCATAGAAACCCTTCTTTCAGCATTGAGTCTGGAATTGGGTCCTAGTCTGAATTGTGACGATAGCTCAACAGGTTCTTGATACGATAAGCAAAAATACGGTTAAGAAAACGAACTAATTTGATGCACTACGTGACACTACAGTAAGTACTGTCATCCACTGTACAATAACAGCAACCCTCTGGGTTGACCTTGGTTTTTTATACTGCTCTGCCACAAATTTAATTTAATTTATTCCGCACTTTAATGCAATTAATTTCATGTTGTGTTTGCTAGACATTTACAATGTATTTTAGGCCGTTTTAAGAGGATTTTAATATATTATATAAATATTTAAAGAAGATAGACAAATAAACGGGAGAAGAACATGAGGAAGATTAACCAAGTGATGGATAGACAGTGGATGCACATTCAATACGTCTTCCTCCGAGGAGTAATTTTGGAAATAAACAGGATGAAAATCCTACAAATTATGAATAAGAAGAAGATGATATAAATATTATCATAGGCAATGTTCTATAACAAGACAGCTTCATGAATGAAAAATGCATACGCACCAGGGATCAGAAAAAAACAAGAACATGAATATTATAAAAAAAACTATGAAAAATTCTTAATTGTTTACTGGTTCAGTTTTCTTCAAACAGCTGTTCAAAATGTCGTCCACCATGATCACGATATGGCGCAAAATATATTGTCACATAAGCTCCAGTTTGAAGATTGGAAAAGGATATCAGTTCCAAAAATGAAACAAATTATTTGTAAACATACACAATGATATTTATGTTAAAAAACAAAATAAATATAATTACTGGGTAATGATACACAGGAGCTCACAGATAACTTATATCAAAACACTTGTAAAAATCCTCAACAACATCAGAAAATTTGTCAATAGAATTATTTTTCAATCTGTATATGTTGTCGAATATAGGTATCCCTAGTCATCTGCTGGCACGTGTGAAACTTATTTGTTCAAGAGATGGCACCAGATAATTTTTATAAGCTTCTTTTTTTTTTTTTTTCATAATATAGTAACAAACTTATGTCATAAACAAAGTAAAATGTATTATTGGAAGTTTACAGCTATAAATCTTAATCCGCATTCAATTCTTATGTCAAACTGGTTCGATTCCCCGTCGGGACAAACTCCTGGGGTGAGGTTTTTTAGGGGTTTATCCTCACCTGTAAGACAAATGTGAGAAAGCTTAGGCCCAACGGATCCCGAAAATCTCCCGGCCATCATCATCCTTCTCATTGTCATCATCATCCTTCACCTGTATGGAAAGCAACGGGAAGCTACCACACCTATAATTCCCTAATAAAGCTGCAAAGCATAGCATGAAAATGCTGTGATTGCAGTGAAGAACCTGCCTTCAGGCAGAATTACTATAGAAATGTCAAACTATATTTTTATGTATGTGCTAGAATTTCAGATTTTAGAATTTACAAAGAAAACCTTATTCCACTTATATGCTCCTCATAATATACATGAACTCGATTATTAAAGAATGGAGACTACAACCACATGCCAGTATACCACTTAATCTAATATCCATCCATAGAAATTCTGCCCGAAGGCAGATCCTTCACTGCAATCATAGCATTTTCATGCTATGCTTGCAGCTTTACTAGGGAATTGTAATCTAATATTTGTTTGTTTGGTCGTACTTTATGCGCGGCCATACCGTTGATCCGATTGTGATGGGAATTTTTGCAAAATGTTCAGGAGATTCCCGGGATGAACATAGGCTATAAGAGAGTTGTGATACTCAACTCCTACACCCTTAAAAATCGCCCTTTGTAGTGGAAAACGTGAAAAAAGTAGCTTTTTGGACGCTTAAATGGCTTACGCTGCCTAAACCATAACAAATACACAAAATTAATGTACACAGAATTGAATATCTCAAAAAGCTCTACAAAAAAGTCCGCGACAGCATATGTTTATCTCTTACGGATAACTCACAATAACCATTTTTGTCTTTCATTGATGCCAAGAAGATCGAGACAAGTATGTAGATTCCTGTGCAAGCATAGCAGCACATGGCGGGTATTCTTTTACGGATAACTCACAATAACGAATTTTGTCTTTTAGTTCATTTATGTCAAGAAGATCGAGATAAGTAGATTCCCGGGCAACACCGGGTAATCAGCACGGGGAATCTTAAAATAATTACGATATACATTTATAATTATTTTTCATTTTACTTATTCAACTAATCATAAGAAGTACATTAATTTTTGTCTTTCAGCTCATTTATGCCAAGAAGATCGGGATGAGTAGATTCCCGGTCAACGCCGGGTAAACAGTACGGGGTATCTAAAAATAATTACGATATAAATTTTCCGTTCACTTATTTAACTAAACATAAAACACATTAATTTTCGTATTTCAGCTCATTTATGTCAAGAAGATCGGGATAAGTAGATCCCCGGGCTACGCCGGGTAATCAGCACGGGGTATCTAAAAATATAAATTATAATTATTTTTTTCCTTTTACTTATTTAACTAAACATAAAAGCACATTAATTTTCATTTATTTAGGCGTAGCAGCGCACGCCGGTTATTAGCTAAAGTAAAGTCATCCCACAACAGGCCTGGAGACCCTTGGGGTAGTAGGAGGTTAGGGCTCCCACTTTTTCTAGACAATCGGCACTTTATGCCAGCCGGGTTGTCAGCCCTGCGTGACGGCCGCCTTTACCCCCAGAACAAGCGTCTGGTACTCATTTCCGTTAGAGGCTGAGTCGACCCCAGGGCCATAGTGCCGCCAGAAGGTTTGGGTCAGTTTAAAAATCCTGACCCCAACGGGGCTTGAACCCTCGACCCTCCGGCTTGTAGCTCAGTGCCTTAACCACTACGCTACGGCGTGCCCCCCACTATATAATGTAGACACACTATTATATGCAGATGACATTGTGTTTATAGCGAATTCAGAAGATTACCTACGACGCTCAGTCCACTCTTTTTACCAAATTACAATAAACTAAAACATGGAAATCTCAACAGAAACATCAGAAGTCATGGCTTTCCTAGGAAAAGACCCAGTTCGCAGTAAAATTATTATTAATAATAAAATATTAAAACAAACTAACACATTTAACTACCTCAGATACCAAGTTACATACGAAGAGGACAAAGATTTTAGTCAAAAGACTATACAATTTAACAGTGTAACAGGAATTATAAATACTATTTTCAAGCCAAACACATTACAGCAACACACACGTACTAGAATTTATAAAACACTGGCCAGGCTCATATTATGTTACGGCAGTGAGGCCTGGAACATTCGCAGTGTAGATGAACAAAGACTAACTGCGGCAGAAATGAAATTTATGAGACGTACTGCAGGTTACTCAAGAACAGACCATAAAAGGAATTCTGAGATTCTCAAAGTATTACAAACAGAATCAATCATGGAATATGTACAAAAATATAGAAACAACTGGAAATCTCACGTAAGAAAAATGAGCAGTACAAGAATATCACGTCAAATCTTAAATTACCAGCCACCAGGCTAGAGATCATTGGGCAGACCCTTCAAACGTTGGATTGAGACGTAACAGACCGCTAGGTCCATCACATGAGAGGAAGAGGAAGAAGAAGAAGAATAACCTTATTCCAACTGGGATAAGTGCTTAATCTACCGTTCTCTTCAATTCTCTTCTGCGTGCGCATAGCGAAATTATGTCTTATTTACGGAAGCTGCTTAGTGAGTCTCAGTCGGTAATTTTTATGAGTAATAAACTGTTTATAAAATGAAATGGCTCTTTGCCAGCCAGTCAAATACTAAAGTTTTAACATGCCAATAACTGTTTGACACACTAAGTGTTTCAGTGCCGTAATGAAGTTATAAATTGCGTGAAATTACGCATGAAATGACGATTAATCCTTTTTACATCAGAGATTTTGTGCTTTATGCTACAAGGACGGTTATTCATGAGAGAAATAAACTACCTGCACAAAAACAATTTATAGCTCATCAAGTTCTTAATGTGCAATAAAAAGGTTGGCTTTGATACGCGTCAAGGCGTCTGCGACATTTGATGATGAAATGCAATTGAATGACAAAAATAACCAGTTGCGAATTTATGAAAGTAGGCCAATACAATTTGTCGAATAATCTATTCATCCATCCATAGTAATTCTGCCCGAGGGCAGGTCTTTCACTGCAATCATAGCATTTTCATGCTATGCTTTGCAGCTTTACTAGGGAATTGTAGGTGTGGTAGATTCCCGTTGCTTTCCACACCGGTGAAGGATGATGATGATAATGAAAACGATGATGATGATGGCCGGATAATTTCGGGGACCGTTCGGCCCTAAGTTTCCTGACATTTGTCTTACAGGTGAGGAAAAATCCCGAAAAAACCTCACCCAGGAGCCTGTCCCGACCGGGAATCAAACTCGGGTCCGCTCGTGACACGGCAGCACGCTACCTCGAGACCACAGCAGTGGACGAATATTCTATGATCATAGGTATTTTAAAGCTTCATATTAGGGGGTAAAATTCTGTTTTTATTTATAAGGTAAAGGAGTTATTTTAGTAAAACCAGAGGGAATATGCCCAGTTGGTAGACCAAGAATGAGATGGGAGAATAACACAAAATATGCTTGGAGGGAAGTTGATCATACAGGGAATGATTGGAAAACAGTAGCTCAGGATAGGAATGTAAAGTAAAGTAAAGTGATCCCACAACAGACCCGGAGGCCCTTGGGGTAGTAGGAGGTTAGGGCTCCCACTTTTTCTAGACAATCGGCACTTTATGTCAGCCGGGTTGTCAGCCCTGCGTGACGGCCGCCTTTACCCCCAGAACAAGCGTCTGGTACTCATTTCCGTTAGAGGCTGAGTCGACCCCAGGGCCATAGTGCCGCCAGAGGGTTTGGGTCAGTTTTAAAAATCCTGACCCCAACGGGACTTGAACCCTCGACCCTCCGGCTTGTAGCTCAGTGCCTTAACCACTACGCTACGGCGTGCAGGATAGGAATGTATGGAGAGCTTATGTCCGTGCGGTCATGAACCTAAAGGTTCGATAGTGCCAGTGAGTTAGTTAGTTAAAGGAATTAGTATGTGCTACCTATACCGGCTTGGATTAAGGAATAATGAAGAGATAAAGGGGAATGGATGGATATAACTAAACGATACTGTTTTCAGGATGAATTTGAGGAATCATGCGTGATTTTTTTGTCCATTTTTGGCAAATTCTATTTGAGTGGAACGGACAATCGCGTGGTTAAGGTTATTTAATACTAGCTAATAACCGGCGTGCGTTGCTAAGCATAAATAAATGAAATGCGTTTTTATGTTTAATTGAATAAGTAAAAAGAAAAATAGTTATAAATTTATATCGTAATTATTTTTGGATGGTCCGCACTAATTATTATCTGGCTTTACCCAGGGACCTACTTATCCCGATCTTCTTGGCATCAATGAGCTGAAAGACAAAAATTGTTATTGTGAGTTACCCGTAAAAGAAAGACATATGCTGACGCGGACTTCTTTTGTAATTTTATTTTAGATATTCAATTGTATATACATTAATTTGGTGTATTTATTATGGTTTAGGCAGCGTAAGTCATTTAAACATCCAAAAAGCGACTTTTTAGAGCACCCTTGCACATTTTATTTTATCTCCGACCCTATAGTACGTACGGTAATATGTTACGTACGTTAATTGTCCCAGAAAAATTCTGTAAATGATTGTAAAAACCGCATTCAAATCGGTAGAGAGTTTTTGAGTCCATAACTGACAGACAGAGAGATTCTTACTCATATAAAGATTTTGTATGATTGCAGTACTTTACGATTTTACAAAAAACATAGTAAATGGAACATTGCAGTACCCAGAGTTGGGCAAAACGCAATTTCAATTTCAATTACAATTGCTTACCAATTACTGTAATTTAAAATTGCAAAAGTATAATTACAATTACATATGATTGTATAATCAATTGAGTTGGTGTTTACTTGATGAAAATCCATATTTATTAAATAAATAAAAATAAAACATAGTTTTATTTGATTTTCATATTTAATATATAATTCAGTGACAGCTGTTTCGGTACAATTACATATGATTGTATAATCAATTGAGTTGGTGTTTACTTGAGGAAAATCCATATTTATTAATTAAATAAAAATAAAACGTAGTTTTATTTGATTTTCATATTTATTATATAATTCAGTGACAGCTGTTTCGGTACACTGTACCTTCTTCAGACATGTTAACAAATTATGAATTGCGTTCCAACTGATCTAAGCAACAATACAACAATATTTATTTAAATTTTTTAATTTAACAAAGGGGATTCATTCAAATCAAGTTGAGAATTTAACAATTTTCCTGACAAAGGAACACATGAGAGCATATAACAGAAATTTAGAAAATTCAAAATATGCTAACCACCTATTCCAATTTAATCATTGTTCCAGCTAAATGAACACATGAGAGCATATAACAGAAATTTAGAAAATTCAAAATATGCTAACCACCTATTCCAATTTAATCATTGTTTCGATCCAAATTTTGAAATTTTACATATTTGTGATAAGGGTAAGAAGTTAGATTTTTGGAGGCTGTAGAAATTAATAAATTTAAAAGTAGTAAAAAACTGTTAAATTCTCAACTTGATTTGAATGAATCCCCTTTGTTAAATTAAAAAATTTAAATAAATATTGTTGTATTGTTGCTTAGATCAGTTGGAACACAATTCATAATTTGTTAACATGTCTGAAGAAGGTACAGTGTACCGAAACAGCTGTCACTGAATTATATAATAAATATGAAAATCAAATAAAACTACGTTTTATTTTTATTTAATTAATACATATGATTGTAATTACTCCTAATCTTTTCTCGTCCCTTCAAGTGTTATTCCTACTATTTGTATCAATAAAACTGTTAATATATTCTGCATGTAGTTTATTTATCTGCTTTGGTTGTGCAATAGGATTAAACGCGAACTAATAGGCTCTGGAATAGTAAATATAATATTTTTCAAACAATGTGTCAATAAAAACTGCAATGCTCGTCTCTATGCCTAAAATAAAAATCCGACCCGAATCGAAATATTGTTTTAAGAGCTTAAAATCTCTGAGTATACCTTCTTAAGGAAAACAGATAAAGCGGTGGATTCCGTTTTAGATTTACATCTTGTAAACGGACTTCAAGTATGAAATATAAGGTGTTTGAACAAAACAGCCAAACCTTTCATGTTATCTTTGTATCGCGACGTTAATGTTCTGAGATGTAACTGAGCCCGATTAAATGAAGTAATGTCACTCTCGCCACCATCAGCACTGTAAAAGAGAACGACTCATATCAGATCAGTTCCCAGAGATATATCAGCGACTGATGGAGTACTGTGAAACTTTATTGTCGCTATCACATAGAAGCCTAGGCAATATCTGATAAAATATGGTTCATTGGCCTGCTGTATATGGCGAAGCTGCCAATGTACAAGCATGAAGACTTGGAGGTCCAAGGTAAATCTGTGCAGGTGCAAGTCGGCTGGCTTCCAAGTCTCATGTCTGGCAAGCTTATCTCTTGAGAATCATCAGACTTTCAGGCAGAAGCTCGCACCTAGTTGATCCTCAAGTGTTTCTACATGAATATGGTAAAATATAAAATTTGAGTGCATAAAATTTGATAGGCCTATATATAGGGGCATGCCGTAGCGTAGTGGTTAAGGCAGTGCGCTTGAGGTTTCGAGTCCCGATGGGGTCAGGATTTTTAAACTGACCCAAACCTTCTGGTGGCACCATGGCCCTTGGGCCGACTCATAATATATGAGAAATAAGTACCAGACGCCTGTTCTGGTGGTAAAGGCGGCCGTCACGAAGGGCTGACATCAAGTGCCGATTGTCTAAAGAAAGTGGGAGCCTTAACCTCCTACTAACCCAAGGGTCCCCTATGGCCTGTAGTGGGATCACCTTACCTTTACCTTAAAGGCCTATATTTGATTAGCCACTTGTTCATCACTTCTTCTTATCCAGGGAAAGATTAATTATTATCCAACCTATTTACCTCAAGATTAATCAAGTGAACTACCCTTTTAATTTGGGATTCGGTCGTCTTTTTCGCAGTTGTTTTTAACTAAAACCCAGTAAGCATTTAGATTATTCCACTAATACTCTTGTTTCGCGCAGCTACGGGAAGAAGAAATTTATATCTAAGAACTTTACATATGTAAAATTTATATTTCTTTTTGACTAAGATAATGCAATCTCTAAATAACTGTAGTGGTGAAGCTTATGTGCCCCATCTTTTACCTAGTGGAATATATACAGTTAACTATATAGCTTAATTTGTTCACCGCTGTGGTCTCGAGGTAGCGTGGAAAACGTATAACGCCGTCCTCAAACAATTTATTTTACCGTAAACAACCCTCAAATAACTTGACAAGCAAAACCTGCCGCACAAAACGTAATTTAAAATAGCTATTATACGTATCTTTAGAAAACGTAATTTAAAATAGCTATTATACGTATCTTTAGTTCTTTATTCGAACTGAGCGAGTATACTGCCGTAACCAGTAAAATTGAACAATTAAGAGAGGGGGTTCACCTGAAGCGAAAATTTAAAAATCGCTCTAGCGGAACCAACTTTCGGAATATACCAATTAAATAAAACGAGAAAGGTATTATAAAAAATCGGCGAAATCCGACATTCAGGAGTGGAGTTTACTAAAATCCGTAATTTAAAAATCTATTTAATGGCCGCCATGTAGGCCTACTTTATTGTCGCAACATAGCTGAATAGAAACAATTTAATTAACAGAGTAAACATATATTCCGTTATCGTGTAAACCAACTAAATCGGTACATTAATTCGACTCGCTAAGTAATTCTCTTTGTTTACGCAGTTTCTGTGCGAGGGACGTTTTCTTATGTCTACACAGTAACGAAGGAAAGTATTTATAGCAAGAAAATCTGTTCTGTTTACTCAACTTCCGGTCAAAAGAGAGCTATATTTTACTCTTCCCACGTTAGTTGGAACGAAATATTAAATAATTTCCTGTTAGTGCATGATATACACCTACACGACATTAAAAATGTCTAAGAAAATGTTTTTAAGAATTCAACAAACACGTATTAAATGAGAACATAACCAGTAATGTGAACCCTCTGTACAAAAGCATTACCAGCAACAGTCAGTACCAAACTGAAAGCAGAAGATGAAACTTAAATTTTCGAAAGGCCTCCTACAAAACTACACTGCTGATTGTTGAGGACGACTGAGTTATCAGGTACTCTTTTACATTTCTTAAAAAAATAAATGTAGTGTCCTCAACGGAGTTTCGTAATGTATTTTAAAAATCTTGACATTCCCTACAGATTGTAACTGAATGGGACTAAAAATAGTCCTCGTTTTTAGAGATCATAACTGATTTCATGATTTCTGATTATAATTATAATCGAATTAAAATAAGGAATATTTGCATAGGCCTACAACCACAAAATGCAATATTAAATGACAAATTCCATTGCCGAATGTTACATCTTTATTATACCTAAGTACGGGTCACTGGCGATAACAGAAACTGACTGGAAGCGCTACTAAAAGCCCGTGATCAACTTCTTTACAGAAACAATCTAGATATCAGATTCACATTTGCTAATGCTGTGAAAAATCACATCGGGAGCAAAACATGTTTCACGTTAAAGTTAATTAAATCCTCTTCTTTTAGTTGAGTTATTGTGAGAAAAAATTGATAACTTCGGAAAATATTACTTTAGTTTTGAATGAATGTTAAAATTAAACAACATTCATAACTTCTTATAATCCGAACTTGAACTAATGAAATGTATAGTGCATGGTGGAATTCTTTTAGTTGTTCTTCGTTGGTACATACTTATCAATAGAGCATTTGTATGCAAACTAAAGTAGTAAATATGCATGGAAATATGCATGAAAATGTAGAAAATATGAACACTAAATATACAAAAACAGATTGTAATAAAACAAATTAAATTATTGGCTTTGTGAGTAATCTTAACGTATTCCCAGCTTTTTACAGTAGATAAGGAAGGTATTCATGAGGTTTTATTCCGTGAAGCTCCTTCGTCTGTCAATGAAGAAGGATTTATACAATGAAAATGTCCTTTCTACATCACATGATGTCACAGGTGGATGTGGAAAACACCACAGTTCTTCTTCAGTGAATTACACTTATATCCAACTGATTGCAGAGATTTTTATTAATTAAAAAAGTATTAAATAATAATTAATTAACTAATTACTAGTAATTAGCTGAAGGGAAAATTATAATTTAATATCACACTTAGGAGTAAAATATAGATTTATGTATTAAAATAAAAAATAAGCATTTTTCCCCGGAATATGCATGTCTATGCGTTATCAAATAACGCTCAAATTGTCTGCGAAGGGGCCACTTACATGTTAATCATTTCCGCATACAAATTCGGGCTCTACTTATCAATAAGATGTTTTTCATATAGTATATTCAAGATTTTTTTGCCAAAAGTTCCCATCCCCAGACTCCAGAAGCATAGTGTAGGGGCCTAACGATATGACACCCGAAAGTCCAGGAATAGAATTCCAAGAACAAATACAGTTTTATACTTTTCATAAATATTTGTTATAAAAAAGAGATGAATATATATATATATATATATTATATACGGTTATTTTTCTATGAAATATATTCAAAGATAAGTAGGCCTATACTTTAGTTTGGGCTATATTTGGGAACACAGAACAGCTTTAAAATATAACTAATTGCCTAATATATGCTTTTTTAACACTAAATCTACTGAAATGAACTTACGTATTTTGAATGGCTAATATGTATGTACATTACGTATCCTCATTATAACAAGCAATGCAGGAGATAATTAGACACCTGTTTATGGTGGATCCATGAGAACATTTTTATTTACGCTTCTAAAAGCAATTGCGACTTTCTTTACGAAAGTGATTCAAAAGTGCGTTTTCAGCTAATAGAACGTCCATCAACAAATGATAACTTCCGACTGATAACGCAGCTTGTGCGAAGCTCTGTTGTTAAACAATCGCTGTATTTCGTTTCGTAAATCCTTCATCTAACACCCCACTATGGACGTTACACAGCGACTAGAGCGTTTGTAACGATTTTATATTATTACTTGTGAGATTTTGTTTAGTATTCAACTGCACACAAGTGTAAAAAATAGTAGTTAAATTAATTCTCTAATATTAGCATGTGGTTATTCCAGTGATCTTCAATGTTCAAGACATGCCGATTAGCAGTGAACATGATGGCCCCAATAGACAAATGAACTTAAATACAGTTAGTTTCCAACAATTTTTTTATTAGGAAATGTGCACTCAGTTGAGCATTAGTGGTGGGACAGGACGCATACCCAGACCCAAGGTGGAGATTTTAAAATCCCTTACACCGCCGGGAATCGAACCCGGGTCGCCGGAGTGGAAGGTAGGGACTCTACCGACTACGCCACGGCGACGGACTAGTTTCCAACAATCTGCACTCGACCACGCATCACAGCGACATCCGCAAGACATCACCGAAGAGCGCTCAAACAACAACCATTTCCTCTTGTGTTCCATTTATTGATATATTGTAGACATAATATTCACAAAAACGGACGCAACTTTGACCAACATCTGAAAAAAATCTTGGAATACGTAATCACCAATTTTATAAGAAGTTAGCTAATACTCGGCGTGTGCTGCTACGCCTAAATACATATTTTTCAATATATTTTTAGTTGAATAAATAAAAATAAAATTATAAGTTAATTAAATTGTATGGTGTACAACACGACGAACCAATTATGACGGTTGCCATAGTCAATTCTTAATTTCGGATTTCAGGTGAACCCCCACTTCCAATGGTCGGATATCGCTTTGTTTTGGATAATACCTATCACGGTATATTTTGATAACATGTACTGAGTTTCGTTGTATTTTTTTGTGTTTTTCCATTTTTTATTTGATTTTATATAGGTGGTATGGTGGCATTGAATCCCCTATTTTGGATATAGTATTATTTTTATTCATATTTTATCCTGAAATAATCCTAATAACCTGAATATTGCAGATCTTTGTGAGCATATTTCAGAGGTGTCCTACGCATGGGCTATTGAATTATTACGTACACGTTAATATTTATTTATTAAATTAATAGCTTTCGACATTATACATATGCATTAAATATTTTTTACGCTACAAGAATTAAAGTTCTTTTCAATTATATTTTGAAATTCCAGCCTGAGCTGCGCTTCAGGGAAAACATCTCAACTGATCCGCAAAACTTAACAATCATTTCATATAACGTTGGCCTATGTCAAATAATTGTTATAGAATGGAAAGTCAGCCGGTGAACCTGCTCCCGGTTAATAGAGAACTATCTACTTTACTCGTCATCATCATCATAGTACATTCACGAATTTAGGCCATTTGTTGACCTGTTTCGGCCTCAAGAGAAGCACCATCCAGAAGTCTTTTGAGTGGACGTCCGGTCTTCTTCCTGCAGGTTGATATCTTAACATTTGTTTGGGTATCCTGTGATCTTCCATTCGATGAACATGTTGCATCCATCTTGACTTAGGCCTATAATCAGACATTTTGTTTTCTAAAGTTTCCATGTGTAATTCTTCTAAAATGTCTTCATTTTTTGTGATCTGGTAGTGTGTATCCTGCAGTCCTCCGAAGGTATCTCATTTCAGCAGATCTAAGTATCTGTTTATCCTTCTGTTTCTACTGTCACGTTGAAAGTGTCGGACTCATTTTTGTCTAGTGGTTACCATGGTTGCTTATGAATCCGAAATTCGCAGGTTTAATCCGACCGAGACGATGCTTGTTTAGAAGTAAACATCCAGATTATGGCTTCCTTCGGAAGGGAAGTAAAACTATTGGCCCCATATTTTAGATTTAGGACAAGTAAAATAACTCTAATCTCAAATAAGTTGATTCTAAGCAAACTTAGAAGAACCTTTCACGCCTATAATTGAATTGTGACGATAATCATCAGATTTGATAACCAGCACTGTAAAATAAAACACTACCACTATAACATTCGTGAATAGTTCATGAAAAGTTCTTAGGAAAATGTTTTAACCAAAGAGAGATGAACAGACAGACAACATAACAGTGAGCTGCATGATCTTTATGGGAAACCGGTTGTGAGAAAAATTAAATCTCGTAGACTGCTTTGGGTAGGACATATGCCACGAATGAGAATTGGAAGAGGGGCATGGAAACTCCTTGTATAAAAACCAGAGGGTAAGTGCCCAGTAGGCAAGCCTATAATGAGGTAGGTAAATAACATTAACCACGAATTGAAGGAATTAGATTATACAGGAAATTATTGAGAAACATTAACTCGGGATAGGGGTCTATGGAGAGCTTATGTCCGCGCGGCCATGAGCCTATGGGTTCGATAGTGCCAGTTAATTAGTTATATAACATTCGATTGTTTTGGAAGACACGATAATTCGCGCTGTAACTAAATTTTAATAAACAAATATTGTTTGGAATTTGGTTGATTTCAGAGAGAGAGAGATATATAGTTAACTCTAGAATAACCGCGCGCAATAATAAGACACGTGGGAGAGTATAAAGAGTAAAGAATGTGACCGATGAACGATTTCCCAAGAAAATGTTTGGAATTAAATAGCGCGTTTGGCGCTGCCAACTTGTGATTGCACCACTATCCGTTGAGATGCAAACATTTCTCCTATTCAAGACACGGGCCTCCCCTAAGTTTGTCCTGCTTATTAGAGGGGTTCCGCAGGAGTTTCCAAGACAGAACACGTGGGATGTACACATCCTTACTTACTGAAATCTATGACATTTTTTTAAAAACCACATTTACACACACACACACATATATATATGCATTCCCTTAGCGCAGTTTATCCTCTCGCCTTATAGGTACTTTTACATGTCACATGCCACCCGCGCCTTACCATGACAAGGCCTGCCATGAGAGGGATTTGAACTATGACTCAGACATAAACATTTTAAAATCACAAAAGGACATAGAGGCCCACCCCGATTGAGAGATCAGCTCAATGTCAGGACCTCCTCCGAGACAACACAACATTGAAACGAAACACACCATTCGCACGCATATTTATACTAGACTTGGTGAATGTGATAATGATGATTATAATGGCCAAATGATGTCCGGACACCGTTTGGGCCTTAACGTTTCTTGACATTTGTCTTACAGGTGAGGGAAAACAAACGAAACACGCGAGCTCTTACACATATATTAAGTCTAGAAGATTGAGGTGAACTGCTCATATAGCTGGAAAGATGGACTGTAGATATGCTTTCTAAACTTTCAATTGAAAAACCTTGGGGAAGAGACTGCTAGTAACGCCTGACGTAGGTGGGAAGATAATGGTCGAATGGATCGTAAAGAACTGGATATCGGAGATACAAACTGATATCGGAGATATAAACTGAGGGTGATTTTAAACTTGTAATCCAATATGGCAGTTGTTTTCACGGATATTATATAGAGAAAAATAATAATTAGGCCTACATGATATAACACAGTAGTCTAATAGTTATGTCTCCGAAAGTTGCGGGTTTAAACCCGGCCGGGATCGGTGGATTTTTAGGATGAAAATATCGAAGGGACAAGTTCTCCGGCAGAGTCTGTAAGTCGTCGATCCCAGGACTGAAGATTTTCGTTCTCATAATATAACCTCAAGCCCAAATCAGTGCCGTTGAGCAAAATTTAACCGGTCTTCCTCGTAACATCTTAGGTGACTATTATATGTCTCTTTGGGGCGATGTGCTTACCGCATGTCCCTCATTGACATCTTTAGGAAAATAAGCGTAACTAAATTAACTTGGTCAAGAAACTCCCGCTAAGGGAACAAACATAAACATGTTTAATATGTCATACTGCCTCTCAATTATTATAATAAAATTAATTAAAAATCTTGGTAATTTCAATAAATGAAGTAATAATGAAAGAAATTTCCCATGGAGAAATAGCACCATGATACCAATAATACTTTGTACGATTGAAGGGGCCTGTAGTTAAAGTCTGCCTCAAATGTAAGCCATTTAAATTCTTAAAATATAACTGTCTTAATTACATTAATTTGAACATATGCAACCCATTATTAAAGTTTCGATTTTCAAATCAGACTAATAATTAATGTGCATATTTTAATTAAAAATTGTATTCAGTATATCTTAGTAGGCTACTATCCATCGCTGACCGCTTTCCTGCTGTAACATAGGTTTGCGTCATTTTCAGATGTGCGCAGTTGATCTCGAAACGACACATGCGCGACATACCGAAAACCTGCCAATAAGATCAGTCTTCGTAAGACCGGTATCCTAATGTTATCATTTCGTTTGGAGGTATTTATTATATAATTTAAATTTAGCACCATTTGCTTTCCAAAACAAATAAATAAATAAAAATAAACGAACTTCTAAATGTGCCGATATAAAGCACATTGATTTATTTCTGATTCTGTTAGACGAACCACAATAATATAAAAGCTAAATACTGTAAATACATAAATTTAATATTTTACAGAAGTACTTACCCGTTCCTATGAAGTCTCGCACATTCTTAATTAATTCTATGAATTGTATAAATAGTATTCAGTCTAACTACAGAAATACGCGTTTACTGATATTTCTCCGAACACATAAATAACAATTTCCTGCAGTACTGAATAATGTACGCAAAAACTATTGGGGGTTTAAAATTTCAAGACAACTGAAGATCAGTAAGTTAACTGTATTTAAGGTATTGAAATGGAGTATTTGTTAAAGAATCTATTAGTCCAAATATTAATAAATTGGTAAAGATACCCCGTTAATAGGTCAGAAAGATCATGGGGGCATGGACACAAGGGTTTACGGTTTTTAGCTAACGACTCCAAAATAAATAGGGCTGCTAACCTTATGCTCAATAGATTTTACTAAAAAAAACTCATTTTAAAGGAGGCTCAGTGGGTGTCAGGACAAGTCTGGACAAAAATAAGCTAAAATACCTCCCGGAAAATCTCTCCATTCCTTCGATGTTTGTGATATAACCTGCACTCTTCAACCCGTAGTCTGACTCTACTATTAGAAATATTTTCTTAGAACCATTACTGTTATTATTAAACCATTCTAATTATATTAAACTGTTACGTACTTTGTATTCTATTACTTATACTAAATTTAACGAATAGCAATAGAAATGTGACACGAGCATGGAAGTAATAAAACTGAAGTACTTGCACACACAGCTGCCAGTCTCTATAAACAGTTGCGTTAAATGCATTCACTAAATTTTATGATACAGTATCATTTCCTTTTGAAATTATATGTTTGGTGCAATAACATTTGTACGTAAAACTTTAAAACGATTTTATGCTGTTAGTAAATTCCCTGAAACTGTGACTCCCAGCTAATAAAGTAACAAATAACACATTTAGTTTAATCAATTTTCAGAGGCATTCCATAAAATTCTATGAGCTTTTTAAATTTACTAGAAAAACAATGTAGGCCTACTGTATATCCAATATTAATATGTGTCTATCTTATAAAGGATAAGCACAAATCTGCTCGGTAATGGAAAGTTGCAGTAATGCATTTACACGTTGTTCACTAGGAATACTTCAGATGTGTAGTAAGCCTGTACTTACAAATCGAAACATGAGAGTGGTAAGTTTAATATAACGACTCTATCAACATGTAATTATCATTTTAAAAAAAAACGTTAATACTCAAGATTGTTTAATCAAAATCCGACACAACAAAATTCGTTATATGGGCGACATTTTGGACCAATAGGTTTATATGATTTATTTCTAGATTTTGTTTTAAGATAACCCTTCATCTTGGACAGAATAATTTGAAGACCTCTGACTAAAGATGATTTAAGTCCCAAACACAACATTTTGGGAAGTAAATACAAAAATCTTTCAAGTTAAGGTCCATTTAGTAGCGTAATTAACTTATTGAGTAAGTGGATAAGGCAAGGAAATTAGGTATCGACTAAAAGATTTGATATTTATATTTGTTTGTGATTGAGCTTAGTTGAGATGGATATAATAAAACATTGAGAAATTTAGTGTGCACTTATATAATACAAATCAATATAATGCATAGACATATGCTGATAATAATATCCTCTTAAATCCTGAAGGAGAATCATGTCAAATAAGAAGTTCACATAATTAGAGAAAAATATACACCTAAACCGAGATTTGGACCCAAAATCTCGTTTTTCGTGCTGGCACTCTACTATTGAGCTACTTAGGCATATCTCCCGGATAAAATATAAGTTTGTTTTATGTTTAATGAAATAGGTTTGAATGTAAAACAATATTTAATTTTAGAAGGAAAAGTTGTTTTTGGGTTCCAAATTTGAGAGTCTTGAAGTATGCTCGAAACGGATTTGGATATTTTTATGAGTTTTCAAGTAGCAAAATACTTCCATTGTTACGAATGGAAAGAGCGGCATTTGACTGTTGATTGTTTAAGATATAGCGGGTTTCTATTAAAGTTTTACGATTTATATTGTACTATCACATAAAATCAGTACTTAGAAATAAAGTAAAAATAATATGAACATGAGGCACAGTTATGTAGCATCATTATAAAACCAATAATAGATATTTTGAGTTGTTTATAGAATGAGAAAATATTCAAGCTCTCATGTATCATACAGGATACAAAATAATTGAAGAAGTCATTCAATCTATATTTTCGACTTTTAACATTTTTTTTCCATTTCTTTAGGTTTTCAGATAATCGACTAATATCAACGTTCCGGAGGTAAAATAATAATGAACGAGAATTACTTGATTCTGTAGATCGTACTTTTAGCTTCGTACCATAAGGTATATCGAACAATAGCATGGCCACACAACCGCAAATTCTCCAAATACGTACTCGTTAGATTTATAAAATATATTATTTAAATTGCTGATAACTTTGAAAAAGTTTCCTCAATGAGCACTTAACGAAAAAAAAAATAGTCCACGCATTAAAACAATATTTTTTATTTAATTTGAAAATAATTGTTGTAAATAATTTAAATCGAATTAAAAATGTTTATGCTTTGCTAATTTTAGTTTACTTCAATATATCGAATTGTATTAAAAATATTCTTAAGCAAAAATGGTCACCTAAATGTATAACTGTAGGCTTTCACTGCCGGCGTCTTGATCCTTATTAGGTTCGTCTTCCGGGCATATAGGCCGTGGTCCAGTCGTTCTTCTACTCGACGTTTCGTCTACTGCTGCGGTAGACATCTTCAGGAGATACTGCAGCCGACTGTTGAGGAGTTCACAGAGAGCACGCAGTATCTCCTGAAGATGTCTACCGCAGCAGTAGACGAAACGTCGAGTAGAAGAACGACTAGACCACGGCCTATATGCCCGGAAGACGAACCTAATAAGGGTCACCTAAATGTTTCACTGGTATATTCTTATGTAACAGTTACGGAAAAGTAACAAAAAAGCTTAAGTTACGAAATAATAAGCTGCCCAAATATCAATGAAGAAACTATAAAAAATCAAACATTTCTCACGTTCTCTTCGAATTGAACGATAAAGCCTACGTATGTTTGGTCGGATTCGCTATAACATGCTTGCGATATATACAGATTTCAAATGTGTGGATATCGTTCAAAATTTAAGGTACAGGAAAGGGTCTACGTTAAAATTAAGTTGAAGAATAACAAAACGCCATATATTATTAATTTCCACAATTCTAACTAGTACATTCCGATTGTTGTATAATAAAATATTACCAACTCTTTTGAAGAATTTAGTTACTTTGTTCTATATTTAGAATTATAAAATTCAAGTTCTAATACAAGTTAAAATTTTGAAAACGCATAATTGCTAAAATTACTGAATAGACGTAATACATAGTATAAAATATTAAATCTTACGTTTTAATTTAACGTTACAAATTACATAATTTATCGTTAATTAATTAATTAATATTATTCGTTGGTCTTTGTCTACGGAATGTATTAGTTGTATGTGGTCCATCATTTCCGCCATCTTTGCTCTCTTTAGAGGCAGACCAACATGCTACAAAATAATATAAGTACGTTAAAATTTCGTTAGAACCGTTTCAAATTTGGAAAATATCCATGGAGATGGGGTCAGTTCTAGGAATCAAAATCATACAACCACATCCTCCAGGAAAATTAAGCCAGAAATGTTCAATTAATTACGCAATTGAAAAAGTTGAATTTTGACTAGTTATCCTACTATAAATGACTGCGAAAATTGAAATTCATTTCCCAAGATTTGTTATACAACATTCCATTCACTTTGTTCCAAGAAACCTACACTGAAACATTGAAGCAAACCTACTGTAAGATTTAGTTGATAACCAATGGGACAGAACTTATGTCGGTCATTATCTCATGTAGTTCCGCCAATAGAAATCAAAGATGCAAACAATAATCCTTTGCACTGCACAACAGACACTTTTGAAAAACACTTGTTTTACACTTCTTCTCACTCCAACTACTTACTGTTCACTTGTTCACAATCAACTAGAAATTAACACAAACTCACTCTCGTATTCTTCGCCCGGAGACCCGGTATGTCTGATCGTCGTCGATACAGCCGACGCACTGACACTTGGAACTAGCGTCTACTGTACGTGTATGCCGTCCCTCCCTACTTGCCTAACACCTCCACTCAAGGGGAGGACAAGAGCCTTCTTACAAATCTCGTTTCTTCGTTATTTAATAACAGCACATGAGTATGTCAAATTGCTAATATAGTTGTAATGTGTGGGAACATTTGTTTTCTAGAGCATTCTTAGCTATATTTGCGCTAATTTGCTACAACACGGAAGTGTAGAAGAAAGCTCACAATTTATTATTCCCGAAAACACACACACACACACAAAATAATTTTTTTATCAAAATTTCTACATTTTGTCATATTTATTGGGTGTAATCGAAGAACCAACAGCACGAAATTGTTACAATGACATCATGTTTTCATTTTAAAAGTTTATTTCGTTTATTAACTAACTAAATCACTGGCACTATCGAACCCGTAGGTTCATGGCCGCGAGAACGTAGGCTCTCCATATGCCCCTATCCTGAGCTAATGTTTTCCAATCATCCCCTATATAATCTACTTCCCTCAAATCTTAGTTAAAGTTATTCTCCCATCTCATTCTTGGTCTACCAACTGTGCGTTTCCCTCTGGTTTTCCCACAAGAAGCTTCCATGCACGTCTTTCGTTCCCCATTCCTGCCACATGTCCTGCCAATTGCAGTCTCTCATTGTTTATATATTTGCTATCGTCTTCATCTCTGTGTTATTTGATCAAAATAGTTGTTATCATAAGTAATGCCATGAGTGATTTCCAATTTTTCTAGAGAATTTGGAAATCAAAAGTGGCATTTGTTAGGACTATTTAACGAATAAAATTAAGCTGTTTATTCACAAATCATTATTTAAATATAATTATTTTAAAATATTTATATATTTAATGTAAATGGCGATGTTCGAAAACAAATTAGAAACGTTATGTTTAATTTTTTCATCACTGCAACCAGATCATATTTATTACCAAATAGAATCGCAATAATGCAAGAATGCACCCTAGTGGAGAAAAAATGAAACACATCATTACAAGTTATTATTTAATTTCTGATGTTCTATGATGTAAATATGTCAATTATATTTTTCTGCAACGTTAATTCCTGGGAAACAATACGTTTAAGAAAGTGTAAACAGTGGTTCTTTTTTGTAGTATAATCAATTGCTACGAATGTTTTTTTATATTATATCTCGCAAACAGAATCTGGTTACATTCGTGCAGTATATATACGATTTGGGAGCCAATTTTTGAAATGAAAGTGACAAAATCGAGGTAAAAAACGACTGTGATTGTTTGTAAATCAAAATTCATTGAAATGTGCTTGGTAATTGACTGCCATTTGGGGCATGATGGTACATAGTCATTTAAAATACTTATTTAATCCACCGAACTGTGGTCTCGTGTTGTCGCGTCCGATGCCGCAGTATGAGGAGGGCCCGGGTTCGATCCCCTGTCGGAAAAAAATTTCTTGAGTGAGTTTCTTCTTTCCTTCGGGATACTTCCTCAACTGTAAGACAAATGTTAGGAAACTTTAAGGCCCAATCGGTTCCCGAACATAATCTGGCTACCATAATCATCATTATAATATTCGTCATGTTTAGTATGAATGAGTATGTGAATGGTGTGTTTCTTCTCAATGTTGTGTTCTTTTGGAGGAGCCCTGACATTGAACTGATCATGGCCCTCCATGTGCTTTTGTGGTCAAAAACGTATGTGTGTAATCCATAATTAAAATAATCAATTGAGTTGGTGTTTACTTGATGAAAAACCATATTTATTAATTAAATAAAAATAAAACGTAGTTTTATTTGATTTTCATATTTATTATATAATTCAGTGACAGCTGTTTCGGTACACTGTACCGTCTTCAGACATGTTAACAAATTATGAATGATCATAATTTGTTAAGATGTCTGAAGAAGGTACAGTGTACCGAAACAGCTGTCACTGGATTATATAATAAATATGAAAATCAAATAAAACTACGTTTTATTTTTATTTAATTAATACACAATTAAAATCCCTCTTCCCACAGGTCGTACCACTGTAAGTCCCGGGTGGCGTGTTGGACGGAAAAGTAGGCCTATCTATAAACTGAGAGGTTAAAGTACGGTAATGAAAAAAAAACTTTTTTATGACTATTTAACTCATGCCCCAAATGGGAGTCAATGACCAATCACGTTTCAATGATTTCTGTATTACAACCAATCAGAGACGTGTTTCACGAAATAATTATCAACGTTAGGATTATCATATATTAAGCAAAGCTCCTCCTTTTTAATATTCTGAACAGGTCTGACCGTTATTTTGCAGTGACTGAGCCTATAACAAATACGGCTACCAGATTGTATATAATAGTGCTTACATGTCAACATTTGTAGCAATTGATTATACCACCAAAAAAGAAACCACTGTTTGCACTTTCTTAAATGTATACGACATCAAAAATGAATTAATATACAGATTGATGTGTTTCATTTTTTCTCCACTAGAGAGCATTCTTACAATATTGCGTTCCTTTGGCAATAAATAGTATGATCTGGTTGCAGTGATAAACAAAAGAAGCAGTAGAAGCGTAGGCTACCTATCGTTTCTCATTAGTTTTCAAACATCACCGTTTACTTTAAATATAAAAATATTTTTAAATAACTGTAGTTAAATAATGATTTGTGAGTAAACAGCTTTATTTTATTCGTTAAATAGTCCTAACAAATGCCACTCTTGATTTCCAAATTCTCTAGATAAATTCACTCCTCACTTCGTGAGTCGTGAATTTATCGATAATTTGGAAATCACTCGTGGCATTACTTATGATAATCGTTTCCGTAGTTTGAAGAGAGGGTTTGTTAGATAACACTGGTCAACATGATTTTTGTCTCATGAGTACCAATAGTTGTACTTAATGCAGTTTTTTATCGTGTTTTCAAATATGTATTCGGAATTTCTCCGTCACCCAAAGTTTTTTTATTTCAATTTCAATTAATGGATTTAAATAATTATTTTTAATAAACGTTTTTTCGTCCATTTGTCCATTGTAAAATAAAACCAAATGAGCTAACGCAGGAGATTTCAGCTATGGAAAAGAGATATCAACGCAAATGCAATGCTAATATGCTGGCCGATTATTGTTGAACCATCAAGAGGGATGTTCCACAGGCGAAATATAGCAGAAAATCGCCATTTCTTACTTTCCAGTTGAGTCCGAATGTTCCAATATTGTATAGTTACGAATGTAGAAAATATTAAAGTGTTTGAAATTATAAATTCCTGTCTCTCGGAAACCTTGTGTGATAGAGAAGAATCGATATCATATTTGAATTCAGGAGAAAAAAAATACTATCAGAATCACATATTTTTCTTTCTGTTGCTCTGTATAATTAGTTTACAGACCACATAAATGTAGTTAAAATATATATGAGATGGACATTCATTCTTAAAATAATTATAATCAAGCATAGGCCTACTGTTAAATATTGAGCTAAAAATCTGCTGCATGGATAATGTTTTTTGCAGATATGTCAGGGATGGTGTGAGCGTGTTCAGGCAGATGTATACCTCGCGCAACTCTGAACAAGCGTGTCCATGGCGTCATTGTTGTACTTGGGGTAGAGCCCGTTAAGTTCACATTCACTTCCGCTCGAATCTCGCCCCCAAATCTTCCCAGTCTCGTTGCTTCTACGGAGGCACTTGGTGTTTGATGGAATGCCAAACACATGCGCGGGAGTAGAATGCAAGCGAGAGCGACAGGGAGTCCCGTTGGATCAGATTTCCCGTGAGCATTGAACAGTCTTCATAATATAAGTACAATGACTGAAAAAGCTAAAGATAATATTAACTAAATTATGTGAAGGAACTTGGATTCTACAAACCTTAGGCTTTTAATTTTTTTTAAGTGATCCCACAACAGGCCTCAGGAGGCCCTTGGGGTAGTAGGAGGTTAAGGCTCCCACTTTTTCTAGACTTTCGGCACTTTTATGTCAGCCGGGTTGCCAGCCCTGCGTGACGGCCGCCTTTACCCCCAGAACAAGTGTCTGGTACTCATCTACATTAGAGGCTGAGTCGACCCCAGGGCCATAGTGCCGCCAAAAGGTTTTGGTCAGTTTAAAAATCCTGACCCCAACGGGACTTGAACCCTCGACCTCCCGGCTTGTAGCGCAGTTCCTTAACCACTACGCTACGGCGTGCCACTGGGCTTTTAATATAAACCTGTATTTTACATGTGAAAAAAATATACATATACTTAATAATGAAAATAAAATATACTCCAACAGCACTAAACATGTGTTTAGAATTTACTTCAATTTATTCCCATCCGAAATTGTTAAACATTAAATTATGAGGTTTCCTTTCATCTACCAACAAACAAGAAATATCAGACAATAGTTGGCAAATACGGAATAAGTTTATTATTTATTTATGCAAAATGGGTAAAATTGTCAATTCTAGATTAATCGAATTTACGCCGTTTACAAAATGTAAATATCAGCCTACTAATTTTCAAGCGATAGTGCATGAAATTATACATATGTATTGTGACTATCTTTTCAAGTTCAGGGAGTTGTTACACTTAGAAAATAATATTTCAAACAAAAGGCTTCTTTTTGAAAATACGATACATTGACAGATCTATCATCCATTAATTACAGAATATTAAGCTGAGACCTGAATTTCAGTTTAGATGTTCAATGCACCATAACATTTCACGATAAAAAAATTCTAAACTTTTGAAGATGTGAGTTTATATATACTGCCGAGTCGATATGGAATGCCCAAATATTACATATATATATTGTCGATTCGATATGGAATGCCAAAATGTTTTATATACATATATATATATATTTCAATAACATAATAAAAATTATAAATGTTTATTCGTAAAATAAGTAATACCTTAGGCTAATGAGAAGCGTGCGGTTTCGTACATACAGTAAATATTTCTTATGTGGCACGAACACTGCATGACTTCTTCAGCCGTACTCACTGCGAGAATCTCGGGAATTATCATTCTCGAGCTCCTGTTACCGGTACACGAGATTCTCGTGGCCGCATTCCCTTTGAGCCGTTCTCGCTTATGGGAGCGAGCAGGAGTAATACAGAGTTTGACAGGCTCTAACTTGGGAAAACAAGAGATGAATTGTTACATCTAACTGATTTAAAAGTATAAACTCATCTGTTATTACTGAAGAGGCATTTTAAATGTGAATTTGTACTTAGAAATGATTCCAAGTTAAACTAAACTTGTAACTCACTGCAAAATTATCGCTTATAGCACACGGCAGAACTATATGAACACTGATAAAAACAAAAGAGACAGCCATTGCTTTCAGGTCTACACTACGAGTTGGAAAGTAGAGTGAGAGGTAGCCCTAGCCCTTGGCCTATAAAATGTCAAATAATAACTGTCTCCAACAGACAGTTTACAGAGCGCGAAATGTGCTATACATTTTCAAAACATACTACTTACGTCATTCAAAACAGTAAGACTGGAGGTAGCGGTTTCGATGTCAACGAGTTATCAAGTCGCAAAATTATTTACATTTATAGAAAATGAGGGATGGATTTGGCGGGGTTAAATGTTTGACAGGTAGGCCTATATAGACTAGTAGCTTTATATTAATATTGTAGGCTATTATTTATGCAATGCAGCTATCCAACCTTAAGAACAATGAAGTAAAAATACGAGCATGAGGCAGAGTTATGTAACATCATTATAAAAGCAATCAGACCGATCTTGAATTGTTTATAGAGTGAGAAAAATGCAAACTCCGATATAACAATAATAGTATCATGTAAGATATGAAGGGATTGATTGAAATGAGTGCGAGTTCCCTAGAAAATAAGCCCGAATAATCACAGTTTTAATCTACTCATTCCTGGCAGTTTTGGAGGGCATTGGTGGCGGAACACGGCGGGATTTTTCGTATTATTCTCGGGATTCTCTCGTTTCCTGAATTTCATCCAACCAACACACTCTACTTCTCTTCCCTCCTTCACCATGTAACTTCATCTCCGTTCATTCGTTTCATATTATATTTCACAAATACCGTGTTATGGAAAAATAGTTTGGTTAAGCAAACTACATGGGTTTAAAGTATGTTGTTGTAGTGATCTAATGGGAGCACACTCATGTACTTCCTCATGACTCCGAGCTTGAGTATCAACTTAGGACAGAATAGCGCCAAATGAAGAGTTATAGCCTTCCCCGAGTCATTGGGCCCAGCCCAAATAAATGACGGTATTATTAATGTGTGTGAATGCTTGCTGGGTCGAACTAGGAACACCATAACAGACAGCATATCACCGTAGATAAATTTCATCTCATTCATTCCATAATGTAAAGATGGGTAATACCATCATCCTAAAATAAGGTTCCCGTAATAGGGTCTTAAAATTCAAACTGATCTCAACTAATCTAATCCAACCTACTCATATTTACTAATTTTGTTACTGAGAATCCAATTGCAAGATTTCAGCTCCCAGTATTTACAACAAATCCACTTGTGCAAGCGTTAAAAACTGACATCGATACACAACGATGTTCTCAAAATTGTATCATATCTTCAAATATCCAGTTCTAACAAGAGACTATACACTTTTACAAACAGTTTTAATTGGTAAGACAATTCTGAATTGCCTCAAAATCCACTCCTCATAGTGACAATGGGACATGCCGTAGCATAGCTGATTAAGGCAATATCGAAAATATGCATTATAATCCAATCAGGGTGAAGCCTACAGGTACATTGTTTTTAACTAAAAAACTAACTAACTAACTAACACACTGACACTTATCGAACCCGTAGGTTCATGGTCGCGCGGACATAAGCTCTCCATATACCCCTACCCTGAGCCAATGTTTTCCAATCAGCCCCTGTATAATCTACTTCCCTCAAATCATAGTTAATATTATTCTCCCACCTCATTCTTGGTCTAACAACTGGGCGCTTTCCCTCTGGTTTTTCTACAAGAAGCTTCCATGCACGTCTTTCATTCCCCATCCGTGCCACATGTCCTGCCCATCGCAGTCTACGAAACTTAACTGTTCTCAATATATCTGGCTTCATATGAAGACCATGTAATTTATTGTTATTCAGTCTTCTCCATTCACCCGTCTGTTCATCCCTCTTTGGTCCTTTCCTCCCTTAAAGTAAGAGTCCATGTTTCGCATCCATACAATACAACTGGTAGAATAATTGTTTTATATATTTTCAGTTTAACGTTTTTTGAAAGGAGTTGGGAAGTCAAGAGTCTCTGTAATGCATTATAACACGCATTTCCAAAATTGAGCCTATGTTTAATTCCCTTGTGTATCTCATTCCTGTTTGTGATTATTGTTCCTAGGTATTTGAATTCAGCCACTTCCTCAAAATTTCCCTCATTTGTCTTGTTTTTACTTCAGTTATTTCGTAGATATATGCTCTATGAGTGCGGACGTTTTGACAACCACCAATTTCCTGACTTTTAGGATACAATGTACAACACCAAGTAGATAATTCTGAAATTTTATTCTGGAAATTTATATATGCATCTCGATGAATATTTGTGTACAGTAGAATATCCTTATTCGCGGATTAAAAAATGCGACAAAGTTCCTATATTCGCGGCTAAAAAAGTCTTTATTCGCAGATCCAGTCTTTATATTAGAAGCATTTGTATCCTTTATTAACGCACCTGCAACATTTTTTACTGCAAGCACGTGCTAAGCCGACTTTCACAAAGAGCGATTCAAACCAAATGGACAAATTATTATAAAAGTAAAACAAGCCTTATTGTTACTAAGCCTAAAGTTCGTTGTTAAAAGCCACCACCGTCGTATTTCATATGCCGCTATATACGTTATAAATGCCGCCATCGCCACGATCGGTATTTTACTGGTTCAATTTATCATTCGTTGCAATAATTTTTATTAAATAACGCGTGTCTATTTTGCTTCGTTGCCAATTTATAATGTCGAGTAAAAGGATAGATAATTAGTTCCGAAGCGGAAAAAATTAGTGTTGCAGCTTAAAGTAAAAACAGAAACGCTTAACCGTTTACGCATTGTTCGAGTGGTTTTTCTTCTATATCACACCGTTTCAATGTTAGTGAATTAACTATACGATTCATAAAAAAATCTGAAGACAAACAAATAATTCTATCGCTGAATTCACAGCTGAATATCAATCTGGATTGAAAGACCTTTTAAAAGCATCAAAACAGGAAAATGCACTAATTTCTTTAAGCCCTTGCCTAACCCTGATAGCAATAATTAATAGAAATTGTTAAAAAATGTTTCATTAACTGATTTTATTTTGACTATTTAACTCATGCCCCAAATGGGAGTCAATGACCAATCGTATTTCAATGAATTTTTATTTACAACCAATCACATTCGTGTTTTACCTCGATTTTAACAATTTAATTTTATCACATTAAAGAAAGCTCCTCCTTTTTAACATTCTGAATAGGTCAGAGCACTATTTTGCAGTGACTGACTCTAAGAAATATTTTGAATATAACAATGTATATATTAAGATGTAAGAATCATAGAGTGCGAGGGGCTCCCAGATTGTATATATATATATATATATATATATATATATATAATATATATATATATATATATATAAAAATGAATGAATGTAACCAGAAACTCCTTGCGGGATATAATAGAAAAACATTTGTAGCAATTGATTATACCACAAAAAAGAGAAACCGCTGTTTGCACTTTCTTAAACGTATTATTTCTCAGGTATTTACGTTCCAGAAAAATATATTATTGACATATATATATATATATATCACAGGACATCAGAAATTAAAGTTTAACCTATAATGTTGGTTATAAACTGTTTGATGTGTTTCATTTTTCTCCACTAGAGTGCATTCTTAAGATATTGCGATCCTTTGGCAATAAATAATAAAATCTGGTTGCAGTGATGAACAAATGAAACATAATATACGTTTCTGATTTGTTTTCAAACATCGCCGTTAACATTAAATATATATGAATATTTAATATAACTATATATAAATAATTATTTGTAAGTAAACAGCTTAATTTGATTCGTTAAATAGCCCTAACAAATGCCACTCTTGATTTCCAAATTATCTAGATAAATTCACTCCTCACTTCGTGAGTCCTTAATTTATCGATAATTTGGAAATCACTCGTGGCATTACTTATGATAATTTTCATTTTATTCTGGAAACTTGGAACGTATCCCCTATATACCCATACAAATTACCATTCCACATTTGCGATTTCTGTATTCGCGTCATATTTGCGGAACATATCCCCCAGGAATAAGGAGTTTTTACTGTATGATGTACGTATAAATGAAATGCATGTGACCTTGTTGTTGTTTGGACAAACATACCTTTACCAGTTTAGCTTGTACACAAGAGACATTAACCCAGAATAAAGCGACACAATTCGTTTGTTACAAGGTTGACCGTACGCCAGCTACGTTACTGATTAATTGGCCTGCCATAGACCCTGTTGCGAACCAAACAAAATCAATTCATTAATAAATTTGTTAAATCTGATAAATAGCACTGAGGGACAAACACATATTTATTCTCTCAGAAAAAAAAAAACATGCCATTCTGATTTTTTTTTCCTGAATTCAAATATAGTATCGTTTTTACCCCAACACGCAATGTTTCTGAGAGACACACATTTATAATTTAAAACACTTTAATATTGTCTACATTCTTAATAACACGATATTCAAACATTCTCACTAACCTAGAAAGTATGAAATGGCGATTTTATTCTATTTTCACCTGTGGAGCATCCCTCTTGATAGTCCAACATGATTAGCATTAATTTGCCTTGATACCTCTTTTCCAAAGCTGAAATCTCCTGCGAGGAACTTTTTTGAAAGTTTGCCAAGCTGCTTTTCCAGTGGATTCAATAGTTCCTCAAACTTTTTATAGTGTATATGTGATCGTATTTGTGGACCCACAAATATCCCGTCTTTAATTTTTGCTTCACTTAATTTTAGTAAACTTCTGTTTTAGGTACATTAAACCGGAAGTATTTTCTATGGCTTTGTCAAAATTCTTCATTAATCTTAGTTTGATATGCAAAGGAGGTACAATACTCATTTCTGGGATTGCACAATACGTCATGTTTCACTTTTTCTGCCTAGGAATGAATGATCCATATTTAGACCATTATTTTCTAAAGTATTTTTTTTCTGTCCGTACTATCCCAGTGACACAAAAAAAATTCGTGCAACCAAACTGGAGACCACGAATACATTTAATTACCTTAAAATCACAACAAATATGCCATTCATACATTGCATATTGAAGTTTTTCCAATATAAACATAAAGTTTCTATACATTTCTTTCCTACTAGCTGAGTGAGCCACAGGTACTAATGGGATTTATTGCCATTATAGAGAAGCAGTGCTTCTATGCCGGTATTCAGGAACCAAGCATTACGCAAAAAGCTACTCTTTCCTCCTCTATATGACGTAGAGAATATTTATAAAACCGGTTTTATGAATTTTTATGAATACTCTCTACGTCATAGAGAGGGAGAAAGAGTAGCTCTTTGCGTAAAACTTGGTTCATGAATACCGGCCTTAAACTAACTTCTAACGAACTAACTAACTCACTGGCACCATCGAACCCTTAGATTCATGGCCGCGCGGACACAATCTCTCCATATATCCCTATCCTGAGCCAATGTTTTCCAATCATCCCCTGTATATTCTACTTCCCTCAAATCATAGTTAATGTTATTCTTCCATCTCATTCTTGGTCTACCAAATGGGCGTTTTCCCTCTGGTTTCCTGCAAGAAGCTTCCATGCACGTCTTTCATTCCCCATTCGTGCCACAGAAATTAACTGTTCTCATTATATCTGGCTTCCTATAAAGACCATGTAATTCACTCTTATGCAAGTCTTCTCCATTCACCTATCTGTTCATCTCTCTTTGGTCCAAAAATGTTCCTAAGAACTTTATTATCAAATACTAGTAATCTCATTTCCTCCCTTAAAGTAAGAACCCATGTGTCGAATCCATATAATATAACTGGTAGAAAATAGTTTTATATTTTTTTCAGTTTAACGTTTTTTGAAAGGAGTTGGGAAATCAAGAGTCTCTGTAATGCATAATAATATGCATTTCCAGAATTGAGCCTATGTTTAATTTCCTTGTGCATCTCATTCCTGTTTGTAATTATTGTTCCTAGATATTTGAATTCAGTCACTTACTCAAAATTTCCCTCATTTGTCATTAGCTGTCCATTTCTATCATATAATGTATTTATATGTATTTCTAAAATATAATTCATAATTAAAAGAGATCAGATAAAAATATATAATAAGATAAAGTGAAAGTACAATAAATTCTAATCTTAATAATGTAGACAATAAATGTTTTCGATTTGAAGCCATAAAACATTAATAAAGAAGAACATTTATTTTCGTTTCATTATTTTCGACCATACATTTAGTTTTATTGATATTTACTTCCAGTCCCAATTTCTTAATGTTACTCAGTAGTGTGTGCGTGTTGGCCTTTAGTATCTCCTCGCTATCGGCCAATAGTAGCCTACTACAACATCAGCTTAAACTAACTTCGGATGAATAAATTAAATAGTGGCATTCGGTTGAGTTATGTTCAATACGAAATGTCTCCCTAAGCCATATCGAGAGAAGTATCTAAAAAAATTGAAAAAAAAACTGTGGACGATGGAGAAATTCCGTATACATATTTGAAAACACGATTAGAAGCTACATTACGTACTATTATTGGTACTCGTGAGACAAAAATCATGTTGCCCAGTGTAATTATACTTAGGCCTATCTCTAGAACACGAGAACCTCGATTCCAGGAAATAACTTGGCCCTCGCTCCCTCTCTTTTGAGCTCTAAATTCCAGTGAACAAAAGCAACCTTTCTTATAATCCTATAAATTCCAGTGGACAAAAGAGACACACTTCTAGAAACAACACAATGTCATTGTTAACTCCTGAGAGTTTTTCTTGTCGTTGATAGCTGCCATGTGCCAGGGGTGTGACGCGAGATCATGTTCTGAAATATAGGGTAGTACTCAAATTTCATATCGAATTGTCATCATCATCATCCAGGAATTAAGCCTGTTAGTTCGTTCCGGTTTCATGAAAGCTAGAATTGTTAAAATTGTTCAGACCTGCTTTCATGAAAACATTTAGTAATGTAGATTGTCCCCTGAAGGTGTTACTGGCACCTCGCAGGGTAAGACGATTGAAGGGGCTGCCTTCTTAAGGTTCATCGTCATAACCTCCCATTATATCAGCCCTAGTGAGAGGGTTGCCTCTTCCGCTTTTCTCAGACCGTTGAGGGCTTTCTCCTTGTTACCCCGGAGATGGGTCCTTATATTTCGCCCTAAGGAGAGGTTTGCTCTTACGCCAATTACAACATTTGAATGCTTGTTCCATCTTGTTGTTCTTGCCGTTAAGGCCTTCGCCCGTATCCCTTGGCCGGGGCTCTCGATATACCCCGAGAGACTGGGTCCCTGACAGGACTTAGTAACTAATAGATTAGTGTTCACCCCCGCGACGAGAACGCGCCTGTCAAATATTACTCAGTTGTAAACAGTTACAGCCTAAGCCCCCTGTTTACGCTGAGCCGAGTTAATAGCTTCGTATGAGTCGAAAGCTATTATGTTCTTAGTAACATTTGAAAAGGTTGTGGAACTTGGGAGAGAAGTTGGCCACATATTCTCAGTATTTATGTTATTCCATTTTATGTTGTAAAAAATACTCTGAAAATGTTTCATTGCTGGTTTTAAACATAGGCGCAGAGTATTTATGTTATGACGATACTGCAAGCTATAGGAAGTTGGAGTGAGTAAAGACGATACTTTTTTTCCGGCGCGGTGCTGGGGAAGAGAGTAGGTGACAGGTTCTTGGTGCCAACGTATATTTGTAAATGTGGATGGAGCTCTTTTCTCTTGGCACTAAACAAAAATAAGTTACATATCATCTTTAGTATGAACCAACTTCCAATAACTGGCCTTGCTCACAAGATAAAAATTACACTCCGCAGTGTTAATTATTATACAGAGTCAGAAGGTAGACCAATTTCAAACTATATAATATTATCTCTGTAACTAACTCACTGACACTATCAAACCCATAGGTTCTTGGCTGCACGGACATAGGCTCTCCATACATCCATATCCTGAATCAATGTTTTTCAATAATCCCTTGGATAATTTACCTGCTCAAATCATGGTTAATATTATTCTTCCACCTCATTTTTGGGTTATCTGCTGGGCACTGTCCTCTGGTTTTCCTACAAGGACATTCTATGCTACACTTTCATTCTCCATTCATGCCACATGCCCTGCCCATCGCAGTCTATGTGACTGTTCTTATTACATCTGGCTTCCTATACATATCATATAGCTCACTATTATATAGTTTTCTCCATTCACTTGTCTGTTCATCTATCTTTAATCTAAACTTTTTTCTAATAAATTTATTATCAAATAATTAGTATCGTTTCTCTTCCCTTAAAGTAAGAGTCCACGTTTCGTATCCCAAGGGTAATTTATCCAATTCCCGTGTTAATATTTCTAGCGCCACACTTTTATGTAATGTCCTAACACCCCATGTTCCTAGGAACATGACTCTATGTGTAAGTCTTTGCCATGGATTCCCTGTAGCAGTCTCCGTACCGAGATCCGAATAGGGGACTATTTTACTTCCGCGTTTCTTTTTGGTTGTATTTTTACGGTAAAATATCGTCCCTCTTTCGAAAAAGGTACTTTTATCGTCTTGCTTTTCACCTTCGACCAGTCCGGATCGGTTACCCTTTCAGCAGCAATTCTACCACAATTTAAGGTCGCAAGCATTATTTTATTTGATTGTATTTTAATATCAACTGAATCAACTGATACACCAGTCCTAACAATATAAAATGATGATAATGCTACAGCAACTTACGTATTTTTATTTTTTATTTTTCTTATGACATGGTTATCCTTCACATTTAACCGTTTGAATGCAGAAAGTGAAGAATATACTTAATAATACTAACAGGCTTCAATATTAGTTACATTACATAAAAATAAGTTATAGTAAAATTACATGTTTTACTCATTAACAGAGTTGTAATAATTAAGGGTGTAGGTTAAGCGAGGTGATGGGTGAAAAATTGACCATTTGAGAACAAAATTGGCATTTTTTGTTTTTTGTACTAAAAAATAGCCTGTACTCTAATGTATATGTTGGCAAAGTTTCAGACACATATGACGCTTCTAAGTGCCTTAAATTATGTAAGAGTTAAAAGGCTGCGCCAGTTAAATACCACCTGCATGCAAATCTTTAAATTTGTTTTTCCACACTTTCACTTTCATTGTATTTTTGTACATTCAAAATTGAATGGAATTCTGAAATTTTGTCCTAGGATGTTCAAATTTTTACTGCATGTCCTAAAAATAGCGGGTAATAAAGTAGTGCATGGGATTCATGATTGAAGTAGTATTTTAACAAATAAAAAATACAATGTATGCAATTAATTTTTTTTTTGTAATTCCACGCATGAGGTACATTTTTTTCTACCTTTGTATTCACATTATAAGAATTCTAATGCATGATGTTTTTTCTAAATATTTTAGGGGTCTTGCAAAAAAACAGACATTGTACTAAAATATTGTGGAACCCATTTAATTATAATATATGCAAATTTTAAAAAATATAATATTTAATAACTCATAAAATAAATATCTCACAAGAATGAAACTTAAACACATGATTATATATCATGCAGTGAATGTTCGTACAGAACATCAAGTCTCTAGCTCAAAAAATGTAGAAAATAGAAATTTCACAGATCACCCCCCCCTTAAGTAGGTATTTAATAGAAATCAATATCCTGAAATTATTTCTTTACTGTTCCTTAAACTAATGAGATTTTTCTGTACTTTTAAGTTTTATTATTTATCTAAAATTTTATTACTTTTTTATTATTTCATAATTGTGTTTATAAAGGAAAAAATCTATGCTAAAAGTAGGACTAGTATATTTGTTGGCAGACAATTGTTCACCAGATGTATTGTTACGTTTATTTCTAGAGGGAAATAGGCCTATCATTTGGTATATGATTTTTGTATTTGCACTCTTACAGCTTTTATTATTGATTATCATCTTTAATAAACGGCATATCCAGCCTTATTTATAATTTATAAATAATAGTTTAAAAAAACTAAAACAAAACGCTTTATTAGAAAACCGAACTAAAATATGAAAAATAATTTTTATTTCCAACATGCTTGTGATAAAATTAAAGTGGTCAACAAAAAAAAATAAATTCCAACACACCTAGAATAAAACTAGAGTTATCTACAAAAATAATTTTACCATCAAAAGCGTGGGGTGCTCTATATCAATCAATATATTTGTTAATAAACATATACTGGTAAAAGTAAAGTCTCTAAGAAGAAAACGTAAAAACCGTAAAAAGCACCCAACGCTTTTGATAGTATAATTATTTTTTGTAGATAACTCTAGTTTTATTCTAGATGTGTTGGAGATGATTTTTTGTCGACCACTTTAATTTTATCCTAAGTGTGTTGGAAATTAAAATTATTTTTCATTTTTTAGTTCGGTTTTCTAATAAAGCGTGTTGTTTTAGTTTTTTTAAAACTATTATTTATTTTTGTATTTTTTAGTTTCGTTTTCTAATAAAGAGTGTTGTTTTATTTTTTTAAAACTATTATTTATTTTTTAATTTTTAGTTTAATTGTCATAAACCGGAATCCCATAAAAATTCAATTGTTTAATACTATTCTTAAAAAAACCTCCGGGCCGGATTTGAATCAGCGACCTATGAATTACTGAAATTATATACCACTATAATCCACCACTCTACCAACTGAGCTCTTACAATGATTGACTAAAAAGTCGACAAGTCTGCAACCTATTATACCGGTTTTTATTTATATATTTTTTTATTTTCTAATAATTCTGGCCAGGATTTTAGAAAAAAATGAAATTATTGTATTGTCACTGGTCCTTTACAAGTATACAACGTTTCAAGTCGATTCAATGTTTCTAAGTGGGTGAAAATCGTGTTCTAATATTCCGTTACATAGATACAGGTCCGTTATATAGACAGATAAAGGCCATGCTAATATAAAGCGTCCAAAAGCTTATATATTAATGCCATGGAATTAGGATACCACTATCACGGTTTTAGTAGTCATATCACATATTTAGGAATCATTGTATTGGAGAATAGAATGAGCTATTTGGGAATAACTGTATATCGGTTTGGAGTGGATTCGATAAATAATCTCGTGGAACATACATTGTATGTATTCATATATTGTTACCATTATCTAAAATGTTACATTTACACAAAAATGAAAAACACTTTCACGGAATTAGGTAACCTTACCCTATATAACTGATGTAGTTAGGGCTACATTAAAGTCTTCGCAAATTGATGTCAATTTCAAAAATGTGTTGACGTGGGTCAAAACGTAAACGTACTTTTTTTTTTCTTGTGAGATATTCTCAATTTTAAAATTTATTTCAGTTATTCAAGTAAATATTTACAGCATAGTCAGGGCACAGATTTAATGTGTTATGCAGCTTCTTTGAAACTCTGGTTAAATATTTATTGCATTAGAATTCAAAGACGATGTAATAGAATATCAAAAGTTTTTAAATGTGTCTTTCCTTTCACATTTGGACAGCATTCTGCAAAAAGGAAACAAGCAACAAGATAACTGAATTGAGAAAAATGCAATTAAAGTTTAAATGTCAATAAAAATTCAGAAATAAAAATAAACATTTACTTATTACTTCAACTAACAGAATATCAAAGAGCTTCTATTTTATGAGAAATATGGTAACTCAAATATTTTCTAATTCTGAGATTTTATACATTTTGTTTGATTCTTTCTGTAGAAAGAGAATTGCGGCATATTCTGTCAGTGTTTCCTTACTTTCTTCATACAAGGTATATTATCATAAGTAATGCCACGAGTGATTTCCAAATTATCGATAAATTCACGACTCACGAAGTGAGGAGTGAATTTATCTAGAGAATTTGGAAATCAAGAGTGGCATTTGTTAGGACTATTTAACGAATAAAATTAAGCTGTTTACTCACAAATCATTATTTAACTATAGTTATTTTAAAATATTTATATATTTAATGTAAACGGCGATGTTTGAAAACAAATGAGAAACGATAAGTACGCTTCCTACGCTTCTTTTGTTTATCACTGCAACCAGATCATACTACTTATTGCCAAAGGAACGCAATATTGTAAGGAGGAGCTTTCTTTAATATGGTAATTATAACACTGATAAATATTTGGTGAAACACGACTCTGATTGGTTGTAAAACAGAAATCATTGAAACGTGATTGGTCATTGACTCCCATTTGGGGCATGAGTTAAATAGTCATTTTAATTTTATTATATTCTATGTTTTTGTTAATATTAGCTAGTATCAAAGTGTTTCGTCTTAATACGTGATGTTTCGGAGGAGGCCCTGGCATTGAGCTGATCACTCATGTCCTTGTGTGGTTAAAAAAAGTATGTGAGTGATCCACAGTTTAAAATTCTTCTCCCGAGATGTCGTACCTTTATACAATCCGAGTGACTTGTCATATAAAGAGTATAAGTTATACCTACTGTATGAGGTGAGAGCTTAAACTGACAAGGGAACTGTCAACCATTACATGCCGGAACATACCTTGAAAATCCACTCAGAGTTACTTACTTACTGGCACTATCGAACCTCTAGGTACATGGCCGCGCGGACATAAGCTCTCCATACATCCCTATCCTGAGCTAATGCTTTCCAATCATTCCCTGTATAATCTACTTCCCTCAAATCATACTTAATGTTGTTCTCCCACCTCATTCTTGGTCTACCAACTGGGCGTTTTCCTTCTGGCTTCCCTACAAGAAGCTTCCATGCACGTCTTTCATTCCCCATACGCGCAACATGCCCTGCCCATCACAGTCTACGAGACTTAACTGTTTTTATTATATCTGGCTTCCTATAAAAACCATGTACTTCATTGTTATGTAGTCTTTTCCATTCACCTGTCTGTTCATGTCCCTTTGGTCCAAAAATTTTCCTAAGAACTTTATTCTCAAATACTCGTAATCTCCTTTCTCCCTTAAAGTAAGAGTCCATGTTTCGCATCCATATAATATAACTGGTAGAATAATATTCCTCTCAGAGTAGCGTTGTGACGCTTTTAACTATAGTTCAGTTCTAGTAACTGTAGCCGTCTTGGCGAATACTAAGGCTTGTGGCAGGAGGAAACATTGCCGAGTGGGGGAGGGAAGTAGTAGCCATGCAAAAATTCATTTTCTTAATAATAATAATAATAATAATAATAATAATAATAATAATAATAATAATAATAATAATAAAAAATAAAAAGAGTTTAGTTATCTCAGTCAAATATTAAATTTATTCAATAATTCTTCGACGTTTCGATTTCCTTATGTGGGATTATTCTCAAGATATTAATACTTATAACTGAAATAAAAATAATTAATGTCTTCAGAATGATCTCACACAATGAGATCGAAATTGTGAATTTCACAGGATCTTTTAATGAAGACAATTTTTATTTCGATTATATTAATTAATGTCTTGAGAATGGCCTCACATATGGAGATCGGAACATCGACGAATTATTGAATAAATTGAATATTTGTCTGAGATAACCAAGCACATTTTATTAATTTTTTATGATTATTAATTTAACTACTCTCACCGAATAATATAAAGAAATATTTAGTACTAACCAAAATTATTAAAACACAGATCCATAGACATAAAATGAGTCCAAAAAAACAAGAGGATTAGCGGATGTAAAATTGTCTGGATATCCTAGAATATAGGGGTCCCTTTAGTGTTAATATTGTTAGAATTATAATTAAAATTATATATCTAAATGTGTCTTTAATTGAAAAATATGGATGCAATAGAATTTTATCGATATTACTATTTATACCTAGGGGATTATTTGATCAGGTTTGATTTAAAAATAATAAAATGAAAGCTCCTTATTCGCGGTTCCGTTATTCACGTGTAAAAAAATTGTGACACTGTTCCTGTATTCGCGGTTAAATTTTCTCTAATCGCGGTGCCAGTCGGTATATTAGAAGGTTTAGGTGCCTTTTATTGACGCATCGGCAACTTTTTTGCTGCAACACGACTGTTAGCGAAAGTGATTAAAACTAAATAGGTAAATAAATATCAAAGTAAAACAAACCTTGTTGTCACTAAGCTTAAAGTTCGTTATTAAAAAGCCGCCGTCGCGCCGCCGTATTTCACATGCCGCTATGTCCTTTGATAAATGCCTTCCTCGCCACGATCGGTGTTTTATTGTTTCAACTTTTCATTAGTTGCTATAATTTTGATTAAATAACGCGTGTCTCTTCTGCTTTGTTTCCAAATTTACAACGTCGAATAGAAGGAAAGAAAAATTAGTTCCGAAGCTGAAAAAAAGTAGTACTGCCACCTAAAGTAAAAATGGAAATGCTTGACCGTTTACGCGTTGGCGAGTCGTTTAAGCGGCAAAACAGGAAAAAAGTTACTAAATTATGTGAGCCATTGCCTATACCTGACAATAATAATTAATATACATTTTAAGAAACCAAAATGTAATATAACTGAAAACACCTTGGATTAAGTTTCAACTAGCCGCACTCTAAAGTATATTGAATCAAATAAAGAAATCACGCTAGATAATTAATAGGGAAAAGAGCAGACCTGGGGATGTGGGCATTAAGCCCGAGGAAACCCAGGGGGATGGTGGTGGGGCTCTTAAAAAATGTTCAAAATCTCTCATTAAATTGATTTTATTTTGGTAATTTTAATTTTATTTTGGAAGCTTGGAACGTATCACCTATCCCACACAAATTACCATTCCATATTCACGGTTTCTGTATTCGTGACTTATTTACGGAACATATCCCCTTGTAATTTAAAAAAAATCTCAATTTCTTGATATTAATGAATTAATTATTTCATTGTTTTAAACGTATTAATAATAATTTGGTGGTGAAATGTCAGACGACAAGAAGGATATCTAGATTTATAGGAAATAACCTTCTTCTTCTTCCTTCCAAGTATTAGGCCAAGGCCTGTTACGATCCTATAGAAAATGTTCCCTCCAGCGTTTCATAGGACGGCCCAGAGATCTTCGTCAATTATAAACAGCTTTGGGGATCCGATTTGAACTGATATCTAGGAAATAATTTTAATTAAAATTTAATTTTAATTAAAAACATTTCTTTAATGTTGCAATCATATAATACTTTTAAGTTAAGTTTAATACACATAGGGATACGCCTATTTATTAATTTTAATAAGTGATTTTATTGTAAAGTGACTTAATTCGGAATTGTATCAAATTATTAAAGCTATTCCTGAAAGTAAAGGACAATATCCTTTATCAGATCAGCGATCTCATTGTATGTTCATTTATTTTACGAGCACTGAGAATAGACATCGCTGAACACGTGCCAGACGTATTCCACACTTTCTTCCTTTCCTTACTGTTCTCAGCACCAAACTTTACTCCATACGGTTTTTCCCAAAATGCTATCAACAATATCCAGCTATATTTAACTCACTGGCAATAACGAAACCTTGGGTTCAAGGGAGCGCGGACATTGGCACCCGACACATCCTCATGCTGAGCCGACGTTTTCCAATCAGCCACTGTATTATTTATTCTTTACAGTGTTCTGCCCCAGGGCAGGTCTTTCACTGCAATCATAGTATTTTCATGCTATGCTTTGCAGCTTTACTAGGGAATTATAGGTGTGTGGTAGCTTCCCGTTGCTTTCCACAACATGGAGATTATGATGATGAAGAAGAAGATGATGATGATGATGATGATGATGATGGCCAGATAATGTTCGGGGACCGTTTGTGCCTCAAAGCTTCCTGACATTTGTCTTACCCTGGAAGCTTGTTCCGACCGGGAATCGAACCCGGGCGAGCTGCGTGACAAGGCAGCACGCTACCTCGAGGCGACAGTGGTATTATTTAGTTCCCTCAAATCCTGATTAATGTTATTCTCCCACCTCAATCATTGCCTGCATATTGGGCCCTTTTCCTCTGGTTTTCCTGTAAGTTTACATGCCCTTCTTTCATTCCCAATTCATGCCACATGTCCTGCCCATCCCACTTGTGGCAAGAAGTAATAGACTCGTGAGTATTAAAACGTACCACTAATAGTAATAACTGGAAGGTGCATAAAACGTGCACACGAGTCTATTACCAACATAGAAACCTAAACGAATGGTACCTACCTCTCTAAGCTATAATGAATAACATATACACTCGGAGTGGGGTGGCGACTTTAATGGAGGAGTCATCGCCCTTATAAGGCGAGGACGCGTGTGAAAACGCTCTCACGCTCCTACGTTCCACAATAGTCAAGTTCTTCAGTAATCGTTCGCGAAAGTGATATTAAAACACGTGGGCGGAAATAACTCATCAACTCCACTCCGTTATTGAAGCATAAAACACTGTAAATATACAACTGTGCACACACATTTATCCAATAAACTAAAATAATAAGTGTATAATTTAAAACATCCCTGAGTGATCATATTCTACCCTGAGCGAACCAGCACACAGTCAACGATACTTTGCTATTCTTATTACATCTAGTTTCTCATAAAGATCATGTAGTTCACTGTTAAGTAGTCTTCACCATTCACCTGTCTGTTCGTCTCTCCTGGGTCTAAAAACTTATTTAGAACCCTATTATCAAATACTCGTAATATTTTTTCCTCCCTTAAAGAAAGAGTCCATGTACCAAATCCATATCCAACCATCCATAGTAATTCTGCCCGAGGGCAGGTCTTTCACTGCTATCATAGCATTTTCATGCTATGCTTTGCAGCTTTACTAGGGAATTGTAGGTGTGGTAACTTCCCATTGCTTTCCACACCGGTGAAGGATAATGATGATAAGGATGATGATGATGATGATGATGGCCATATGATTTCGGGGACCGTTTGGGCCTTAAAGTTTTCCTGACATTTCTCTTAGAGGTGAGGAAAAACCCTGATAAAAACCTCAACCAGAAAAACTGCCCCGACCGGGGATCGAACCCGGGCCAGCTACGTGACAAGGCAGCACGCTACCTAGAGACCACAGCGGTGGACACATCCATAGAATTGAGAGAATAACAGTTTTACATATTTTCAATTAACTCTTTATAGAAAAGTTGGGACGGCAAAAGTCCCTATAATGTGTAAGCCCAGAATTGAGTCTAGTTTAACTTCCTTTTGCATCTCATTCCTGATTGTGTTCCTAGGTATTTGAATGCAGACAGTTATTCAATATTCCCTCCTTTTTTAATTAACTGTCCATTTCCATTAGGCTATATAATGAATTTCTATGTGCGACCATATATTTAGTTTTATTGATAGTTTCTTTACTTTATGGTGGTGGAGTAGCTTAGGAGCTTAAATTCAAATTGCAAATTAGATATATTCCAATTCAAATTATACCCCCTAAAAATAAAACTTTATAAACAAACCCAGAGGGCTATGTCGGCGGTATTATTGCTGCCGAATATGTTACCCAGGCCGGGCAGGTTTAAGGCGATAAGCCAGATAAAAAACTTACTTTGGTCGGAAGAGCGACGATCTTTTAAAGGTAATAATATAACTGTCAAGAAACGCGGACATATGTTCCATTGGGGTAACATTTTCCAGGAGACTAGAATTCGAAACGGATTTTTAGTACGATGGAGGTTCCTCTCAGCTATCTGAGATATTAAGTTTGTGAGCAAGATCATTTCGTACATACTTCTAAAGGGTAATTGTAATTTTAAATGTATATGGCCCCACATAAGAATTGCGTATTTGATAAGTCTTTCACGATATCATATGCAAATTGTTTTAGACGATTTTAATACATAAGTGAGCCGGGAAGAAATATTCAGGCCAACAATGTGCAAATTCTGTCTTCGTGAAGATAGTGACGACAATGGGGTTAGATTAGTCATATGCGACATCAAATAATCTTAATTTTACGAGCACAACATCCCAGCCTGAGGGTATTCTTAAATACACCTGGACATCTCCATCTGGTGAAACGCGAAACCAGATTGACTATTTAACTCTTGCCCCAAATGGGAGTCAATGGCCAATCACGTTTCAATTATTTCTGTTTTACAACCAATCAGAGTCGTGTTTCACTAAATATTTATCAGTGTTATAATTATCATATTAAAGAAAGCTCCTCCTTACAATATTGCGTTCCTTCGGCCATAAATAGTATGATCTCGTTGCAGTGATAAACAAAAGAAGCAGTAGAAGCGTACCTATCGTTTCTCATTTGTTTTCAAACATCGCCGTTTACATTAAATATATAAATATTTTAAAATAACTATAGTTAAATAATGATTTGTGAGTAAACATCTTAATTTTATTCGTTAAATAGTCCTAACAAATGCCACTCTTGATTTCCAAATTCTCTAGATAAATTGGAAATCACTCGTGGCATTACTTATGATAATGTATTAGTAGATAAACGCTGGCATAACATCAACATTGACGTTAGAGCATTTTGAGGGGCAACTGCAATTCGGATTATCATCTGAACAGACTTAAATCAGAGAACGGTTATAGCTTATGAGAGGAAGAAATGCTAAATATGATTCTGAAAATTTTTAAATAAAATAAAACTTGAGCATTGATGAACTGGCGAAAGAAATTATCTAACTCGACATGAATAAAATATATTTAAGTGTGCCAGGGAAAGACACTGGAAAGTTACTAATTGACCGAAAAGAAAACAACTTGTGGCAGGGACAAAAATGTAATAAATCACCCATTAGTTGATTCTGAATAAAATGTATCTACTTTGCACATAAAACTAGGATTAAAGAAGCAATTAGTTCAAGTTTTGGACAAAAATGACGGCCGCGGTTGACTAGTGGTTATGCTACTTGCCTCTGGTCCCGAGGGTCGCGGCTTCAAACCCGGCCGGGGTCGATGGGTTTTTTAGGATGGAAAAATCCAAGAAGCAAGTCCTCCGGGAGGGACTTTAAGCCGTGGGTCCCGAGTCTGAAGATTTTCAGACTCGTAAAAAATCCTTAAGCCTGAATGAAAAAGCCTCTAAGCAAAATTTACCGAATTTTCCCATCCTAGTACTACCTTGGTTTCCTAGCTGTCAGTATGAGGCGGAACGCTGACCACGGACCACTCAAAATGATATCTATACGAAAACAAGTGTAACTAAATTAGTATGGTTCAAATTCTTCCCTGTAGGGGGGAGAGCGCCTAAATCTCTGTAAAGGGAAAACATGGGCTTACAATACAAAAATACAAAAATGTCCGTTTTTACCTATACGCTGCTAAAAAAAGTTGTTACTCACGGAGGCAAAAGTGAAGGAAGACTTTTTGATGACCACAATTTCGTAATGTTATTAGGGATGTTACTTTTAAAAACTGAAAGTCAGACATGGAACTACAGACTTGGGAATCATGCAAAGACTTCATCGAGAAGTTTCTGGGCAATATTAAAGGTGATTAATGTGAGAAAATTGTAAAAAATAATGCTCGAAATGTTGAGGGCACTGTGATGAAATACGAGCTTGAAGTTACACTTCCTCCTCTCTCATCTTCAACATTACCCAGAGAATTTAGGAGCACTAAGTGAAGAACATGGCGAGAGATTCTATGAAGACATAAAATAGATGGAAACGAGTTATCAGGGTCGATGGGATGTCTCCAAGATTGACTACAACCGTTGGTGTTTAGTAAGAGAAAATCCTCGGCAGGAGCACAAACGCCAATCAAATCACCGTTCATTTCTTGCTAAGCGGAGGAGAATATAGAGATATTAGTTTTTTAAATAATTCTAAACTGTTTAAACTGCACAATTGATATTGTATTAAGCCTATGTAGTTTATACAGAAATCTGAAGTATTATGCCTATTACATATAATGCAAAAAGTAATAAATATTTAATTGCACCATGGAAAAAACCCGTTCACATATTTGAATTCAGCACACCAAAATTATGTTTAGAGACAATTTGAACCTTGCTCTGCAGAACAAATCGCAAGCCTGTGATATTCCCTTCTAGACAAATTACACTGAGCAAAAAAAAAAAATAAACTTTTTTTTTTGTCTCAGAAAGAAAAATATGTGATTCTGATATTATTTTTTCTCCTGAATTCAAATGATATTGGTCCTTCTCTATCACGCAAGGTTTCCGAGAGTCAGGAATTTATAATTTCAAACGCTTTGATATTTTCTACATTCGTAACTACATAATATTCGAACATTCGGACTCACCTAGAAAGTATGAAATTACGATTTTCTGCAATATTTCGCCTGTGGAGCATCCCTCTTGATGGTCCAACAATAATCGGCCAGCATATTAGGATTCCATTTGCCTTGATATCTCTTTTCCATAGCTGAAATCTCCGGAGTTAGCTCATTTGGTTTTATTTTACAATGGACAAATGGACGAAAAAACGTTTATTCAAAATAATTATTTAAATCCATTAATTGAAGTTGAAATAAAAAAACTGTGGGTGATGGAAGAAATTCCGAATACATAATTGAAAGAACGATAAAAACTGCCTTAATTACAACTATTGGTACTAATGAGACAAAAATCATGTTAACCAGTGTTATTATTCACTAGAATCTAAGGATTAATACGTAATTATTTCTTGTATAATTAACGCTCAGTGGTTGCACATCCAATACGTCTTCCTCAGAGGAGTGATTTGGGAAATAAACAAGATGAAAATCTTGCAAGTAAAGATGAAGAAGAGAGGTAATTAACGCTATTCCAACTGAAATATGTATCATAGTTTATGCACCACAATTTGATTAATAGAATGTATGTAGAATATACGACTATAAAGTGTCAAAATAAGTAGGCATACTCATTTATGTTTACATAACAATATGTATTGTGTTCTGAAACTAAGTTCAGTAACCTGTTCAGAATGTTTCGCACTATTATCTGATTCAGTATTTGCAGCCAGCTGAATGTTATCCAAACTGTTACACCATTGGCAATAAATAGTTTGTTTCATAGGTCCAAAAATGTGTGTTCCATTCAAACATATTATATTAGATTATCATGACACGTTCTAAATATTAATTACACTTTAGGTAGAAAAAAAAGGGCTTTTGTGATTAATTATAATTATATATATATATATGTTCGATAGTGCCAGTGAGTAAGTAAGTAAGTATATATGTATATATATATATATATATTTATTTATTTATTTATTTAACTTCGCGATATTTGCCTGATTATATTCTACCTGTCCACCGCTGTGGTCTCGAGGTAGGGTGCTGCCTTTTCACGCAGCGGGCCCGGGTTCGATCCCCGGTCGGGAGTGTTTTTTCTGGGTGAGATTTTTATCGGGGTTTTTCCTCACCTGTAACACAAATGTCAGGAAAACTTTAAGGCCCAAACGGTCCTCGAAATCATATCATAATCATCATCCTAATCATTATCATCATCATCATCCTTCACCGGTATGGAAAGCAACGGGAAGATACCACACCTACAATTCCCTAGTAAAGCTGCAAGCATAGCATGAAAATGCTATAATTGCAGTGAAGGACCTGCCTTCGGGCAGAATTACTATGGATGGATATTCTAACTCTTTATTGAAAAGTGTATTAAATATCAGAATATAGACACAAATAAATATTATGTTATCACACGTTATGCGAATGAAAGAATGAATATTCTAAACAATATAGTAACTATATTTTCCACATTGTTCATACAATACTCAGTTTTACACGGTTTTCAATTGTTTTGCTATATATAAGTACACTAATTCTTATAAAACTTGTTGGTCGATTAAGTGTATCGTTTATACTCCGCGTAGATTAGTCGAAAAATCAAGTTTAAAAAAAAAACTAACTTTTATTGAAATATTATTTTTTATCTCTTCGCGCACGCCGTAGGGTAGACAATTAAGGCAATAAGCTATATATTCAAGGGCTATGGGTTCGAGTTCTAAAGGGGGCCAGCATTTTTAAAGTGGCGTAAACCTTCTGGCGGCACCATGCCCCTGGGAATGACTAAGCCTCTAACGGAAATGAGTATCAGACTTCCGTTCTTGGGGAAAAGTCATCCTTAACTCAATCGACTGAAAATTCGTGTCGATTGTATAGAAAAGGAGCCTTAAACTCATTGTAGCCCAAATGTCTCCTAAGGCTGGTAGTGGTATCATTTTAACTTTAACTAACTCACTAACTCACCGGCACTATCGAACCCGTAGGTTCGTGGCCGCGCGGACATAAGCTCTCCATATATCCTTATCCTGAGCCAATGTTTTCCAATCATTCTCTGTATAATCTACTTCCCTCAAATCATAGTTAATGTTATTCTCCCACCTCATTCTTGGTCTACCAACTGGGCGTTTTGCCTCTGGTTTTCCTAGAAGAAGCTTCCATTAACATCTTTCATTCCCCATTCGTGCTACCTGTCCTGCCCATCGCAGTCTACGAGACTTAATTGTTCTCATTATTTCTGGCTTCCTATAAAGACCATGTAATTCACTGTTAGCAGTCTTTTCCATCCACCTGCCTGTTCATCTCTCTTTGGTCCAAAAATTTTCCTAAGAACTTTATTCAAAAATACTCTTAACCTCCTATCCTCCCTTATAGTAAGAGTCCATGTTTCGCACTCATATAACTGGTAGAATAATAGTTCTATATATTTTTTTCAGTTTAACGTTTTTTGAAAGGAGTTAGGAAGTCAAGAGTCTCTGTAATGCATAATAACACGCATTTCCAGAATTGAGACTATGTTTAATTTCCTTGTGCATCTCATTCCTGTTTGATTATTGTTCCTAGGTAATCATTTTAACTTTACCTTTTTTATTAAGTATGTTTCATCAATCAGAATAATCTTATCAAACTGTAGTTATTTAATTTGTCAATAAATAATATTTTATATTTGTACTTTCTTTTCTAAATCCTGCCGGATAAAAATCGAGTTAAAAGGACTGTTGATATCAAAAGACCTAGTGTTAATGCCGTCGGTTCACTTATATCCATGACTTCACGAGTATCTTCCACTAAGTTATAAAAATCTCTATAGCGCGACAGGTCAAGAAGGCCCTTGACCTACCATCCGACTGCTGGTCTCATATCCATATGGGTTGCTCACAAAAGTGGACGATCTCTAGCCAGTGTTGGATTGTAAAGCATGACTTATATATGTCAAAGTAAATGGTAAGTTACCAAGTTATCTGTCAGTTGTTCATGTATAGGCCTAATGTGTTCTAGAGATTTTGAAAGAGCAGTAACAATATTAATTGATCTGTAGTCACTGTGTGAAATTAGTTTGTTGTTTTCTATTAGTCTAGGATTTACTGTTGCCATTTTCCATTTTGTCGGAAAGGTGCCGGTAATAATAGAGCCATTGAAAAATAACACTGGTCGACAAAAATGAACTTTTTTTTTCTTTCACAAGAATAAAAATATGAGATTTTAGAAGTATTTTTCATCCTGAATTTAAATATAATTTCAGTTTTTTCCTATCAGGTAAGATTTTTCTGTGCTATTCAATTACATTTTTTAATAATTTTTATAATTTTCAATAAAATCTATCTAACTCTAATTCATTCTGACTTACACAGAAAGTGGTAGATAGTGATTTTCGGGCATATTTTATGTAAGATCATTTTTATTTCCATCTGGCCATTTTCAGTTTGAGCAAGGTCAGTATCAGAGTTATGAGTTAAGGTCATATCTGCATATACTGGTACAGGGAACTCTTCATATAAGGTAAAGGTTCCTATGACAGGTCGAAGAAAATGCTAAAATCAATTTAAAAAAGTAGCTGTCACAAAAAATTGTGCCTGATGGAAAAATTCTGACTACATATCTGAATTCAGTATGAAAAAATGCACTAGATTCACTAATCAGACTTCTTGTGAAGAAAACCTTGTCGAACAGTGTAATCACAGTTAGGAGTGTCAGAAGAATATCGCAACAGGACCTTGTTTAATTAAAATATATATACAGTCATTATGCCCAATTCACCAATTAATGTTTTAAAATGGTCAACACGTTTCCACAGCCAAGGTGTCATTCTCAAGACCATATATTGAGAATGACAGCTTGGCTGTGGAAACGTGTTGACCATTTTAAAACATTAGTTGGTGAATTGGGCATATTGACTGTATATATATTTTAATATTTTATCACCAAGAAGATCACTTGTGTATTAAAGACATTGTTTAAGTTTGAATATTCCTTCTATTTTCCTAGACGATAACTTACCGAAATTTAAAACTCATTGATCAAGATTAATTAATTGTTGACCCACGTAAATTACCACGGGAGACAGTGTGGTACGAAAGATGCATAGACGAAAAAGTAAACATTTTCTTCGACCTTATGACACACTTACGCGATAAACGTGCATAAAAAGGTTCACCAGACCGCCCGCACTTTTCACGACGTACACAATAAAATCACTTATGTCAGATAGAGACGCAGTTTATCGGAAGTATCGACGAAATAAATCTATAGCAAAAGTTACAACTTTACAAAAGTTTACGTAACTCTACTAACCAAGTTATCACCATCATCGCTAGCACAAAAACCCTGGTGGCTAAAAGCTTCCTTCAGAATTTTTCTCCAGGTTTCTCTATTTCTGGCAATCGTCCACCAATTCTTCAGTTTTAAAGATTTGACATTCTGTATAGTACTCCATATAACCCATCTCAAATTCGGTCTGTTTTATATTTCTTTAAATTGATCTACTAAGAGCTTTAAAGCTCGAGATCTATATAAAGAAAGAACATTTTATTTGCAGATCCTCAAATAATGAACCTTCATCTTGCCTTAGGTCACCAATGTGTGATCAGTTCGGTTAAATTCTGTATAGACTTCTCAGCAGTAGGATTTTTATAGGATAGAATTGTCAATCTTGAGCCCAACCCCAACCTGGGGAACCAGGTCATTTGATTTTAGGGTTTCCATCCACTAGATCAGTTGCTGTCACTGAAATTCCGGATTCTGATCTACCCCTTGCTTTTCTTAGCTTGTTGCCTTAGCCTTTGAAGATTCATCTTTACCACAAGGCAGCGGTTTATTCTAAACTCTAGGGAGAAGAGTGGACTCTTCCGCATTCAATGTCGTACTGTAACCAAGCTATAAGAAATGCTAAAATACAACGTGCATAATACTTATCCCATTTACTCTCAGCACAAAAAGAAATGTCAAAAACATAAAATCCCTACTTATAAACAGTAAATAATCTCCACCAGCCTACCCTAACATACCAGTTAACTACTGGTGTCCAAAATTAAAACAACAAACTGAAATTTCACCTCCCAGTGTCAAATTTACCTATAGAATAGCACCAAGTGGCAGTAAAACGTAAACAAATGTCTGTACAATCATATCCTCAATGTGATATGGCATTCCTGTCTTTGTAGAACCAATGAAGTGATGGCGTCAGTTCACCTATCAAAGAGTAAATTTGTGTTTACTCTTTTTAGTCCCACATCAGAATTCACTGCGTAAACAATCAGGTACATATGGCACAGAGAAGGCGCCTGGCAGACTCCCTGCGTTGGAGAGCGATAGGGAGAATGGAAGCTGGAGAGTCACAAGTAGATGGTTTAATGTGCATCGTCCTGTTGTTTCCCGGATGTGGCAACAGTTTGTAGAGGCAGAAAATGTAATCCGAAGACCAGGGCAAGGGCGACCAAGGGTCACCACATAAAGAAAGGACTGTTTGTTTCATAATAAGGGCTAGTCGGAACCGCCATAGTACTGCTCACCACTTGGCATCCGACCTCACAGCATCCACTGGAACAGTTGTATCGCGACAAACAGTGTATAGAACAGAGAGGTCTTTACTGTTGGAGACCTGCTGTATGTGTACCCCTGGCACGTGATCACAAAAGAAGACGTCAAGAATAGAGCCAACAACATGTTAACTGGATGGGCGAACAGTTGATCAATGTCCTATTTAAAGATGAGTCCAGATTTCAGACGATTCTCGACGGATTCACATTTGGAAAGAATCTGGAACACGATTTCAGCCCTCAAACATCATGGAAAGTGACTCATATGGAGGTGGATCAATAATGGTATGGGCATGCATTATAACTAATCGAAAACATATATTGGAAGTTGTACGGGTAAACCGTCAAGGTTTAACTGCTGCCAAGTATCGTGACGAGATCTTGTTACCTAATGTACACTTGAGGTGTTGTTGGACCAGACTTCCTGCTGATGGATGATAATACTCGTCCACACAGAGCAGCGGTGGTTGATGAATTCCTGCAAACTGAAGACATTGCTGGAATTGATTGGCCTGCTTGTTCTCCAGACTTAAATCCAATAGAGCATGTTTGGAATATGCTAGAAAGACAAGTTGCTTCACTTCTGCATCCAACAACCACTCTTGAGGACCTGATACCTGCTTTGCAGGAAGAATGGACGTTAATACCTCATAACGAGATTGATGACTTCATTTGCAGCATACATAGTCGTTGTGAGGCCTGTATTGCAGCCAGAGGTCATCACACGCCATATTGAGCACCTATAACCACATTTCTCGATAATGAGTGTGAACTTGAGAACACTTTGAAAAGAAGATACCCATTTTTGTTTGTATTATTTAATCAAAAATGATGTTAGAATTTTTACTGAGTTTAGTGCTTTTATTCTAGTATCATCAGATAATATTTTGTGGTAAAAGTAAAGTAGAAAGTAAACATTTCAGTTTGTTACTTTAATTTTTGACACCAGTTACTTAAATGAGCACTTTTTTGTATTTCTCCCACTGAGGCTCTGCGTAAGCATCAAACTATTATACTCCAAGGGAAAGAATGTCCCAAGAAGGATTGCTACTATTCCAATTCAACATTATCATGCAGTTAAAAATTTTAGATTTCATTTGAATAACAACTGGAACTGGAGTTATCAAGTTAAACTATTACCCGAGAAAGTTTTCACTACACTTTATTCTCTTCATCGCCTAAAATACATTTTACCATTACAGCTTAAACAGACAGTAGTATAGACACTTTGTCTTACCACATTTTGAATATTGCGATATATTACTGACCGACTTGAACGATGAACTATCAAACATGAAACATGTTACAATGTATTCGTAATGCTTGCGTCAGATATTTATAATGTTGGAAAGTATGACCATATTTCCCCTCTTGTCTTGTTACCGACTGAGTGATAGAAGAACTTTACACTTTTTTACTCTTAAATCCCAAACTATTCACATCTCTAACCCTAAATATGTAATCTCGTATTCATTTCTTATCCTCCAATCATAAGGTAATGACTAGATCACAGGTCAATAGAATATTAAACATATCGTACAATTGGCCATATCATTATTCTTCTCTTACTATCTCACTCTCTTCTTATTGGAATTCATTACCAATGAGCTGCTGGACAATAGCTTCTTTCAAGTAAACATGGAAAACATTTCTAAAGCTCTACATCAATCTTTGTTCTTTTTTATTTTCTTGGATTATTTAATGAATTATAAATTATTTGTACGTGCATTTATGGCCACTGTCGAATTTAAATCTGTTGCATTTATTTCTTAGTAACATTTGTGTTAATAGTATTTTGTATTATAAAGTTAACTGGCTGGCACTATCGAAACCGTAGGTTCATGGCGGCGCAGACTTACGCTCTCCATACATATCTATCCTAAGCTAATATTTTCCAATCATCTCCCGTAGAATCTACTTCCCTCATATCATTGCTACTGTTATTCTCCCATCTTATTCTTTGCCTACCAACTGGACATTTTCCCTCAGATATTCAGACAAAAACTTTTCTTGTCCATCTTTCATTTCCCATTCGTGCCACATGTCCTGCTCATCGCATTCTACGAGACTTAACTGTTCTTATTATGTCTGGTTTCCTATCAAATTAATTTAGCTCATTGTTATATAGTCTTCTTCATTCCAAAAAAAAAAATCCCTAAACATTTTATTCTCTAATACTCGTATATTTTTTTCCTCCCTTAAAGTGTATTTGCTTTAGAAATAATTACTCCGTAGAAACACATCATTGTATGAGATATACTTGGTTTGAGTGGAAGATAAGGCCTTGTGGCTTTAACTCTACCAATTTAAATAAAACTATTGTTATTAATTATTTTTATTACTGCAATTATTATTATTATTATTATTATTGTTACTATGAATGAGAGTTCAGCTCAAAATTAACCATGACGATTTAGAGGCTGTGAAGGAGGAAGAATTAGAAAATTGTTTAACACAGAGGTAAGAGTTTTAATTAATTAAAACCAGTTACATTTGGCACTCGTACAATCTTATTTGGGTGCAGTTCCAAATGTAGGCTATACGTAAAACGTAAAAAAAAACAATGTACGTTAAAATTGAAGGATTTGAGATACAATTCGTATAAAGCTACATTATAAATATTTGTCAAAAAGTCAATATAGGCCTATTCAAACTTTAAAGCAGGGGTACATGTGATACATGTTATAGCCGAAGTCAAAGTTCGTTACATTGGATAAAATATTCGTATAATTTCTGTGTTAAAAGCCCATTTTAAATTATATTTATTAACATTCCATACGATTGCATTTTTTAAAAGCAATTAAACTCTATCCAAGAGTAAATTCATTATAATTCAATTACTGAATTCAGTATAATTCCCATATGGTGACCAGGAAGCAAATATGTTGTAAAAATAATAAATATGAATAAAGAAAGTATTGGAGAATAGCTAGGCCACCCTGTCCCAACAGTAAGAAAATATGGGAATTCGTCCTCCAGGTTGGGGGCCGGGAATACGGCTTAGCAACCCTGCCCTTTTAACTTGCTCTGTTAAATAAATCGAACTAAGTAAGAGGATTCAAACTTTTGAAACTTCTGAAACTTCATCACTAATCAATGGAGTCATTGATAAAGTAGTTCAAAACACTGAAATTATTTCGTAGTTCAATGGTAATCATGATTGACCTGAATTACAATAAGCGCACTTTTTGGTAGAGTGCATATGCAGGTAGGACCTAACCCTCTATATTTTTGAAACAGTATAAAAGTATTTATTAATACTTTAGCTTCAAATTATTCGAGAATATATTTTATCAAATATACATATTTTGATTAACCCAAAAATTAATTAATAATTAAAAAATTAAAGAAAAGTTTTAAATTGAATTTTTTTCCCATAAAACGTACCTTCAGAAGGTGATTCCGCTGGCTAATTCGCCATAGAGCCGAAGAAGAAGATCATTTCGACATATATGTTTCTTTTAATTTATTTTCCAAATTAATTTTTTTAATCATTTTATTAAATTCAAGCCACTCTGCTAAGGTTTTCAGTGGTTTCCGTTAAAGGTCCACCAATAAATTACAATTTCCTTAAATTTATTTCCAAAATTCAAAATCTCGCAACAGATCAGCTTAACCTGAAAGGAGACGTTCTGATTTGGTCAGCAGTCCTCCCGCTATTGTCCCTTCGGGGATTGGCGGCGGCCGTGGCGGTTGCGGTCTTCCTCTTGGCGACATGTATTATCAACTTACGACATACCGAAAACTGGCTTGTTAATGACAACTGACCTGATCTTTGTCTCCTGATCTACGGCTGGTTATGATGGCTGGCGGCTGGATTATTGCTCAACATCAACTAGAAAGAAATATCAATAGGCTGAAGAGGACACAGTAAGTTCCTAAAGCAGCCGGAAGAGATAGGCTACGGGCCTGCACGTGTAATTCCGCTCGGCTGCCGAGTGTGCAACCGGGTTAAGCCAAGTGTGAGCTCGGCGGGACGAGGGAGAATGTGTATAAGTACATAAAGGGTGATTCTGCTCTTTGAACACCAAAGTCTAGTCTAATCTAGTCTAGTCTAGTCGAACTACATGTAGCCGAACTGATGAAAAGGAGACCGCGATAGGTAGAAAATAAAATTCGTGATTTATAAAATACTACTTAAATCTGAGGAGCTTGATTGTTGAAACTAGGATTTCTGCACACAAACTGAAAGTTTTTTATGAGAAGATATAGGGTGTAAATTTTAACTACAAGAAGGAAGGAAGAAAATTTATTTAGGTCCGGTGATTTTACAGTATTTTATAAAGTTGAACAATGTAATAAATAAATCAAGATCCGTTTTGAAGTTAAAATATGTTTTAATGCCAATTTATTGTCATTCATTCCTATAAGATTTTCTTCATCACTATTAATTGTTAGATATTGTGTTTTATTGATATTAAGTTAATTTGTAATCCCCATTTTTCATATTCCTCGATCTATATCCTTATCATGTATGATACATCATCTGTATCTTGTGTAATAATAACTTGATCATCTACAAATATTAGGTTATGTAAGTAATAATTTTCAATGTGAGTTCCTATGACCTAACATTTTCTTGACCGAAGTCTTAAACAGACATCCAAATAAATTTTAAAAAAGTGTTTGTTATAAGAAACACCCTTGGAACAGTCCAAGAGAGGTGATACATTCTTTAGATAAAAATGTACACCCTTAGACAAAAAAAAAAGAGTCATCTCTTGATTCTATTAACCGATCGGGGAACTTCGTGAGCACTCGCAGAAGCCTTATGCACATTAACACGTTTTCAGTAATTGTACTGTGTTATTTGCTAGTTAACGCAGTGCACACTCAAGTATCATAAAAGAGAGAGTCGGCCTTCGCGTGTTTCCGTGGTCGAGAGGTTTAACACACAACATCTGTGTTCGTAACCTCACGGGTTCGATTCCCGTTCTACTTTTTTTTATTGAATGTTAGAATAGCATTTCGCCTGTAATATAGTTTCATATTTAATTTTATATTTGAGTTTTATGGCTTTAATGCACACACAAAACACATAAATTAATACCTTCTAATAATTAAATGAAGAAAGAAAATAATATATTCTAAAATGAAAACTTTAACAAAATTAATATCGGGTGTATGAACCCTCAGTATCTATTACCGCCCTCAATCTGCGGGGCATTGATGCAATCAAATTTCTACAGTCACGTGGACTTTCGGCTAGAGCTTCCCAGACGTCCTGAATTTGTGCCCATAAGCCATCTTTCGTCTTTCGTGCATCTGCTGGACAATTAGAGTTCATTATAAACAAACTTGTTAGAGGCTGTTGCTTTTGCACAGAACGTGTGCGCATCAGTCTATTAAAATCAATACATTGACATCACCTAGAACAAACCCTGAATGTGGTAAAATAATTGTTACAATAACGACATTAACATTGATTTAGTTCAATTGTCAAAATAAAATGTATAAAATCATTAAACATTTTAATACAAATATCACGAAAGAAATACATAATTGAGGACGCGAACTTGCGAACTTCATTAACAGAAACAGTGACTGCATGCTTTACCGCTGACCTAACAGGGGCACGTAGGAGTATCTTCACTCAGTTCATGTCACATAACGCAGGGCCTGTACAATTATGACTAGTTTACTAGTGTGAACCCAGCGGTGTGTCGAGTAGGACTTAGAAGAAATATGCGTTCAAGCGATGACTATTTTTTTTGTCTAAGGGTGTACACATTTTCATTTGAAATTAGTAAAATATAAAAATTAATAAAACTGCTATTGCAAATAATTTTATCATTCAGTTAAAATTATTCATTGTCTATTACAGGTAAGCTTGAAAAATAGAGCTGAGTATTTTCGGAAAGAATATCTCCAGGAATTTTAGATTGTATTTATATCTTCAAAAGTGGAATTAAACTTTAATAGGGAGAGGCAGGCCGATTGTCTAAGAAGGTGTCTACCCGAAAGGTCGCCAAAAGTCAGTAATGGGATCACTTTATATTTTAGGCTGCTCACAATCCCTGTACGTCACACTTTGTCAACAATAATATGGGACTCTCAATGACCTTTGAAGGGTTTTCGACTGATTGTAGTACTAGGAGTTTTGCCATCTACATTTCTCTCATATGTATCCAATTTTCATTGGACATGTCTTTCTATATTGTTCACTAAAAAATGAAAATCACAATTTGAAAATATCCTGGGAAGATTCAATGATGATTTTATCTTCTGATGTGCTCATTTCAATCACTGGGTGTTTCAATTTGTTTTTCTTTTTATTCTTTTAACCCTTATCTGTGGTCTCGAGGTAGCGTGCTGCTTTGCACGCAGCGGGCCCGGGTTCGATTCCCGGTCGGGACAGGCTCCTGAGTGAGGTTTTTTCGGGTTTTTTCCTCACCTTAAGGCAAATGTCGGGAAGCTTAGGGCCCAACCTTCCTCGAAAATCATCCAGCCATCATCATCATCCATATCATCATCATCATCCTTCACCGGTGTGGAAATCAACGGGGAGCTACCACACCTATAATTCCCTAGTAAAGCTGCAAAGCATAGCATGAAAATGCTATGATTGCTGTGAAAGACCTGCCCTCGGGCAGAATTACTATGGATGGAACCCTGTATTTATCATATTACTTTTGCAGCAGTCTGTCGTCTTATTCATTGTTCTAATACGGTAGAACAAGAATTTTGTCGTTCAGAAAGACCAAGACTAGTAGTGGAAAGAGATTTTATATTGTTTTCATAGTTTGATTGGCTAAATCATGCAAATTAATAAAAGCTTCGTAACACACTGTAATTGCCATAGTTTTTCCTTCTCTCTGTAAATGTATATTGTAGGAGGAGAAGTAGTGGCGTTAATTAACTTTTTTTTTTGAATGGAAGGAAGGTACGCGGACCTGTCTGGCCGTACGTGCATATTCCTTTTCCAAGAATTAAAAATACATATAAACAAATAAATACATAGCTATAGTATTTACACATATATCCTCAAACATAAAAAGGAATAAAACACCCCCAACACACACAAACACGCATACCACCACTCCCGGCACATAGTAAAAGCATTGCAGTGGCAATATAGTAACCAGCGATGTTTTACTGATAGGTTGAGAAAACCAGCTGTATCGGCTGAGGAACCCTACATGCAGACCACATGTCACCTTTATACTGACAGGATGATTGCCACCTGTGTAATTAACACTTGTAGATGTGAGGCCAGCAGCCGGATGGTTAGCCAAGGTTCTACTAGGCATGTCGCGCCATCGGATTTGTTTCTTGTTCGTTTGTAGTTAAACTGAGTTGCGATTATTTCTAGTTGAAACTTGTGGGAGTAAGAATGATTCCTAAGGTTGCTGCCTTTCCTCTGGTTTCATGGACAACTTCGTTTCACTGTTAAATTGATATTAAAGATCACTCTGTATTTTATCACCAAGTAAATTTAATTTACCAATTAATGAATCACGTATCTGTTTTGCAACTTGCACGAAACACTGTTTTATATTTTTGCAATCTGTACGGGAATATGACTAAGTGATACAATGTGTTTACTCGAATCACAAGTCTACTATATTTATAACTTTTCTTTTTCTACTCTAATGAACTGTGATATTTTCATCACTTGATTTCATGTCGAAATTTAAACTGACTGTCATGACTTGAAAACGCTCGGCTATGGCGCGGACCAGTTCATGGAGAATGAAATAAAAAAGCAATTAGTGCAAATTTTTAAAGAATCATTATATAAATCTATTTTATGAGAAATATAGGATCCGGTTAATAAACCTCAAACCACTCTGAAATATATTAATACATTTAAATACAATGTTACAACCAAAAATGTACCAATAATAACACCGAGCAACAAAAAAAAGAAACTTTTTTTTTTGTCTCAGAAATAAAAACATGTGATAATGATAGTATTTTTTCTCCTGAGTTCAAATGTGATATCGGTTTTTCTCCATCACGCAAGGTTTCCGAGAGACAGGAATTTATAATTTCAAACACTTTAATATTTTCTACATTCATAACTACACAATATTCGAACATTCGGACTCACCTAGAAAGTAACAAATGATGATTTTCTGCAATATTTTGCCTGTGGAGCATCCCTCTTGATGGTCCAACAATAATCGGCCAGCATATTAGGATTCCATTTGCCTTGATATATCTTTTCCATAGACGAAATCTCCTAATGAAATTGTTCCCCGTTTTATTTTACAATGGACAAATGGACGAAAAAACTTTTATTAAAAAAATAATTATTTAAACCCATTAATTGAAATTTAAATAAAAGAAACTGTGAATGTGAATGAGAAATTCCGAATACATATTTGACAACACGATAAAAACTGCATATATACAACTATTGGTACTCATGAGACAAAAAACATGTTGACCAGTGTAATCAGAACAAAGAAAGTTGATCAAAAAATAAAAAATCATGGATGGTTTGCTGAAAATGCGATCCCTGATACTAAAGTCATTAGATAAAAATATGCAATGAGAGAAAAATTGCTTAAATACAGTTTCCATGGCTGATTAACACAAAAAGGCAATTTATTAGCAGGGAGATTAGAATGTATAAAGACATATTCACAAAACATATCTGACTCTGAACGAGAATTTTATGATCATGCCATTTGGTCTGATGAAATTAAAGTTAACATCTATGTACCGAACGATGTAATCAAATTATGAAGACAATTTAGAAATAGAACTTTTACATTAAAGTGTGGAGGTAGAGAGAATATGCAATTATTGAATGAATAGCTTACCAACACATTTATAATACCATTCTAAAATATAATGTGAAATAAAGTGCCCAGAAAATGGACTTAAAGGGTTGAAGAATATTTAGCTCTAGAGCAAACGAAAATCAACTCGTTGCTCTAGGGAGCGAGTTGATTTGCTCTCGTATGCGTGAAGCATGAGGTAAGAGGAGAAACAGAGAAGGGACGTAAAGAAAGTGGCGGTTTCTATTACTATTTTATTTATTTTTTTATTTATTTATTTAGCCTGGTGGAGTTAAGGCCATGTGGCCTTCTCTTCCACTCACCAGGGCAAACACATATTACATCAGAATATAACAATTACAATGAACTCTAATATTAAATACTAAATAAAAATTTGATCATAAAGATAAATCTATTATATTACGATCTATAATGCAACTAGTTAATGTTAGTTAAAATTAAGACTAAAACTAACAATAAAGTGAATACAAGCAAGACATATTAAATTGTCCCTGTCTAATGTTTATAAAAACAAAGAAAAATAATGAGATATAGAAAACTAATTTTACGTTTGTACAATATTTAAAACAAAACAAAAGAAAATATTTGTTAATCTTAATATCATTTTCATAGATGATTAAATTTATTAATTGTTAAAAGAATACTATCAGTGAGGTGTATAATTTAGTTTGTTATTAAATAATTATTTAATTTGTATTTGAAGGATGTTATAGTTTGACAGTCTCTGACATAGGTCGGAAGGGAATTCCATGTTTTGGTAAGTGAGACCGTAAAAAGATAATGAATAATATACAGTGTGATGAGGAGGGATATAAAGGACAATGTGCTGATGGGATCGAGTGTCAAGATTATGTGTGTCGGATAGTCTGATGAAGCGGCGTGATAAATAATCAGGCAATGATGTGTGAAGGATTTTATAGAGAAGGGATAGGGAATGGACAGTTCTACTATCTCTTAGACGAAGCCACGATAATTGTTCCAGGGACGGTGTAACATAGTCAAATTTGCGAATACCACAAATAAAACGTGCGCAAGAATTATGAACACGTTGAAGTCTTTGAGTGTAAATAATATTTAAGTCTGTAAAAAAGAGTGTCACAATAATCAAAATGGGGCATTGCAAGTGTTTCTACTAACATTTTCCTAAGAGCGAATGGCAGACAATTTCTTACTCGATTTAATGAATGTATTATTGAGAAGACTGTTTTGCATGTATGGTTTATTTGTGTATTCCAATTTAAGTAGTTATCAATAAATGCTCCTAGAATTTTTACTGTCTCGCTATAAGGGATTTGAACTCCATTTAGTGACACATGCGAGACTGTGTTTAGGTTAATTGTAGATAATAGTCTCTGGTGACCCATAATGATTGATCGTGACTTCCTAGGATTTAATTGCAGTCCATATTTAACTGTCCAAGTCATTAGTGAGTCGAGATCCTCGTTAATTTTGGTAACAGCGTCATTTAGAGAATATTTGTCTGTGTGGATGTAGATTTGCATGTCGTCTGCAAATAAATTATGTTTCCAATGCTTTAGGGAGTTAGATATGTCATTTATGTAGATTGAAAAAAGTAAAGGTCCAAGCACCGAACCCTGTGGAACCCCAGCTTTAGAGTAGGACCAAGAGGAACATAATTCATGATTTCCTACAACAGATTGCTGGCGCTCATGAAGGTAGGAATTGAACCATTGCGTGGCACTATCAGAGAGTAAGAGGTTTTTAAGTTTATGCAGCAATAAGTCCAAGTCTACCGTGTCGAATGCTTTACTAAAGTCCAGTAATGTAAGAATGGTAAGTTTTCGATTATCAGCAGCTTCGCGTATGTCTTCGCAAATATTTAGTAGAGCAGTATTTGTATTGTGTCCTGTCCTGAAGCCTGACTGAAATTGATCTAGAAGGTTGTGTTCATTTAGGTAGTCAGTCAGTTGTTTATGGACTAATCTAGAACTGCGCAGAAGTAATGCTGCCATACCAATTGATTTAAATATATATTATTATTATTATTATTATTATTATTATTATTATTATTATTATTATTATTATTATTATTATTAAAATTATTATTACACAGTGCAACAAATTTGAACTTTGCGTCTTGACGCGAGATGAAAGCATGTGTTCTTTACTAAATCATATACGCTGATTGTGAAAATGAAATCAGAAATGTTTCATCACGTACCAATATTTCTGGAAGAGATATGCCACATACAACACTTTGAGAAACCAGGAAACGACTCAGTAACAATACAGGAGGAATCTGTAGTTCATTAACATACAGATCATGTAAAAAAGTTAACTGATTTTATTATTATAATGTGCTTACAAGTTAGGAACTTTTCCTGGAAACTTTCCGTTTGTGGGTTGATGGTGAAACTTCTTGTACACTCCATAGCTTTATAACAGTCCAGCATATGTTCCGTCAGTTCCCTGTAATTTTTAGATGTTACGTTTCCCAAAAAAAATGTCACTTGCATATTTCAATGCAAGCCTAGCTGCCTTCTCAGTATCTGTCAGCAACTGTTCAAAGGAAATATATTTCACCAAGTCACGGATCTGAGACCCAATGAAAATTCTTTCTTTAATTTTTGCAGTACTATTTGCAAAAATTTTAGAAAATAAAACACTGAAAACCCTGGCCATCTTTGTCCATTGCTTTCACAAAATTCTTCATAAAGCCCAATTTCAGATTGAAAAGTGATAACAGCACACTGCCTTTGTCAACAAGGTGTTCATGCGACACATTTTTTTTTACCAGGATTGAACATTTCTCTCAAAAGTCACTCCTTAACTACATAATAGTCTTTCCTTGCCCTACTATCCCAGTGATACAAGAAAGAGCAATCTTTTGTGTAACCAGTCTGCATTCCCAGAAGAAGATAAGCGAAGCGATAACATAAATAATGCAGCCGAGCGCAGATTAAATTGCAATTTCCAGAAGAAGGTTTATGTGATAGCGAACAATGGTTTTCACCGTTGTCATCAGGACAATGAACTACATAACAATGACGTAGTTTTGTTCTGTGGCAAATGTCATTGTCGCACTATTATTATTATTATTATTATTATTATTATTATTATTATTATTATTATTATTATATAACCATTATTAAATAGTCTTACAGTAATATATATATATATATATATATATATATATATACTTACTCACTGGCACTATAGAACCCGTAGGTTCATGGCCGCGCGGACATAAGCACTCCATACATCCCTATCCTGAGATAATGCTTTCTAATCATTCCCTGTATATTCTACTTCCCTCAAATCAAAGTTAATGTTATTCTCCCACCTTATTCTTGGTCTACCAACTGATATATATATATATTTTTTTATCAATTAATAACCAACTCATTGTCACTATCGAACTAAGAGATAATGGCAGCGCGGATATAAGCTCTCAATACATTCCTATCCTGAACAATATTTTCCAATCATTCTCTTTATAATTCCCCTCTCTTAAATCACGGTTAATATTATTCTCCCAAGCCATTGAGAGTTTATATCCGCGCGGATATGAACCTACGGGTTACATAGTACCTGTGAATTAGTTATATAAAATGACATTTGGTGGGACGTAAAATAAATTTGCTTAACGTCTGGGGTGACTAGTGTCGTGATTCAAAGCTAGATATGAAAAGGACGAACTGTTTGCTCAGAGATCTCTTATTTCAGAAATGAGTTTCTATTATATAACTAACTCACTGGCACTATCGAACCATAAGGTTCGTGGCCGCGCTAACATAAGCTCTCCATACATCCCTATCCTGAGCTAATATTTTCCAATCATCCCCTGTATAATCTACTTCCCAAACAATCACCGTTAATGTTCTTCTACCACATCATTCTTGGTCTAACAACTGGGCGTTTTCCCTCTGGTTCCTACAATAATAAGCTTTCATGAAAGTCTTTCCTTCCCCAGTCGTACCACATGTTCCTGCCCCCATCGCAGTCTACGAGACTTAACTCTTCTCATTTCATCTGGCTTCTATAAAAAAAAACATTGAGTTCACTGTTATGTAGTATTCCCAATTCACCTGTCCTGTTCATATCTCTTTGGACCAAAAATTTTCCTAAGAACTTTATTCGCAAATAATAATTGTAATTTCATTTCTTCACTTAAAGTAAGAGTCCATGTTTTCGTATCCGGATTCATATAACTGGTTAGGAATAATAGTTTTATATATTTTCAGTTTAACGTCTTTTGAAAGGAGTTGGATGTGGGACCGTCAAGAGTCTCTGTATTGCATAATAGCAACGCATTTCCAGAATTGAGCCGATGTTTAATTTTTTTGGTGCATCTCATTCCTATTTGTTATTATTGTTCCTAGGTATTTGAATTCAAACCAATTCCTCAACATTTCCCTCATTTGTAATTAGCTGTTCCATTTCCATTATTACTGTGTATTTGAATCATCATCATCATCATCATCATCATCACCATCCTGCAAGGTATTAGTTAGAGAAGAACTGTTACGGACTGAGAAAGCGGTTTTTTCGTTGCCATCTTTTCATTTCATAGGTCGACCAAGGTAGTGACCGTGTTCCCATTTGGACAAGAGTTCATTAATTGCCTTGGGGCATCCTTGATATAGCCCTTCCTGAGACATGTTACTTCCATTTTAGCTGCTTATCTGGAGATGTAGCCCAAAATTGGTGACACCTTAAGTTCTTGAAGGATTTCTACATTTTTCTTTCGATCCCATTTGGTGTAGGCCAGCGGTTCGGCGCATACATTTCATCTCACAGGCTGTTAGTCTGCTTTCATCTCTCGTCCTTATCGTCCATGCTTCACTTCCATAAGTGTGACAATATATTTAGTTATATTGATGATTTACTTCCAATCCCAAGTTCTTAGTGTTACTCAAAGTTGGGTGCGCGTGTTGGCTCATTTCGTATCTCTTTCCGTTACGTTCATTACAATGCATGACACGGAACCCAGAGCTTTTATTCTCTTCGAGGAAAAATATATATAAACTAGATTTATCCGGCTTTGCAAAGACCATTTGACTCCTGATGGGGTTGACCCCGGACAGAAAAAATCTCTCTTATCCAAAGCTTACATTAGTCACTAGAACACAGGTAAATGCCTGAGACTTATAATGTTATCTGGAGCTATGGAAGCAACACCCTATACTACAGCGTCATTTAATACGAGATAGAATGATGTAATGGAAACTAACGACTGTGCGGGCAACGCTGAACAAGGCAGAATGAGCGTAGTACCACGATAACTCTGTGCACGCACTACTTTTTCCCTTGTTCTCCACTGTATCTGCCTGTGTTTGCATCATAGGACATCCTATTAGGCCTAATATTGTGAGTTGCGCTACTGCGAATATTCCTGAAAATTTCAACAAAATGTTCGTATTGTGATGCTTTATTGGCATAGGTCTATATCTGAAGACTCTTTCTTCAGCAGAGAACCCCATAAAATAATTATGGGGATTAGTATCAGTATTATCCTTATGCAAATGAGCATTTTATATCACACACACAGATATATAAGTTATAATATTAGACACAGAACTCTACGTACAGAGACAAACTTTCTTAGGTTGTCAAGGGATGTTGGTTGAGCAATTTGGTAAAAGAAACCATGTCTCCGCTGACGTATTATTAATTTGTTATTGATGTGTTGGACCTATATATTTTCCTTTGAACCTTGATAGGACTAAGGCTCTCCATACATTTCTATCCTAAGTTAATGTTTTCCAATCATCACCTGTGTAATCCCCATTTCTCTAATCATTATTAATGATTTACCATAAAATTCGTTCAGTTTACTGTTATGAATCTTCTCCATTCACCTGTCCGTTCGTCTTTACTTGGTCCAAAAATTTTTCTCAGAATATTATTTTCAAATACTCATAATATTTTCCTCCGTTAAAGTAAAAGTCCATGTTTCGTATCCATAAAATATAACTGGAAGAATAACACTTCTATAAATTTTCATAAGTAATGAATGCCACGAGTAATTTCCAATTTATCTAGAGAATTTGGAAAACAAGAGTGGCATTTGTTAGGCAATGTTTGAAAACAAATGAGAAGCTATGTTTGAAAACAAATGAGAAACGATTGTTACGCTTGTTCAACACTGCAACCAAATCATATAATTTATTGCCAAAGGTTCGCAATATTGTAAGAATGCACCCTAGTGGAGAAATTTATAACCAACATTACAGCTATCAATTAATTTCCGATGTCCTATGATGTTAATATGTCAATTATATTTTTCTGCAACGTTATTTCCTGGGAAATAATTCGTTAAAGAAAGTGCAAACAGTGGTTTCTTTTTTTGGTGGCATAATCAATTGCTACAAATGTTATTATATTAACTCCCGCAAGCACCATCAGCTGGCATTCGTGCACTATATATACAATCTAGTAGCCGTATTTCTTCCGCAGTCGGTCACTACAAAATAATGCTATGACTATTCAGAATGTTAAAAAGTAGCAGCTTTCTTTAATATGATAAACTTGTTTGATATATTCGAGGTGAAACACGACTGTGATTTGTTGTAATTCAAAGATCATTGAAATGTGATTTGTCATTGAGCCCCATTAGGAGCATGAGTTAAATAGTCAGCTTAACGTTCATATGAGAGAAGTTTAAATGACAAAGAGTGCCTGTAATGCATAATAGCAAGAGTTTACATAATTGTACCTATGAATAACATTTTCTACATTTCATTACTGTTTGTAACTATTGTTCTTTGATATTTGAATTCAGCCACTTCTTCAAAATTTCCATCTTTTTCATTAACTACCCATTTCCATTAATTTATACAGTGTGTACATAAAATAATATAGCAGTTTCAAATAATGATATTATCACTCAGATGAGGCGTAGAAAGTTATGCGTATACTGAAATGAAACGGGAAATAAGATGGTTTTAGTTGTGTGAATGAGGGGATAGTTTTCTTTTGTTTTGTTTCTATTTACTTAATACTTAATACAGGCTTTCCACTTTACAGCAGTTTGCCTTTGATTCCTGCTTTCCAGAGATTCCTATCTTCCCATTGTCCATCTTCCATACCCCTCTTCATCAAGGCATCATATATTCCCTCATACCATGCTCTTCTACTTCTTCCCCTTCTCCTTCTGCCTGGTACCATCCAATCCAACACCTGTTTAGACCACTGGTCTTCCGGCATCCGTTGTACATGCCCATACCATTGTAGAGCTCTCTTTGTTATCCTATCGATAACAGTTTCTTGTGCATCCATTTCTTGTCTGATATATGTATTTCGAATATGTTGTAGCCTGGATATTCTCATACTTCTCCGTAATCCATCCATTTCTGTCGCCAAGATTCTTTTCTGCATCCTTTCATTTATTGTCCAGCTTTCTGATCCATATGTAAGTATACTTTCCATTATTGTCTGTATAATCCCTTTTTTGTTTTTCTGGTCAAATTTCTATTCCATAAAAGACCATTCAGGGATCTAATCGCCTTTCTTGCACAATTTACTCTGTTAATAATATATTTTTCACAAGTACCAGATTTATCTATTATAGATCCAAGATATTTAAATTCTTCATCACGTTTAATTATCATATTATTTATTTGTAGGTCTTCTGAATTTCCTCCGATTACCATATACTCTGTTTTAATATAATTTATCTTCAGTCCACCTACCTCAAATGCATCGACCAACTTTCTGATCATATAATCTATATCTTCTTTATCTTGTCCTATTATAATCTGGTCATCAGCGAATAATAAATTGTGCAGTAAATGGCCATTAATGTTGATTCCCATTCCCCTACATGACTTATTCCATTTCATTAATACATCTTCTAAATATATCTTGAACAATGTTGGTGACATCCCGCATCCTTGTCTTAATCCTTTTGTTATATCAAATTCTGAGGATATTCTATTTCCAACGTTTTTGTTTCTATGGCAACAATAATAACAAAGATGGCAACTCCTCAACAGAAAGCGTTTTGTCTTTTACAGTTTGAGAGTTGTAAATCAGTTGTGTCAGTTCAACCTGAGTTTCCTAGGCAGTTTAATAGTAACCCCCGAATTGCAACAACATCCGTCGATGGCATAATAAACTCGCTACGACCGGTTGTCTGTGTAAAGGCTAAAGCGTGGGACGACCAAGAGTGTCTAAGGAGAATGTTACTGTTGCAACATTTTAAGTGCAAATTCAGCGTAATCAGTAGGCTTTAGAGCCTGTAAGAATTTTAAACGGTAGGGATGCACAAGTAAGCGTTTTCGTAAGATCTTCAACAACTTTCATTACTGGATTGGTCGTTATGGTCAAGATGATATGGTTTTATCTCCAGTGGCCTCCTAGATCACCGGATATCACCCGATGTGATTTTTTTTCGTTTGGGATTATGTAAAGGACAGAGTCTACGTGCCTCCATTGCCTGCTAACCTGCCCGAGTTGAGAGACATGAATCGAGAAGCTGTTGCTGCCATTAATCCAGACATTCTTATTAATGTATGGGATGAATTAGCCTAAAGGTTGGATATGTGTCATGCAACAAACGGGGCTCACATTGAACACCTATGAATTTATAACGTAAACTGGAGATGTTACTCTTTCATTTAACATACGTTATGTTTTTGTCATAGTTTGTTAAAGTATAATTCAACACCTTTATAATCGCTATATTATTTTATGTACACCCGGTATAATATATTTCTACTTTAAACCATATATTTAATTTTATTGATATTCACTTCCAGCCCCAGTTTTTTAGTGTTATATAGTAGGATGTGCGTGCTGAAATTTAGTATTTCCTCGTCGTTATCGTATAATAATACTACATAATCAGCATATATATCATCATCATCATCATCCGGTATCATGGCAGCTGCCGCCGTCTTCCGGAAACCAAACGCCATTCCTCTCTGTCCATCCATTGAACTTCCTCCATTCCTCTGATATTCATAGTTGCTTGTACCCCTTCTATCAAATTTTTCTTCGGTCTTCCTCTCTTCCTCCTTTCCATTGGGATCCATTCCATAACAATTTTTGGCAATCTTTGCTCTGGCATTCTTTTGACATGACCATATCACTGCAATCTTTTCTTTTCTATAATGTCTATGATGTCCAGCTCCTCTTGTACACCCATAGTTTCCCTTATTTCTTTATTTCGTATTCTATCCATTCTACATTTTCCAGCTGATCTTCTTAAAACATCCATTTCTGTACTTAAAATTCTTTTCATTTTCCTGGTAGGAATTTGCCAAACTTCAGCACCATATGTTAAAATGCTCTGAATTATGGTTTGATACATTTGTAATATTTTATTTTTTTGTAATATTTTTTCTCCGCCAAACAGAGTTTAAAGCATTTATTGCTTGTTTTGTTTGTGCGATTCTATTTTTAATTTCCACTCTGTTATCGCCTGAGTGGTCTAATTTTCTTCCTAAGTAAGTGCATTCAATACTAGGTTTTAGTTCTTCTCCATTGTTGAAATTGATATTTTCCATTTCTTCTCCTATACACAAGTATTTAGTTTTTTCAATGTTTATATAAAGTCCCCATTTTTCATATTGATCTTTTAGTTTTTTAGCCATATATTCTATGCTATCGTGGTCCTGTGTTATTAATACCCTGGTCATCTGTAAAATTTAGTGAATATGCATGTGTATTTTGGATGGGTATGCCCATTTTTTGACATTTTTTCCTCCTGTCTCTTAGTTCTCTTTATATATATATTATATAAATATATATATGGAATTTATCGAACAAGGAAAATTCCGCGACGTGACGTTCTATGCTTTCGAAGTTAAAATCAATCGATCGTATAACACAGACATCCGCGAAAGTTAAAATAACCCTCAGACATAAACAATTAAGTTATAAATAACTGACAAATACCAATGATTAAGAGATCGCGAAAAGCCTGTTGGTAGAAATAGATTACACTGTACCAATTGGACAAAAAACAGACCTAACAGACCTAACATTGACAAAAATACATTCAACATTAGGTCAATGAATTCGGGCCATTAGCTTGGAAAGCATAAATATTAAACATGTTTGTATTTGCTTATATCGGGATACCGTTCGAATTTTATCCCCTTCCATACTTCAATGTTTAATTTCAAATTCTTCTAATGTTGAAAGCAGACGAATTTGTTTTTAAGTTTTATTTCTTCCGTTACATTCTACTGAACTTATTTTGGGAGTTAAGTTCTCAGATTTGTTGACGCAAGGTAGATTTATGGATACATTACGTTTGATTTATTCTGATCTGTAGGCATTTTCCGGGCTTGTTGGCCGAGGTCGTGAGGATTAAAACTCCCACACGTTTCGCCATTGACCGTGTCCGGCACCTTCAAGGGTTGTCTTGAGACACACCAACCCTTAAGGATGCCGGACGTAGTCTCTGATGAAACGTTGAATTTTAAACCTCACGACCACAGCCAACAAGCCTGGAAAATGTTTATAGATCAAAATACGGACTCCGGCAATAGAAGCTTATGTGAATATATTACGTTTGATTAAATTGTTTGAACATCCACTGTCTTATTATCTACAATGTTTAGCCCACTTCAGTAAACAGCTTTGAGGAACATTTTATGTCAGGTAAGCATGGTATAAAAAATAGTGGATTTCTGTTACCATAATGTTGAATTGAAAATATTTTATTTCGAAAATAATTACACTGACTATTTAAGTCATGCCCCAAATGGGAGTCAGTGACCAATCACGTTTCAATAAATTTTGTTTTACAATCAATCAGAGTCGTGTTTCCCCTCGATAATTATCGAATTTTGATTACCAAAATAAAGAAGGCTCCACCTTTTTAATATTCTAGACAGGCCAGTGCCTTATTTTGCAGTGACTGACTCTCTAACAAATACGTTGAATATAGCAAATAATGAACAGATTCCTTCGAACTACACATTTTATAATTGTGTTTATAAATACTGATTTTACTGAGTTGTTTCCGAAAAAAATGAATTAATAACCTATAATGTTGGTTATAATATAGAGTTTGATGTGTTTAATTTTTTCTCCACTAGGGCCCACTCTTACAAAATTGCGATCCGATTTGGCAATAAATAGTATGATCAAGTTGCAGTGATTAACAAATGAAACATAGCCAAACATTTCTCATTTGTTTTCGAACATCGCCGTTTACATTAAATATATAAATATTTTAAAATAAATATTAGTTAAATAATGATTTGTGAGTAAATAACTTAATATTATTCGTTAAATAGTCCTAACAAATGCCACTCTTGATTTCCAAATCTTGTAGATAAATTGGAAATCACTCGTGGCATTACTTATGACATTTTTTTCTGGGAAAACTTCAGAAGTTACAAAATAAAATTTTCACCAAGCGCGACAGGCCTAGAAGGCCCTTGGCCTACCAGCCGGCTGCTGGCCTCACATCCACATGTGTTAATCACTGAGGTAGATGATCATCTAGCCAGTGTAGTGGTGACATGTGGTCAGCATGTCGGGTCCCCCAGCCGTCATAGCTGGTCTTCTCAACCTGGAGTCGCTACTTATTGTAGCTACCCAAATGTCTCACGGTGCTGGGTGGGCACCGGTCCCATACCGGCCGAAATTCTATGAGAAAATTTCTTCCCTCATGGGGACCCGAACCAGCGCAGGTCCCGTAGCTCTGCGCCAAGGCTTCTTACAAAATAAAATATTAGACTATACTTTTTATTGCCGTAGCGTAGTGGTTAAGGCCTGAGCTACAAGCCGGAGGGTCGAGGGTTCAAGTCCCGTTGGGGTCAGGATTTTTAAACTTACCCAAACCCTCTGGCGGCACTATGGCCCTGGGGTCGACTCAGCCTCTAACTGAAATGAGTACCAGACGCTTGTTCTGGGGTAAAGGCGGCCGTCACGCAGGGCTGACAACCCGGCTGACATAAAGTGCCGATTGTCTAGAAAAAGTGGGAGCCTTAACCTCCTACTACCCCAAGGGCCTCCTGAGGCCTGTTGTGGGATCACTTTATACTTTTTATTTCATCTATGTTTTCCCTTATCTTAATTTTCTTTTCATACCTCGTATCGTATACAGCTGCTAACTAAAGAATCAAGTAATAGTGGGAAAATATCAATATGGTTTCTTAGAGAACAGGCGGTTCCTTGGCGCAAGCGGTTAGACGTTCGCCTCTCGCGCTGGGGTCTCGAGTTCGCTTCTCGATTACTCCGTGTGGGTTTTGTGGTGAATGAAAAGGAGTCTGGCAAGTTTCTCATGTTTCCCTCTGCCATAATTTCAATTCCACCATTTCGCCGCACTCATTCATTTCGTTTCATTTAATTTTATATGCCCCTGTGATTGTTCATCAGGCGTGGTCGGCCGGCATCCTTATTTCCCCAATGTATTATTAAGTGCCCAATTCCATTATATAATATATTTATGTGTGAGACTTTGTATATCTATTTCTATTGATACTCAATTCCAGCCACAGTTTCTTAATGTTATTTAATAGAATGTGTGTTGACTTCTTAATATTTCTCACTATCGCCTAACAATATTATACCATCAGCTTACACCAGCAGCTTATTAATGCCATTGAGTTGTACGCCCTCCTTATCGTCTAAAGATATAATTGCATGCTCTAGTACAAAATTGAATAGTAGAGGAGAGAGTGCACCTCTCCTGCTTTAACCCATTGCCAATTTCAATTGAATCTGAAATGTTTTTTCTACCCGCTACTACTAGTAAGCCAACGCCAGTTCTAGACAATAATTATAATTATTTATTGTTTACATCCTTTATATCTAGAAGCGATAATTGTAAAGTATTAATTATGTAAATGATCTTGGTTGATTTTCTGAAGTACTGACTGTTTGCCTATTGGTCGCTAACACTATTACTGTTTATTTAGATTTAAATAAGGATACAAATGTGGAAAATATTTATCTTAAATTTTGTGCATAACTTCTTTTTCATTGCCTGGATAATGTTTTTATTTACTGTTACTGTATGTAAAACTTCTCATAATTTAATCAAAGGCACGTTGTCGTAAGCTTTATCTAAATCGATAAATAGTAGATGAATTGGTTGTTGAAAGTGGATTTTTTCTCAATTATTTGCTTTGAACTGAATATGTGGTCAATGGTGGATCGGCATTTTCTGAAACCTGGCCGTTCTTTCTGTTTCGAACTTATTATATTCTTGTTCTGGTATGGTCATGTAGAAAGAATGACAGAAGACAGATTCCCTAGAAGAATACTAGAATTAGCGCCACTTGGTGGAGGAAGAAGTGGACGGCCAAAAATAATGTGGATTGATGGTGTTTTAAGCTGCATGAGGAAAAAAGGTTTGGACGATGGAGATTGGAATGACAGAGAGATGTAATTACAATTAATAAATGAGTACAAATTTTGTGTAAAGTGGATATTTATAAATTTAATTGAGGAATAAACATTTATTTTCATGTCGTTACTATTACGGAAATATATTTCATTGTACGTAACTTATTTTCATAATTGTTTGAAACTGATGTACAAATGAACTGATAATCGATTTTCTTTAAATCACAGTCGTATGAGATAAAGGATTTTTCCAATTTACCTTCAAGTACTAATCTTTAATATGATGAAAATTATATAAATAATTAAATAATATAGAAGTGTCTATGAATATATTAAACTTTATTGATAAATTGTAACAAGAGTATTGTTTGCTATGGGAAACGCGTCGTAAAAATTCATGAAGCTGACTGTGGTAAAAATTACAAATGAGTGATAAAGGAGGTAGATCTTAGTGAAAAAAATACTAATGATTACAAATGACCGTAATATCAAATGACAATACGAATATTACTATGTGTAGGTGTGATTTACCAAATTAGCGTATCGATAGTGTGTTGCATTTCCGGAGTTATGACGACAATGTAGACTTGGCGTACCATAGTTTTCAACTGTGAGAGCAGGCAGGGTCGCAAAAGCTTGGAACGAAACGTCGGGACCCCGGGAACTCAGTTACTTATAAGGCTCGGGAAGACTAGGGGCCCCAACGGTATAGAATTACGCCAGCGTGCTCTACTTTGCTGCCACTAAGAGAGGGGAATAATAGTGGGGAAGATAGGGCATTTCAGCAACATCGCCGCGGGCGACCACCACGGACACTGCCAGCCAAACTTATTTTTAGAATTTGACTCTTCGCTGATTACTTGGTCAACCATTAGATGCTGCAAAATAGCACATTCTCGTCTCTCTCCTCCATAAATTTCACGACTTTATTGTTCTGCCCTAAACATGAACAATGTGGTCTTCAGCAATATCGTCCACCAACAATAACAAAATGCAGTAGTAAAGTACTTGCTTCTTCTCTCATTAAGCCTATGGTCTACAGCTCTATATTGACAGCCTTAGCATTGCAATCCATCAAATTGGAAATTAAATCTATTCCAATTCAAATTCTTTTACTGTTTTCATGGGTCCCAACAGGAAAGATAATATATCCATCCATCCATAGTAATTCTGCCCGAGGGCAGGTCTTTCACTGCAATCATAGCATTTTCATGCTATGCTTGCAGCTTTACTAGGGAATTGTAGATGTGGTAGAATCCCGTTGCTTTCCACACCGGTGAAGGATGATGATGATAAGGATGATGATGATGGCCATATGATTTCGGGGACCGTTTGGGCCTTAAAGTTTTCCTGGCATTTGTCTAACAGGTGAGGAAAACCCCGATAAAAACCTCATCCAGAAAAACTGCCCCGACCGGGGATCGAACCCCGGCCCGCTGCGTGACAAGGCAACACGCTACCTCGAGACCACAGCGGTGGACGTTGATAATATATAATTGTTTATTTATATTTTGATTTCTATATACGTCATCACTAAAGACCGGCTTTTAAAGAGAAAATATTGTTTAAAAAAGGACAAAGAAGGGATATATTTCCCCAAAAAAAGGACTTTAAAAAGAATCTTAGGAAATACATAATCACTGCTATTTTTACATTTACCGCATTAAGGAAGAATTGCACTTAACCACAATCAATATTTCAATACGTTCGAATGTTAGATTCTGTCTTTTTTGAATGTAGAATGCCTTGTATATGGATAGTGATCGCTCTGCATCAATGGAAACCAGTCTTGCATTCTTGGTCCAGATTCTGAACTCCAAATCACTGTACTTTATCAATTTTTCAACGTCTGCAGTTTTTGATAAGATTTGTTTAAGTTTTACTTTTGCACATCCTCAACGCATGGTTATTTTATTTTTTTTATATCACACTCCCCTGCACTCCCTTACGTAAATTATCCTCTTGTTACCCTTGTTTTATTTCGGCGTTTCATTTTATGTTGCTATGACAACGTATGTATTCAATAAATTATAACAATGACTTATATAACAGTGAGTCCACCTCTGTGGTCTCGATTCAGCGTGCTGCCTTGTCACGCAGCGGGCCCGGGTTCGATTCCCGGTCGGGACAATCTCCTGGATGAGTTTTCTTCGGGGTTTTCCCTCACCTGTAAGACAAATGTCAGGGCGCTGAGGGCCCAACGGTCCCCGAAAATCATCCGGCCATCATCATCATTATCATCATCATATTTCGCCGGTGTGGAAATCAACGGAAAGCTACCACACCTATAATTCCATTGTAAAGCTACAAAGCATAGCTTGAAAATGCTATGATTGCAGTGAAAGACCTGCCTTCGGGCAGAATTACTATGGATGGATATAACAGTGAGAAAGTGATTGTTGCCGTTTATTTTGAAATTGCGCAATTCTGGCATTAATTTTAATATCCTGAATATTATTTATTACAATGTTTGTAATACAAAAAATGATAATAACGATAATATTGCAGAGAAAGGAAGCACACGCTAAAAAGACAAAACATAGGGGGAAATTGAAAACCACACAATCTTGCATATTTAGAAAGTTATAAATCGAATTATTCATTATTTTAAGTTGCATGGTAAAATGAAAAAAAGCATTCCCTTTAAAATATGTTCTCTATTGTTACAACTAGACTATATAATGTTATATACATAAGTAGTACTTGAGCCACGGTAGATTCCATTTTTCACTTAACTAATTTAGTTACAACTATCTACCGATCGAATTTCGTCCAAAATCAAGATAATGGTAGTTTGTGAAAAATATTTTTAACAGCTGAGAAAAAATATTAACAATTCTTAAATGACACTGGCAATGTACAGTATGCGATTAGAACAGCAATTTGATAACACTGGTCAACATGATTTTTGTCTCATGAGTACCAATAGTTGTACTTAATGCAGTTTTTTTATCGTGTTTTCAGATATGTATTCGGAATTTCTCCATCATTCACAGTTTTTTTATTTCAATTTCAATTAATGGATTTAAATAATTATTGTTTTAATAAACGTTTTTTCATCCATTTGTCCATCGCAAAATAAAACGTGGAACACTTTCATCAGGAGATTTCAGCTATGGAAAAGAGATATCAAGGCAAATGGAATCCTAATATGCTGGTCGATTATTGTTGGTCCATCAAGAGGGATGTTCCACAGGCGAAGTATGTCAGAAAATCGTCATTTCTTAGTTTCTAGGTGAGTCCGAATGTTCGAATATTGTGTAGTTACGAATGTAGAAAATTATTGAAGTGTTTGAAATTATAATAAATGCCTGTCTCTCGGAAACCTTGCGCGATGGAGAAAAACCGATATCATATTTGAATTTAGGAAAAAAATTACTATCAGAATCACATATTTTTCTTTCTGAGACAAAAAAAAAAAGTTTCATTTTTGTTGTTCAATGTAATTTATGAGGGAGGAACATAAGTTGGAACAGCGTGATTTACTACAAATTTAATAATAATTCGCCATCAGTCCGAGAATAGTACGAGTATAATATCACGAATCAATTACCGAAGAGGCGGAAACCACTGTTGTCTTGAAATATCGTCGCTGCTTCGTACGCAGGGACCGCGGTTCGATCCCCAGTCGGGACAATTATCCTACGTTACGTTTTTCCAGTGTTTTTACTCATCTGTAAGACAAATGTCGGGAAACTATAAGGCTCAAGTGATCCTAGAAATTCACCTGGCCATTATAATCATTATAATATTCGGCCTGTTTAGTATGATTCAACGGTGTGTTTCGTCTTAAATGTTCCTGTTGTCTCGGAGGAGGACCAGGATTGAGCTGATCGCTCATTCGGTCAGGCCCTCTATGTCCTAGTGTGGTAAAAAAGTATTGTCTACTTCAAAGTTTAAAATCCCTCTGCCGACAGGTCGTGCCACTGTAAGGCCCGGGGAGATGGGGCATGTAAAAGAACCTATAATGTGAGATTAAATTTGAAGAGAAAAATATATGCCTAAATCGGAATTTGAACCCAATATCTCCGATTCTGTACACCAGTGCTTTAACGATATAAGCTATTAGGCATCACGATTTAAACATATATTTTTCACTTATACTAATACGATTTCCGTGCGCCAGGTATCAGTGAACTTTTGTTTCACTAACGCAATCTAGCGGTATCTTAAATAAGAGCACTTTAAAATGGAAATCAACACATTACATTTCTAGCAAGCAAAGCTAATATTCGATAATTTAATATTAAATATATCACTTCTCACTCAATAACAAATTTAATTTGAAGAGAAAAATACATGCGTAAATCTGGATTTGAACCCAATATCTCTGGTTTTGTATACCAGTGCTTTAACGATTTAAGCTATTAAGCATCACGACTTAAACATAGATTTTTCTCTTATACTAATACGGTTATTTTTCCCTTCAAATTCGATTTGTCATTGAGTGAGAAGTGATAAATTTAATATTAAATATCGAATACTAGTTTTACTTGCTAGAAATGTAATGTGTTGATTTTCCATTTTTTGCAGTCCGTCGCCGTGGCGTAGTCGGTAGAGTCCTTACCTTCCACTCCGGCGACCCGGGTTCGATTCCCGGCGGGGTAGGGGATTTTTAATCTCCACCTTAGGTCTGGGTGTGTGTCCTGTCCTTGTGTCTATATGTAATAATAGCAGAAATGTTAACAAAAAGGTAGAACAAAAAGGAAAACAGCGTAAACGAAAAGAGGGGGAAAAATGCTCTTATTTAAGAGACCGCTAGATGGCGTTAGTGGAACAAAAGTTCACTGTTACCTGGCGCATGGAAATCGTATTAGTATAAGAGAAATATCTACGTTTAAATCATGATGCCTAATAGCTTAAATCGTTAAAGCACTGGTGTACAGACAGAACCGGAGATAGTGGGTTCAAATCTCGATTTACGCATGTGTTTTCTCTTCAAATTTAATTTGTCATTGTGTGAGAAGTGTAAATTTAATATTAAATATCGTATAAGGTGAGATGGAGAAGTGGATGGTTTCAAGGAAATTTCTCTTCCTCTCGATTCGAAGGTCAGAGGTACGTTTCCTGACAAAGTTAATGAAATTATACGAGCAGAACATTTGCGTATACTTCTTATTCTTCTTCTTATCTCAGTTTAACCTCTCACCTTTTAAGTACTTTCTACATGCCACACGCTATCCGGGACTTACATTGGCACGGCCTTTCTGCAGAGGGATTGCATAAAATGTGTATCGCACACATGCTTTTTTAACCACACAAGGACATGGAATGAATGATCAGCTCAATGTCAGGGCCTTCACCGAAACATCATAACATTAAAACTAAACTCACAATTCGCACAACACACATTCACACTAAATATGGGGAATGCGATAATAATTAATATAATGTCCAATTGATTTTCGAGGATCGTTTGGACCTTAAAGATTCCAGTCATTTGTCTTACAGGTGAGGAAAAAAACACCCGTAAGAAACCATCAACAGGGGAACTCGTTCCGACCAGGGATCGAACCCGAGCCCGCTGTGTACGGTGCATGAGACCACAACTGTGGATATACAGGGTGATTCAAAATTGAATTTACAACTTTACAAGCTTATAGAAATTTATTTATAAGACCTACAGAATTGGTTTTAATGTCATATGATAGCACAACTCATCAAGTTTTCGCCGACATAGTTTTATAGTACCTAGTTCTCTCACCGCGTGCGCTAACGTAGTTCATATCAAAATGGCTGCTTTCACAGGTGCCGAGCGCTCGTTGTGTGTTTTTGTTCGAAGAAACTAAATCTGCGACAATTGTTCAGCATAGATTTCGTACCCAGTATGGTAAGGATCCTCCTAGCATATCCAGATAAATCGTACCGTTGATAGTTTTTTCTTGGAAAAAGAAGGGGCCGTACACATTAGTTTTACTTAGGGCACAAAACACATTCACTTTCGGGCTGTCACGTACGTGTTGCAGATGGATATGTGAAGGTTCAGAGCCTCAGATCCTGCAGTTATGGGTATTTACTTTGCCACTGCTCGTCGCTGAAGATTACGTGGTTCAAATACGTTTCATCTTCCTCAATCCGACCAAGCATTTCTGCACAGAAATCACGTCGAACCATCTTATCATTATCACTAATGTGTTGCACCATCGAAAATCGGTATGGTTTCAAGTGCAAACGTCTCCGTAGTATGCGCCAAATGGTCGGTTGTGAAATGCCAGTCTCACGTGATGCACGCCGCGTTGATTTCCTAGGGCTCCGAGCAAAGCTATCCCTCACTTGTTCAACCACAGCTTCAGCCGTTCGTGGACGGCCAGTATTCTTGGAATGACTAACAGAACAGCCAGTCCTAACAAATGTTTGGTGCCAAGAATAAATTGTTGGCCTGCTAGGAGGATCCTTACCATACTGGGTACGAAATCTACGCTGAACAATTGTCGCAGATTTAGTTTCTTCGATCAAAAACACACAACGAGCACGCTTGGCACCTGTGAAAGCAGCCATTTTGATATGAACTACGTTAGCGCACGCGGGGAGAGAACTAGGTACTATAAAACTATGTCGGTGAAAACTTGATGAGTTGTGCTATCATATGACATTAAAACCAATTCTGTAGGTCTTCTAAATAAATTTCTATAAGCTTGTAAAGTTGTAAAGTCAATTTTGAATCACGGTGTATATTTCTGAGGTTAAAAACAGATGGTCTCTTGATACAGAGAGATGTGATACGTTAAGATACTCTGATATGAAATGAATATACTCATAATATTGTAAGAGCTTACATTCTAATGTCGCGAGTAGCTATAAAGCAAGGAGAGATAAAGTTAAGCTCATTAAAATACATACAATAACTATCTAACTCACTGGCACTATCGAGCCCCAAGGTTCATGTCCGCGCGGACATAAGCTGTCCATACATCCCTATCCTGAGCTAATGTTTTCCAATTATCCCCTGCATAATCTACCTATTTCCCTCAAATCATAGTTAGTGTTATTCTCCTACCTCATTCTTGGCCTACCAACTGGGCGTTTACCCTCCGGTTTTCCTACAAGAAGCTTCCATCCACGTCATTCACTCCGCATTCGCGCCACATGTCCTAGCAAAAACATATTTGGATTCGCCCTTTGTTAATTTTCTCTGTATCATATAGCATGAACTTCTCAGTTATGTCAGGGACTGTGAATCACTATCATTATTTATATCTAAATTAATCGATATCTTAAGTTCCATATAATGAAAATACTACCTGTATAACAACTACGGTATATGCAGTATTTTGTATGTACTTATAAATATTCATTTAGGAAGCTTTTCTTACTTTACTTTATTTTAATTTTATTCTACGTTTTGTTAGTGTTAGCTGATATCAGACTCATTCGCATTGTGCATTGTTTGGTCTACATTTTAATAATATTTTTATTTTATTTCAGGATTGTTTCCGTTATTTACATAACTAGCCTCAACCAAAATACACAATTTTTTCTTCTACTCTTCCGGTCTTGCGTATCTGCTTCTGTAATATTTCTCTTTTTCATGTTGTCTTGAATTACTTTTATCCACGTTGGTTTTAGTCTACCACGTTTCCCTTTTCCAGGAGATATCTATTTCAATAATATTTTAAAATTGTAATAAGTACATACATTTTTATATTATTTTATATATTATTTTATTATTCACTGGTTGAAGGGAAGAGAAGACCTTACGACCGTAACTGTGTCAGCTTAAACAAAGCATTATTATTATTATTATTATTATTATTATTATTATATTATTATTATTATAAACTGTTGGTGACAGTTATGGATTTTTGGATGAAGGCTTCTAGGTATTCAAGAAGAGACAAAATTAGAAATACTAAAATCGGAGAAATAATTGATGTTAAAATGATATTCTACAAGTTAATGAAGAGAGAAGACTGTAATTGTTTGGCCACGTAAAGAGGATATCAGATGACAGGATACTTAAATGAAATTAAATTTTAAAAGCGGAGGGTAACAAAAGAAATGGGAAATCAAAAGAACAGCGGGTTCAAGTAGTGCATAGGAATACGGTGTCGAGATGATTAACAGAGAGTGATGCAGATAGAGAGATTTATTGAGGAGTAAAGTTTACAATGGCTTGTAGGAAAACTACTGTATTGACGAGAAATTCCTAATAAAATTATATTATTATTATTATTGTTATTATAATAATAATAATAATAATAATAATTATTATTATTATTATTATTATTATTATTATATAGTGTATATTTTCTGAACAACCTGTACGGTTTTCAGAATGTCTTCATAACAAGTACGGTTTATAGAGACATTAAGTTCAGCGAAACTGTAGCATGACTACTGCGTGTGTTGGCCTTGCAGCTGCTTGTAGCAAAATCAGTTTCTCGTAAGCAAAGCACTATTTTAAGTTTTCTAGTCGTGAAAAATAACATTTACCGGTAGTTAGTATTTTACACAGTCTGGCTCTGCTAAAATGTACCAATACGCGCAGCGATCATCTATACCCATATCCACATAAAGACAGCTTTCTGGAACGATACTGGATAGGCCTAATGATATTGAATCAATAAATTAAATATTTTTATTTTCGTAACATTGGTTTCAGTTATAACCGGAAAATTAATCCTTATGTAATAAAAATAATTTGGGGATTCTTTTTATATAAATTTTATATAAAAAAAATATTTAAATAATTTAAAATTAAATATTATTTATTTTACAATGTTTAATATTATAGATGAATTTTTGTAAAATTAATGTGAAATGTAACAACTATTACGTCACATATATTGTCGTGATAAATAATAGATACAGAATTCACAGACAAAAGTTTACGACATAAGAAAGATTCAATAATATGGTCTTAAGTCGGCCGAACATCAAAAATATGATTGGGTATCGAGGAATGAAGACGGGCTTATCGTGTTTTTCCTTGATGATGTCATTACCAATCAGGAACTGACAACATTATTGTTTGCAACAAAAGAAAAGAAGATGGTTATAGAAATTTAAAATAGATCGACGTCATTAAATCTTCTAAAAATATAAATTTAAATAATTGGTGATATATTAAATTATTTTGGTTTAATCTACGTAAAAAACGTAAATATAAACGACTTAAGTTTAAGGAAATAAATATATTTAAAATATATATATATAAATTTAAATATTTAAAGCTAAATATATATCTGATAAAATGATCGAAACGATATATGTAAGTTTCATCTTTATTGCCATATTTATTTATTTAAATAAATAACTTACATCGAAGTGTTACTAATATTGGCTTCCAACAATTATTATTGTGTAATAAATTACTTATTGACGAAGTAAATGTTTCTATTTAATTAGAATATTTCTTCACTCGTCATATTTGCGATAGTAACAAATATTAGCGCTTCTCACCATGATTGTGTTGATCAGCGACTCCCCTGAAGGGATCGACATGCCGGTGCAAAATTAGATAAAAGGACGAAATAATAAATTAAATGAAAGAAATTTATTACCTAAGAAAGACAGTCACAAATATCGGCGCCGCAACGTGGCCCGAAAAGAACCAGTGAAACTACAGTCACACAGTTCACTAGTGGTTATCATGCTCTCCTCTTTTTCCAAGTTTCGTGGGTTCAAACTAGCCTGGAGTTGATTGTTTTTTAAAGGCATCAAAACCTTGAGTATGACATCCCTCAGATGGGAAGTAAAGCTGTCTCCCTGTGTCGTAGACTAATGGAAACTTAAGCCTGTAAAAGAGCTTCCGGGCAATTTTTTCGGCCATTTCACGCCAGATTTGAATTAGGACGTTAAAATTAGTATTATTGACAGATCTACAATATTTTTAAATTGCCAATATACGAAAATATTGTTACTGACGTGATTGTAATATGTTAAGACACGTTAGAGTTTCAGAAACTTCTTAACATAAAATAATTTATTATACTCCTATAAAAATAATCTACTATGGGAAAATATTTTTTAATAAATTAGAATCTCCGTTGAGGTCACTGTGTTAAAGTTTTAATAATTGTATAACAGTACCTGATATCTCAGTCGTCCTCAATCATTTGCAGTGTTGTTTTATAGGAGGCCTTTCGATAACTTAAGTATCATCTTCTGCTTTCATTTTGGTACTGACTGTTGTTGGTAATTATTTTGTACAGAGAGTTTATATTGCTGGGTATGTTCTCATTCAACAGGTGTTTATTTGTGATTTCCTTGATAATTTCTAACTCTTCGAGAACGTTGATTTCCTGAAGAATAAGGGTAAATCTAGTTTTTTTCAGAACATATAGTACAATAGTACAATAAATCTTAAAATCTTAAAAAAATCTTACAAGCAGGACATCAATTCAACACAGTAGACAATGTAGTATCGATCCTGCGTAAAGAAAACCATACATCGAAAATCAACGTTCTCGAAGTGTTAGAAATTATCAAGGAAACCACAAATAAACACCTGTTGAATGAGAACATACCCAGCAATATAAACCCTCTGTACAAAATAATTACCAACAACAGTCAGTACCAAAATGAAAGCAGAAGATGATACTTAGGTTATCGAAAGGCCTCCTATAAAACAACACTGCAAATGATTGAGGACGACTGAGATATCATGTACTGTTTTATAATTATTAAAACTTTAATAGAGGAAAATGTTGTTTGACAATAAAATATTTATATTATAACAAGTAAGGTAATCCAACCTTGCTTGAATTACTCAGATTTAACATTGATAGAAAAGCCATTAAGGTTAATATACAGGGTGTAACACGACCTCACCGACAAAATGAAAGGGACTATAGCCCATGCAGAGAGGATCATTTTTTGTGAAGGAACATATATAGTCACGAACATGTCGTTTATGAGTTATGCGCATGTATCAAGGTGCACGCTCCATGCACTGAAACCAACTCGTTCGATGTTTATCTGTGCCGTCAGCTCTCACTCTGTAGTAGCAATACAAACCTGTGGGTTTGGTTTGTTGTTGTTTTGAGAATTTAATCAATATTCAGTACGAGTTGTCTGAACTCAGAGACGTGATTATGTGTTACGGAGAGGCGGGAGAGAGGCTCGTCGCATGTACGAGCAGCGGTATCCCAACAGGAGATATCCAGACCACTACATTTGCTGCAATTCATCGACGCCTTGGAGAAACGGGGAACCTTCGTCCTCGGGCCGTTGGCGATGGGAGGCGTGATGTGAGGACACCAGATTTCGAGGATGCTGTGATCAAGCGGGTTATTGTCGAACCTTTAACCAGCACGCGTGCTGGTCCATTGAGGGAGTACAACCTACACACACACCACCTTCAGAAGGTGCAGGCAATATGACCACAATATTTTGTATCTCTTATGAACTTTGTACAGTGGTTTCTACATCGCACTGTTCACGATGCTGCATTTCCTACACACCTGTTATTCTCAGATGAAGCCTATTTTATGCGTGATGTTTACTACAATAGTACGAATAGTCAAATCTGGGATTACACTAACCCACATATTATTGTTGTTCGCAATCACCAGCAGAGGTTTTCCGTCAACATTTGGGTTGAAATTGTTGGTACTCATCTGCTGGGAGCTGTAATTCTGCCAGCGAGGTTAACTGGGTCAGCTTATCTACAGTTCCTGCAGACCATCTTTCTCGACTTGCTAGACAGTGTATCGCTGAGCGCCGCAATCTCTGGTTCCAGCATGATGGAGCCCCAGCACACTTCAATTTCCACGCACGAGCACAACTGACCGTCGATTATGGGGACCGATCGATTGGAAGAAGTGGACCTGTTGCGTGGCTAGCGCGTTCGCCTGATTTAACGCCCCTTGTTTATTTATTTATTTTTTGCATGATAAGGGAATGGTCTCCGTAACTCCAGTGGCCACCAGAGCTCAACTGATTGACAGACCAAATGCTGCATTTCACGACGTCAAACAAAATTCTGCCATGCTCGACCGTACTGGCCCATCGTTGCTGCGACGATATCGAACATGCAATGAGGCACAGGGTCGACTGTTTGAATACTTATTGTAAAAACATCCGATTGATTGAGGGTCTTTCCACTTTTCAGCGGTTGCCCTTTTACCAGCCGGCTGCTGGCCCTTCACATCCACATGTGTCAATCACAGAGGTAGATGATCAACAGCCTGTGTAGGGGTGACATGTGGTTAACATGTCGAGTCCTCCAGCCGTTATAGCTGGTTCCTCAACCTGGAGCCGCTACTTATTGTAGCTACCCAATTGCCTCACGATGCTGGGTGGGCACCGGTCCCATACTGGCCGAAATACCATGAGAAAATTTCTTCCCCCATGGAGACTCGAACCAGCGCAAGTCCCGTAGCTCTGCGCCAAGGCTTCCTACCTTAACCGCTCGGCTATGGCGCGGGACATTGTAAAAACATGCCTTTTTCAATAAAATTATATGTGTAAAATTGTTTGTATTCAATTCCGATCCTTACTGAACACCTTCATCTGCGCATAACTCTTAAATGACGCGATTGGGACTATATTATGTTCCTTCACAAAAACAAAGACCCTCTCTACATGGCCTATCATCCCTATCATTTTGTCGTGAGGTCATGTTACACCCTGTATATGTATAACTAATTCACTTGCACTATTGAATCCGAAGGTTCATCGGACAAAAGTTCTCTTACATATATATCAATCCTGAGCTAATACTTTCCAAACATCCATTGAATAACCTACTTCTCTCAAATCATGGTTAATATTATTCTACCACCTCATTTTTGGTCTAGCAACTGAGAGTTTCCATCTGGTTTTCTCACAAGATGCTTCCATGCCCATCTTTCATTCCCCATTCGTGCCACATGACCTGTCCATTGCAGTGTAGGAGACATAACTGTTCTTGTTATACTTGGGTATCTATAAAGATCATATAGCTCACTGTTTTGTAGTCTTCTCCGTTCTTCCTATCTGCTCATCTCTCTTCGGTCCAAAAATGTTCCTAAGAACTTCATTATCAAACATAATTATGTATATATACATATAACAGTACTCCACCATGCTTAATAACAACATATACTAATATTATGGTATAAGCTAAGCTGAAAAATCTCTGTAGGGAAAATGTTCATAGTGGCGTCAGATGTCGGGTGAGCGTATTCAAACTATAGATTTTCAAAACATACTATTTACTTTATTCAAATTGATGATTTAGAATATTGGAGACGTCAGTTATTACCGGAAAGATTTCTAAATTCAAATCGGGAAAGATTGGCATGCTACGAGTTATTGGCAAATCCAGAAAATTGGATAAACCTCGGTAAATTTCTGGACAAAACGCGAAAAATAAGGACAACACTCATTCATGAATAAATATATGTTATCGAAATGCAATACCATTAATTATTAACAATTATATATAAATTAATTAGTGTATAATGCTATTGTGTTATTATTTAATTGTAATATTAATGTGTTTTCTTTATGTAATTGTAATGTTAATGTTTTTTTAGTGTATAATGCTATTGTGTTATTACTTAATTGTAATATTATTGTGTTTTCTTTATGTCATTGTAATGTTAATGTTTTTAGTGTATAATGCTATTGTGTTATTATTTAATTGTAATATTATTATTGTGTTTTATTTATGTAATTGTAATGTTATTGCTGTTTTTGTTGTTTATTTTTCTTTACACTAGTACCAATTATTACTTTATTGTAACGGACTGTCAACAGCACGTACGGCTTACTGCCCATGCGACCCATATTTGTAAATAATATTGTAAATATCTTACTTTTTGTCTAATAAAGTCCTACTACTACTACTACTTTATTCAAAATGGTAAGATTGGAGGTGGCGGTTTGAAGGTCAAAGTTTCTGGATTAATGTATAATTGTTTTTCCCTGCTGTTGTACTAGCTCCCCCTTTTTCGTTCGTTCTCTCCCCCACCAGCGGATCGCTCAGCTCAGCATGTATCAGTAAGTAATGAAAGGTGCTTTTGCTATGGTAGACTGTAGCACACATTTTAAAGGTTTGACTGATAAGAATTTCATTATTAGATACAAAATTTAAAAAATCAAAAGTCTTATTTTTCTTTTATTAAAACGCCATCTCGGTAGACTCGTGGATAGTGCGTGCGGGTGCCCCGACTGGGATCCTGTATTCGAATCCTGGCGGTTCCTGAGTGGTGATGATGGTAGGCCATGACGGAATTTCTCAGGTTTTCTCGAGGTTATCCCGTTTCCCGAATTTCATCCCACCAAGACTTTCCATCCCCCGTTCCCTTCATGTCATTTCATTTCTCATTTATTAAGCAGTGGGCTAGTGGTTACGCTCCTTGCCTCTGGTCCCGAGGATCGCAGGTTCAAACCCGGCCGGGGTCGATGGATTTTTTGGATGGAAAAATCCAAGGAGCAAGTCCTCCGGGAGGGACTTTAAGCCGTGGGACCCGAGTCTGAAGATTTTCAGGCTCGTAAAAAATCCTTAAGCCTGAATGAAAAGGCCTCTTAGCAAAATTTACCGAATTTTCCCGTCCTAGTACTACCTTGGTTTCCTAGATGTCGGTATGAGGCGGAACGCTGACCACGGACCACTTAAAATGACGTCTATACGAAAACAAGTGTAACTAAATTAGTATGGTTCAAATTCTTCCCTGTAGGGGAGAGCGCCTAAATCTCTGTTAAGGGAAACATCGACTTACAAAGAAATAAATTTCATATCAACCTTCACCTAATCTCATATTCGGTAAAAATAGTTTTGTTGGTAATCCACAGGCATTTAAATATATGTGGTTGCGGGAATCTAGTGGGACTCCCATCAGGGTATGGGAGTAGTATCTAGTGTGTCGGATCTTAGGCACGACATAAAACTTACATATCACCGTAGTGTAGACTTTCATTCCACTCATATCCATAATACTGGGATAGCGCAATAGGAGCGTTGCTTGGGCAGTCTGCTCTCCCTGTCTGAATAAATAAATTAACTAAAAAAACTATATGAAAACAGTTATATACTTATGCTACCGTATATTTATAATTAATTAACTAACTGTCAATATCGAACGCATAGGCTCATGGTCGCGCGGACATAAGGTCTCCATATATCCCTATCCTGATTTAATATTTTCCAAACATCTCCTATATAATCTGCTTCCCTCATATAATATTTAATGTTATTCTACCACCTCATTATTGGTTTACCAACTGGGAGTTTTCCATCTGCTTTCTTACAGAAGTTCCCATGCCCCTCTTTAATTCCCCATTCGTGATACATAACCTGCCCATCGCAGACTACGACTATTAAATATTCTTATTATTTTGGTTACCTATAAAGATCTTGTAGCTCACTGTTATGTATAGTATTTTCCATTCACCCGTCTGTTCATCTCTCTTTGGTCCAAATTGAAGAAGTAGGTAGCTTTGTCCCGCGTTGTGGTGACATTTTGAAGAAGTAATTCTCTTCATTCCCGATGTTGTAGTAACATTTTGAAGAAGGATTTATGTCCAAAAAGAAAAAGAATTACTGGTTCAGGTTGGGTTTAATTTTCGGTAGAGCCTGATTCTCTTCTTAGGGTCGGTAGTTGGTAGACTGGGTAGGAAAACACTTTAAAAATGACTAAAAACTGTTTCTTGTAGATATAATTTCACATTTATTCACTTCTTAAAGTTCCCAGCAGATTAAGTAAATGTAGGTGGTATTATTCTTCACCGTCAATTAAAATTGAAGTATTTTCTTTTCTTGAATCAATTATTTTTCTTGTATTAAATATTACATTTTATCAGGAGATCTCTTCTTGCTTCTATTTTTGTTGAAAGATGTATGCAGAATGACTAGTATAATTCTTTTATAATTTTAAAGAACATTAGTACATCACATGATGGTAATTTTAAATTCTATTGTTTAATAGTTCTTTAAATATAAGGTTTAAATTGATTTGTTAAATAAGAAAGTTTATTGTTTAACATCCAATCAGAGTTTAGTTTACTTTCATTTAAGAATTTGAAGTTAAGCAGGTGTTCTTATTACAGTTATAACAGAAGGATTTATAATTTTGACAACAATGACTTAAAACAATTTTTAAAAGCATTCTTTACAAAGACCGTTACGTAGTACAATTTCTTTAATTATTACTGAGACATTTTTATTCAACAATAACCAACAATGAATCATTTAGATGTTTTCTTCATTTAAGTTATATTCAAATAATAAAAGAATTTTAAAATACAAAATTATTAACTTTAACTTTTATATTCATTATAATATTAAAATTCTGCTTTAAAATATTTTCCTAAGAACCTCATTCTCTAACACTCGTAATATTCTCTCCCCCCTTAAAGTAAGAATCCATGTTTCGCATCCACATAATATAACTGGGAGAATAACAACTTTGTATATTTTCAGTTTAACGTTTTTTTAGAGGAAATTTTTTTAGGAGTGCATAATAGCATGCATTTCCAGAATTGAGCCTATGTTTAATAACTTTGTGCATATCATTCTTATTTGTAATTACTAAGGCTAGGATTTGTATATAATTGCATATTCTTTCCCTTTGCTTAAACGTTGCTAAAATTTATAAATGTCCACGATTTAGAAACTTACTAATCATATATGAAAATGTATCATTACTTTTTTACATATTTGATCATATTTACATATTTTTACATATTTTGAAGATTTCTTATGTAAAACTACATATTCTGCCAAATAAAAATAATTTTTGTAAATGGAAAATAATTTAAAACAGTCTATATGACAATATTTAACATTAAAACCCAGATACTTGATTATACATTGAAACAGTTCTTCCAAACTATGCAAAAGCTGCTGAGAAACGGTCAAAGAACAAATCAATTTTCTAGATACGATAAATATAGATAGAGGAAGACACTCTAGACTTGGGTATAAAGTTCCACAACACAATATATCTTTTAAAACCCGAACGATATACTCTGTTTATGAATGAAATAGTATAAATATGTAGGGGACACGCAGTGGTGTAGTTGGTTAAGGCAGTATCCTACAAGCTGGAAGTCGAGAGTCGAGACCCATGGGATCAGGGTTTTTAAACTGCTTAACCTTCTGACGGCATCGTGACCCTGGGGTCGACTCGGCCTCTAACAAAAATCAACCATACTATGTTATAGGATTGAAGGCGGGTATCACATAAGGCTGATATCTCTTGCCGAATGTCTAGAAATATAAGAGCCTTATCCTCCCAATACTCCTAAGCGGGATTACTTTCTAGTAGAAACGTGACAATACCCTTCTTATTACGTCAGGAATTTAACAGTGCCATTCCTTCAAACTTGGTCTATTTTAAAGTAAATGTTTAATATAAAATGTGTACAAAAATTCAATTTTAATGCATTTAATATTACATATTTTACGGAAATTTTTATATAGTCTTTCATATTACATAAATATGTACATATTTTACATGTTAATATTACATAAAAATCCTAGCCTTAGTAATTATTGTTCCTAGGTATATGAATTCAGCCGCTTCTTCAAAATATTCCTCATTTGTCATTAACTGTCCTCTTCCACTATATAGTGTACTTCTACAGTATATCCAACCATCCATAGTAATTATGCCCGAAGGCAAGTCCTTCACTGCAGTCATAGCATTTCCATGCTATAAGTAAAGAAAAGTAATCCCACTACAGGCCTCGGGAGACCCTTTGGGTAGTAGGAGGTTAAGGCTCCCACATTTTCTAGACAATCGACATTTGATGTCAGCCGGGTTGTCAGCCCTACGTGACGGCCGCCTTTATCCCAGAAGAAGCGTCTGGTACTCATTTCAGTTAGAGGCTGAGTCGACCCCAGGGCCATAGTGCCGCCAGAAGGTTTTGGTCAGTTTAAAAATCCTGACACCATTGGGACTTGAACCCTCGACCTTCCAACTTGTAGCGCAGTGCCTTAACCACTACGCTACGGCGTGCCCCATTTCCATGCTATACTTGCAGCTTTACTAGGGAATTGTAGGTGTGGTAGCTTCCCGTTGCTTTCCACACCGATGAAGGATGACGATGACGACCATATGATTTCGGGGACAGTTTGGGCCTTAAAGTTTTCCTGACATTTGCCTTACAGGTGAGGAAAAACCCCGATAAAAACCTCACCCAGAAAAACTGTCCCGACCGGGGATCGAACCCGGGCCCGCTGCGTGACAACGCAGCACGCTACATCGAGACCACAGCGGTGGACTCTACAGTATATGTGAACATATTATTTTTTATTGATGTTTATTTCGAGTTCCGATTTCTCAGTGCTACTCAAGAGAGTGTGCGTGTTGGCTCTTATTTCTCCTCGCTATATTTTACATCTGCTTTATTGAAACTTGTCATCCTTCATAAACGATAGTTTTATTAAGTTATTAAACAACTCTAGTATTTTGTTTATGACACCAGCTAGCTTACGAAACATTCCGAACATACTCTTAGAGATACTAATAGCACATCATGCAGTAGTCAAACATTAAAAAGGGTGTTAACGACATACTCAGTATAAACCGTGTTAACATGGAATATTTATGTCGAAAAAATACCAAAATGAGTTTTGTGGATTGCGATGATCTCCTAAGCCTTCTAAGTACTGTAAAAATTTAGTAACCCAGGACTCTAATACTTTCCGAGTTATAAATTTGTTTGTTTCTTGGTATCTCAAAAGAATAGTGAATGTTTTTTTTTTCAAATGCCCTAGGTTTATCTTTCGATAGTCCTGGTTTCTCTCCTGGCATGGCGTACTTGTAATCCACTTCTGAGATTTGGGCGCCTGGAAGACGGGGTTACGTTGCCCCGATGATATGATGGGTGATGATGATGATAATGGTGCGCCAGGAGAGTCCCTAATCCTAAGCTTAACCTAAGATGAATATGAATGATGATGATTGCGATGGCCATATGATATCGGGGACCGTTTGGGCCTTAAATTTTTCCTGACATGTGTTTTGCAGGTGAGGGAAAACCCCGATACAAACCTCACCCAGAAAAACTGTCCGAACCGGGGATCGAACCCGGGCCCGCTGCGTGACAAGGCAGCACGCTACCCCGAGACCACAGCGGTGAATGTTATCGGTTAGAAAAAAATATTTCTTTAAAATTAGGAATTCTATACTACAGATGCCAGGATTAAGGGATAAATATAAATAAGACGAAGGTCGTGATTATAGGAAGGAAACCTAGGAAGATAGACATGAAGATTAAAGACGAAGCCATTGAGCAATTGGAGAGCTTCAAATACTTATGTTATACTATCAGTAGTAACATGAAGTAAAGCAGAGGTTAGCAATGGTATAAGAACCTTTCAACAAGAAGATAAACAATTTCTGCGGACCAAATAATTACAGAAGAGGCTAGTGAAGTGCTATGTGTGGAATGTAGCATTGCATGGTGCAAAGGCTTGGACATTACGACAGAATGAGGAAAAGCGACTGGAAGCTTTTGAGATGTGGAGAAGGATGGAGCGTATAAAATGGACAGACAAAATAAAAAATAAAGATGTGCTCCTCAGAGTTGGTAAAGGAAGAACAATGCTGGAACTCATAAAAAAAGAGGAAAATAAATTGGATTGGTCACTGGCTAAGAAGAAACTGCTTGCTGACGGATGCCCTAGAAGGAATGGTAAATGGAAAGATGATTAGAGGCAGAAAAAGACATCAGACGATAGACAATATTAAAATAAAGCGGATAAAACAGGAAAACTGTGTTAAGGAAAGAGTGGAGAATGCTGAGTTAGCAGTGAAAGACCTGCTCCATGTCAGAACACTATGTATGTATACTTAATTATTCATTCCTGTGGCCACAGATGATTATGTGTATATGTTTAGCCTATATCCCATACGTCACGCGTGGGAGCACGGTGCTCCCTAGCGGAATTTTCTTAAGTAAGCTAATTTAATTTTAGCTACAGATATCAACGAGTGGCATGTGGTTAGCACATCCTCTCAACAAAACATCTAGTAGGCAACTAAGACGTTACTAGGATGGATGAAGGAGGTTACATTTTGCACAGATGTTTGCTTTTCTCCTACGAACCTGAAAATCTTCAGACTTGGGACCCACGGCTTATAGTCCTTCCCGGAGGACTTTTCCTTGGATTTTTCCATCCTAAAAATCCATCGACTCCGGCCGCGTTTGATCCCGCGAAACTCGGGACTATAGGCAACGAATACAATCACTAGATCATCGTGACCGACACAGTTGATAGATAGATAGATAATCGATCGATTGATGTCTTTGACATCGACCGATTCCTAATTAGCTAATTTTGTCGGTCCATCCAATCTCCTGGTTGTAGATGTTTCTCCTTCATGTACAAATACATTCCCTGACTCCAGGAGGTTTTGGTCTTCCACAGTTGATATTAACAATATTAAAATTAATTTACCAAACAAAATTTTTTTCTTATCACATAAAAATGATTATTTACTATTCAGTGGTTATTCTGTAAGTAAAATCTACTCGTTTTCAAGGTATAAGATACCTCGCGGAATTTATGAACAGTACACTTTTCATAACAGGTACATACATTTTTTAAACTTTCTTCAAAGAAAAATAAGGTAGTTCCAATAAATAATTTTTGTCTACTAGGATAATTTATGAATCTGAGAGCTTGCAGAGTATTCATTATACAGGATGTCTCAAAGTGATATTTAAAACGTTATTTCTCCGCAACGAAATGAAACAGAAATACAATTTTTGTTTTATTGTATTCCTTAAACGTCTTTAAGCATGTACGAGTTTAAAATGTCAACTTCTGCTACAGTACACACTCAACAACGACGTCGAACAGAGCGATATATCGTCTAGATTGTTGCTAATGGGATATTTATATGGTCTGTTCAATCTGATCTCCCAGTTCCTCTAATGTTTGTGATTTTGTGACGTAAACCGTGTTCCTTAAAGTTCTCCGAAGGCAGAAGTTCAGTGGAATTAAATCGGCAGATCGAGGTGGAAACTCCTTAGCATTTCCTCTTCTTCCATTCCATCTCCGATTTCATGTGTGATCGAGAAAATTTCTCACATCGCAAGTGGAGCCCCGTCGTGTTGGAAGTAAGCACCATTTTCATTCTCAAAGAGAACATTAGGACATTGAATCATGATTTACATCATTTCCAGGTAAATTTGACCCGTCACAGTCTCTTCGAAGAAGTACGGCCCAATTAATCCTCTGGAAGACAGACCACAAAATACCGCTACTCCTGGAAGATTGACGGCCATTTGTTAAACGATATTTGGGTTTTCATTAGATCAGAACTCACAATTCTGCCGATTAATTGTGTCATTAAATTTAAATGTGGCTTTATCTGACCAAACAATTAAGTCTTGAAACTCTTTCCTTTCGCAACACTTGGGCAAAAACAACTCACAAAATTGCATTAAATGTTCGGACAAGATTTGGAATGTACGGCTTCCATTTTCAAGCTCGCAAAATACGATGAACACCGGATTTTTCGATATCAGTCTCAATGAGAACATTGCCTCAATGACTCGTTTGTGAATCGTGCAAAAACCTGCATGATTGCATCAACACTCTCGATATTTTGCGCACCGACCTTTCAACACATCTATCACCGTTCCATCAGCTTTAAACTTCTCTCCAATTCTTGTTATTGTTACCCTTGTTGGTGGTGGTGTACAAATTCAAACCTCAAACGTCATTGAACTTCAACAAAATTCTCCATTTTCCAATAACACTTATGTAACCACTTACGTTCATCGAATGGTAATTTCACCGCTTTGTTTGTTTATAAACACACAAAGAACGATGAACGTGTTGATATGCTTTTCCAGTGCCTTCTGGAGCATACACAACAAAAATTGTATTTCTGTATAATTTTGTTGCTGAAAAATAACGTTTCAAAAAGTGATATGCATCAATTTGAGACACTCTGTAATTACTATTCACTCTTAAGAAGCAGAGAAAAAATGTATAAACTACAGTCATCGTACATTCTTGTAAAAACTACAGCCCTGGCAATGACCATAATAAAATAAATAGTAAGAAATCGTAGAGTCTAAGGATTTTAAAAATCCCAAACCTATTTTCCATACAATAGAATGCTATTTAACATTTTCCAATACTGATATTATAACACAGTTCCAATAAAGGATCATAAGAGCATGCCATTAAATCTTTAGAGAATGAGGAAGGTTTACAACTCAATGGTATTAATAAGATGTTAGTTTATGCTGATGATGTAGTATTGTTGGCCGATAGCGAGGAGATACTAAAGAACAATACGCACACACTATCGAGTAACACTAAGAAATTAGGACTGGAAGTAAATATCAATAAAACTAAATATATGGTCACACGTAGAAATTCATTATATAATGGAAATGGACAGCTAATGACAAATGAGGGAAATTTTGAGGAAGTGGCTGAATTCAAATACCTAGGAACAATAATCACAAATAGGAATGAGATACACAAAGAAATTAAACATAGGCTCAATTCTGGAAATGCGTGCTATTATGCATTACAGAGACTCTTGATGTCCCAACTCCTTTCAAAAAACGTTAAACTGAAAATATATAAAACTATTATTCTACCAGTTATATTATAAGGGTGCGAAACATGGACTCTTATTTTAAGGGAGGAAAGGAGATTACGAGTATTTGAGAATAAAGTACTTAGGAAAATTTTTGGACCAAAGAGAGATGAACAGACAGGTGAATGGAGAAAACTACATAACAATGAACTACATGGTCTATATGGGAAGCCAGATATAATAAGAACAGTTAAGTCTCGTAGACTGCGATGGGCAGGACATGTGGCACGCATGGGGAATGAAAAGCGTGCATGGAAGCTTCTTGTGGGAACACCAGAGGGAAAACGCCCAGTTTGTAGACCAAGAATGAGGTGGGAGAATAACATTAACTATGATTTGAGGGAAGTAGATTATACAGGGAATGATTGGAAAGCATTAGCTCAGGATAGAGATGTATGGAGAGCTTATGTCCGTGCGGCCATGAACCTACGGATTCGATAGTGCCAGTAAGTAAGTAAGTAAGTATTATAATATGATAATGATATTGTGAAAAGAAAAATTAATGTGTAAACCAGGAATCGAACATGGACCTCTAGTTCTCCAGACTAGTGTGCAGCCCACTACCCCATTCTTTATAATATTATATAATATGATCCATTATTGGATCTGTGTTAAAATAACAGTATTGAAAATGTTAAATAACATCGTTTACTGCTTATATAGGGTTTCCAGTATAAAACCGGACACTCTGCGGCTGGCAGAGTGAAATGCGGACGAGGAGAGAGCGCAGCCTGACGGGTGAAACCCCGTGAGGCGTGTCCGGTTTTATATTGGAAGCCCTGTAAAAGTGGTGGTGTAAAATTCTCAAACGAAGCCGGCCGTTGGTGATGGTAGTGACACCTATCTGGCAGCGGACGAAACGAGAATTATAGATTTGTATATGTGGAAACAATTGTTAACGTTTGTGCCAGGTCTAGAATGGGGTAGTGGGCTGCACACCAGTCTGGAGAACTAGAGGCCCACGGTTCGATTCCTGGGTTCAGACATATTTTTTTTTTCCCACAATATCATTATAATATTATAATAGAATGCTATTAAAAAGGAAAATAAAATATTCCATGTATGGTGAAAGGATAAGCTTTCTAACTTTTATTAGTAGAATAGAGCACATGACAGTCTTGTACACAAAATGACTAATATCAGATTACCAATTTGATTTTAAATATAACGGCAAACCAAGAAAAATTTTAATTACTAGTATATTCTTCAGTATCTATAGCACTTACGAACATTTCTTACATTTTACAATAGATTGATTTAATGAAAATCCATTTACATCAAACCATGCGACAGCATTGTAAGATTTCAAAATATTTAAAGTGATGCACTTAAATTGTTTATGAACAGCGAATACTGTTGATTCACATTTAGCATTCGCGGAAAAACGTTAATCATAATCCGCGTGTGTGTGTTTATGTGGGTATAAATGGGCGTGTATGTGGAGGCAAACTCTGGAACGCCTAAACATGTTTAACAAAATATAATACACATATAAAATTTCAATCTAAAAAAAAAAGTACTGTGAGGGTAAATGTACACTGATGGGGGAGCCAGACGAGTATTATATGAAAAATAATCGAAAACGACTGATATTAGTGAAAAATTCATAGTTTTTAGATACGCTAATCTGAATTCGACTGTCCCGATGACATTTAAGCCGATGATATTATTTTTTCTTTTACACTGGGAATTGACAACGTATATAAGAGAAAAAATGCGTTTGGATTGCAACTCGCCCAGATGGCTCAGTCGGTAAAACATTGACCTAGAAAGCCAAAGGCCCTGGGTTCGAGTCCCAGTCTGAACATATAATGTTTATCTTCATCCATCATTGAAATGTATGAAAATAATAATAAAAACATCAAAAGAAGCCGCACTGGCTTTAAAATGTAATATAAAATTCCCAAATAAATGTCTTCTTAATAAAGAAGCCGCCATTTACAAATAAAGAAGCAAAATATTCATAGCATATGGTGTGCGGGAATTGACAACGTATATAAGAGAACAATTTGCGTTTAGATTGGAACTCGCCCAGATGACTTAGTCAGTAGAGCATTGGTCTAGAAACCCAAAGGTTCTGGGTTCGAGTTCCAGTCTGAGCATATAATTTTTGTTTTCAGATATGAAAAAAAGCTGTGATGTAACACACCGGTACGCGGAAATGCTAGAGTAATTTAAGGCTATTTTAAAGACCTTATTTGGAAAAGTTACTGTTACAGGAAAGATTCCGAAATTTCTTGAAAAATGCGAAAATCCTACCAGGAGCAGACATCAATTCAGACCATGTTTTACTTATAGGCGAAGTAGATATTTGCCTGAAGAAGATAAGAGGAAAACAGGCAACAAAGAAGTTTGACTTGTAGAAACTAAAAACTGATGAGGAAAGGAGAAAATTTCAACAAAATTTTCAACAGAAAGCCTCTACCTTCGAAATCTCATAAGACAATGCCAAGGAACACTGGAGTCATGTGAAAACATCTATACAGATAGCTGCAGAGGAAACAATAGGATACAAAAAAGCAAAAATATTAAGAAATCTTGGGTCACAGTAAAAATGTTGGAGAAGATGGAAGAAAGAAGAAAATGGAAAAATAGCAATACAGAAGAAGCCAAAAGAAACTGCAGGGAACTAAACAACGAACTTAGAATATAAACTGACAAGGCAAAGAAAGAATAGATGAAGCAGAAATGTGAAGGACTAGAGAATCTGGAGAGGAAAGGAAAATATGATTTAATGTACCAGGAAGTTAAAGACTTGGACTATGGAAAACTATGTGGCTGACTAAAGACGAAAATAATGAAGAAATAACAGACAAGCAGGGTATTATGAATACGTGGTAGAAATATGTAGAAGAGCTATGAGGCAAGAAATCGTCCGGCTAATTTGGATATAGAACATGAAGAAGCCGTATCAGAAGATGAAAATGGATTTTCAAATCTGAAGGAAGATGTTGAACTAGCAATTAAGGAAATGAAAAATGGGAATGCGACAGGGGTAGATGGAATCCCCGTTGTATTGGTTAAATGCTTGGGTGAAGGAAAGAAGGAAATTCTGCTTTTATGCAACATGCTATATAAAGAAGGAGAATGGCCCGAAGAATTGATTAAACAGTGTTAATACCTGTACCGAAAAAAAATAACGCTAAGAAATGTAAGGAGTTCAGGACTATCAGCTTGATATCACACTCTGCAAACATTCTCCTGCGATTACTGAATCGACGTTTACGTTCTACGATGGAAAGCGAATTGGAAGAACAGTTTGGCTTCAGGAAGGGAAAGGGTACGAGAGATGCAATTGGATTGATACGAACAATAGAAGAAAGATATATAGAAAAAGATAAAGAAATTTATGCAGTATTTGTTGACCTGAAAAAGGCCTTTGACAGAGTAAATTGGAACGAACTAATGATGATCTTGATGAAATTTGGCGTGAACTGGAAGGAGATGAGGGTCATAAGTAATCTTTATATGAAAGAGCGAATAAAAGTGAAGATAGGAGAAGAAATGTCAGAGGGAAGAGAAATTGGAAGGGGTATGGCAAGGATGTCCTCTATCACCTACTCTTTTCAGCATCTACCTGGAAGACTTAATGAGGAACTGCTTCAGGAATAAGAGAGGTGTTAACATGGGAGGAAGAAGAATTAAGTGCATAAGATTTGCTTATGATATGGCTTAGCAAGCATAAGATGCAATGACACTGAGGAACATGCTGATGGAGCTAAATGACAAATGCGAGGACTATGGGATGAAGATAAATAAAAATAAGACAAAGACCATGATTATAGGAAGGATACCAAGGAAGATAAACATGATGATTAAAGATGAGGTCATTGAATAAGCGGAGAACTTCAAATACGTGGTATTGTACTATCAGCATTATGATGAACTGCGGTCATAAAGTAAAGCAGGGGGTTTACCAATGGCAAAAGAAGCATTTTCTCTGCGGACCTTTGGCAAAATAATTACGCAAGAGGCTGGTGAAGTGCTTTGTGTGGAGTATATCATTGTATGGTGCGTATACTTGGACATTACGACTGAATGAGGTAAAGCGACTGGAAACTTTTGAGATGTGGATATGGAAAAGAATGGAATGTATAAATTGGACGGACAAAATAAAAAAATAAAGATGTGCTAGACAGAGTGGGTGAAGGAAGAACAATGCTGGAACTCATAAAGAAGAGGAAAATAAATTGGATTGGCCACTGGCTAAGAAGAAACTGCCCGCTGACGGATGCCCTAGAAGGAATGGTCAACGGAATGAAAGTTAAAGGCAGGAAATCATCAGATGATAGAAAATATTAAAATAAATAGTTTGTATGCGGATACAAAAAGGAAAGCTGAGTTAAGGAAAGAGTGGAGAATGCTGAGTTTGCAGTGAAAGACCTGCTCTTGGGCAGAAAACTCTGTATGTATATGGACAATTACCATTTTACTTTTTCCTATCCCTTTTAGAAACAAATGTGCTCTTTCCAGGACGTCATTAAAAATAAGATCGGAGATGATAGCCATATTGAAACTGGCCCTTAAAAATGTTAAGAAATTGTATTTTTTTATTTTATGTTCAGAAGGGATATGAGTAAAATATGAACTATTAACTCATAGAACGTAATATTGGTGCAGAATAATGTGGAACTGATTGTCAGATAACAGGCTGACAATCAAGGTCCCAGCTGATTTTGCCTTGTAGTAAACGATGGTTAAATTATGGCACAAATCTTGTGTCAATCTTTTCAAAGCACTTTCAGATCAATGGTAATGATTTCCGAGCAATTTGAATGCTGTAGTTGCATTCAGCACCAAAAGGTGTAGGCCTACTAGTATAAAATAATTCAAGGTAATAGACATTACAGTTGAAGCACAAGGTTATGGCAAATTTGACCAAATTCTTTGCGCCGCGTTCTTCATGACATGACATAGGTCCACTTAGGTGGCCCTAACTATGGAGCCACTGCATCAATCGAGCCAAAATGTTGCTCAGTAACCTAACAAATACATATGCACAAATTGTGAATAAAATCTGAGATGGTCGAGTAGGGGCCATTTTTGATTTTAGGACACTTGACGTAGAATGGCCCTCCTTCAATTCGAGACCATATAGAAGTTCTCATTATTAGGACCAAACATTTCATCATTGACCACCAATTTTGTCCTCTTTCTATTTACCGAAATGGCACACGGGTAAGCGGGCATGCCTCTCAACTCAAGGGTCCGAGTGTGAATCTCGGCATAGATGAATTTTAAGGGGAATTTAGAAGCCACCAGTTATATTGATTTCAATTTCCTTTCACACACATACAAATAAATTAATGAGGAGACAAAGTATCTGAATGTTAATACAATAGCACTACAATGCGGAAGGTCGGGGTTCGTATCCCGGTGAGGTCAGGATATATATATAGTCCACCGCTGTGGTCTCGAGGTAGCGTGCTGCCTTGTCACGCGGCGGGCCCGGGTTCGATCCCCGGTCGGGGCAGTTTTTCTGGGTGAGGTTTTTATCGGGTTTTTTCCTCACCTGTAAGACAAGTGTCAGGAAAACTTTAAGGCCCAAACGGTCCCCGAAATCATATGGCCATCATCATCATCCTCCTTATCATCTTCATCATCCTCATCATCATCTTTCACCGATCCTTATCATCATCACCATCATCATCCTTCACCGGTGTAGAAAGCAACGGGAAGCTACCACACCTACAATTTCCTAGTGAAGCTGCAAGCGTAGCATGCAAATGCTATGAATCATATATATAGCCATCCTTAGTAATTCTGCCAGAAGGCAGGTCCTTCACTGCAATCATAGCATTTGCATGCTATGCTTGCAGTTTTACTAGGGAATTGTAGGTGTGGTAGCTTCCCGTTGCTTTCTACACCGGTGAAGGATGATGATGGTGATGATGATAAGGATAATGATGATAATGGCCATATGATTTCGGGGACCGTTTGGGCCTTAAAGTTTTCCTGACATTTGTGTTACAGATGAGGAAAAACCCCGATAGAAACCTCACCCAGAAAAACTGTCCCGACCGGGATCGAACCCGGGCCCATATATATAAACCAAATGGGCCAATTAATATCGAAGTAAAACAAGCCTTAATGTCACTAAACCTAAAGTTCGTTGTTAAAAATCACCGCCGCCGTAATTCACGTGCCCCTATGTCCGTTGATAAATGAAGCCCTCGCCACGATCGGTATTTTATTGTATAAACTTGTCATTCGTTGCAGTAATTTTGATTAAATATCATGTATATCTTCTGTTTTATTGACAATTTATAGTGTAGAGTAAAAGAAAAGAAAATTAGTTTCGAAATGGAAAAAAGTAGTGTTGCCGCTTAAAGTAAAAATATAAATATTTGGCCGTTTACGTGTTGGCGAGTCGTTTGCATCGATATTACGCTGTTTCAATGTTAGTGAATCAACCGTACAATTCATCTAGAATTCCGGAGACAAAACAAGGATTTTTATCGCTGAATTCACGGCTAAATATCAATCTGAATTGAAAGACCTTTTAAAACGGCAAAACAAGAAAAAATTATGAAGCTTTTTAAACCCTTGCCTAAGCCTGGCAGTAATAATTAATGGAAATTATTCAAAATATCTCATTACTTGATTTCATTTTGAAAATTCTTATTTTATTTCGGAACCTTGGAACGTTTATTCTATAGGCCTATACTCATACAAATTACCATTCCATATTCGTGGCATATTTGCGGAACATATCCCCCGCGAATAAGGAGCTTTTACTGTACAATAAAATAAAAATGAGGAAACTGAAGAATACTGACAAAGAGACATCTAGTATAAAACTATGGTATTACTCGGATAAATGATGGACGATTACATTTTGCTCTGATGTCTATTTGTTCAGACTTGAGGTTCTTTAACAAGCCTGAAAATCTTCAGACTCGGGACCCACGGCTTAAAGTCCCTCCCGGAGAACTTGTCTCTTGGATTTATCTGTCCTGAAAATATTTCCCGGCCGGATTTGAAACCGCAGCCCTCGGGACTACAGGGATGGAATATGACCACTAGACCACTGGGCCAACACTTTCTTTTATTATTACATACATAAACATACATATTGTTCTACCCAAAAGCAGGTCTCTCACTGCAAACTCAGCATTATCCACTCTTTTTTGAATCCGCATACAAACCATTAATTTTAATATTGTCTATCATCTGATGTCTTTTTCTGCCTTTAACTTTCTTTGCGTTGACCATTCATTCCAGGTCATCCGTCAGCAGGCAGTTTTTTCTTATCCAGTGGCCAATCCAATTTCTTTTCTCTTCTTTATGAGTTCCAGCATTCTTCTTCCTTCACCTACTCTGTCTAGCACATCTTCATTGTTTATTTTGTCTGTCAGTTTTGTACGTCCCATCCTTCTCCATATCCACATCTCAAAAGCTTCCAATCGCGTTTTCTCATTCCGTCGTAATGTCCAAGTTTCTGAACCATACAATGCTATACTCCACACAAAGTACTTCATTATAAAATACAAATTAGGAAACTTGAGAACACTGACAAGGGAACTGTCAACCATCGAATGCCGAAACCTACCTTCAAATTTCTCTCAGAGAAGCGTTGTGATATACCAAGGCCGTGTCCAAAATGTATATGCCTTTTTAACTACAAGAACTAAAATCCACCGCACAAATCTCTACTTAAATTATAGGGAAGTAATACAACTCCAGAATTGGTAGAGTGGATAACTCTCACTACCTGCTGTCCGCGCTGCTTCCCGCCTCATTCCACTACGCTCTTACTTGAACAGGGAGTCCATCTGCTCTGTACAGAGAGTTGTCATTGCTCGATTCTAGTTTCGATTTTTGTACCTTGCAGTTAAAAAGAGAGAATTTTTTAGACACGGCCTTAGTACATCTCTTCGCTTCTCTGGGAGAAATTTCAATGCAGTTTTCGGGATTCAATTGTTGACAGTTCCTTTGTGAGAAAATTCTGTTGTATTATATCATAAATAAGACCAATTCGGCAATAAAAATATTTCACATGCTTCATTTATACAAAGGTAAATATTTTAATGGCCGCAAATATTTAATTCAGTAGGTGTTTTCTACGTTCGCCTGCAGAGCTGCATTTAGACTTCACGCATGAGACGAAATACAGAGGTATTATCTACTTTGTAAGGCGCAGTTAAAAACCGTACATGCCCATTGTAACCTAAGTTTTTCTCTCACTGTCGAGTTGCATGTATTAAATAAAATTCAGCTTTTACAATTTGTTAATTAAAATTAGATATTAGAAAATAAATTAGGTTTCATAAAATTCTCTGTCAATAAAATATCTCAAATTCTTAAATGCGACAATGTTTTAATCCAATCCCTTAAGTTGAATTGGTAAATTTTCCAATTTCAGCACACGAATTTAAAAATCTATTAATTTTCAGGTCAATGTTTTTTCGTCATTACGATTTACGGTTTCATATGTGAAATTTTCGAATTCTTTACTCCGTTTCATCAGAAATTGTCGGGCGCCATCTAACTATCCCACCCACTAGCATGGTTGCGCGGACATAAGCTCTAAATATACCTCTATCTTGACCTAATGGGTGGATTTCTCAACCGAAGTCTATACCACGACCGCGGTTTTCCAATTTTTTATTGTTTCCATAACACCTATAAAAATGACTGGAAATTCCGAGAAATTGTTATGAAACCACATACATGATTCAGACATTTGTTTTAGGAATTAACAGCCGTAGATTTTCCAATCATCCCCTGTATAATCCATCTCCCTAAAATCTAGATTAATGCTATCTTCCTTTCTCACTCCTAGCTTACCTACTAGGCGTTTTCCCTATGATTTTCCTACAAGAAATTTCCATGACCGTCTTTCATTCCCCAATCGTACCACAAGTCCTACACATCGCAGTATACGGGTTTCCCATAAAACTCTGTTATTTAGTCACCGTTAACTGTTACTGAATTACCATCGAAATTCATAGACCGAGTAACTGCCTGCCGAGACAGTATGGCGGACACATGCCTAACATAATTTTCCGCACATAAATTAGATTAAATTTGAAGAGAAAAATATTAGAATAAATCGGGATTTTAACCCAATATCTCCTGTTCTGTACACCAGTGCTTTAACGATTTAAGCTATTAGGCATCACGATTTAAACATACATTTTTCTCTTATACTAATACGATTTCCGTGCGCCAGGTAGCAGTGGACTTTTGTTTCGCTAAAGCCATTAAGCGGTCTCTTAAATAAGAGCACTTTAAAATGGAAATCAACACATTACATTTCTAGCAAGTAAAGCTAATATTCGATATTTAATATTAAATTTATCACTTCTCACTCAATGACAAATTAAATTTGAAGAGAAAAATAGTGTATGTAGGTGAAATATAAAAAAAAACATTTCGATGAATTTATAACTTAATTCTTACATTTTTAATATTGAGTAATATATGAAAAGGCCTTTATATTTAAAGAATTTGGTCAGATAATTGTATTTGCATTACATTAATTTTTTTTTGCTAAGGAATAATAAGAAGAGAAGATGTTTGATGCCGGCAGTAATACACACCGTGTCCCATTCAAACCTCCCACATTTTAATTAATCATAACTCGCAAAGTATGAGGAATTATGAAATGAGTTTGGTATTAAAAGAAAGAGAAACTCAAAGAATTTTTGTTTTCTGTCACATGTTGGACAATAATGACATAAAACAAAATGGCGACTCCTCAGAACCGAGCACAAACTGTTTTCTGGTATACAGAGATGAAGTCAATAATCACAGTGCAAAGAAATTGCCGGAGAGAATATGGTGGAAATGCACCTGATGGAAAGACCATTAAGGCATGGCTTGAGAAGTTTCTGGCGACCGGAAGCGTTAAAATGAATCAGAAGGTACTCATACACGTGTTTCAGAAGAAAAGATTGAAGAAATTAGAGCAGGATTTCTGAGAACTCCACAAAAATCAAGTCGCTAAGCTTCCCGGCAGTTCAATGGACATGTTGGACAGAACATGGCACGGAATCGAAAACAGACTTGATATTGTTCATGCTACTAATGGTGCACATATAGATGTATTTTAGTGTGTGGCAATGCAAATTCTTTGAGCTTATGTTTCGTTTAATATCGGCCTCATTTCATAATTCTGCATATTTTATTTGTTAGTTATGATTAATTAAAATGTGGGAGGTTTGATTGGAACTCTGTATATTATTTTACAACGATATTCTGCACTTATATTTAGTAATGTGACCTTCATTTTCTTCCTCTCTTTGAAGTAAAGATAACAAACGTGAAACTTTTATTTATAAAGTGATTTCTTATTAACATGTGCCCCATGTGGCAGTCAAGTAACGCTATTTAAGTGAAAGGAAACAACCGTAAAATGAGGATTTCGTATTACTGTTGGTAATAAAGCTACAAGGATTGTACTAGGTTTATAACTAACTGCACGTCTTAAAAATAAAAACAAAATTAAATATGTAAGTATGTTTGTAATCCATTTTTCCTATTTTCATTTTATCTCATTTTTGTAATTTCAATAATTACACGACGCGAAACTTTATGTGAATTGCAGTAGTATTTTATAAAACTTTCTTTGATCCTACAACTTTTCCGTTATAACATACGCCAGTAAACATTTGATGTGTAATATTATTAGATGTTTACAATAAGTTTTATTCCTGGAATTATGATTCTTTCTTTCCTTATTCCAATAATAATTGTACTCAATATGGATTATTTCTCCAATTTGAGAAAGAGGAAAAAGTTGAGACAGAGAAGACAACAGAGGGAGAGGGAGAGAGAGAGAGAGAGAGAGAGAGAGAGAGAGAGAGAGAGAGAGAGAGAGAGAGAGACAGACAGAGAGAGTGAATACAGACATAGAGACAATGAAAAAAAAAGCAATCTAGACGGCAGATCTATTTCCCCCCCCTTTTCGTTTACACTGTTTTTCCTTCTTGTTTTTGCCTTTTCGTTTTACCTTTTTGTTAACTTTATAGTATTCGCACATATAAACACAAAGACAGGACACACATCCAGACCCAAGGTGGAGATTTAAAATTCCCTACCCCGCCGGGAATCGAACCCGGGTCGCCGGAGTGGAAGGTAGGGACTCTACCGACTACGCCATGGACACGGACTTTTATTTTTCACTGTTTTCCTTCTTGTTTTACCTTTTTTGTTAACTTTCTGTTATTTTCACATATAGACACAAGGACAAGACACACATCCGGACCCAAGGTGGAGGTTAAAAATCCCCTACCCCGCCGGGAATCGAATCCGGGTCGCCGGAGTGGAAGGTAGGGACTCTACCGACTACGCCACGGAGACGGACTTCTCAGTACTCTTAAACTAACTCGCTGGCACCATCGAACCCATAGGCTTATAGCCAAGCGGATATAAGCTCTCCATACATCCCGATCCTGTTTCCAATCATCCCTGTACAATCTATTTCCCTCAAATCATGGTTAATGTTATTCTCCCACCTCGTTTTGATCTATCAACTGGTCTTTTCCCTCTGGTTTTCTTACAAAAGCTTCCATGCTCCTCTTTCATTCCTCACTTGTGCTACGTGTCCTCCCATCGTAGTCTACGAGACTTAACCGTTCTTATTATATTTGGCTTCCTATAAAGATCATGTAGCTCATTGCTTGTAGTCTCCTCCATTCCCTGTCTGTTCATCTGTCTTTGGTCCAAACATGTTCCTAAGAATTTTATCTCGAATACTCGTAATCTTTCTTCCCTTATAAAGTAGTCCATGTTTCCCATCCATATAATGTAACTTGGGAGAATAAGTTTTATATAATTTAGTTGAACATTTTTAAAGAGAAGTTGGGTCGAAAAGAGTAGCTGTAATGCATAACAGCACGCATTTTCAGAATTGAGCCTATGTTTTTTTTTTGTGCATCTCATTCCTATTTGTAATTATTGTTCCTAGGTGTTTTAATTCAGCCACTTCTTCAAGATTTCCCTCATTTGTCATTAACTATCCATTTCCATTATACAGGGTAATTAAAAACGTTGCGTACAAATTTCAGGAGCTTGAAGAGGGGTCGAAATACAACAGCATTTGATTAGTAACTTACGGTCTGGAAAGTAATCCTGGGTCAGTACAAGCCCTGGAATGTCTGGATGGACAAGAAAATATTGAATTCCTTTTTAAATTGTATTAATAACATTCACAAAAGTATTAATTTCGCAATGGAATTAGAAACAAATAATAGTATAAATTTCTTGGATTTATCAATAAAACACATTAATAATAAGTTTGAGTTTGGAATCTTTCACAAACCATCTCATACTGATACCATTATCCATAGTTCTTCTCTTCACCCATATACTCATAACATGGAAGCCTTTAATAGTTACATTCATAGACTTTTAAATATCCCTCTTTCACCCTTGGAATATAATAATGAATTTAATATTATTAAACAATTAGCTATTAATAATAACTACGACCCTAAAATTATGGAATATTTAATTAAGAAAATTCATTACAAAAAAGCAGTTGACAAAGTTTTTCCTTTACCCAATGAAAACATAAAGAAATATGTAATAATGTTATACATAGGCCCACTTTCAAATAAAATATCTAAACACTTTAAAAAGTTGAACTTTAATGTGGCATTTAAAACTAATAAAACTTTACAAAATACAATAAAAAACAATAAAACCAAAATAAAAAAATAAAAATTATCAGGGGTATATAAATTGAAGTGTGGCACATGTGACAATGTCTATATGGGACAAACTGGTAGACCTTTTATCTCTCGGATAAAGGAACACATGAGCGCATATAACAGACATTTAGAATATTCAAAATATGCTAACCACCTATTCCAATTTAATTATTTTTTCTCGATCCAAATTTTGAAATTTTACACGTTTGTGATAAGGGTAGGAAGTTAGATCTTTTGGAGGCTGTAGAAATAAATAAATTGAAAAGTTGTAACAAACTGTTAAATTCTCAACTTGATTTGAATGAATCCCCTTTGTTAAATTTAAAAATTTAAATAAATATTGTTGCATTGTTGCTTAGATCAGTTGGAACACAATTCATAATTTGTTAACATGTCTGAAGAAAGTATAGTGTACCGAAACAGCTGTCACTGAATTATATAATAAATATGAAAATCAAATAAAACTACGTTTTATTTTTATTTAATTAATAAATATGGATTTTCATCAAGTAAACACCAACTCAATTGATTATCTATCTATTTAGTTCACTTCGTATATTTTCATTTCGTTTTCGATCTGTTATTGTATAACCAGCCACACTCCTCATAAACCTCATTTCTGACGTTTCTATTATTCGTTCCTCGTTTTTGGTCAAGACCCAGTGTTCGGATCCATATAGTAGTGTTGGAAACGCCATTTTTTTAATAAAATTTTAACAGTGTCTCCTTTCAAGTTCCATTGAGACTTCGTTTTATGGTGACACGCATATAATTGAATTTATTTTCTTTTTATGTCTTTACTTTTTCTATATGACACATTGTATCCCAGGTAATTAAAATTGCTCACCTGTTCTATTATTTTATTCTCTAATTGGATTTTTAATCTTAGTGGTTCATATCTCCGAAAAGCTAAAACTTTTGTTTTTAGTGTAGATATTTTCAAGTTGTATGTTTCACATATTTTACTTAATTTGTAAATTGCCCGTTGTAAGCCATCTTCTATCTCAACCTGATGGTCTGCAAAAAGTAAAGTATGTAATAAAATGGCAGCCCCATCATATATCTTGCCCTGCGTGACGCCAGTAACGTCTCCACGGGACATTAACATATATATACATACTTACTTACTTACTTACTTACTCACTGGCACTATCGAACCCGTAGGTTCATGGCCGCACGGACATAAGCTCTCCATACATCCCTATCCTGAGCTAATGCTTTCCAATCATTCCCTGTATAATCTACTTCCCTCAAATCATATTTAATGTTGTTCTCCCACCTCATTCTTGGTCTACCAACTGGGCGTTTTCCTTCTGGCTTTCCTACAAGAAGTTTCCATGCACGTCTTTCATTCCCCATACGCGCAACATGTCCTGCCCATCGCAGTCTACGGGACTTAACTGTTCTTATTATATCTGGCTTCCTATAAAGACCATGTAGTTCATTGTTATGTAGTCTTCTCCATTCACCTGTCTGTTCATCTCTCTTTGGTCCAAAAATTTTCCTAAGAACTTTATTCTCAAATACTCGTAATCTCCTTTCCTCCCCTTAAAGTAAGAGTCCATGTTTCGCACCCATATAATATAACTGGTAGAATAATAGTTTTATATATTTTCAGCTTAACGTTTTTTGAAAGGAGTTGGGACATCAAAAGTCTCTGCAATGCATAATAGCATGCATTTCCAGAATTGAGCCTATGTTTAATTTCTTTGTGCATCTCATTCCTATTTGTGATTATTGTTCCTAGGTATTTGAATTCAGCCAATTCCTCAAAATTTCCCTCATTTGTCATTAGCTGTCCATTTCCATTATATAATGTATTTCTACGTGTGACCATATATTTAGTTTTACTGATATTTACTTCCAGTCCTAATTTCTTAGTGTTACTCAATAGTGTGTGCGTGTTGGCCTTTAGTATCTCCTCGCTATATATATATGCTTTTAAGTGTTGATTAAATAATTATTAAATTATGTGAAGATGGTGTTAACGACGAAATTTCAACAGTTGGAGTTTGACTGAAAATGAAAGCGAGTTTATAATTTTAAAACTGGTAACGTGAAAACACGCAAATATTTGAAGTGAAATAATAAAGACATTTTCCCTAATTCATTCATTCATTAGAAAAATAATAAGGTCTATTACAGACCTGACAAAGATTAGACGGGGCCTTATTTCAGCCCCTTGAGAGTTAATAATAATAATAATAATAAATGTGCACTCAGGTTGAGCATTAGTGGTGGTTTAGTCTTTGCTGTAGTCTGTAATGGGTTTTGAGAGTTAATGAACCCTCGTTTAACTAAAAAATAATAGAAGATTTTCTCCTATCGGTCATTAGAACAATTTCAAAACTTCGTCCATCATAAAGAACGGACACCCAGTATGCGAAAACGTTCAGATGTTCTGGACTGATTGTGTGTTGGGGGATGTTGGTGGCGCAAGGGACGTTTCACAAACATCGTGTAACTTGCCCTCCATTAAGTAGTGAGGTGTGTTAATATTAATAAAAATATAATTACTAGTGGTGGAAGTATATATTAACGTAAAAATTAACAGACAATATACAAAATTAACAAATCTTTGATTTAAGAAAATATTTGATAATATTTATTTGCGTTTCAAAGAAATTTCTCATTAAAACTAATTTATTTTTACAAATTCATGTATTATGCTATCTGCCGGCAGACAATGGAATTCATTGCCCTACATGGATACAATATGTGGAACGAGTTAACAGATGTCGCATACTGTTACAGTAGCAGACAGGAGTCATGACGTCATATTCCTTACAGGCGAGCGGATAATTCTAAAACTTACCGAGGCTCAGCTGGCAGCATTTCTTGCTTCTTGTTTAATGGGTCCGATTCGATACCCGGCGAAGTTGAAATTTAATTGCGGACCGCATAATGTTTTTTCGGCAGGAGTGGGCTACGTCCCGCCATTAGGTCTCATCTTCTACCTTCTCTTCATCATTGTTGTTTTAGTGGGGTTTTCTTCGTTTTGAATGCCAAAACTATATAATAAAAACAATAAAACCAAAAGAAAAATCATAAATATATAAATTGAAGTGTGGCACATGTGACAATGTCTATATAGGACAAACTGGTAGACACATGAGAGCATATAACGGAAATTTAGAATATTCAAAATATGCTAACCACCTATTCCAATTTAATCATTGTTTCGATCCAAATTTTGAAATTTTACATGTTTGTGATAAGGTAAGAAGTTGGAACTTTTGGAAGCTGTAGAAATAAATAAATTGAAAAGTAGTAATAAATTGTTAAATTCTCAACTTGATTTCAATGAATCGCCTTTGTTAAATTAAAACATTTAAATAAATTATTGTTTTATTGTTGCTTATATCAGTTGATATGTACTATAATAACACAATTCATAATTTGTTAACTTGTCTGAAGAAGGTACAGTGTACCGAAACAGCTGTCACTGAATATATCTTAATAAATATGAAAATCAAATAAACCTAATTTTTATTTTTATTTTATTAATAAGAAAATATTTTGTGCATACACTTAAGCACGTGTAAATTTATTCACCAATTTGGTTTTACAGCACTAGATGTTCAAAATGCCTACCACCACATTGAATACAGACATGTTCTTTCACGTGAGCAAGAACTTCCTCTTCCATAGCGACTGCTTGAATCGTACGTGGCCGGCCTACATGATGCCATAAACGCAAGGAACCTGTCTCCCAAGTCGGTGGCGAATGTTTTGAAACGTTCGAGGATGTGGTTGACGTCTGTTCGGAAATTGTGCGCTGTATAGGCGTTGAGCTTCGCGTGCAATACCATTTGCTTTACCATACATGAAATGCATGTCTCGAAGTTCTGACAACGTGTATTCCATTTCATAAAAATCACAAATCTTCAAAGTAATGCTGTAGTGGACCTCTACAATATACTGCAGATACCGTACTGAAATGAAAACAACCAACAGAGCGCACGAATGACTATCAGATGTGAACAGAAGAGTACATAAGTACTGTACTGCACTGAACGGATGACAACAGACGGAGCGTTTTCATAAATTCATAAAGTAGTGTATCGAACCCAGTGCCTCTCTGAAGAATAAGCTTAGACCAGCATTGAAGTTCCTGACTTTCCCAAGCTTGTACTGACCCAGGATTACTTTCCATACCGTAAGTCACTAATCAAAAGTTGGTTTCGACCCCTCTACAAGCTCCTAAAATGTGGTCACAACCTTTCGAATCACCCTGTATAATGTATTTCTATGTGTGAACATACATTTAGTTTTATTGATGTTTACTTCTAGTCCCAATTTCTTAGTGTTTCACAATAGAGTGTGCTTTTTGGCCCTTAGTATCTCCACGCTATCGCCTAATAATACTACAGCATCGGCATAAAATAACAGCTTATTATACCATTGAATAGTGCACTTTCAACATCCTTTAAAGTTTTAATCGCATGCTCTAATACAAAAGTGAATAGTAGAGGAGATAGTGCATCTGCTTGCTTTAACCCATTGTGAATTTCTGAAGCATCTGAAGAATAATTGCCTACCTGCACCCTACATTTTTTTCCCCCCACATAGACACATCTGAATACGTCTAACTTTTTAGGAATTACGAACTCCAGCAGGATACTGTGTAACTTCTCCCTCTTAATTGTAGCATACGCCTTTTTCAAGTTTACATATAATTGATGCACAGTCTATTATATTTCTATTTGCTTTCTAAAATCTGTCTTATTCTAAAAAATCTTATCTATCGTAGACCTATTTCTTCCAAATGCTCATTGACAATTATTACCTGTTACGTCGTCAATGTAGGGAGTAAGTCCGAATGTTAATATATTTATTATAATTTTGTACGAAGGTGAAAATAATTATATGTCCCTTTAGATCAGTTTTATCTCCTTTTTTATATATTAATACGATAATATATCCTTTACATTCATTTGGAAGAGCTTCTTTTCTCAAATCATACAAAATAACCGACGTATCTTTTCCATCAATGTTTATCCTCCTTATTGTATCATTTCTGCAGGGATTCCATCTGAACCTGATACCTTATACATCTTTTATTTTTTATCACCTGTTCAACCCAGTCCACTGCTGTGGTCTCGAGGTAGCGTGCTGCCTTGTCCCGCAGCGGGCCCGGGTTCGATTCCCGATCGAGACAGGCTCCTGGGTGAGGTTTTTTCGGGGTTTTTCCTCACCCGTAAGACAAATGTCAGGAAGCTTATGGCCCAACGGTCCCCGAAAATCATCCGGCCATCATCATCATCCTTTCCATTATAATCATCATCCTTCATCGGTGTGTAAAGCAACGAGAAGCTACCACACCTATAATTTCCTAGTAAAACTGCAAAGCATAGCATGAAAATGCTATGATTGCAGTGGAAGACCTGCCCTGTGGCAGAATTACTATGGATGTATGTTCAACCTCTAATGCACTTGGTTCTGCGACTAATATTTCTGCTGTCTGTAAATCAACTCTTCAATATCCTTATCATATCAAGCTCCCGACGGAGAGAGACTCAGATTCAGGCTCAGGCTCAGGTTCATGCTCAGACTCAGTCTCAGGACTCAAACTTAGACTTAGACTAGATTAAAGACTTAGACTTGAATTAGATTAAAACAAGTTTTCCAGCTATTTAACGTACTCCTCGAATCATATATCTGTTTGTATTCCTAATTATGTTTGTTCTAGCTTGAAACCCTTTTCTATGATATATCGTAATTATCTGATATTCGAATTTCTTTTGCAATCATGTCATATATAATTAATTTTCTCTCTCAAATATTCCCTCCTTTTACTCTTTATAACCTAGTTGTTTGATATTACTGAATTTTTCTACATTTACTTCATTTTGATCGTATAACGAATTCATTTTTCCTAGCTTTCTTTTCTTTGCAATGTCGGCACGTTCTAATCAAACCTTTTCTCGTCTTGCCTCTTTTATCTCAGTACTCTTAACAGTTTAAATTGCCCTATAATAAATTATTTTAAGAATCATAAAATCGTGGTTCTATTGTGACCCAAGGTCTTTTCTGAGCTCAAAGGATTATTTGGGTTCTATCCGTGCTCAGGAGCAGTTAGACAAATTTAATATTCGCCTTTGTTTTTGCTTAATTCAATTTGCAGAATTCATCTATTCTTAAGACTTGGTTTTTTCCAATAACACATATACTTGTTTCATGACTTGCATAATCAGGGGACATTTACGACTAAGAGTGACGAATGCCAGAAGTAAGATATTAAAACCTTTCCACAGATTGTTATTTTTAAGCCAACAAATTGATGCATCTGCAGCGTGAATACTAAACAGGACTGTCTGGCGCTCTGCTGATAGCATGTTATTCAACTACGCTATTCTTTGCTTACTTTACGTTTTGTTGCAATTTTTAGCTCAAAAGCGGAGTCGTTTTTATATTTTATTAGAATATCAAACCCATCTCTCTGTTGACAGACAACATTCATGATCGTTTTCACTTAGGCAGTAGGTGAGTCATACTTCTGCTTAAGTTTCTGAATTCTGAATGGATACACAAGCATCCAAAATTAGATAATGCAATGTCATTCTTAATAATTATTAGTTTGAATTTTCACTGCATGAAATAGTATGTTATTCATTCATTTATTTCTGTTAAAGTGTTTTATTACGTGTAATTAGTACAAAGTATTAAATACAATAAATGCTGACACGTTGTCCATTACCCACACTATGTGTAACATGCTCTTACAATTTTGTTATTCTGCAATAACTAACTAACAACTCACTGGTACAATTGAACCCGTAGGTTCATGGCCGCGCGGACATAAGTTCTCCATACATCCCTATCCTGAGCCAATGTTTTCCAATCATTCCCTGTATAATCTACCTCCCTCAAATCATGGTTAATGTTATCCCCCCAGCTAATTCTTGGTCCACCAAGTGGGCGTTTTCCCTCTGGTTTTCCTACAAGAAGCTTCCATGCACGTCTTTCATTCTGAATTCGTGCCACATGTCTTGCCCAGCGCAGTTATTCTGCAATAATTGAAGATATTTATATTTTAACATGTCAGAAACGTTCCAGGAAGTCTATGTCCCCTCCAAATTTAACGTAATTGAAACGTTTAAAAAAAAGTTTATTTGAGAGAATAGAACTGATGAGTTTAAAAAAGTATACTCTTTACGGATAAATGCAACTTTTTTTCCCCCAAGTAACTGTATTTTTTTTGAACTTGCATTTTCATGCATAGGCAAAATCTATCTAATTTCACATTGAAGGGCTTTATGCAAGTAACTGGATTTAATCCAATGAGACAATGTAAGAAAGAAAGGAAGAAGAGACAGAATTGATATAATATACATAAGTCATAACAATAATACACATAACAGACATTTTAAGCAGATGGACAGACTGACTGACTAATAGACTAATAGGTTTGGTAGGCAGGCAGATATATATATATATAGTATATATATATATATATATATATTATATATCTAATATATATATAATCCATCCATCCATAGTAATTCTGCCCGAGGGAAGGTCTTTCACTGCAATTATAGCATTTTCATGCTATGCTTTGCAGCTTAACTAGGGAATTGCAGGTATAGTAGCTTCCCGTTACTTTCCACACCAGTGAAGGATGATGATGATGATGATGATAAGGATGATGATCATATGAATTCGGGGACAGTTTGGGCCTTAAAGTCTTACAGGTGAGGAAAATCCCCAATAAAAATCTCATCCAGAAAAACTGTCCCGACCGAAGATCGAACCCGGGCCCGCTGCATAACAAGGCAACACGCTACCTCGAGACCACAGCGGTGGACTATATATATATATATATATATATATGGTCCACCGCTGTGGTCTCGTCTCGAGGTAGTGTGCTGCCTTGTCACGCAGCGGGCCTTGGGACAGGCTTCTGGGTGAGGTTTTTTCGGGGTTTTTCCTCAACTGTAGGACAAATGTCAGGAGGCTTAGGGCCCAACGGTCCCCAAAAATCATTCAACTATCATCACCATCATCATCCCTATCATTATCATCTTTCACCGGTGTGGAAAGCAACGGGATTCTACCATACCTATAATTCCCTAGTGAAGCTGCAAATCAAAGCATGAAAATGCTATGATTGCAGTGAAAGTTCTGCCCTCGGGCCGAATTACTATGGATGGATATATATACAGAAAATAAAACTACATGAAAGGAAAGAAGGTAATGAATGAAAGGAAAGGAAAAAAAAAAGAAAAGGACGGAAGTGAAAAAAAAAGGACGAAATCACAGTAGAAAATACGAAAGTAATAGGCCTAAAATGAAAAGTTTTTTTTTAATATTTTGCATAAAATATTTTGATCTGATTTCTAGAGTATAAAATTCTACTGAACATTACAAGAAAATACAGATTTATTTTAAAGAAAGTGTGAAAAAATCATACAGTGCGATAGAGAACAAAAAGTAAAACTGGGTGAGAGGAGAGAAATGGAAACTCAAGACTCTCACAAACAACATGGCGGCCGACAAAAATAGACAGCTAAATCGAGAAGTATGTTTCGCTACAGAAATAACCAGACTCGCGACCGGAGTCAACGATTGCATCAAATAAACTTGTATGATACTGCTAGGGGAAAAAATGGTCTATATGAAATAAAATACTTTCTACAATCAAATAAGTTGATATCATCAACATAAATTAGTCACTTAAGTTCACGTGTTACATAAAATTACAGCTCAGAATTATTTTTAATGTTTCAGAATCTTACATTTTAAACTTCTTGTGCTTGTTAAATAATATAATAGAAGTTGGCAAAGCTTGTGTGTGGGTGCGTGTGAACTGGTACGTGCATGTGGAAGTTGGATCTGCGAATTACTGTGTGAGACAGCTATATAATGAAAACCAAACGAAATAAGTGAAATATAGTCGGAACTTTTTTACAATAAAAACTAAATATTTCAAAAACAATTATTATGTAAAGAAAGTATTTCTTAACAAATTCCACTGACAAGTAGCAAATATACTTTTTTTTCGAAATGATGAATAAGAAAATACTGAAAACATACCTATGGATACATTTTATAATACATTTAAGAATTTTAAAGAAATTATGAAATAGGCCTACCAATTTACACTTTTTTTTTCGGGGTATTCCGTATTGTAGTTTGTTAAGGCTACAAGCCAATAGTTCGTAGGTTCAAGTCCCGAAGATATAAGGATTTTTAAACTGGCCTAAACCTTCTGGCGGTACTATGATTCTGAGTAGATTTAGCATCTGACAGAAATTATTACAAGACGCATGTTCCGTGGTAAAGGCGGTCGTCATGCAGGGCTGATAACCCAAATGACATCTCCTGTAAATTGTCTAGAAAGGTGGAAACCTTAAACTCCTACTATCCCAAGGACCTACTAAGGCCTGCAGTGGATCACTTGAAACCTTGTTTTCAGAAATTTACACTTTGGAAGAAAGATGAACATAAGACTATTAACACTTTGAGTCCTGCAGTGGTACTAGTACCATGACATTTAAATGACACTGAAACCGGAGAAAATTAAACCCCTCGGCATGCCTGTGCCGGCGGATTTACAGGGGTGTTTTGTGCCGGCATAGGCATGTCGAGGGATTTAATTTTCTCCAGCTTCAGTGTCATTTAAATGATGTGTAATAGTACCACTGCCGGACTCAAAGTGTTAATATTGGGAGGTAAAAAATGAAGAGTTCAAGCTGTATCATGAATTGGAAATATGATTCCTAACCGAAAAAAAAATTGAAACTTAAATGCGAGATATCAGTATGTCTGTAAATAGAGTCATGCTGAATGTTCGGAAATTCCTATATTCAACCCTTAGGTTTTGTAGAGGATAATGCTTATATGACGTTTTGAATGTAAACCATATCTGGAAAAGTGCTCTTTACATGCTAAGTTGCACAATTTGATTCTGCCTGGCAAAGAGCGATAGCGAACTTATTCCTGACCATATTAATACTATTTTACTTGAACGTAAATTGTCGAATCGAAAATCTATTGCAATGGATCGATATATTAATGATCACTTTAAAAAATAGTTTGCTTAGTTCACGTAGAATCTTAATGTGAACGCTATCAGTAAATTATTATCGCGTTTAGTCAGAAGGAATAGTTTTCTACGGCCTTTTTGAAAGTATTTCAGCGGTAACACGAAAACGGGATTTTCTGGATATAGTTTCACATTTAAGAGGTTCAGAGCAAAAGTGATTCAAGTACATATTTACTCTTTTGGGAAAAAGATAAAGTAACACATTTAATTACATATGAAGAATTAAACATTAATTCATTTACAGTAAAAGAACAAATACAACTCTTAGTTCACTCACGCTCTGAAGAATAATTGATATTTTGAACACAAATTCAATAAAAATTGGTTTTTCAGTTTTTTGACTTGGTACTCTTTTCCTCTGAACCTCTCATTTAAAAATTGCTATTATAGCGCTAATGTCTGGATATGTATGTTACAACGGACATATATAGGCCGATGTTTTACCGACCCTCTGGTACATCATCAAACAACTATAAGACACTTGATATTCCATCCATCCATAGTAATTCTGCCCTAAGGCAGGTCCTTCACTGCAATTATAGTATTTTCATGCTATGTTTGCAGCTTTTCTAGGGAATTGTAAGGTGTGGTATCTTTCCGTTGCTTTCCACACCGGTGAAGATTGATGATGATGATGATAATGATAAGGATGATGATGATGATGATGATGGCCATATGATTTCGGGGACCGTTTGGGCCTTAAAGTTTTCCTGACATTTGTCTTCCAGGTGAGGAAAACCCCGATAAAAAACAACCCAGAAAAACTGCCCCGATCGGGGATCGATCCCGGGCCCGCTGCGTGACAAGGCAGCACGCTACCTCGAGACCACAGCGGTGGACACTTGATATTTGGAACACATTATTTCACAATTCAACATTCAGCATTCTTATATTTTATTAGATAGGCCTACAACTTTCCTCATCAGAGGATTTCCTCAAGGACAAAGTGATACAGACAATTAATATTTGGAACTGATGAAATACATTTTGTAAATACATTTTAAAAATTCAAATTGTAGGCCTAATTGTAGTATACATACTATAAAGTAGAAATTTTGTAAATATGGTTTCTTAAAATTGAAATTGATCCTCTAATGGCAGCGATGGCAATTTTAGAAAGACACATCCTGTCCAAATCTAAGGAATTCCATTGTTAACGTACATAGTTAATTTATGTTAGTTTAGATCTTTAGGTTAGCTTCCGTTACATTACGGAATTTACGTTAAGTTTCGGATCATTTACTTCGATGGTATTCAAGATGACACCGATAGCGACTGAGTCAGGGTAGCCGTCATATTTCAACATATTCACATTATGAGCCAATCTTTATTTATAATGTTAACACCACTTTTTAAAAGTTATCTCTAGCTCCATTTCTAATTTTTCTTGTATTCCCTACTTTCGTCTGACAAATAACTACGATATTATGTACATTCCTCAGGTTTCTAATTACATTTTACAATAGTAATTCGCCTGTGTTTGCCATGAGTGAATTTTGAAACTCCGAAACTAATAGAGATATTTCCTTAAAATTTTTACCACAGATCTCTACCTGTATGAATAACATTTATGTTAAATGTCAAGTGATCTTTTGTATTAGTTCGCAAGTTACATTATTTTTTCTCTCTCTTATTTTAATTAATTATAAAAGTTCCTTGCAGTACAATTTTCAACATTTTGTTCCAATATTTTGTCAGGATATTCGTTATACTCATTATTGCTAAATTTACATTGGATTGTTAGGTGTTGTTAATACATTTGAGAAAAACAATGTTTTGTAACTGATTTTTCATGTTGGCGGAAATCGAGATAAATATGACAATATAAAAAATCATAACTCATGAGCATTTTGAGTATGATTAAAATCCAATGCAATTTTCATTCTTTATATTCTTACGGATAAGTGCTCAAAATTTCAGTTGAATAAGATAAAAATTGCAGTGAAACGAATTTTTTAAAATGGACATGCGCTTGAATAATACACTTTGAGAAAAAAGGCTACAAATTTTTCATGCTTCTGACTGCTTTAATAACAGATAGTTATAATTTCTTGGTTGAAACAAATATTTATTTTGGATATTTGTGCCAAACTGTATGGCAGAGACTCTCATTACCATTTTGGGTTTTTCCTTTTGTGCCTCTGTCCAATAATAGATCTGATGCCAATCTTTGATATATTGGTACCATTTTTGCCACTAGTTCTGGGGGAGTTTAAAAATGGCCGCAAGGGCTCTAATAATGGCGAAATAGCGATAAGTTATATATTTTCTTGAACAGGAAGCTTAGGAGAAATTTATGATATATAAAACACAAAATGTGTGTTTTGGTCAATTTTCACTCAAAATTCACTCATGGCTACCATTTTACGGTATCAAAACATTCTTGAACAATTCCTGGAATCATGTAACAGAAATTTTTAAAACGAAAATTTCGAACTGATTCTTTATACACTTCGATTACTATTATTGAGACAATAATAGTAAGTTTGATAGGCTAGACTGGAAACAAGGGATGTTTGTATAGTGGAGTAGCCTATAGAACATTGAAGCTGAAAAAAAGAAATGTTATCAACACAATTATTACTACTATACCGTACTACTAACAACTATAACATATATTACAGACTGTCTCAGTGGTCTATGAGGTATCACATCCGTCTCTGGATCCGAGATTCATTTATATGTGCGCGAGTAGTAATTCATTGTATAAAGGATTTTCAGGATATTCCTTTTATAAGGAATCTTACCTTTCAGGCTGGTTCGATACTGTGAAGATCAAAGTAATATTACGAAAATTTCCAATGTATGACTTCGTTGTACTGAGAAGTTTTATGTCACATAGATGTATGGCATATTCTCCGATATGGATACAATACTTCTTGTAGGAAAACCAGAGGGATTAATGCCCAGTTGGTAGACCAAGCATGAGGTGGGAGAATAACATTAACTATGATTTGAGGGAAGTAGGATTATACAGGGGATGATTGGAAAAAGTGTTTGAAATTATAAATGACTGTCTCTCGGAAACCTTGCGTGATGGAGAAAAACCGATATCATATTTGGATTCAGGAGAAAAATACTATCAGAATCACATATTCTCTTTCTGAAAAAAAAGTTTATTTTTTGTTGCTCTGTGGTATTTATTAATGGTATAAATAATGTTTTTTAATGCCCCAGTTTGTCCTTTTTGGACATTTCTGGCGTTCTCTCTTGGCAGTGATGCAACTGTAACCCACTTCTGAGGTTGGGGCGCCGGGAATGCGAGGTTACGTTGCCCCGATGATATGATGGGTGATGATAGTGGTGCGCCAGGTGAGTCCCTAATCCTAAGCTTAATCTAAGATGAATATGAACGATGATGATAGCGACGGTCATAAAATGTTCGGGGACAGTTTGGACCTTAAAGTTTCCAGACATTTGTCTTTCAGGTGAGGAAACACTCGGACAAAAACCTCACCCAGGAAACTGTCCCGACCGGGGATCGAACCCGGGCCCGCTGCGTCACAAGTCAGCACGCTACCTCCAGACCACAGCGGTGGGCCTGATATAAATAATGTTAATGAATATATTTTTAAGATAGCAACATTTTTTGCACTAAAAATAAATACTGCATTATTATTAGAATAGTATGACTCACCCCCTCCGTGGTATCTTTATCTTGTCGTGGTGGTGTGGCTTACGTGCCTAATGATCCCGAGAGCTCTGCCGGAGGTAGCATTGCTGTCGATAGGGTTACCCATGAAGGACTGTTCGAAGGTGATAAGCCAGAGGAAAAAAGTACCTTGGTCGAAAGAGTGACGAAATTTCACCGTAAAAATACAACCGCCGAGAAATGCGGACAAGGGTTCAAGTGGGGTAAAAATTTCCAGAGGTCAAATAGTCCCCCATTCGGTTTTCCGGCGGGGACTACTTCAGGGAACCCATGCTAAAGGCTCGAATATAGGGACATGTTCCTAGTAACATAGAATCTTAGGACTTTATACAATAGCGGGGTGCTATAGGATTAATCCGTAAATTAGATAAATCGCCCTTGGATATAGTCACTTTACAGGAAGTTAGATGACCAGGAGAAGGTAGTCAGGAATCAGGATAGCTTTGCATTGTACTACGGGGGCGCAAAAAGACCTGCATTTGAAACGGGTTTTTTAGTCCGAAAGAGGGATCTTGTCCGCTATCCGAGATATTAAGTTTGTCAGTGATAGGATATCATACATAATTCTAAAGTATAAACGGCATACTTTTGTAATCGTAAATATATATGCTCTCACAGAAGATAAAGATGACGAGATATGATTGGAAAACATTTACTCAGATTAGGGATCTATGGAGAGCTTATGTCCGCGCGGCCATTAACCTACGGGTTCGATAGTGCCAGTGAGTTAATTAGTTATAATATATATAGACAAGCTTTCTTTACATACTGGCATATAATTTATTTGCAAAGTAATCCATCATCATCCAGTATTATGGCAGCTGCCGCCGTCTTCCGGAAACCAAACACGATTCCTCCCTGTCCATCCATTGATCTTCCCCCAATCCCCTGATATTCATAGCCGCTTGTACCCCTTCTATCCAAGATTTCTTCGATCTTCCTCTCTTTCCTCCCTTCCATTGGAATCCATTCCATAACAATTTTAGGCAATCTTTGCTCTGACATTCTTTTGACATGGCCATATCACTTTAATATTTTAATTTCTATAATGTCTATGACGTCTGGCTCCTCTTGTACACCCATAATTTACCTTATTTCTTTATTTCGTATTTTATCCATTCTAGATTTTCCAGCTGATCTTCTTAAAACATCCATTTCTGTACTTAAAATGATTTTCGTTTCCCTGGTAGGAATTTGCCAGACTTCAGCAGCATATGTTAAAAATGCTCTGAATTATGGTTTGATATATTTGTAATTTTCTATTTTTTGTAATATTTTTGCTCCACCAGAGTTTAAAGCATTTATTGCTTGTTTTGTTTGTGCGATTCTATTTTTAATTTCCACTGTGTTATCGCCTGAATGGTCTAATTTTGTTCCTAAATAAGTGCTATACTAGGTTTTAGTTCTTCTCCATTGTTTAAATTTATATTATTACTTCCTCCATTTTGTTTCTGCAGCCTTGAATATTCCATGTGCCAATTTTAAAAGTTCTTTTTCTTAGCTTTAGTCGTCCTAGAGTGTTTTTCTGAGGCATGATGCTTGGTTTCTTAGCATTTTTTCGTTTTATGATGAACGAGGAGCTGGCCCGATGCATCAACCTCCAGCCTGGGGGACGGGTAATTTTTGTTCAAGGTTTTCTTCCTCTAGCCTTTGATAGTCCAGTATCTTACTGCAAGGCAGCAACGATAGTTTTGGTTCGCCCTGGGTATTTTATTACCCCAGTACCCGCCATATCTGGTGAGCTTTTCCCTATCCGCCACCTGGGGAGGCGCCCGATGGGAGACTGGAAACTCCACATGGGGCAAATTAATCCAAGTACGATTAAAATGACTATTTAACTCATGCCCCAAATGGGAGTCAATGACCAATCACGTTTCAATTATTTCTGTTTTACAACCAATCAGAGTCGTGTTTCACGAAATATTTATCAGTGTTAGGATTATCATATATTAAACAAAGCTCCTCCTTTTTAATATTCTGAACAGGTCTGACCGTTATTTTGCAGTGACTGAGCCTATAACAAATACGGCTACCAGATTGTATATAATAGTGCTTACATGTCACATTTGTAGCAATTGATTATACCACCAAAAAAAGAAACCACTGTTTGCACTTTCTTAAATGTATTTTTTCCCAGGTAATAATCGAGAAAATATAATTGTCATATTTACATCATAACGACATCAAAAATGAATTTAATATACAGATTGATGTGTTTCATTTTTTCTCCACTAGAGAGCATTCTTACAATATTGCGTTCCTTTGGCAATAAATAGTATGATCTGGTTGCAGTGATAAACAAAAGAAGCAGTAGAAGCGTACCTATCGTTTCTCATTTGTTTTCAAACATCGCCGTTTGCATTAAATATATAAATATTTTGAAATAACTACAGTTAAATAATGATTTGTGAGTAAACAGCTTAATTTTATTCGTTAAATAGTCCTAACAAATGTCACTCTTGATTTCCAAATTCTCTAGATAAATTCACTCCTCACTTCGTGAGTCGTGAATTTATCGATAATTTGGAAATCACTCGTGGCATTACTTATGATAATGCTCTACTACATGGTTAGGAGAGGTTCTTTGTAAGAAAAATCTATGGAATTTTTAATGGGTTTCAAATTCAAAATTTGAATATATCAGAATCATCCGAATGTCACTTAGCTTAGCAATGCTTCTAAGCCCCTCCTATGGTTGAATAATATTTATGAATAATGCATAATATATAATATTATAACTAATTAAAACTCACTGGCACTATCGAACCCGTGGGTTTATGGCCGCGCGGACAGAAGCTCTCCATACATCCCTGTCCTGAGCTAATGTATTCCAATCATCCCTATATAATCTACATCCCTCAAATATTTAATATTATTCATGCATCAAATATTTCTTTCAAGTCACTCAACGTAAAACTAAACTTAAACGACTTTGGCAAAATATTACATATCACAAGCATAGACTGATTAACGCAAATAATTAATGAAGAATTCAACGAAGTAATTATGTTCTCGGGATCATCATGCAGCGTATATAATAATCAATGTCTAAATAAATAAGAATAAGAATACATTTTATTTACAAATAACTGTTATATACTGTATTGACACCCGAATGAGCAAGTGCTCGTGCTCGGGTGCAGTTCAGTTACACAAATAATACAAATAGAATATATACATTTAAAGTTAGGGGCCAGATTCATTTTTACATAAATTATGACACATACAAATAAAAAATAATAATGTATTGGGAATAAGAATTATTCTAACAAAAGAATTAATGGAGTGGAGATTGATTTACATAAAATAATATAAACCATATAATGTAATGGATTATGACCAATAATACAGGAGAAAGTAATTAGTAAATTATTGATTTATAATAATATAAGCGAAAATAGATGCTTTATATTTATTATTTTAAAATATTCAAATCATTAATTTTATTCACTCAATTAATTAATTAAAAGTAATTAATTTAATCGCTTTTTCAAAACTAGTTGTGTTTAGTTTACTTAATTCTGGATATGAACTGATTAATTCATTATATAACATAATTTGGGTCAAATATTCAATGAAATGCCAAATATCAGAATATGCTAGCATCTTATTTTATAAATTGTTTGTTATATCAATCCATAGTAATTCTGCCCGAGGGTAGGTCTTTCACTGCAATCATAGCATTTTCATGCTATGCTTGCAGCTTTACTAGGGAATTGTACATGTGGTAGCTTCCCGTTGCTTTCCACACCGGTCAAGGATGACGATGATAATGATAGCGATGATGATGATGATGGTCATATGATTTCGTGGACCGTTTGGGCCTTAAAGTTGTCCTGACATTTGTCTTAAAGGCGAGGAAAAACCCCGATAAAAACCTCACCCAGAAAAACTGCCCCGACCGGGGATCGAACCCGGGCCCGCTGCTTGACAAGGCAGCAGGCTACCTCGAGACCACAGCGGTGAATGTTTGTTATATATACAACTAAAACTAACTCACTGGCACAATCGAACCCTTAAGTTCATGGCCGCGCGGTCAAAAACTCTCCATTCATCCCTATCTTCAGTTTCCAAAAATACTCTGTATAATTTGTTTTTGTTATACAGGCCAAGAAAAACTCTATTACTTTCATTTACTGTTTAAAAATATGTTATTACTTATTTAATTGTGTTTATATAAACTGTTCTAATTGTATTAAAACATTAATTTTGTTAATTATTTTCTGATCAAAAACAAATTTAATTATAGTAATAAAACCTTTATAACATGCATAAATGCACGTGTTGGTCTCTGTACACATTTATGTGTTCTTTTTGTGTTCTTTGATATAAGCAGAACAAACCCAGACGTTGCCAGTAACCTAAATAGCATAAACAGCCGACAATAGCTTCACAAAACCGACATTAAAATTCTACTAACAAATAGCCTTTATTTTCAACAACAAAAATATTGGACTTAAAAAACATAATTTTAAATCACCATTATGAAATTTATGTGAACATTATTTATAATCAAGGTTTGGTATTCTCGGGAAAGAAGGCTTACCAGGGCACGCGAGGCTGCGAGTTCGATTCCATTTAAGATCTATATACGTTTTCTGTTGAGTGGAATTAATAATAATAAGTAGAACTGCGCACAAATGTGCATTACATTTTAATGCCTTCATTTTGTTTGTGATCTAGTAGTGTGTATCCTGCAGTCCTCCGAGGGTATCTCATTTCAGCAGATCCAAGTGTTTGTATATCCATCTGTTTCAATGTCCATACTTCACTACCATACAAAGAGTTGGAAGAGCCAGTGTTTTATTCACTTTTAGTCTTGAATGTTTTTGGACTGTGTCTTGAAGATAAAATTTATTAACCCTAAAATCCTTAAAAATGTTGATATTTTTGCATTTACATCCTTTTCTTCTTCATATGAGATATTGCATCCAAGATATGTAAAATTATTCGCCTGCTCCAAAATTAAATAGTCATAAGTAAATGCTACGAATGATTTCAAATTTATCTAGAGAATTTGGAATTCAACAGTGGCATTTGTTAGGACTATTCAAGGAATAAAATTAGGTTGTTCACTCACAAATCATTATTTAAATATTATTATTTTAAAATATGTATATAATTAATGTAAACGGCGATGTTTGAAAACAAATGAGAAACGTTACGTTTCATTTGTTCATCACTGCAACCAGATCATATTTATTGCAAATATAATCGCAATATTACAAAAATGTACACTGGTGGAGAAAAAATGAAACACATCATTACAGGTTATTAAACAAATTTCTGATGCCCTATGATGTAAATATGTCAATTATATTTTTCTGTAACGTAAATACCTAGGAAATAATACGTTTAAGAAAATGCAAACAGTGGTTTCTTTTTATTGTGATATAATCAATTACTACGAATGTTTTTCTATTATATCCCGCAAGCAGTATCTGTTTACATTCGTGCACTATATATACAATCTGGTAGCCGTATTTCTTAGAGAGCCAGTCACTGCAAAATAATGATCTGGCCTATTCAGAATGTTAAAAAGGAGGAGCTTTCTTTAATATGATAATCTTATTTGACAAATTCCAGGTGAAACACGACTGTGATTGGTTGTAAATCAAAATTCATTGAAACGCGATTGGTCATTGTCTCCCATTTGGGGCAAGAGTTAAATAGTCTCTTTAAATGTTTTCTTTGCTTATTGTCCTTGCAGTGTTTGTTAAATACAGTTATGGATAGTAACACCTCTATTAGGGGAGGTGATCCGACGTAGTTTTGTTGTACTCAGACTCCTGCCACTAGTTTTCTCCTGAGTAATCAACTATATATTGAACATTAACATAAGTTATCTTCCAAAAGTTACTTATTATTAAAGCTCACTTTCATAACTTAGAACAAGGCCATTAAGAAGATTACCATTAATACAAATTACAATCATCAAAATATCTATACATTTGAGTAAAACAAATATTTACGTATACCCTGTAAACTTCGAGTTACATTTTGAGGATAGTCAATCACTTTCTTCTTCCTTGGTCACCTCCCAATTCAAAATGAAACATTACAAGATGTGAATTAACAATATTGAACTTTTATAGGAAAAAAATCACTCATCATCCTCTTATCGTGTCCTCCTTCCGGAAGGTCGATTCCAAATATGCCTCCAAACATCTCTATCTTTCCATATGCCCCAACCATCTCTATCTTGAGTAGAATTAAAAGACTTCGGTTCCTTTATTTGGGGAGTTAAAATAGATCGATTCCGAATTACAGAGTTGTGAAATATGTAATTAATTAACGAAAAAAATAGTAAATTCCTAAATGTAGGAGACCAAGGACGACTCAGCGGAAAAGCTCCTATTAGAAATAGGTGGCATTAAACATACCACAAAAATAAAAACTCTTTAGAGTTCTCATTTTGTAAGCATACTTTTTGTTACAATCTACATTTTATTTCATATGCATTACAGCCTACTGAAAGTATCTTCATGGTCTAGTACACAGACCTAGTGTGTTCGCCTCTATATCAGATGCCAACCGGTTAAACCTCGCCTGGAGTCGATAGATTTTTTGAGGGCGTATAAAGCAAGAGTCCACCGCTGTGGTCTCGAGGTAGCGTGCTGCCTTATCACGCAAGCGGGCTCGCGTTCGATTCCCGGTATGGACAGGCTCCTGGGTGAGGTTATTTTCGGGGTTTTTCCTCACCTGTAAGACATGTGTCAGGACGCGTAGGGCCCAACGGTCCCCGAAAATCATCCGGCCATCATCCTTATCATTACCATCATCATACATCACCGGTGTGGAAAGCAACGGGGAGCTACCACACCTATAATTCCTTAGTAAAGCTGCAAAGCATGGCACGAAAATGCTATGATTGCAGTGAAAGACCTGCCCTCGGGCAGACTTACTATAGAATAAAGCCAGATATTGAAATTCACAATGGATTAAATCAAGGAGATGCACTATCTCCTCTACTGTTCAATTTTGTACTATAGCATGCCATCAAAACTATAGAAGATGAATACGGCCTACAACTCAATGGTTAGATTATGGAGATGTTGTAGTATTAATAGACGATAAAGAGGAGATATTAAGGATCAACACGCACACTCTAGTAACACTAAGAAATTGTGACTGGAAGTAAATATCAATAAAATTAAATATATGGTCACACATATGAATGTATTAAATAACGGAAATGGACAGTTAATAACAGATCAGGGAAATTTTGAAGAAGTGGCTGAATTCAAATACCTAGGAACAATATTTAAAAATTGGAATGAGATGCATAAAAAAAATTAAACATCGGTTCAATTCTGTAAATTCGTGCTGCTATGCATTACAGAGACTTTTGTCGTCACAATTTCTCTAAAAAAGACATTGAACTGAAGATATATTAAACTGTTATTCTCCCAGTTATGTTACATTGATGCGAAATATTGGCTCCTTCTTTAAGGGAGGAGAATATATTACGAGTATATGAGAATAAAGTCCTTAGGAACATATTTGCACCAAAGAGAGATGAACAGAGAAGCGAATGGAAAAGACTGCATAACAGTGAGCTACATGATATTTGAGCAGAGATCAAATACTTCAAAACGTGAAACATTTTGAATATCTTAGTACGACGTTGAAAATGAACGGAAAGTGGAAGAAACATATTGATATAGCATTATTCAAAGGGAGGGGACAACTTAATAGTATTCTCAGTATTCTGGGTAGAGTGCCTGATATTCCAGTTAGTACATTAGAAAAAATGTATGGAGCGATGGTGAGGCCAGTAATGCACTATGATAGTGAGATTTGGGGTTTTCAAAGAACGGAAATACTAAATAAGGTAAAGGAAATACTAAATAAGGTATATATGCATTTTCTAAAATATATTACAGGACTTAGTAAGGCCGTTTCTAACTGTGGAATTTTATATGAATTTGGGTCATTTCAGGACGACATAAACTGCAAAATTCGTGTACTCAAGTACTGGTTGCGGCTAATCCAAGGTGAACAAACAATGCTCAGAGCAATTTGTTACGACCACCAAATTAGGAACGCAAATGGGAAATTCTGGGCAGACGAGGTTAGGAGAGAACTCTAAAAGATTGGGATGGGTTGGGTATGGGAAAAAGGGACTGAAAATCGCAAGAATGTGTGGAGAAAAATAAGAAGGAGGTACTTATATATAAACCGACAAAATATTTTGGCCGAATGTGCGGGAAAACGATCACTGTTTTTACAAAGAGACCTAAAACAAGTTTGGGGAAAATAATCTTATATACTCAATCTAGGATTTAAAGAGAGATCAGGGCTTGCTTGGTTCAGGTTAGGGGAATGGAAATTTTTAAAAATTAGCGACGATCACGATATGCGAATATGTCCGATGTGCGGGAGCTTTGAAGACGAGATATATATATTAGGAAAATGTAACGATTTAGAATATTGGAGGCATCAGTTATTACCGGAAAGATTTCTAAATTCAAATCGTGAAAGATTGGCATGCTACGAGTTACTGGTAAACCCAGAAAATTGGATAAACTTGGGTAGATTTCTGGACAAAACGCGGAAAATAAGAACAACACTCATTCATGAATAAATAAATATATCAACAAATTGCAATACCATTACTTCTTAATAATTCTAATTAACTAAGTTAATGTATAATGTAATTGTATTGTTATCTAATTGTAATATTATTGTGTTTCCTTTTTTGTTGTAAGTATATTATTAGCAAACATCAACTTATTGTAACGGACTTTCAACAGCACGTACGGCTTACTGCCCGTGCGACCCATATTTGTAAATAATATTGTATGTATCTTACTTTTAGTCTAATAAAGTCCTTATGTACGTACGTACATGATACTTGCAGGAAATATTATATACATTAAGAACAGTTAGGTCTCGCAGACGGTGTTGAGCAGGACATGTGACACGGATGCGGATTGAAAGAGGGACATCGAAAATTCTTATAGGAAAACCAGAGAGAAAACGCCCAATTGGTAGACTAAGAACGAGGTGGGAGAATAACATTAACCATTATTTGAGAGAATTAGATTATACAGGGGATGATTGGAAAACATTACTTCTGGATAGGGATGTATGGACAGCTTATGTCCGTGCGGCCATGAACCTAATTCTTCGGTAATGCCAGCGAGTTAGTTAGTTATAAAGTCGAAGTATAACTTCTTTCGTAAAGGAACACGGATCCCGTATCGTAGTTTTACGGCACTTGGAGACAAAAAAAATTAAGCCAAAATAATTAAGTCACTGAACAAAAATTTGTCCTTCTTTTCACTGGCAGTTTGTACCTACATTAAAGGTCGAATTCAAATAATATGAAATGGCAGCGCATTGAACAATAATTATTGACATAACAGAGGCCTAATAATTTAGCGAATAGGCGAAACTAAATTGATCCCAATTCAGGCCTTAGAATACCCTTGGCTCCCAATTTTCTAGACAATCGGTACGAGATATCAGTCCAATTGTCAACCCTGTCCTCCGGAACAAGCGCTGGTGCTTATTTATTAAAGGCTGATTCCAACTTAGAGGCATTGTGTCGAAAGTTTCAAATTCCTGACCCCACCAGGATTCAAACCCCTCGATCTTCAAGCTTATAGCGTATTGCATTAACCAACTACGCTATGGATTTAACAGACAGAGAGAGTCCAATATTACAAACTTAACAATGAGATTTGCCAGATTTAGAATAGAAACACAAATGTCATTTAAGAGAGGTTATTTACAAAATAAATGTTTAAGTGTCCAGATTGTGATGATAAATTTTAGATTTATTCACACTTATAAATTTATATGTGCCATATTTTATTATTTACTTGAAATTTATTTGGTTTTCTTTATTAAAATACACTTTCACTCAATTCATAGTTTAATTATTACATAAGCACCTCAAACCTGAAAATGAATAAAATAAATCGAATCTGGCTTTGCTGGGAACCCTTGGTCATAATTAGACCAATTTTGATTATCTAAAAAGGGAAAAATATAAGTACAGTAAAAGTTCGTTATTCGCGGTTCCCTTATTCGCGTTTTCATTATTCGCGGGTTAAAACATTGCGACACAGTTTCTGCATTCACGGCTAAAAATGTCTTTATTCGCGGATCCAGTCGGTATATTAGAAGGATTAGTGTCTTTTATTAACGTATCGGTAACTTTTTTTTTACTGCAGGCACGTGCCAAGGTGGCTTTACCAAAACTGATTCAAACTATTGGAAAAATTAATATCGAAGTAAAACAAACCTTATTGCCACTAAGGCTAAAGTTAAAGGTAAAGTGATCCCACTACAGGCCTCAGGAGGCCCTTGGGGTAGTAGGAGGTTAAGGCTCCCACTTTTTCTTGACAATCGGCACTTTATGTCAGCCGGGTTGTCAGCCCTGCGTGACGGCCGCCTTTACCCCAGAACAAAGCGTCTGGTACTCGTTTCAGTTAGAGGCTGAGTCGACCCCAGGGCCATAGTGCCGCCAGAAGGTTTGGGTCAGTTTAAAAATCCTGACCCCACCGGGACTCGAACCCTCGACCTTCCGGCTTATTGCGCAGTGCCTTAACCACTACGCTATGGCGTGCCCCAAGCCTAAAGTTAGTTGTTAAAAGCCACCGCCGCCCTGTTTCATGTGCCCCTATGTCCATTTATAAATATAAATGCCGACCTCGCCACGATCGCTGTTTTATTGTTTGAACTTGTCGTTCGTTACAATAATTTTGATTAAATAACACGTTTCTATTCTGCTTTGTTGCCAATTCTTAATGTCGAGAATTAGTTCCGAAGCGGAAAAAAGGAGTGTTGTAGTAAAAACAGGAATACCTGACCGTTAAACCGTTGGCAAGTCTTTTGCGTCAATGTTAGTGAATTGACTGTACGATTCATCAAGAAATCCGAAGACAAAATAAGGAATTCTATCGCTGAATTCACAGCTGAATATCAATCTGAATTGAAAGAGCTTTTAAAAGCTGCAAAACAGAAAAAAAAACTAAGTTCTTTAAGCCTTTGCCCAATCCTGACAGTAATAATCAATAGAAATTGTTCAAAATCTCTGATTAATCTATTTTATTTTGTTAATTTTTATTTTATTTTGGGACCTTGTAACGTATCCCCTATATAGGCCTACTCATACAAATTGCCATTCCATATTCGCGATTTCTGTATTCGCAGCATATTTTCGGAACATATCCTCCGCGAATAAGGAACTTTAACTGTATCATTGGATTTCCCTGCAAAGTGTTATATTTTTCTTATCCTCGATAATCAATATTTGTCCACCGCTGTGGTCTCGAGGTAGCGTGCTGCCTTGTCACGCAGCGGGCCCGGGTTCGATCCCCCCGGTCGGGCCAGTTTTTCTGGGTGAGGTTTTTATCGGGGTTTTTCCTCGCCTGTAAGACAAATGTCAGGGAAACTTTAAGGCCCAAACGGTCCCCGAAAGCATATGGCCATCGAAATCATCATCAATCATATTCATCTTAGATTACGCTTAGGATTAGGGACTCTCCTGGCGCACCACTATCATCAACATCATCACCCATGATATCATCGGGGCAACGTTACCCCGCCTTCCAGGCGCCCCAACCTCAGAAGTGGGTTACAAGTACGCCATGCTAGGAGAGAATACCAGGAATGCCTAAAGACAACCTGAGTCATTTGAAAAAAATAATTATCAATATTTAAACATATACAGTTTCAAACAAATCGGTCCAACCACTATATCACGTAACAGCCAGTCAATTCTTAACATGACCTTATTTGGCTCACTTGTCTTTAATACTTCAGCCTGGCGTCACAACACGTCGTTAGTATCCAATAAATCAAATGCAAGTTACCACAAGCTGTTTCAAAATTTACTCTAGGGGCAGTTACATGGCATAGAGTGTAGATTTTCCAATTATTAAATAAGTTATTGTATAATTTGCGAGTTGATTTTAATTCGTTAGGGTCATAATCAACAAGAAATATGGGGAGAGAGTGTGTAGCAGGAGTTGTTACCTTGTAAAATAGTATGTCTAGTAACGTTAAGACAGTGCAAGTTGTTATAGTGGCTAAAATAACACGCTTATTACAACATCTTGCACAACACCTGTTAGTCACACAAAACATATTGTTGCGTAAGCCAAGCTGTTAAGTTCCAAGTTGACAGAACGAACGGCACTCACCCACAAGATGGGCTTTATTTAGCTCACTGCTTCACTCCACTAGTGATTCACTTGTCTCCCATTCTTTCAAAGTTGTATTTTTAGCTAATGGCGATCAATGTGGGGCAAAGTGAGAAACATATGCCTCCTCATTGCATACTCTTCGTTTTGACTCATGTTTGCAAGAAATGGTGATGAAACGAGTGACACTATTTGATTTCATTGTAAATATTTATTATATATAGAGTGATTCAATAAAAACAGGAAAAAAGCAAATTAAGTATGATTTAGTCAATATTTTGAGAAACGGAATTTGGGATGTACAAGTCAGATTAAAGACTCAATCACATAGAAAAATTAATATTAACCCATTCGTCTCGAAAGACGAGGCAGACTCGCCGGCAGTTAAATGGCCTTCAACTCAGAAGACGAGGTACACTCGCTTAACTATGATGTTATATATTTTGAAATATATTGTACATCCGTTGGCAGGGTAATCTTCTGTTAAATTAATGAATAGCAGAGGAATGTACTTTAGTCTTCATCCTTATAGTGATCTCAAGTGCCGTTATCTTTTGTTTGTTTTGAATGTCTGAAAATAGAAAATATAATTTACGGTAACTTAAATCCGGTTTCTGGGAAAATGCATTGAGCATTTATACCTGAAGCGAATGGGTTAATGCGACATAAACACAAACTTATAATCAGCTTATTTAATTGAGCCATTCACAGTTATTTTCGTTATTATTAACACAAACACAAATTAGGGAAATTTTGAAGAAGTGGCTGAATTCGAATACCTAGTAACAATAATTATAAACAGGATGAGGTGCACTAAGAAATTATACATAGGCTTAATTCTGAAAGTGCATGCTATTATGCATTAGAGGGACTCTTGCCGTCCCAACTTAACAAAAAAATATTAAACTGAAAATATATAAAACTGTCATTCTCCCAGTTATATTATAAAGATGCGAAACGTCAAGTCTTACTTTAATGGAGGAGAAAATATTACCGAGTAATTGATAATAAAGTTCTTAGGAACGATTTTGGACCTTAGAGAGATGAATGGACAGGCGAATGGAGGAGACTGCATATGAGTGAGCTACATGATATTTATGGGAAACTAGATATATTAAGGGGGCACGCCGTAGCGTAGAGGTTAAAGCACTGAGCTACAAGCCGGAGGGTCGAGGGTTCAAGTCCCGTTGGGGTCAGGATTTTTAAACTGACCCAAACCCTCTGGCGGCACTATGATCCTGGGGTCGACTCAGCCTCTAACGGAAATGAGTACCAGACGCTTGTTCTGGGGGTAAAGGCGGCCGTCACGCAGGGCTGACAACCCGGCTGACATAAAGTGCCGATTGTCTAGAAAAAGTGGGAGCCTTAACCTCCTACTACCCCAAGAGCCTCCGGGCCTGCTGTGGGATCACTTTTTTTTTAGATATATTAAGAACAGTTAAGTCTTAGACTGTAATGGGCAGAACATATGTCATGGTTGGGGAATGAAAGAGGGCATGGTAGCTCGTTTTAAAACTAGAGGGAAAGCTTCCAGTAGGCAGGCCCAGAATCAGGTGGGATAATAATGTGAACTATGATTTCAGAAAAGTATATTATATAGGAGATGATTGAAAACACTTCCTCATAATAGGAGGTATGGAGAAGTTATGTCTGCGTCGTCATAACGTATGGGTTCGATGGTCCCAGTGAGTTAATTAGTTGGTTAGAGTTAGTTAATATTAACACAAATAGTTACCGTCAAACGCTAACGCCAAAACTTGCAAACCCTAATCTTTCATAATGTTAAAAGTGAAAGTCTGCATTCCACAATCTAATCTTTCGTATTCGCGTTCGAATGTGAAAAATAGTTAATATTAACACAAATATTTACCGTCAAACGCTAAAGCCAAAAGTTGCAAACTCTTTCTTTCATAATGTTAAAAGTGAAATTCTGCATTCCACAATCTAATCTTTCATGTTCGCGTTCGAATGTGAAGAAAAAAAAACTATATTATTGCACAGCAAGACAAAAGAAGAGAAACTGATTAATTTAATGATAAATTTATTATTTTATCCCAAAATGGTTGTTGCCTTTATGATAAAAAAGAACCTAAATGATTTATAGATAACTTGATTAAAGAAAATATTTGGCAACAAATAGCGGCTGAACTGAAATGTGAATGTAAGTTTTTAAACATATTATTATTGCAGTATCTTTCTATATTCTGAGAACGTTAAAGATTAGAAACTATTCTGTTTTCTTTATTGTGTGGAAAAAAATTATAGCGTTCTGCTGTAATTGAAAATTGCAATGCGAATCTTGTGTTCATGTCATACGTTTATATCATCGCGTTAACGTTAATGTTTGTATGTGAAAGGGCCTTAAAGATATAATTAACTAAACATACTTCGTATATGGGTCATGGAAAACGCAGTTAAATTCCACATCCACCAAGACCCTCCATTTGTCTATATCCTCAGCCTACTGAATCGAATTCATACAACCGGTATCAGTTACCTAATATGTATCCGAATATTATCATTTGTACTTAATATATTTTCCTCAAGGTTTCCCCAAAAAAATTTAAAACATTCAACTTATTTCGAGAATTTATTTAATATGTCTTAAACTATCTTCAGGGGGCGAGTTTGTATTCTGACGCCAAACCCCGAAAGCTGGAGGGTGACTCCTTGACGAATATTCGAGTATGCTGACTCAATATACGAGGGCTGTCCAATAAACAATTACATTCCTATTTTTAAAGCATAAATTGAATAGTTGCCCAGAAAAGAAATCTAACCTACACACTACAAATTGTTGCGAAAAAAACATAATGTTAATTTTGAGGCTATTACCATTATTATATCATATACATTATATCATACATCATCCTATTGGAAACATATACAGCCAACTTGAATGCAAAATAACACACTACTAACTAAATATTAAGAATTCAATGCAGAACTGAGTGCAAAAACGATCTTTATAGAGCAGAAAAATGATCTAACACATATCTAAGTAAAAATGCTACAATAAGAAATATAAAATACATATTGAACACTGATTTAGTTAGAAAAAATTGTAACAGAATCAATGTTCAGTACTTATTTTCCATTTAATGTTATTTCGTTACATCGATTTAGAATATTGGAGGCATCAGTTATTACCGGAAAGATTTCTAAATTCAAATCGGGAAAGATTGGCATGCTACGAGTTACTGGTAAACCCACAAAATTGGATAAACTTGGGTAGATTTCTGGACAAAACGCGGAAAATAAGAACGACACTTACTCAGGAATAAATAAATATGTTAACAAATTGCAAATACCATTAATTCTTAATAATTCTACATAACTAAGTTAATGTATAATGTAATTGTATTGATATCTAATTGTAATATTATTGTGTTTTCTTTTTTTGTTTTTTGTTTTAAGTATATTATTACCAAACATCAACTTATTGTAACGGACTGTTAACAGCACGTACGGCTTACTGCCCGTGCGATCCATATTTGTAAATAACATTGTATGTATCTTACTTTTAGTTTAATGAAGTCCTTATGTATGTATGTATGTATGTATGTATGTATGTATGTATGTATTTCGTTACACATTCTTTGTGACTTTCTTATTTTCACTCAATTTCCCTAAGATTCTGTTAGAATTCACGAAACTGTGGTGGAATGAATTTGCACATCTGCAATAATAGTTTTTCTGCACTGCTACTCACGACTTAACTAACTGCTTCCGCCATTTTGTTACAGATAGATCATTATTCGCTTGAAAGCCAACTTTTAAAAATAAATTAAATAGGTCTGGAAGAGAGTAGGGATAGTTTTACATCCACCATGCTGTGATATTCTATGAATAGATCACAATTCCACTGGAAATTCAATTTTCAAATTTTTGTTGGATAGTTCTCTTTTCGGGGCAACTATTCAATTTAACACGGAAAATTTTGTAATTACAAAATGTGTTAGTTTAATGCGTCCATAATACATGTTTGAAGGTCATACCTCCCGGTTCCTATCTGTAAGTAGTGTGATAATAGAAACATATTCAGTACAGCCTACTGCTAAAACCGAGATGATCCAGAGGTGTTTTTAAGGTAATCACCGCTGATGAAACTAGGCTACATCTTTTTGATCCTGAGAGAAAACAATAGAGCTCTCTGTGGAAATCTCATTCAACAACAACCCATAAAATGCAAACATATTTTTTTTTACTAGCGGGAAAGTTATGATCAGATCATGTTTTGATATTCATAGAATGGTTTATCAGCATCCCGTACCTGCACACACAAGAGTAATTCGGCAATACTATAGAAATGTCCTGATAACTCTGCAAGGCCATTCAAGCGCAAAAGTCAGCATTTCCGTGCAACAAGCTGGATGGTCCACCAGAATAATTCGAGACCGCATATGTCGAAATTTAGTTGCTAAATATTTTTAAGGATCAAGATAAAGTGGATAGTTCATCCTCCCTATAACCCTGATTTAGCCCCGTCAAACTTTTCTATATTCCCTAACCCGAAGAAACGCATTCGCGGGAGGCATTATCCTTCTTCAAAGGAAGTAGTGATGGTTTCGGAGGCGGATTTGTAAGACCTGTCCAAAGAAAAAAAAAAAACTCCTGGCTTGTCTATGCAGACTGACAGAAGCGCAGGGACAAATACATTGCAACCAAAGGAGACTACTTTAAAAAGGATCAGCAGAATTCTGGGGATGAGTAAAGATATGTTGCAATAAATAAATAACTAAAATTAAATAAATAATCATTATTTAATGAACAGCCCTTGTATCCACAGCTACCCTCCATATTTGGAGAGCGTTTCCTCGATTCACAACATGATGATCCGGTGTATCATGGTGACAGGAACCCACATTTCATGGGGATTGAGAGATTTATTAATAGAGAGATAATTAATTAAAATTTTAATTAGTTTTCAGATTTGTAAACGCATGTGGTATGATTCAAAACAGGGCAGAAGTGTTTTAATAATTTTGGAAATAAATAAAATTACCAGATAAGGATACTGATATTACAGTTTTTATTCAATATCACCAGTTTGCCATTTCGACATATCTAGAATTCTCTCCTGGTATTGGCGTATTGTAACACATTTCTGAGGTTGGGGCGCCTGGAAGGCGCTTCGTGACAAGACCGCGCTACCTCGAGACCACAGTGGTGGACATACTGGTAATAGTAATTCATAACAATCTCTCTGTTGCATTAGGAAAACACGCACGATAGTAGTTAGAAAAAACACATTTTTACTTAATTCCACCTCGAGATTTTGCCCAGCAGAAATACTCTGCCACCACAAGACTCTAGCTGCCAAATGATATGACGGGTGATAATGATGGTAATGATGTGCCAGGAGTTTTAATCCTAAACTTAATCTAATGAGGTGAATATGATAAATGATGAAAATGATGGCCAAATGATGTTCGGGAACCGTTTGGGCCTTACAGTTTCCTGACATTTGTCTTACAGGTGAGGAAAAACCCCTAAAAAATAAATTTCACCCAGGAAACTTGTCACGACCACGGATCGGAACCTGTCCCGCTTCGTGACAAGACCGCACAACCTCGAGACCACAGTGGTGGACATACTGGTAATAGTAATTCATAACAATCTCTCTTTTGTACTAGAATAACACGCACGATATTAGTTAGAAAAAAAATTACCTAATTCCACCTCGAGATTTCGCCCAGCAAAAATACTCTGTCATCACACGACTCTAGCTTGGGATTAAGGTGAAGTAAGCAAAATTACATTAATTTCTAAGTATTGAGACATATGTATATGTATGTAGATATCTGCGTGGCAGCTGGGCTGCTTCTCAATCCGATGATCGCGACTTCGAACTCCGTCAAGTTCATAAAAATTCTCATATTAATTTATAATCCGTTGGACAAACAGGTAAGTAAAACTTTAAATAATTCTCAGGCATGGAAGCAAATGCCTGGTAATGTTCCAACGAATTTAAGATCGTCATTGGCGTCTCGATTAGCCACATGGCAGAATTAATATACGGTAAGCCTATTGATCGAATCAAATCAAACCTTAATGTTAAGAAAACCAGAAAGATGCCACCTCGATCATAAATTTTGTAATATAATATCAACTTTTAAGTAAATTATCAAAGGCATGATATATAGCTTTTTTTTGGTGAATTTTCTAAATTATTTCCTCAGAAAATTGATAATAGGTCATTGATTACATAGTTTTGAACATCCAAGAATGATGATTTCACGTTTCTGAAAACACATTATATATATATATATACACAGACAGTATATATCCATCCACCCACAGTAATTCTGCCCGAGGGCAGGTCTTTCACTGCAATCATAGCATTTTTGTGCTTTGATTTGCAGCTTTACTGGGGAATTATAGTGTGGTAGCTTCCCTTGCTTTCCACACCGGTGAAGGATGATGATGATGATGATGTCCGGGTGATTTTCGGGGACCGTTGGGCCCCAACCTTCCTGACATTTGTCTTACAGGTGAGGAAAACCCCTTAAAAAACCTCACCCAGGAGACTGTCCCGAGATATATATATATATATATATATATATATATATATATAATCTTATATAAGTAGCAATCCTTGCAAATTTCGAAATTTCCAGATTCCAACATCTGTTATTTATATAATTACAGGTTTCATTCCATACTAACTAAAAAAATCCAAAACTCAACACAGTTTTATAAAGTTCCATCTTGTATCAAGAGTTGCTTCGATTTGTATTCAGTTTCTTTACCGAAATACATATATTTTTTCTCCAACGTAAATATTGATCTATATTATATATGAGTGTTACAGGATTTTATTTTAAATCTAATAAATATGATAAATGAATACAGTATAGTGTGCATTACTACTATTTTCTTATTTTTATTTATGCATCACGATAGGTAATGTTCGTTTTTCGCATAATTCTAGTTTTTAATTCCGTTAATTTGAAATTAATGGTATTTTACTTGAATAACACTATACGAAAAATGCGCAAAAGCGTTAAAATCAAAAGGACTTAATATTATTGGAAGGAGATGTGTCCTAGCATTTTAAATAGAACCTACTTAATTAAATTCCCGTCTGAGTTGTTAACCCTAGCAATACCAACCCTTATTTCAGAACTTATACTACAAACAGGGGGGGGGTACATTATGACCACCACTTTAAACGATATATAAGTGAAATTTTTTGAACACATTTTAACATATTTGTTTTAAAATTAAATATTATAGAATGTCATGCTTATTTATGTAATATTTAACTTAGTTTTGCATTTTGTTTTCACTAATCACATTAGATATTTAGGCTGATATAGTAGTCTGTGTCTTAACCCTAGCAATACCAACGGGGGGTACTTTATGCCCACCTTCTATCATTTTTATAATTATGTATTTTAATTTTTTCACTAGAAGCATGAAGTTAATAGTTATTGTCAATCATTGTCTCTAGTATTGAAATTCGTAATTGTTTGTAAGTTTCATTGTTGGCTATTTTATGAAACAATGATATATTATTGTGGTCATAAAATACCCTCCCGTTGATAGTTCTTGTGACGTATAACATGTCTTGAATATTTTTTCTTAGCTTCTTCAATAATGGTTTTATATCTCTAATTTTATTTTTACCAACAATGTTAATTTATTCTTTCATTATTGATTGATCTGAAAGTTTGTTCACTTATACACAATTTTTTTACTTATTCAGTATCCTGTCTGTCTTTCGTGAAGTTACAGTAATCACACATGCGAGTAATACAATTAGTTCAAAATGCCTCGACGTCCTTTGACTGACAAAGAAATTATGGATATATTTGATAATTAAATTCTTTCACATTTGGAATTTGATTATAGTGATGTGAAACAGAAGATGTAAATATTGTGCGTGAACATGTTGACGAAATAATTTTATTGCCTTCAGACGATGATAATGACAATCATAATAATAATGTAAAATTGAAAATGACATCACTGCCAGATATGTTACGGTAGTGGAAGAATTTTCATAAGTAATGCCACGAGTGATTTCCAAATTACCGAAAAATTCACGACTCACGAGGTGAGGAGTGAATTTATCTAGAGAATTTGGAAACCAAGTGTGGCATTTGTTAGAACTATTTAACGAAGAAAATTAAGCTGTTTACTCACAAATCATTATTTAAATATAGTTATTATAAAATATTTATATATTTAATGTAAACGGCGATGTTTGAAAACAAATGAGAAACGATCGGTACGCTTCATTTGCTTATTTTGTTCGTCACTACAACCAGATCATATTATTTATTGCCAAAGGAACGCAATATTGTAAGAATGCACTCTAGTGGAGAAAAAATGAAATTCATCAAACTGTACATTAATTCATTTATGATGTCCTGTGATGTAAATATAATTATATTTTTCTGGAATGTTATTATCTGGGAAAAAATACATTCAATAAAGTGCAAACAGTGGTTTCTTTTTTTGGTGGTATAATCAATTGCTACAAATGTTTTTATATTAACTCCAGCATGCGCTCTGTGTTGACATTCGTGCACTATATATACAATCTGGTGCCGTATTTCTTAGTGAGTCAGTCACTGCAAAATAATGCTATTACCTATTCAGAATGTTAGAAAGGAGGTGCTTTCTTTATTATGATAAACTTTAGTTGGTAAATTCTAGTTGAAACACGACTGTGATTGGTTGTAAATTAAAAGTCATTGTAACGTGATTGGTCATTGACTCCCATTTGGGGCATGAGTTAAATAGTCACATCAAAGTATCCTCGACCTACAAGACATGCAGCACAAAATGTAAAAAAAAAGGAAAGGAATAAGAAATAAAGGTACAGTGAAAAGCATTAGAGAATCACTTGACAAATTCTTTACACCGGAAGTTGTAAGCATCATCATAAAACACACAAATGAAGAAGGAGCAAGAATATATATACCAGCAACAAATATATGCTTATAGCTTATCTACATGGAACTAGAAGATGACAGACGCACCCGTATTTTAGATCTCTGGTCTAATATTTCTGGCAGATTCACATACAGGCCTACTGCAACTATTAGTAGGACCAGGTTTCTGCAACTAACTAAAATAATTAGATTTGATGATAGAGAAACCCGAAATGAACGCAGGGAACAAGATAAGTGTGCAGCAATAAGGCAGGTATTTGAAACAATGAACCGAACTTTGCCTACATGTTTTTCTCTCTGCTGGGATTCACACTGTAGTTGATGAAATGCTATCATTATTCCGTAGAAGGTGTCCATTCAAAGTTCAGGTGTAAGAGAAAAAAGTGCAATAAAAGTAGTAAAGCAACAATAATTTGTGACAATTGTCACAGGTATACTTATGGGAGGCATAGCAAGAAAACAGTGATTTGTTCAAAATGTGAACAGAGTTCTGAGGAGAGTGATAAGTGACGCATATATACTACCATCAATGATTATATTAGGGTATTGTCCTGAAATTATTGTTTCTACAAATATCAATAATGAATTTGCACAAATGTTCTGCTTACATTGAAAGACAAACGCTATAAGTATTCGATTTACTTCTAGCGTGTACAACCTTTGAAAAAAAGTGATGGCGAATACTTGTTGGTGGAAAGTTAAAGTTTTGAAGAGCTATTCACGCTAGTAAGTTGTTACGTGTTCTGTCTACTTTGAGGTCAAATCCGGCAGCATAATTATTTCTTCATGCAGTTTTCGTATCGTTCCCTTCAGTAGAGCAGTAGGCAAGATGCTCTTGCAACGACGCAGGCTCAGGTTCGATCCTAGTAAGGAAGTGTTTTTTTTTAATAACTGTCAATTTCCATAATGTCTACATTTTACCAGGCTTCGTTATATAAATAATTTTGTATATATTCCATTCCATAGTAATTCTGCACGAGGGCAAGTATTTCACTGCAGTCATAGAATTTTCATGCTATGCTTTGCAGCTTTACTAGGGAATTGTAGGTGTGGTAGCTTCCCGTTGCTTTCCACACCGGTGAAGGATGATTATGATAATGATAAAAGATGATGATGATGGCCATATGATTTCGGGGACCGTTTGGGCCTTAAAGCTTTTCTGACATTTGTCTTACAGGTGAGGAAAAACCCCGATAAAAATCTCACCTAGAAATCGGATCGAACCCGGGCCCGCTGCGTGAAAGGCAGCACGCTACCTTGAGACCACAGCGGTGAACTTTGTATATATAGTGAAACAAATCAATTAAAGGAAATAGCTCATGTATAAAGAAAACGAATAACAATTGTAACGTCTCATTACTTTGTTTACAAAACACAAGGCATGACAAGATTGTTTATTACTAATGCAAAACGCGTCTGATTAACTTAAATTATGGTCAAGTTAATATCGAATACAAGTAAGTTCTGGAGTATTGCAACGCTTCATGCAGAACATTTCTAGCAGGGACGGTTGTGGTCTAGTGGAGGTAGCTTGTATTTCCGATGCAAGGTCGTGTGTTCGTTCCCGCTGCCATGCTTTTTGTTTCTCTCTCTCTCTCTCGCTCTCTCTCTCCTCTCTCTCTCTCTCTCTCTCTCTCTCGTCCTTGTTTTAATTAATTTTCTTTGTTTTGTTTAATTTGTTTTCCTTTGTTTTATTTACAGCATATACCGCACTACTTATTTACGCGGAATTATTTTCCTTTGCACGACACACAACGAAACAGAACGATTTTAGTTTCTCAAATAGTTATATAGGCCCTACTTGTGAACCAAATAGCTGACATTTGATCATGCGTAGGGGGTTCGTTCTGGGACTTGAAAATTATCTGTGCGTCGTCAATTATTTCAAAGGCTGTACATTGTCATCCCAGTAGATAGGCCAAGAATGAGGTGCGTGAATAATATTAACTGATTTGAGGGAAGTAGTTTGTACAGGGGGTGATATTAGGTCAAAATAGAGATGTATGGAGAGTTTATGTCCTCCCTGCCATGAACCAGCGGGTTCGATAGTGCCAGAGATTTAGTTAGTTAAATACATTGTCATTTGTAATTTTTCATGGTGATGGACGCGATGAGAAAGTAACTTAGATGAAGTGTATCCAAATATTTTATTTATAAAATTCCCAAAACTCTCCTTGAAGTTTAATATTCATAGTTCTCCTAACTGTTCAGACCTTTAAGTAGTCAACTCGATTTGAGAACAAAATCAGAACTAAAATCAAACTGAAGAGGAAAGAAAACTGTATTTGAAATCCATAATTAAATGTAAATTAATAAAAATTAAGACTCTTCGTTAGAATAATTTACCCTTGATTTTGAGTTTATTGTTGTGAATTATAAGTCTTCTTATGTATTTACTAACATTTGAAAATATTTTGAATATTTTTCAAACAATTTTTATAACTTTATTTTAGAATTGTTAAGTATTTATTCAAATACACATATTGTGATGGTGACTTGCTATTTTCTCCAGAGAGTATATTATATAGTTAGAACCAGTGGGTTATCGACGGTTGCGATTATTGAGTGAAAAAAAGGGCGATTCATGGGATCCACCCTATGTTAGAGTAATTGAATTAGGTTAAGTGTGAGTTATTAGTTAGCTAGCTTTTAGGTTCGTTACATTTTAAATGTGTCTAAATGCATAAAACAAAAAAAATAATAAAATCGAAACAACGATAATAATTGATATGTGGTTCGATTGTGGGTTATCACTGGCTCTATAAACTCTGGCGCATGCGCACTGTTGTTCTATAGGACTTTGAAAATATATCAGGTAAATTAAAGTGGAGAATCCCCAAAATTAAATCCGAATGAAATTTTTATCTATTTAACTCATGCCCCATATGGGAGTCAATAACCAAACACATTTCAATCAATTTTGATTTACAATCAATCACAGTCGTTTTTCACCTAGATTTTATCAATATAATTTTATCATATTAAAATCAAGCATTCTGAATAGGTCAGAGCATTATTTTGCAGTGACTGACTCTAAGAAATATGTTGAATATAACAATTTATATATTAATATGTAAGAATCATAGAATGTTAGTGGCTACCAGATTGTATATATAGTGCACGAATATAAACAGATACTGCTTGCGGGATATAATAAAAACATTTGTAGCAATTGATTAAACCGCAATAAAAAGAAACCAATGTTTGCACTTTCTTAAACGTATTATTTCCCAGGTATTTACGTTCCAGAAAAATATAATTGACATATTTACATCATAGGACATCGGAAATTAATTAATAACCTATAATGTTTGGTCATTAACATTTTGATGTGTTCACACAGTTGTTTTCTCCACTATGGGTGTATTCTTACAATATTGCGATCCTTTGGCAAAAATAATATGATCTGGTATCAGTGGTGATGATACATGAAATAAAATTAACGTTTTCATTTGTTTTCAAACATTGCCGTTTACATTAAATATATAACTATGTTTAAATAACAACTGCATTTAAATGAGGATTTGTGAGTAAACAAGCTTAATTTTTTGCTTCGTTAAATAGTCCTAACAAATGCCACGCTTTGATTTTCCCAAATTCGCTAGATAAATTCACTTGTCACTTGTGCACTCTTTCGTGACACAGCGTGAATTTATCGATAATTAGGAAATCACTCGTGGCATTAGTTATGATAATATGTATTTTTTAAATTTGTATCAGTCTTTGATTTTTACTTTGTGATCAACGGCTAACAAAATCATATCTTGTTAATTATTTATGAGCAAAAATCTTTTCGTTTAATACTAATGATCACTTGTGAGCAATATTCCTTAAATTCTGAAATATGTAGTTTGATTGACAAAATTTAATTTTACTAATGTTTATAATACATTTCAGCCACGCGCTATAGCCGAGTGGTTAAGGCAAGGAGCCTTGGCGCAGAGCTACAGGACTTGCGCTGGTTCGAGTCTCCATGGGGGAAGAAATTCTTCTCATGGCATCTCGGCCAGTATGGGACTGGTGCCCACCCAGCATCGTGAGGCATTTGGACAGCTACAATAAGTAGCGACTCCAGGTTGAGAAAACCAGCTACAACGATTGGGGGATCCGACATGCTGACCACATATCATACCTACACTGGCTAGATGATCGTCTAAATCTGTGATTAACACATGTGGATGTGAGGGCAGCAGCCGGCTGGTCAGCCAAGGGACTTCAAGGCCTGTCGCGCATGGAGTTTTTTTATAATACATTTTATGTTTTATTATTTATTTACTAGGGATGTATGGAGAGCTTATGTCCGCACGGCCATGAACCTACGGGTTCAATAGTGCCAGTGAGTAAGTAAGTAATTATTATTTATTTATTTTCGTTTTAGCGATTTTCCTTATTAGAAAAGTTTGGTAAGGTATCGTTTCATGTTACAAACATAGACACCAATAAGAATATATATAGGGGCCTATTACAATTTTGCACTTACTTGTCTTTTCCTCAGAATTTATATCGAAGGCTTCACAAATGCAGCAGCTATTATTTCGCCTCATATTATATTCAACTTACAGATTTTAAACGATGTGAACACATTGACAAACAGGAATAAACTGTTTCCTGAATTGTTTACATAATTGGGTATTCGTTAGCACTGCTCGGAAAAAAGAAACATAGCTCGTTTGCTAACTTAGCAACCCCAATCGTTCTTATAATTAGAAAGAGAGAGGGAGAGATAGGTATATGATACTAACTTAATACTACCGGTATCTAATATTCCAGAATTGACATTTATGTAAGCAACGTGAGAAAAGTGTATTTTTGTTCAGTTTCAAATTTATTTTTTGAATGTTTTTTTTTTCGATCAAGTATTGATAAAAAAATTTAATAGGGAAAAGTATCACTCGGAGAGTGATCACTATTTTTAGTTGAATCAATAACATTCAAATATTGATTTTTACTTTTATGGATAAATCGGGCATGATTTTAAATGTATTGGTTTAAAATAAAGATTATATTATAATTCCTTGAAAAAAAATTATCGATTTCAATTATTAAAGTAGTCTTAGTGTGAATTAGAAAACGAGAGTAACAACAAGATTTAAATCTCCTTCCTCTCTTAAAGAGACGGAAGAAATTCTCCATTAAATATGGTAAGAAAATGCCCAAAGAACACATTCATAAATTGCATCTGTTTTAATAACTAATTGTCTTTCGCCATATTAATGATGATTTGGAAGGTGTCTCCATTATTTTGTCTACCCCCTGATTAACAAATTATTTTTAGGGGTATATATATATATATATATATATATATATATATATATATATGTGTGTGTGTGTGTGTGTGTGTGTGTGCGTGTCCACCGCTGAGGTAGCGTGCTGCCTTATCACGCAGCGGGCCCGGGTTTGATCCCCGGTCGGGACAGTTTTTCTGGGTGAGATTTTTATCCTCACCTGTAAGACAAATGTCAGGAAAACTTTAAGGCCCAAAAGGTCCCCGAAATCAAATGGCAATTATCATCATCGTCGTATGATCTAAAAGTAATTCTTTTCTAAAAAAAGTCCCTCCGGGCCGGATTTGAACCAGCGATCTATACAACGATGGACTAAAATGTTGATAAGTCGCAACCTATTAAACCGGTCTTTATTATTTTGATGTCCTGATGATCCTGACTAGGATCTTAAAAAGAATTATGAAATTATTGTACTGTCATTGGTCCTTTACAAGTATACAAAATTTCAAGTCGATCCAATGTTTTTAAATGGGTGAAAATCGTGTTGAAAAATTCCGTTACATAGACAGATACAGGTTAAGCTAATATAAAGCGTGTAAAAAGGACGAGCTTTCTTTATTTTGAAAATCAAAATTCGATAATTATCGAGGTAAGACTCGACTGTGATTGGTTGTAAAACAAAATTCATTAAAACGTGATTGGTCAATGACTCCCATTTGTAGCATGAGTTAAACAGTCAATTAAATTCTCAATTATATGACTTTCCAGATCATTTTCAGTTATTTTAAAGTATAAAAAATTGCAGTCATAAATATACATTAATTTAATTTAATTTAATTATATGAATGATGCAGGGGCACGCCGTAGCTTAGTGGTTAAGGCACTGAGCTACAAGCCGGAGGGTCGAGGGTTCAAGTCCCATTGGGGTCAGGATTTTTAAACTGACCCAAACCCTCTGGTGGCACTATGGCCCTGGGATCGACTCAGCCTCTAACTGAAATGAGTACCAGACGCTTCTTCTGGGGTAAAGGCGGCCGTCACGCAGGGCTGACAACCCGGCTGACATAAAGTGCTGATTGTCTAGAAAAAGTGGGAGCCTTACCTCCTACTACCCCAAGGGCCTCCTGAGGCCTGTTGTGGGATCACTTATCACTTATATGAATGATGCAAGGAAAGAATCAGGTATGTCACTTTTTCCTTGAATTCTAGGAAACTTAATTTTAGTTGTACAACATCCATACTTCTTTACTGGTAAGCCTAACTTTGGAGGTAAATAAACTCATGACTAGACTCTCTATCTTTTACTGTTTCACACTTCTAAATTATAGTAGTTTTCATGGAGAATCTAACTACTCTCAAACTCCATTTTGACATTAAAGTGACTTACTTGGTTCTTTCCTTGAACCCTTCATATAAGCTTATTTTAATAGTTTAATATAGAATAATTGTGTTTTTACCCATAGGTCTATAATAATGTATCATTAATTATTAATATAAATTTATATAAATATATTTTATGGCTCTGTTGAATGTTCCTGAACAACAGCTTCCACTCTTCCAAGGGGAGATAAAATATTTGTGTTATTTTAGGTGTAAATTGTCTCGCGCCATAGTCAAGCGATTAAGTGGACACGTAGGCAGAAAATCCTAAAAAATCTGATTTTCTTTTATTTCATCTTTTGATAGTTTAGGCATTCAACTATAATTTCTCCAAGTTTCATAACCCTATTCAAATTGCTTATATTAAAAAAAAAATAATTTAAAAGGTGCTGCCATCTGCCATGCTCACCTTCTTTTCCTGCTTTCTATCATCTTTGGTTCTGTGTTCTATGTTACTGCTTATTTTGCATGCATGTAAGTTTACATTTTCTCGAAGGCATTATTTTGTAATTTATGAACAGGAAGAAATCTAAGACACATCAGACCTTATGCAGAAGGCTGTTGTTTATACTTTATGGTAGCACATGTCTAGTATATATTATATTTTATTTTGTTGTTAGTGTGAGGTTTTACTATTTTGAAACTGTGAAGTATATTTTGGTTCTCCATTACTCTATAAATATTTATATTAATAATGGGAAGGTCTGAAAGAAAATTCAGAAAAATTAAAAAGTCTGAAATTCTGAATACAAAGCATAACAGTATAGGAGAGGTCAGAATTGGTCAGTCACAGACACCTCAAAGTGCTTCTAAGAGTAAAATTGGTTCACGTATAAATATACAAAGGTGTGCTCAAGAAATAAACAGTGGATATAGAATTGTAGAATTGGTATTACTGTCTGAGGCGGTAACTTGTGCTTGTCATTGCTCATTTTGTATTGATAATATTCAAAAGTGAATGGATGGAAGACTGCAAAGACTTGTCAAACAAAATGAAGGCAAAGTTCTTAAAGATGGAAAGACAATTGGGTAAAAAACAGACTGACCAAGAAAAGAATTGATATATTGCAGAATTACTATGGCAATGCTATTAGATACAATGTGAATAAACTTCAGTCTATGAAAACATCTGCATGGTCCACTTGGTTTCATTACTAATCAACAGATGACAACATTCAACATGGTCTTTACTCTGAAATATGGTGTAAATATAAAATAAAACAAAAAAACTGGAGAAAAATGTGTCCACAAGAACAGCTCTCTAGAAGAGGTAATGCTGATAATCAAACCAATTTATCAAGCACTTTGTGATCCAGAAGTGCTTAGAAAATGCCTACATGGCAAAACGCAGAATCAAAATGAGAGTTTCAATTCTCTCATTTGGGAGAGGTGCCCAAAGACAACATTTGTGTCTAATCTAGTTGTTAGATTATCAACTTTTAATGCTGGAACTGTATTTAATGATGGAATTATAGCAAGACTTAGGGTCCTTGAGAAGATAGGATTCACTCCAAGAGTGTTTAGGAGGCAAATTTTGGGATGGGTCGACAGATCTACGCTGAAGTTAGGAATGAAAAATTAGCCCAGCAAGTCAGACTGATGAACAGAGGGAATAAAAGGGCTGCAGAAGACCAGGAAGAGGTTGAAGACTACAGTTGTGGGGGATTTTTTGTAAGTTATGCCAACAAAAGTACAATTTTCATTTTATTTTCTCATTTTCTGAGTTTATTAATTTTCAGACTTTATGTACCTTTTTCTCAGAAACTAGTATAAATAACTCAATGAAATTTAGTACTCAGTTTTATGCTACCATGATGAATATTTTGTTGCAGGAATTTTCTTCTAGAGCCATTTTTTTGGATTTTGTCCTGTGAAAAGTACTGTATTTTGAAGCAAAAATATTTGTTTGCATTAAAAATTCATTTAAAAATCAATGAAGAAAGATATAAAAATCTGTTGCATCAAATTGTATTGTTATTTATATAATATATATAAGCAAATCTTCATGTATTTTCTTCAAGGGATTCTGAGAAAAAGGTACATAGTCATCACAATGTATTAAAAAAATAAAAATGTAATGCATCTAAAAAAATAATGTGCCAAAGTAATTGTAACAAAGCACAGTGTTATACGATGGAGTGATAAATGTATGTGCGAAATTTCAATCCTCTATGACTAAAGTGTAGCTATGACAAGCCATTAATGATATAAGTGCATTTCTGCCTACGTGTCCCCTTAAGGCTTGTTGTCTTGGTGCAGAGCTGGTTCCAGTCCCTATGGGGAAGACATTTTCTCGTGGAATTTCGGGCAGTATGGGGTCTGTACCCCAGCACCCTAATGAAAGTAGGAGCTGTAATGAGTAACGGCTTCAGGTTGATAAAAGCACCTATAACGGCTGGGGGACCCGATATGTTGATCACATGTCACCCTAATTCTGGTTAGATTATCGTCCACCTGTGTGACTAACACATGTGGTTGTGAAGCCAGCAGCTGGCCGGTAATCCAAATGTCTTCTAAGCCTGTCACGCCATGGATTTTTTAAGGTGTAAATTAATTAACTGAACTCAAAATAGTGCTGTATATTTCTCATGTCATTAGTCCATTACCTACAAAGCGAGAGGTTAAACTAAGAGAGAGAGAGAGAGAGAGGGAGAGAGAGAATTTTTATTGGAATAATTGGCGTGTACGAATATGTTTATTGCATACTGTATTTCACAATACATCTATTTTGAGGTGATTTACACTCCTGACAGTTTAATTAAACTTGAAAATTTTACGAAAGCATAAAAATATAATATTAAACAAAAGAGATACATTTTTTAATCATATGAGATAAAATATCTAGGAAAGGCGGCAGCAGACAATTTTTTTTAATAATATGAAAAACGAAGATACTTTTAAAGATAAAAATAAAAACATCTGAAGGAAAGACAGAATCTCAAATAAGATTTGAAGTATTTTCCAAATACATAGCAAATAATAGCTATAAATTATAGTCTACATTATAGGAATATTGATTGGAGACATCCCGAAAACCCAGTGGAAAGACCGGCAGCAGATACGATTATATTCTGATATTCATTACTGTGTAGTTGTATTAGCTTATGTTAATAAAATATACACATTTCAAGCTTCAATAACCATATTCTCAAATTATTATTTTTAATTAAATGCGATAAATTTTTGTTTGGATTTCTGTAATTTTTCATCTCATAAGGAATCAACGAACGAAGAACAGTAAAATTATTTGGAGTTATTAAATTCATAGTATCAAAAAATGACTACGCAATGCTTATCTTTGATCCGATCTAATATGAGGCTACATATGTTTTATATACGTATTTTTTCCATAACGTACACCCTGAAATTCGGTATATAAAGTTTTTTAAGTGTCCACCCTCGCCAGCATCGAGCAATGGAGATTTGAAATAAATTGTTCTAAGAAAAGACAAACAACATTTCCGATTGCATTAGTCTATGTAAATTGAAAAATTGAAATCCTAGACTGTTAGAAGGGCATCGTTGAATACACGATTCTTCTGAAAGCAACATAATAAGTAATCACAATATCTAGGAATAATATTATAAAGCAGTGGTTCCCAACATTTTCCGATTCGCGAACCCCTTTCACAGCATCTGAATTGGGTAAACCACTGACTTTTTTTAAATTTATTTCTTTCTCGTTTTCTTTCGTTTACACTTTTCTTACTTTTTGTTTTACCTTTGTTAACCTTTCTATCTTATTCACACATACAAACACAAGACAGGACACACACCCAGACCCAAGGTGGAGATTTAAAATCCACTACCCCGCCGGGAATCGAACCCGGGTCGCTGGAATGGAAGGTAGGAACTCTACCGACTACGCCACGTCGACGGTAGACTTAAATATACAACAGTAGACATGCATAAAATTTAACTGCAAGCAAAAGGTTTAATAACCTTATATTAACTTAACCCTTAACTATTAAAACCTAAAGTTACTCTAGTTGCGGCTTAAAAGTTACACAACGTGTAGGCCTATTTGTAGCGAAATCAAATGCATTCCTAACGTTGTTACATAACTGTAAATCAGGCATTCGCGGCAAATATTTATTTATTGTGGAAATAATGTGATAAATGCCCGATATTACACACTTGTAACAAGGGGCATTACAGGGTTACTTTAATTCTAAAATAATTATTATTATTATCATCATTAATATTAATACTATTATTATTATTATTATTATTATTATTATTATTATTATTATTATTATTATGCTGCAGAAATGATGGAAACAATAATAGACCCAACATCGAAACCCGCCATTACAGAAAAGTTTTGGGGGTTCGCGAACCACAGGTTGGGAAACGATGTTATAAGGGAACCTTTCCACGCCATGTCCAGAGAAATACAGATTCCGCATGCACAACAATGAACCGACTTCTAAACGCGCTGGAAGAAAAAAAAAAAAAAAAGAGAAAAAAAAAGCACTTTCATTAAATATTTCCAATACTCCGCTCCGATAGAAATTTTTTGTGGAAAACATGATCCATTCAGGTCACTAGAGTGTCAGTTTCGTCAGTTTAATTGTAAACTTATAGGAAAAAGTATTAACATGTTAATTTTTGTCGCGAAACAAAAATAGTAGTCAAGAACTTTTATAGTCATGGATGCCTAATGAGCGACGCGATGTAAAGATACAGTATGTGTGATGCAATAAAATGCTGCCAATATTCATTAGTCATTACTTAGTAAAATTAGATCTTTATAGTTCGCAGATCGGAGTCACGCAAGTGAGTTCCTTCAAGTTACAAACAGCTTTCATAATACAGTGTATAGGTGGGACGCCCACGGCAAGTGTAACCACAAAACAATTTGGCTTACGTCTTCAAATTACTCAACAAATGATTGCTTACACATTTTTAGCACAAATGCTTTTTCTCGATCAGCCTCTGCCGTCTCGCTGTACCCGTGGCTAACGCGCGCGGCTGTCATGACATGCGATCCCAGATTCGAATCCCGTCGTTTCCGGAGGGACATTGATTGTGGACCATATCTGTATTTTCAGGTTTTTATCGGGGTTCTCTCGTTTCCCAAACTTTATCCCAACAACACTCTCCACTTCTCTTCCCTCCCTTATCATGTAATTTCTTCTACATTTATTCACTTATTCATTTCATATCATCAGACTGCGGGGAAATAGTACTGAAACAGTATGTTTACATGCTTACAAGTGTTGTGCGATTTAAATGCAGACTGAAACAGAGGGAGTACGGCAATTACGTCACGACCATAGTATCTACAGTCAACATAGCCAACGTAACTATTCATTTCAGTGTTTAACAACTTATGATTTAATACAGTTGTGAACATGCAAGTTTGTAGTATATACCAGTTGTCAGAGTAAGCAGACTATACCATGTATACAGAGCAATAGGCATCAGTAGCTTTCGGTCTGCCTTGGCATTGCGTGAGCCAGTTGCTCGCAATTTGTTAAAAAACTAAATTCGATTGTTCCTAACTTTACATCTCAGTACTATTTCCCCGCAGTCTACATATCACCCTTCACCTCATCTCATCAATGCAATGAACTACTCATTGTTACCTTCTTACGGGCATAGAAAACGAGAACCCAATCGTGGTTCTAATCTAATCTTTAGACCACGTGTTTTAGGCAAAACCCTGTTTCATTCCTGAAGAGAATACTTAAAATGAAGTTGTATATACAGATTTCATATATTTATATGATCAAAAACGGTGGTCTTACAGTGCTTAAAATGCCTAAATTAACATTATAATCTATTTTGCCTATATTTCTAAAATTCATATATTTTATCACTAAATCGAATTAAAAGTCTTTATTTCATTCCGATACTCTAAAATATTTACATATTCGTTTTCATTATCTTGAACAGAATGTTCTTGAAATATTTTTCAAACAAAATCTGACTTTTAAGCTAGAAGCTGCAAAACAATTAACACGCCCCGGAAGACTTTTCATAAAACCAGATACACGGGACGCTATGTCAACTCCCGGATTCTTTGGAAACACCCCCATAGTGTGTGTCACTAGGCGAGGCAGTATCGATTGATCTCTTGGAAACAAAACTCATTTCTTTCTGTAAGAACATTGCATCGTGCCGACATTCCAGCTTCCAAGTCGTATTTAATTAAACAGTGGATATACGAGTTTCCCCCATTTCACATCAGATGCACAAAATATATTCTGTGACGTTTACAACAAATAGGCGAGTTAATGTTTTTTTTATTCACATTTCCCTCTAAAGTACTCATTTCACTCTGCGGATATAATGTTTAATACTTTGGCTTGTGTTTACAATTTCTAATACACTAAACCATTAATAATTATTTTATAATATGCTGCATTTAATATAATGTAAGTTCACAAAATTGAAACTTCATCACTTAATCAAAATAGTAATTAATATTTTTTAATTGACTATTTAATTCCTTCTGGCTTTTTTTGTGTTGAGACTTGAAAGTAGTTTTGAAGTTCCTTAGGACAGGTTACTGGCCTGACGCTAAGTAGTCCAATGGTAGGGCTGCTACCTTTTAGTCTCTGGACAGACATTAGGATACCGCATTTACTCAGTACCTGATGGAACGGTTATACCGCCGTGACTCGGTCCTCAGAGTCATTTTCAGCATTTTCTGTTAAACTATTGCTTGAAAAAAGAAGAGAATTCAACTTAGAAACACATTTTGCTTTCATAGATTTTGAAAAAGCATTCGACACAGTCAAGAGATCAAAATTCTTAAATATGTTGGAAGACAGAAATATACCAAATTTACTTCGGCAGAACATACAAAATATTTACAAAGACAACACCATAAAGATTAAATAAATTACAAGATTTTCTGAAGAAGGATTATAAATCGTGGTGTGAGACAAGGCTGCCCCCTATCCCAACACTTTTTGCAATTTATATCAATGAAGTAATATGTTGCTGGAACAAAATATATAAATTTGGAATAAGAATATCAGAAAATAGAAAATTAAACACCCTATTGTTTGCAGATGGCCAAATAATAATAGCAAATTCCGAAGATAATCTACAGAAAGGTCTGTATGAACTTAACAAAATTACAGAAGAATATGGATTAAAGATATCTACAGAAAAGACAAAAATTATGGCATTTCAAGGTGTAGATCCTGTCAGAAGTAAAATTGTACTGGACAATAAAATTTTGGAACAGGTGAATAATTTTACATATCTAGGATGCAATATCTCATATGAAGAAGAAAAGGATGTAATGCAAAAATATCTAAATTTTTAAGAATTTTAGGGTTAATAAATTCTATCTTCAAGCCACAGTTAGTCCAAAAGCATTCAAGACTGAAAGTGTATAAACACTGGCTCTTCCAACTCTTTTGTATGGTAGCGAAATATGGACGTTGAAACAGAAGGATATACAGAGACTTAGATCTGCTGAAATGAGATATCTTCGGAGGACTGCAGGATACACACTACTAGATCACAAAAAAAATGAAGACATCTTAGAAGAATTACACATGGAATCTTTAGAAAACAAAATTTCTGATTATAAGTCAAGATGGATGCAACATGTTCATCGAATGGAAGATCACAGAATACCCAAACAAATGTTAAGATATCAACCTGCAGGAAGAAGAAGACCAGGACGTCCACTCAAAAGACTTTTGGATGGTGTTTCTCTTGAGGCCGAAACAGGTCAACAAATGGCCTAAATTCGTGAATGTACTATGATGATGATGATGATGATAATTGACTATTTAACTCTTGCCCCAAATGTGAGTCAATGACCAATCACATTTCAATTATTTTTTATTTACAATCAATCACAGTCGTGTTTCGCCTAGAATTTACCAACTAAAGTTTATCATAATAAAGAAAGCACCTCATTTTTTAACATTCTGAATAGGTCATAGCATTAATTTTGCAGTGACTGACTCTCTAAGAAGGACGGCTACCAGATTGTATATATAGTGAATGAATGTCAACACATAGCGCATGCGGGAGTTAATATAAAAAACATTTTTAGCAATTGATTATACCACCAAAAAAAGAAAACCACTACTTGCACTTTCTTAAATGTATTTTTTCCCAGGTAATAACATTCCAGAAAAATATTGTCATATTTACATCATAAGACATCAGAAATGAATTAATATACAGTTTGATGTGTTTCATTTTTTCTCCACTAGAGTGCATTCTTACAATATTGCGTTCCTTTGGCAATAAATAATATGATCTGGTAGCAGTGATGAACAAAAGAAGCAAATGAAGCGTACCAGTAGTTTCTCATTTGTTTTCAAACATCGCCGTTTACATTAAATATATATATATATATATATTTATTTATTTATTTATTTATTTATTTATTTATTTATTTAATAGCTATATTTAATTAATGATTTGTGAGTAAACAGCTTAATTTTATTCGTTAAATAGTCCTAACAAGTGATACTCTTGATTTCCAAATTCTCTAGATAAATTCACGACTCACTTCGTGAGTCGTGAATTTATCGATTATTTGGAAATCACTCGTGGCATTACTTTATGAATATTAGTTTCTATTCTGTGGGGGTCACAAATAAATGCCTGAGGAGGCAGCTATTTTTTCAAGACTAAATACATCTAAAAATAACATGGAAATGTTCCTATTGTGTACTTTAGACAAAACCCACCACTTAGAACCAGCACAAAAATTAATTACAAGTGATATGAAAATTGGATTAAGGTGAAATGTATACCAATTCTGCATTGACCTTAGCGACCTGTACTATCCATAGAAAACCATAAAATGGTTCCGAGATTTGGATATTTTCTGAATACGAGTCCAATAATTTAATGCAAAACCTACTTATCAAATAAATACTTCTAAATTTTTTCCCATATTCATATGGTTGTAGCGCCGTAGCCGAGCGGTTAAAGACACGATGACTTGGTGCAGAGCTACAGGACTTGCGCTGGTTTGTGTCACAATTGAAGAAGAGATTTCCTCAAGTAATTTCATCCAGTATGGAACTACTGCCCAACCAGCATCGTGGGGAATTTGGATAGCTACATTGGCGGTACTAGTTGAGAAAAGCGACTGAAACGGCTGGGAATCCGACATGCTAACCACATACAATCCCTATACTAGCCAGATATTCGTTCACTTCTGTGACGAACACATGTGGATGTGAAGCCAGCAGTCGGTTGGTAGGCGAAGGGCTTTAAAAGTATGTCGCACCATGGGAGTTTTTCTTATGGTGTAAGGTTTCGATATTTGTTGTAAGCATCAATTCTCACTGATTTTATTTTAAAATTCTAGTTCTTAATTTTGAAGGAAATGTGATCTAGTCAATTAGGTTGACAAGGTGGCTGATATCAGACATTTGGGAAGCTAGACCAACATTTCAAATCTTTGTTCCTCCTCCCACGTGGAAATCGCTACAGTTTTATAAGTAGTGTGTGATTGGCTGTTTGCCTGTGCCAAAGCGTATGAGTCATTAGCGACCTTTTACTTTTACCTTCAGGAATGTGTCCTATTTTCTGTGACCAATAAACTATTTTCAGAGAACAAATATCGCACTCGTTATTTGAAGGTTAACCGTCTTTTTTTAACGATGACACTATTAATCTGAACCTTAGAGTCCCAGTGGACTATTGGTTACCTTGTTCGCCTTGGTTTCTGTAGTTCGCGGGTTCAAACCGGGCCGCGATCGATAAATTATTAAGGGGAATACAAACCATGAGTATGGCTTCCTTTGGAAGTGAAGTAAAGTAGTAGATCCCGTATTAGGACACGTAGACGGATCACTGAGCAAAGTTTGTCCTACGTTTCAGGGTCAGATTTGAATTGCGTCGCAAATAACTTGGATTCTTAAAGAGCGTCGTTAAATACATTTACTAACTAAATACAGGAAGAAAATAATGGAAGTGCGCAGATTTAAAGTTTGAATTGTAAAATTGGTAAATACAATAAAAATTCATATCAGTACTAATAAAATTAATATCAAATTTCGTTGAGATGAATAGTCATGAGATAAAAACTTAAAATATGTACCTTTTTGGCAGGTGCCGTCGTCCTCAACTGTGCTAAAATATTGTATTTAAAATCATCTGGAGGCCTTTCGGAAGTTAACTTCCATCATCAGCAGTGTGCGTATCTGCTACTAGTTGTTGGTTAAGACGTTATAGACTCGATGTGTCAGTTGCTACTAAAGACACATCGAGTCTACAACGTCTTAATCCAACAGTTACTAGCAGATACGCACCCTGCTGATGATGGAAGTTAACTTCCGAAAGGCCTCCAGATAATTTTGAATACAATATTTTAACACAGTTGAGGACGACGGCACCTGCCAAAAAGGTACATATTTTAAGTTTTGATCTCATAAATTCATATGTTTGGGAGTACATGTTCCTTAACAAGAAAGATCATCAACTTTTATAAGATTCATGATGTGTTCCGTTGAGGTATTATTCAAAATTAATATAAAATTATGGAATATTCACCTGAAAGGTCCGTCTCCTCAACTTAATTAATCATTTAACTGTAGCGCTTTCAGGACTTGTCCCATCATCGGCAGGAATCAAAACTGGTGTTTCGCTGAAGATCTGGTAGAGGGGGTTGCATGTATTGGGTTCGTTTTCGTTTATCAGGCTGTCGTTGTTGTGAGCTGCTTTCATGATTTCCATCTCTTCGAGTACGTGTGTCTTCCTTCATGAAGGACATCGCATGTTAAATATTGAAAACACTCTAACAGTAATGCACAGAGAAAATAATCCAGCGAAGATAAACGTACTCGAAGAGATGGAAATCATGAAAGCAGCTCACAACAACGACAGCCTGATAAACGAAAACGAGCCCAATACATGCAACCCCCTCTACCAGATCTTCAGTGAAACACCAGTTTTGAATCCTGCCGATGATGGGACAAGTCCCGAAAGCGCTACAGTGAAATGATTAATTAAGTTGAGGAGACGGACCTTTCAGGTGAATATTCCATAATTTTATATTAATTAAGAAAGATCATGTTTCTGTGCCTTAGCGCTCCTTAATGTTTGTCGGTAAAGTCCTGTAACACTATGTACTGTTACTTGAAATACGTCGTAATTGGAAATAAAATTATTTTCAAATTTATACTAATTGAGTCATGTGACCGAATAAACAAATTTAATTACAAATGTATGCAGGTGTAATCTTTATATATAAAAATAAGTGTCTGCAAGCTTGTCTGTCTGTCCTTTATGGAATCAAAAATTACTTGACCGATTTGAATGGCATTTTTACCAAATTTAGATATTTTCTTTTCACTATTTAACTCATGCCCAAAATGGGAGTCAATGGCCAATCACATTTCAATGAATTTTGATTTACAACCAATCACAGTCTTTCTCACCTAGATTTTATTTGTTTAATTTCATCACTTTAGAATCAAGCTCCTCCTTTTTAACATTCTGAATAGGTCAGAGCATCATTTTGCAGTGATTGATTATCGAAGAAATACGGCTACGAGATCGTTTATATAGTGTACGAATGTAAACAGATACTGCTTGCGGTGATATAATAGAAAAACTTTCCTAGTAATTGATAATACCACAATAAAAAGAAACCACTGTTTGCACTTTCTTAAACATAATATTTCCCAGGTATTTACTTCCCAGAAATATATAATTTAAATCATAGGATATCAGAAATTAATTAAAAGTTTGATGTGATAAAGTTTTTCTCCACTAGGGTGCATTCTTACAATATTGCGATCTTTTGGCAATAAATAATATTATCTGGTTGCAGTGATGAACAAATGAAGCATAACAAACGTTTCTCATTTGTTTTCAAACATCGCCGTTCACATTAAATGTATAAATATTTTTAAATAACTATATTTAAACAATGATTTGTGAGTAAACAGCTTAATTTTATTCGTTAAATAGTCCAAACCAATGCCACTCTTCATTTCCAAATTATCACAAATGAAAGGGTAAGAAGTTAGATCTTTTGGAGGCTGTAGAAATTAATACATTTAAAAGTAGTAAAAAACTGTTAAATTCTCAACTTGATTTGAATGAATCCCCTTTGTTAAATTTAAAAAAAAATAAATAAATATTGTTGTATTGTTGCTTAGATCAGTTGGAACACAATTCATAATTTGTTAACATGTCTGAAGAAGGTACAGTGTACCGAAACAGCTGTCACTGAATTATATAATAAAAATGAAAATCAAATAAAACTACGTTTTATTTTTATTTAATTAATAGATATGGATTTTCATCAAGTAAACACCAACTCAATTGATTATACAATATTTTGCCATCGGCTGATTCTCTTTACAATAAGGATGTTTTCTGGCTATAATATTATTGAGTTAACCTTTTGATCTTAGAAATATTATATCAATGTGATTTAATTTTAAATTTTCTGCGGGGGAAGCATAACAAACAAAACTGTCGGAGAAATTTTTTTCTGCCATTAGAAAGCGAAATATATACATTTTCTCAAAATGCTAATTATATCTCTTTTTGTTACATCTCAGAAATGTTTCTCCTTTTAGAACGTAATACTTTTCATCATAAAATGTTACACCTGAAGATTTCCAGCTTTATTTATGTTATATTTATTGGTTCACTAAGAGTTAACGATTGGAAACGTGATGACCGACATCTATGTTTTTGCATCACCAAAGTCAGAACACCACACTCACTTATGTATAGCCTCCCCCCCCAAACTGTGACGTCTCTTTCAAGTACAATGTACACAATTTTAAAATGTGGCTGCATAAAATATCTATCGCATGAAAGGAACATCCGACTTAAGTTACTTAATCAAACAACCGGCATAAATTTACCACACAGGCAACCTAATAAAAAACTAAATACCATGCACATGAAATTAGGTAAATTCTAACAGAAGCCTAATGTTTTAATATTATGAATTTTAGAAACATGTAAAAAACTGGAAAGTTATAAGAATTTTTATAAGAAATTATAATTTTACTAAGTGGTTGCAGCAATCCATCGTGGTTGCATAGAAATTTGATCTTTTTGCGCATGAATATGGCCTTACAATGTTATCAAGACATCTGTCCAGTAATGCTCAATTACTGTTGTGTGTGCAGATATGACATGCTGATAAACCATTCCAAGGACATAAAAAAAGAGAAAGTCCTAACTTTCCCAGCAGAAGAAACCACTTTCGATTTTTTTGGAGGTTGGTGATGAAGGAGTTTTCCTCATAGAACTTAGCTGTTTGGTCTGAGGATCGGAACGATGTAGGTAAGTTTCATCAGCAGTGATTACCTTTGAAAGAAACTCTGGATCACCTCAATTGTAGCCGTAAGTGGCATTGAACATGTCTCGACTTTCACATCACTCACAGACAGGAACCGGGAGTGATGGCCTTGAAACTTATATCATGAGTATATGATACATTAATCTAACAAATATCATAAAATCAAAATGTGAATATAAAATAATGTTCATTGTTTATTAAACAGCCCCCGTATATTGTAGTTTGAATATAGAGAGCGACAGAGTATCAAAGTTGAGGTAGCATGAAGGATAAAACCCTTGAATGAATGAATGTAGCCACTATGTCCCATGAAGGGCTAGGGCCTCCTACAAGAGGGGGACTCAATTTTAAAGTTTTATGTGGTTCACGTGGTGAGCTAATTCATGTGAACATTATGTCTATAGAGTCTTTCACTTGTGCACTTCACTGTAGTTTATTAAGAATTTTAGTCCATTTTTAGATTGTTCGCTAGTTGTTTCCACTTCTTTCTGTTGCGGGCTGTGGTTGACCAATGTCCTCCCAACATCAGTTTGAACGTGTCTGCCCATCTTCTTCTTGGCCGACCTCGTGTTCGTCTTCCAATGTAGGGGTCCCACATGGTGGTTTCCCGCGTCCATCTGCCTTGTCGTTGTCTTGTTACATGACCGCCCCATGTCCACTTTGTTTGGAGGGCTTTTTGAGTAATGTTCTTTGAAGTTGTAATTTTCTGTAGCGCCATGTTGGAAAATCTTATCCGGAGTGAGACACCCACAATCTTCCTCTCCATCTTCCTTTGGCAGATTTCAATGCTCCTCTTTTGCCTCTCTGTTAGGGCCCATGTTTGGCAGCCATATGTTAAGACCGGGAATGCGATAAAACCCTTACATTATATTATTTATTTACATATAATACCAAATATGTTGATAACAATCGTATACCAAAAATCTTCAAACACAAAATAATAAATATGCAAAATAATATATGAAACCTTAAATCAAGATATTTGTACTAATGTCTCATTTTCTATCTCACTTCCATATATCGCTCGCATTCTTTGGTTTCAGTCAACTTGGGCATTGTGTAAGGTGTTCTTGGATACTTTCAATGACTCAGGGAAAAATAGAGAGCTTCTGTTATTCCGAATAGCCTGATATCATCAATCCAAATAACTGTAAATGAGTGTGTTCTTATGAATCCGTGTGATAAAAATTCACTAGGATTCATTTTTTTACAATTGAATCAGGAATTTGCTAATGGGAACAACTTTGAAAATGTAAATTGTAAGAAAATAACAAAAAACTATTTTATGTGTAAATTCGGATATGTACCATAGGGTGGGCCGAAAAAACTAATTTTTGTATTTCGAAGTTGTAATAGCACGGAAAAGTTGCGAATTATATAGCTAAAAAAAAGAAAAACGTTATCATAATCGGTTGACATCTTCCGGTCGCGCAAAGTCTCTGAAGTTTGGCAAAATATGAAAAAAAACTTCATTTTTGCAAATATTAATTTTTTTAAATATCAAGTAGGTATTGCTGATCTTTGCGAAGCACGTTTATGTCTATCTGTGGGATCTGACAATAAATACTCTGGGAGTTATTTATCAAATACCAAAAATATAACTTGTTCATTATTCTGGCAAATTTTGGAGCATATGCGCGACCGGAAGATATCAACTGATCTAAACAAAAAAAAAAACAAAAAAAATAGGCTCAATTTGAAGACATTACAAACTATTACATTACGAAAACATCTAATTAAAAAATTAAAGAAATAATCTCAAAAATATTTTGTCAAACTTCAGAGCCTTTTTCGCGACCGGCAGATGTCAACCGATTTTGATTTTTTTTCCCCCTTTTCTTTTGTCTATATAATTCGCAACTTTTCCGCGCTATTACAACTTCGAAATAAAAAAAATGAGTTTTTTCGGCCCACCCTAATGTACCATTCATGAAGCTAATTAAAAAATGAAAATAACAGTAAAATTATTATAACACTTTCCCTTCTCTCGCATCAAAATGTGCGATAACTGATAGATGTACGACAACTGTAACAAATTGTTCGGAAATATGCAACAGGAACATGGAAGAAGGTAATATTTGGAGTTTTACTTAAATCTATTGGATATCGTTTGAAGATAAAAAAAAATAGTAGAAAACAGGATTATATGAGAATAAAATTCAATGCAATGAAGAATCTGTCAAGAAGACAATTTAATTGTGCATGTAATAGGTTGGGGGTCCCACATCGTAGCCGAGCGGTATAAGGCATCATGCCTTGGAGCAAAGTACGGAACAAAAATATGGTTCGAGTCCCAATGAAGCAAGAAATTTTTATCATGGAATTTCGGTTAATATGGGAATGCTGCCCACCCAGCATCGAGAGAAATTTGGGCAGCCAATAAAACAAGTGGTGGCTCCAGGTTGAGAAAACAAGGATGTACGGCTAGAGGAACCGATATGTTAATAAAATATCACCCCCCCGAATTGGCAGAATGATCGTCCACCTCTGTAAATGACACATCTGTATGTGAGACCAGCGGCTGGCTGGTAGGCTAAAGGCTTTCGAGGCCTGTGTCACCATGGAGTTTATACATAACACGTTGGGCATTACATGCAGTGGACATAAAAGATTGACATGGAAGTTGGCAAATAAAATTGACATGGAATAGCATGGACGTGTTTTATGAACCTACTTTGGAAATATTTTTATTCAGTACGCATTAATTGTTTACTAAAAATGTTGACCTTGTGCCCGTGCTTCATTTTAGCTCTTAAATACCAGTCATGTCTGGCGTTGGCTTACGGAATTAATACTGTGATAATATAGGCCTAGTTTAATAACAACACTCATTCATGAATAAATATATGTTATCAAAATGCAATACCATTAATTCTTAATAATTATACATAAATTAATTTGTGTATAATGCTATTGTGTTATTATTTAATTGTAATATTATTGTGTTTTCTTTATGTAATTGTAATGTTATTGCTTTTTTTTGTTGTTTTTTTCTTTACACTAGTACCAATTATTACTTTATTGTAACGGACTATCAACAGCACGTACGGCTTACTGCCCGTACGATCCATATTTGTAAATAATATTGTAAATATCTTACTTTTTGTCTAATAAAGTCCTACTACTAATTTTCACAAATAATTTTTTTCACAAATTACAATCGCAGGATACTCAAAGCATTTATCTCTGAAGGCCATTTGATATTAATCCAATTAAGCTTTTCTACTTAACATTTTTTTAAAATTTGTTTAATCCTTGTTATTCAGAAATTCAATGTAAATCTACAGTATTTATAAATAGGTTTATGGGATTTGCAATACGATACAAACCGGGAAGTAGAGGGTTCGAGTCCCGATGGACTCAGGATTTTTATACTGACCCAAAATTATGGTGGCACCATGGCCCTGGGGTCGACTCAGCCTCAAACGGAAATGAGTACCAGACGCTACTTCTGGGTGAAATGCGGCCGTCACGCAGAGCTGACAACACAGCTGACATCAAGTACCTTAATATACTACTACCCCAGGGTCTCCTATGACCCAGGTTTATGGGATATTCTTGAAAAATCGCTTTGTTTAAGTGACACATCCTGCACCATTTCGTGTTAAAGGGACAATTTATTTATTTTATTTATTTATATAGCCTGATGGAGTAAGGTCATGTGGCCTTCTCTTCCACTCACCAGGACAAACGTATATTACATCAGAATATAATAATCACAATAACTCTATTATTAAATACTAATTAAAGATTTGGTCAATAAGATATCTATTTTATTACGATCTATAATACAGCCATTTAATGATAGTTAAGATTAAGACTAAAACTAATAATAAGATATATTCAAGCAAGATAAATTAAATTATTGGTAGACTGTCCAAGTCTAATGTATATAAAAACATAAAAATAATTAGATATACAAAACTAATTTTGCGGATATAATATTTAAACAAATGAAAATATTTGTTTTTCTTAATATTATTTTGATAAATAATCTAATTTATTAATTGTTAAAAGAAAACTATCAGTGAGATGTATAAGTTAGTTCGTTATTAAATAATTCTTAATTGGTTAGTACGTTTAGAAAATGTTAAGGGTTCTATTTATAGCTGCAGTAGTACCGGTACTTCAAATTAATTCTTTTCAGTTCATACAGAGGATTCGATTACCTGAAATTTCTTCTTTCTTTAGAAAAATAAACATTAGGAGTGAAATTGTAAAATCTTATATTACACTGGTCAACATGATTTTTGTCTCATGAGTACCAATAGTTGTACTTAATGCAGTTCTTTATCGTGTTTACAAATATGTAGGCTATTCGGAACTTCTCCATCACCCACAGTTTTTTTTTTATTTCAATTTAAATTAATGGATTTAAATAATTATTTCTTAATAAACCTTTTTCCTCCATTTGTCCATTGTAAAATAAAACGGGGAACACTTTCGTCGAGAGATTTCAGCTATGGAAAAGATATATCAAGGCAAATGGAATCCTAATATGCGGGCAGATTATTGTTGCACGATCAAGAGGGATGCTCCACAGGCGAAATATAGCAGAAAATCGTCATTTCTTACTTTCTAGGTGAGTCAGAATGTTCCAATATTGTGTAGTTACGAATGTATAAAATATTAAAGTGTTTGAAATTATAAATGCCTGTCTCTCGGAAACCTTGCGTGAAGGAGAAAAACCGATATCATATCATATTTGAATTCAAGAGAAAAAATACTATCAGAATCATATATTTTACTTTCTGAGACAAAACAAAGATTTTTTTTTTGCTCAGTGTTATTTATGTTGTTAGTGTTTGTAGCGGAAGATGTTAAGGATCGTCAAGATTTGTCGACAAAATAAAATAGCCAAACTCTATATTCGTATAATTCAAAAAACTTTATAAAATAATTATATTATGTAACGCCTCGTCAAGAAAATGAAATCCATTGCTACAGGGCGTCTCAAATAAAACTGATTGAATGAATGTATAACTTACAAAACTTGTTGAAATATACAAACATGAATTTAAATACAAAAAGGCAACATAGAGTATGATATTAATTGTTTATGAACTAAACAAAACTATATTCCGACGATGACTCCTGTGTTCAAAGATGCAGAAAGCATAATTGATGAGAAGTTATTAAGTTATTAAACTTCGAGATTATTTCTTGAATCAGCGCTTATGAAGCCTGATATCGAATTCTGATTTGGTAAATAAAATATTCTGGATGTTACGTGAGAATTATCTCAAACATGAGATAATATTAAAAGCATACGTGAACAATTTTCTCTAAAATTACCATCCACATATCAAATACTGTAAAAACATTTTAATAACTATCTAACTCAGTGGCATTATTGAATCCATAGATTCATGGCCACGTGGAAATAACCTCTCCACTCATCACTATCCTGGGCTACTGTTTTACAATTATCCCCTGTATAATCTACTTCCCTCAAATAATGGTTAATATTATTCTCCAACCTCATTCTTGGTCTACCAAATGGGCGCTTCTCATCTGGTTTTCTTACAACAAGTTTCCATGCTCCTTTTTTTCATTCCTCATTCGTGCCACTTGTCCTGTTCATTATAGTCTATGAGACTTAACTGTTTTTTATTATATCTGGTTTCCCACAAGAATCATGTAGTTTACTGTTCTCCATTCGCCTGTCTCTTCATCTCTCTCTTCGGCCAAACCTTTTTTTAATTTTATTTACATAAAGATTTTTAATGTGTACAAATATTTCTGTACCTAAAGTTTTATTTTCCTTCTCCATTCACCATCCACTCCATGTTCTCCAGTCCTCTTGTTCTCATTCCAGTTCTTATTTCTTTCATCCACGAGTTCGAGGTCTTCCTTTCTTTCTTCTTCCAGGTGGACACCGTTCCAATGTTTTCTGGGTAACCTTTCTTCTTGTATTCTTCGTATATGTCCATAACAATTTAATTGCTTATATTATCTACTACTGAATATTTAATATTAATTTCTCCCCGTATTATTTTATTTTATTTTAATTTTGAACATCTTGCTGCTCTCCTCAAGAAATCCATTTCCATCGGCATAAGTTTCTATTCCAAGTTTTTGTTGAATTTCCATACTCCAGCGCCATATGTGACAGCATTTCTTACTATTGAATTATTTACAGGGTGTAACAAGACCTCACCGAAAAAAAATATAGGGATGATAGACCATGCAGAGAGGATCATTTTTTGTGAAGGAACATAGAGTCGCAAACACGTCGTTTATGAGTTATGCGCAGATGAAGGTGTTCCCCGTAAGGGTCGGAATTGAAAACAAACAATTGTACATGTATCATTTTATTGACTATTTAACTCATGCCCCAAATGGGAGTCAATGACCAATCACGTTACAATGATTTTTTTATTTAAAACCAATCACAGTCGCGTTTCACCTAGTATTTACCAACTAAAGTTTATCATAATAAAGAAAGCACCTCCTTTTTAACATTCTGAATAGGTCATAGCATTATTTTGTAGTGACTGACTCACCAAGAAATACGGCTACCAGATAGTATATATAGTGCATGAATGTCAACATATACCGCATGCGGGAGTAAATATAAAAACAGTTGTAACAATTGATTATACCACCAAAAAAAGAAACCACTGTTTGCACTTTTTTAAATGTATTTTTTCCCAGAAAAAATAATTGTCATATTTACATCATAGGACATCAGAAATGAATTAATATACAGTTTGATGTGTATCATTTTTTCTCCACTAGAGTGCATTCCTACAATATTGCGTTCATTTGAACAAAAGAAGCAAATGAAGCGTTCCAATCGTTTCTCATTTGTTTTCAAACATCGCCGTTTACATTAAATATATAAATATTTTAAAATAACTATATTTAAATAATGATTTGTGAGTAAACAGCTTAATTTTATTCGTTAAATAGTCCAAACAAATGCCACTCTTGATTTCCAAAGTCTCTAGATAAATTCACTCCTCAGTTCGTGAGTCGTGAATTTATCGATAATTTGGAAATCACTCGTAGCATTACTTATGAAAAAGACATGTTTTCACAATAAGTGTTCAAACAGGCGACCCTGTGCCTCATTGCATGTTTGATATCGTCGCAGCAACGATTGGCCAGGACGGCCGAGCATGGTATGATTCTTTTTGACATCGTGTCGTCAAAACACTTATTGTTTGAACACTTCTTGTAAAATCGTGTCTTTTTCAATAAAATGTTACGTGTAAAATTGTTTTTATTCAATTGCGACCCTTATGGGTGAACACCTTCACCTGCGCATAACTCATAAACGACGTGTTTGCGACTATATGTTCCTTCACAAAAAATGATCCTCTCTGCATGGCCTATCATCCCTATCATTTTGTCTGTGAAGTCATGTTACACCCTGCATTTGTAACTTATTTTTCCTGGCTATATGTTTGTTCCATTTCTTAATACTATGGTATATTTTTTAATTCGTATTTTTAAGAAGACTCGGAGGATCCTTCAGCCAGCCTTGATACAAAATATCCATCCGCTGCCCATCAACTGTCCATTCAGTAGTAAAATGCTTTACTAGACGGGCACAGGATAGAACAGATCAGAATCGACTACAATTGTACGGCAGGCTCTGGTATTTGAAGGACCGTAACACCAAAGGAAGATGAAGAATAAGACATAGCTTCTATTATGTTCCATGCTCGAACGTAGTTGGTGCAATACTGCAATATTAAATTTAAAATATAATTGTGCCCAATAAATAAATGAACATGTTAATCCTGTATTTAGAGTGCGAAATTACTTTTGACTACAACGTGCGCAATTATTTATTACGTTATATTTAAATAGTGATCAGATTTTTAAATTGCAATTTTCTTGTTTGCTAAAAGTCTCTAGCAGAACATTAAGTAGATTCTTTGGCTCCATAGTGATATGTTGAGCTATCAGTGCCAAATATGCAGTCCCACATTATCGCACACTTCCTACAAGTCTGTTTAACTTTGAACATAATATATAAGCATGTTTTCACTATAAAATGCATGGTCTCTTTGACCCCTGTATGTTGGCCATCACAGTAATAACTGCTTCGTGTGTAGGGTGGGAGAGGTAGCACAATTAAGTCCTATCTCAACGTAGTCATTTGTTCTAGAAACCAATTATATAAAAATGATGGAAAGGAGCAAAGCAAATTATTCTTCCTCATAAAGATGCTCATGAGAAAAAATGGTGAATATGTTTCTAAACTGAAACGTTCGTGAAGGTATTAAATATAGGCCTATTATTTATTCTAAAGCTATATAATACTTTTAGATGTAGTCTTCATCTAATGAATAATTATTAAGCAAAAAATGAGCATTTGCTATTAGAATACATAGTTGAAATATAAAATTATGGAATATTCACCTGAAAGGTCCGTCTCCTCAATTTTATTAGTTATATAACTGTAGCGATTTCGGGACTAGTCCCACCATCGGCAGGGACTAGTCCCGAAAGTGCTACAGTTAAATAACTAATACAGTTGAGGAGACGGACCTTTCAGGTGAATATTCAATTATTTTATATTTTAATTTTGAATAATACCTCAACGGAACATATCATGAATCTTATAAAAGTAGAATGCATAGATAACACTGGTCAACATGATTTTTATCTCATGAGTACCAATAGTTGTAGTTAATGCAGTGTTTTATCGTGTATTCAAATATGTATTCGGAATTTCTCCATCACCCACATTTTTTTATTTCAATTTCAATTAATAGATTTAAATAATTATTTTTTAATAAACGTTTTTTCGTCCATTTGTCCATTGTAAAATAAAACCAAATGAGCTAATCAAATGGTTTTCAGCTATGGAAAAGAGATATCAAGGCAAATGAATCCTAATATGCTAGCCGATTATTGTTGGACCATCAAGAGGGATGCTCCATAGGCGAAATATAGCAGAAAATCATCATTTCTTACTTTCTAGGCGAGTCCGAATGTACGAATATTGTGTAGTTACGAATGTAGAAAATATTAAAGTGTTTGAAATTATAAATGCCTGTCTCTCGGAAACCTTGCGTGATGTAAAAAACCCGATATCATATTTGAATTCAGGAGAAAAGATACTATCAGAATCACATATTTTTCTTTCTGAGACAAAAAAGCTTCATTTTTGTTGCTCAGTGTTATATAAATATTACTTGCAATGTTTTTTATTAGTAGAGATGAATTATCCCATACCATGTAACACCGCATAGTAAAAGAGGAGTGCGTGCAATTTTTTTGTAAAACAAAATTTCAGGGCACTTTCTAATCAAATATAACTAATTAACTTACTGGCATTATCGAATCCGTAGATTCATGGGTGCGCGGACATAAGATCTCCATACATCCCAATCCTGAGTTGATGTTTCCCGATCATCCCCTGAATAATTTATCTCCCTCAAATCATAGCTAATTTTATTCTCTCACCTCATTCTTGGTCTATCTACAGGGCGCTTTCCATCTAGGCTCCCTATTAAGAGTTATCCATGTCTCTCTTTCATTCCGCATTCGTGCCACATATCTCAGTCTAAGAGACTTAACTGTTCTTATTACATTTGATTCCCCATAAGATCATGTAGCCCACTGTAATGTAGTCTTCTTCATTCATCTCAGGTCCAAAAAATGTTCTACAAATTTTATTCTCAAATACTCGTAATCCTTTCTCTTTTCATAAGGTAAAAGTCAATGTTTCAGATTCATATAACTGAAAGAATAATAGTTTTATATTTTTTTAGTTTAAAAAAATACAAAACAGAATTTGTGAAGTAAAAAATCAACCGACTGAAATCAAAATATTATCGAGTTAATTTTCAAATAATTTTTCTTCAATAACCAAATGTTTGTTAACTGTAACCATATTTAAAATAAATATCTCATTCTTTCTCTAATTTATTAAATCTCTTAAATATCTCTCCCTATAAATATTTAATAACTAAATTAGATTTCTCAAAATCTCGTTGTAGCACCCGAAACCGGCATAGGCCTATATTGAACCATGCGTAGAAATCATTAGGCTTGCTTTAAAGCTAATTCATTGACAGTAAAGAGTTCGTGGCCGCACGGACGTAAGCTCCCCGTACATCCCTGTATTGATTCAATTTTTTTTTTCGTCTCAACTGCACTTCTACTAGCGCTTGATTTTTCAGCTATAGGCCTATTGTTGTAAAATATAGCTCTTCTTCTGTATTTACCAACACTATTTAATATTTTTAACTTTTTCAAACAATTTTTATAACATTATTAGACAATTTTGAAGTATTTATTTAAATATGCAAATCACAATATTATGACACTGTTAGACAATATTGTGATGCTAACTGCTATTTTTTCCACAGAGTATATTACTTAGTCTATGATTTTTCTATCGCTGTTTTGGGTTATCGCTGGTTGGATCAGCGTTAGGGAGTGATAAGTAAATGTACACCAATTTTTAATAAACGTTTGGTAATTTTAATATTATTAATATATATTTTTTAACATAGATTTGGAGATTTATTGCAAATATTGGTCATTTAAATTTCATAGCGACAGAGAGTAATCGAGGTTGATAATCGATATGTGGTTCGATTGTGGGTTATCGTTGGCTCTATAAACTCTGGCGCATGCGCACTGTTGTGCTATAGGATTGAAAATATTTCACGCTAGTTTAAGTGCAGTTTTTTTTTCTTTTTTTCAATTATTCCCTCTATAATTCACCTCCCTCATGCATAATATTATTATCCCACCTCATTGTTAGTCTACATACTGAGCGCATTGCTTTGGTTTGTCTACAATACGTTTCCGAGTCCCTGTTTCATTCTCCATTTGTACCAAATGTCCCGCATATCGCAGTCTACGAGACCTAATTATTTTTATTACATCTGGTTTCCTATAAAAATAGTGGAGTTCACTGTTATGTACTTTCCACCATTCATCTGTCTATTCTATTGTCCTTGGTACTAAAAAAGTCCCAAACACTTAATTAGTAAAATAATCATATTTTCTCCTCTCTTCAATTAAAGGGATCATATTTCGAATTCATGTAACGAGTAGGATGGCCGTTTTATTAAATGCAAAAATTATTTTCAAATTATGAAACTGGCCAATTTGTACAGTACATACCTATTTTGTTGTATTTGATAATTGTGTCAATTATATCTAGCCATCAAGGTATAGCTTACAGCTTAAACCAGGGTTTGAAATCGATAATTTAAAATAAATAAATAAAAATTAAATCTGATCGAAATTTTTGTCTGGTAATTTTTAAAATAATTTTATGATTTTTATCAAGAGTAATTATTATTTTGTGATCAACAACTGAAAAAATCATATCTTGATAATTACACTGAGCAACAATTTTTTTTTTTCCTCAGAAAGAAAAATATGTGATTCTGATAGTATTTCTTCTCCTGAATTCAAATGTGATACCGGTTTTTCTACATCACGCAAGGTTTCCGAGAGACAGAAATTTATAATTTCAAACACTTTAATATTTTCTACATTCGTAACTATATAGGCCTAATATTCGAACATTCGGACTCACATAGAAAGTAAGGAATGACGATTTTTCTGTTATATTTCGCCTGTGTAGCATCCCTTTTGATGGTCCAACAATAATCGGCCAGCATATTAGCATTCCATTTGCCTTGATATCAATTTTCCATAGCTGAAATCTTCTGATGAAAGTGTTCCCCGTGCCCATCGCTCACTGCGCCAATGGACGAAAAAAACGATTATTAAAAAATAATTATTTTAATCCATTAATTGAAATTGAAATAAAAAAAATGTGGGTGATGGAGAAATTCCGAATACATATTTAGAAACACGAGAAAAAACTGTATTAAGTACAACTATTGGTACTCATGAGACAAAAATCATGTTCACCAGTGTTATTTCTGAGCAAAATATCTTAATATCTTAATATCTGAAATATAATATTTGATTGACATTTATTTTTACTCACTGTTCTTTTAGCAAATTTCTTTCCTAGACAAGTTTGACAAGGTGGCGTTTCATATTACACAAATATATACCAATAAGAATGTTTTACAACATTTACACTTGTGTTTTCTCCAGAATTTATATCGAAGGCTTCAATGGATGCAAGAGTTTTTCAATTTGTTGATTATAAACTATGTGAACACACTAACAATCATCAATAAACTGTTTGCTAAATTATTTACATACCGGTAATTGGGAATTTGTTAGCACTGCTCGAAAAAAAAATAGTATATTACGATGCGATGTTGGGAAGTGGTTTTTACAGAACCGAGGGAAAGTGTTTAAAAACCGAGCGATAGCGAGGTTTTTAATTTCCGAGATTCTATAAAACACTTCACAAAACGTGCGTTGTACATTATTTTTTGAGCGGTGCTGTTTTCAAAATAATAAATAATAGTAAAATAATAACATCTTTGTTGGAAATATTTTCAATATAAACAATTGACTAACGTTAACAGTGTGGGCAATGTTTATTAGTTGAAGCAACAGGAGCCTTGAGAACAATGTTGATAACATGTCCGCAAGTACGTATTTATTGTTTTATGTTGTTTCAAATAAAGTTCAGTTCATTTAAGATGCAGTGATTTGTTTCGTACAATGTATATTAACACTACCCTTTGGATATTTTTTTGTATATACATTGTACGTATTATACACAGAGGGCAGTGGTTTTACTTCCCGCACGTGGGTGTAAATGTAATATTACAGTATAGTTATTTAGGTTGGCAACCCCCAAATGTAGGAAGTTAAACTTTCAATCATGGTCGCCATTGCTGTAAGTACGACAAGACGCAGTATTGCGCAATAGAATAGCTTGTTTGCTATCTTAGCAGCCTAAGTAGCCTTAATCATTCTCAGAATACGTAGAGAAAGGGAGAGATAAGTGTAATAGTATCAACTTAATACTATTTAATACTACAGAATTACCATTTATGTAAACAACGTGGGAAAAAAAGCATTTTTATTGTCTGATTTTTATTTTTTTGAGCGATTTTTTATCAACAATTAATCATAACTATTAATTGAAAAACTATCATTCAGAGAGTGATCATTATTTTTACTTGAATCAATAAAACTCAAAGATTGATTTTTATTCCTATGGAAAAATCAGGCATGGTTTTTAAATTTATTGATTAAAAATAATGATTATATCATGACTTCTCGTTGTGCGTAAACAAGAAAACTAGTGATTTTGTACATTAAAATAAGAATGTATATCCCCTTACCGAAATTAAATTTTTGACTTTTAAAATGCACTAAAAGAATAGTCAATTAAAAGAAAGGTGTTTCAATTTAGAAAATTATCTTCTTTGGCACAATTATACTCCATGTTATGCCTACTTACAACACATTGGTAAAAAATGTAATGCCTTTTTCTCAATACCATTGAAGTAACATATACAGTACTAATATTATTGAAGGTTCCATACAATTGACGGCTAAAAAGATCATAGAACATTTTTCAATAACACGACTTTTTTTAAATTATGATTTCTTACCATTCTTGTAAGATTAGATTGTAAATTTACTGTCTTAAAACTGGAGATGGTCGCCTCTAGTCCCGAGGGTTGGGAGTTCAAACCCGGCCGTTGTCGATAGATTTTATTTAAGGATAGAAAAACCCACGGGACAAGTCCTCCGGAAGGGACTTCTAGCCATGGGTCCCGTGTTTGAAGATTTCATGCTCGTAAAAGAACCATATGTTTGAATAAAATGGCCTCTGCGCATAATTTACCTAACGTTCCCATCCTAGTAATGCATTGGTTTCCTAGATGTCACTATGAAGTGGAACGCTGACTCCGGGCCACTCAATAACATCTATGCGAAAAAGAAGTTTAACTAGATTAGTATATTTTTATTTCTCCCCAGTAGGGGGAAAACGCCTAAGTCGCTCTGAGAAACACGATGGCATACTACTACTACTACCATTACTATTATTACTACTACTACTACTACTACTACTACTACTACTACTACTACTACTACTACTACTACTATCAGTAGAGATAGGAAAATTTCTTCGTAAACAGCGTATGATTGATGCGACCATTGTACATGACGTCAGAGGGAAGGGGTTTCAGGATAGTTTTCTATACTGTCGGGATACAGCAGCCATGTAAAACACGATCTCCATGAGACGGTGCGCACCGATATGCTCCAGGAGCGTTCCACTGGATAGGTAACGCTGCCTGGTGACTCGGTTCAGTTTCACTCGTCAAACGCAGTGATGAGCATGGCCATGTCCAGCATGGAGGCCTTGTGAGATTCAGGACTTCGTATTTTTTTGACACAGGATATCTCTCCCAATTTTGAAACGGTTAAATTAGCTAATTCGATGAACAAAAACAAGACAAACAAATGTAAATCGCCTTTAAAACTAATAACAAACTCAACAACATCGTATCAAACAAAACTGAAGCAACAAATAAATGCTATTATAAGAGCATTTATAAACTAAAGTGCAACAATTGCGACAAGTTTTACATAGGCAGAACAACAAAAAATTTTAACACAAGATACACTGTACATTTTCAAAAATCTATTAATGACGAATAAAAATCAATTTTTACAAACATATACCAGAAACGGGTCATCAATTCGATAAAATCGATAATACTATGACAATATTACACAGAGAGAATAACAACAAGATTAGCATCCTAGAAAACATAGGAATTTTAAACTAAGCAGAGAATACAGACTTGCTCAACAAGAACACTCCCAGAGACCTGAACCCGTTGTACAACAACATTAGTACCAGTTGAAATGCAGAATATGAAACATGGTTTTGAAAGGCCTTTATAATTTTTACTACTTAACAAAGTTTTCAAACAGAACTTTATTTTAGTTGAGGACAACTGGTTTATCAGATACTAATTTTATATTTTTAATATTAAATTAGTAAAATAAAAAATGTCAAGTGTCAAGTAAGAATGCCCGGGAAGTAGCACCCTGAAAAGAGGTGATTTTCCTACAGTAGGAGCAATAAATATAACCACTTTTTTTTCTCTGTACCAAGAAATGTTTAATCACATTTGTTAAAATGGTATAGAAATACATGAACGTGTAAACGTATTCTCATCTTTTGTTTTGTTTGTACGTATAGGCCTGATGGTTCTGAATGTTTTGTTCAGGCAAATATTAAATATTGCAGATTAAAATATTTTGAGGTATTATTTAACACTTTTAACACTGTATCAGCCGCGGTGGACTGGTGGTTATGCTCCATGCCTCTGGTTCCGAGGGTCGCGGGTTCAAACCCGACCGGGGTTGATGGATTTTTTTTAGGATGGAAAAATCCAAGGAGCAAGTCCTCCGGGAGGGACTTTAAGCCGTGGGTCCCGAGTCTGAAGATTTTCAGGCTCGTAAAAGATCCTTAAGCCTGAATGAAAAGGCCTCTAAGCAAAATTTACCGAATTTTCCCGTCCTAGTACTACCTTGGTTTCCTAGGTGTCAGTATGAGGCGGAACGCTGACCACGGACCACTCAAATGACATCTATCCGAAAACTAAATTAGTATGCTTCAAATTCTTCCCTGTAGAGGGAGAGAGCATAAATTCTGTTAAGGAAATCATGAGCTTACAAGAAGAAGATTTAACACTGTAAACCAGTTAATGATATTCATTAATAAATGCTTCACTCCTGTTTGTGCGATGTTTTATATTTCGATTCCCCCTGATATAAGCGTTCGTGACAATTGCAGGCTTTCGTACAGGTCCCGCCGGAGAAGTAGGAAGGGGTACAAATACTCGTACATGCTCCAGAGTTAGTAGTGCTCTCCGCACAGAACTTGGAGCTCTGAACTATGACATGGCTGGGTTACAGCAACAGTTTGGAATAATCACTTTACATTAGTTACATTTCACTCCAAATGTTCCGAACAATCATTGCTCAACTTTTATATTCCACCGAAGTATGTTTTGTCTATAAGTCTGAATTTTGCTCTTGTTTACATCTGACTGCTGTTCAGAGCCACCTCTCTTGTATAGTTGAAGCTGATGAACCTCGCATCATTGGCAAGAAATGTTTCATCTCTACCTAAATGTTAAATAAGTTACTGAAAAATGTGACACCGATCGTTTTTAGCCGTCGCCCTTCATTTCAATCGTCTTTGCTGAGAGGTACAAAAGTATTTTTATTGGTGTATTCAATTTATAAATGGGTATTCCAAATTAAATGTACTTTGTTTTGACTGCTTGTGATTAGATCAGAAGAGAATGTTGTTTTTGATGTTTGGCAAGATACGAAAATGAGACGGAAAAACAAGTGACTATTATGCTAGTTGGATAACAGCCACAAGTTCTTACAGATTGAGTCTAATTTAGCAACCGCTGTGTACGCGTCATTTATAATTTCCACTCACTTGTGCTATCAACAATGTCTATTTTTGCACCCGTGCATGACGCAACGTGACTTACATATTTTCAATTATTTTTATTAATATAATTGGCTGATCTACTTTCATTTTGTTATTAGACTCTTCTTGTAACTTCTTCCGTAATCATATAAATCACTCTGCAAGAAAACTGGATACTGTTTTAATCGTGTGCTTGATGTCGCCTATTTCTGTTCTGAGGCTATCGTATCGCCAGATGATGAGATACTTCAACACGTAATTATCCAGAGATTTGTTTTATGGCCCTATTTCAAGAAGTAAATGACTTATGACTGCTTTCTCAATGTTTTTTCCTCCGAAAAATCCTATTGATCATACCCGGCATCCAATGGCGTCTCTAGAATATGAGAATTAGAGGTGCAGAAGGGGCGTAAGTTCAAAAATATGCTGTGCGCGTAAAACAGCGGGAATATAGCCCTAAGTTAAAATGTAACGGTTAAAAGAAAAGCTTTTCTTAACTCTCCTAGTGTAAAGCTATGCGTCGGTTGCTATGTATATCCTCAAATTTATTAATGATTTCCTCCACACTCAACGTCTTGACGATGTTATTTCTATAGCTATAACAGCTAGGTTACTCAGGTTTTCATGGGCCATTATATTACGTAAGTACGTTTTCACTCGGCGCAGGCAAGAGAAAGTGTGTTCACAACCCACACTCGTTGCTGGTGTTATGACAGAAATCTTAGCAACTTTTTGAATCTCGTGAAATACAAGTCTGTAGTTATCAAGAAAGGCAACACATTTGAATATGTCATATATATTGACATTGTTCTCCTTCCCATAGGGTTCTATAATTATGGGAATTAGCTTTATCTCGACCCACAGTAAATCGAAGTCCTCGAAATTAATGCAGAAACATTCTCTACAAAACCCAAGTTTAAGTGCAATTCAACACGTTTTATGACACATACAGAGTGTTCAATTTATCTTAACCATCTGAAATAACTTTGTACGTAAGTACAAAATGAAAAATTGGTTTATACAAAAGTTTTCCAACTACGAGGGGGAAAACATATGGTTAGTGAACTTTTTATCGTTATTTATTAAAAAATATACGAATACTAACTTTGTTTTCTTCATTGGCACTAGGTATTTTATGGATTGATTAAGCACTCCAAGACCTGTACAAAAATGTATCACAAATGTACCATTCTAATAAATGGAACATGATTAATTAAAATATAAAGTAGGATTATTTATTACTGCTATGTCACATTACTACTTGTATGAATTATAAACAGTAGGACATGCGCATTAAGTGCTCAAACTGGTGACCACTTTCAGTGACACACGTGTCCAATCACCGAATGAATGAGAAGATTGATCTTCAGTGGCGAAGCGTGGAATTTCGACAAGTGTTAGCCGTCGTTTTATTCACAGTAATATGGATATAATATTGTGTTTATTATATTATTTATAATAAGAAAACTTCAAAAAATAGTGACATGCAATGTTAGGAGTATCAAATATAATAAACTACTCTAGGTATAGGACTTAGGAAATCCAAGGTGGTAATTGGACATATTAATAGTTAATTAAACATATAAATGCTTGAATGTAAAACACATATATTCGTTTCCACTTCCAGCTGGTTTCTAGGGCTTATAATTTAGCTCTATACATCGATAGCCTCGTCTTCTATTAAAGATACTAAGGGTGAGACTTCTTGTTTTATTTTATTGAATAAAGTAGCCGATATAGAACATATTAAGTCGTTTTGAACATAATGTGACGTGCCAACGAAGAGAGTAAAAATTTCCAAATCGTTTATTGATTTCTTATCTATAGTGCAACAATTCTATATTATTAGGCCCTACCTCTTTTGCTAGATTCGGAGATTTCTTCATGGCCCCTAAATGCCAGATCTTGTCCGGCTAAGAAACACACAGCATCTAGTTTAATACCAACTTTTGAAAGTGTTAGCCGGGCTAACAGTGCTAACATGGGCCTTCCGCCACTGTTGATCTTTGCACTGTTACCGGTTGAATGGAATTACAAGCATGCATAATACGGTCATGTATAAACTTTGTAGTTAGCGGAACAACTCGATAAACAATATCTTTAATAACTCCTCAGAGAAAAAAGTCCAATGAGGTTTGATCAGGAGATCGAGCAGGCCAATGAACTGCCCCTCCACGACCATTTTATGTTTCCATTAATAATGTTCTATTTATTAGAGTAGCACACTGTGATACATTTTTGAACAGGTCTCGGAGTGTTTAATTAATGCATCAAAGAAAAAATACTTAGTGCCATTTGAAGAATACAAAGTTGGTATTCGTAACTTGTTAATAAATGACGCTACAAAGTTTACTAACCATCTGTGTTATTTTCTCCTCATAGTTGAACAACTTTTTTATGAAACAATTTTCTATTTTGTACTTACATATAATCGGCCGCGGTGGACTAGTGTTTATGCTCCTTGCTCTGGTCCCAAGGGTCCCGGGTTCAAACCCGGCCGGGGTCGATGGATTTTTTAGGATGGAAAAATCCAAGGAGCAAGTCCTCCGGGAGGGACTTTAAGCCGTGGGTCCCGAGTCTGAAGTTTTCAGGCTCGTAAAAGATCCTTAAGCCTGAATGAAAAGGCCTCTAAGCAAAATTTACCGAATTTTCCCGTCCTAGTACTACCTTGGTTTCCTAGATGTCAGTATGAGGCGGAACGCTGACCACGGACCACTCAAATGACATCTATACGAAAACAAGTGTAACTAAATTAGTATGGTTCAAATTCTTCCCTGTAGGGGGAGAGAGCCTAAATCTCTGTTAAGAGAAACATGGGCTTACAAGATACAAGAAGATACTTACGTACAAAGATATTTCGGGTGGTCAATACAGCCTATAAAATAATAATGTATAGCGCACACTGTGCAAAGATTGGTTGATCAATACTTTTGACGTTAATTATCTGTCTGTACAGAAGCCTGTCAGAGAGTGTCCTCTGTTTTTGCACTATAGCACAAGGTATCTCTCGCATGACATGCCTCATCGCTCGCACACGCATTCTGGTCCCAGGTCACGAAACGGTTTCGTTTTGCACAGTCGGTGATGGAAGCCGTGTATTGCTAGTCGGGTCACTAGATGTCGTAGCTCGTAGTTCGGCTTCATCCAGTCATCTGAGGTCATGGCATCGGTAGTGTAGAAATCGGTTCAAATTGATTTTTTCTGCTACAGCTCTCTTAGTACTATGTTACAGCTCGCTGTGAATGGCAGGAACAGTTTCAGTCGGAGCTCTTGTATGAGAAATGGCTCCTTTGTCAGTTCATAGACCATGCGGGAGGGTCCGAACTTTGACAGACCCGCTGCCTTTTTCAAATATATTGGCTTTACTTTTTCTAGGAGTCTGAGGCTGTGGGGATCCAGATGATCCCATATAAGCTGAAGGCCGTATGTGGCTATGGGTGTAATCTTGATATGGAAGAGTTTTATTGCTGCTTCCATGGACATCTTGGTGATGTTTTTAACCCATCAGCGTGGAGCGACATGCACCACCCGCATAAATAAAACACTTCTTCTCTGCGGAGTGACGGACATCGTCCGCATGATTTCTTTACCGAAACTAGTTCTTATTTTTCGGGAATGATTCACTAAATAAATGATTAAATAATATAATTTTGTAGAGGAAAGAATACGCTTTTATTTGATATATGAAATTAATAATATAACTTATTTTCAAATTGTATAATTTATTGTTAAATGTGGGTAAGTTTGAAGTGCTGATTGAGCATGTTCTATATCCCACGCATTTGATTTATTATCATTCTTTGTAAAAATATACAATGACAACACAATTTGTGAACTGCAGTCTTATAGAGGACATCTCAAGCTTTCAATTAACATACAATTTATATTTTATATATTTTTTTTTTGTTCATGTAGTTCCTCATTGTTTTTATGGACTGTGTTAGAGACTGTTAGTCCGCGTTTCTCTGCTCTCTTTTTGGAAACCATGAAACTATTTAAAACTTTGTTTATATGGCTAGGTTGGTGAAGATTTCTTCTTTCAAATGAAATATGTGACACTTATATGGCACCATTTTTTGTGAAAGAAATTCTAACTTGAATGAGTGGCTCTGTTCAATCCTGTTAGACTAGCACGAGGGTGGCAGTGTTCCGCCATGGCACCTACAAATAAACATAGTGATAATATTACAAAACGCTTAGACGAGGAAATGGAAAACAAACATAAAATCTATTGTAGATTATAATATAAATATAGGATCCTTGGACCTAACAGACTAATTTTGTTACATGTATATTTGTTGGAATGGAAGAAAATAAAAACTAGTACATGAAAATATTTTCCGTCTTCTAAACATTGCTAATTGAACAGCATGATTATCTGTAGGGAGAATTCACAACAATATTTTTTCGCATTGACCTTTATGAAGTGTAACTTGTGCAACATAGGGGTGGGGTAGAAAGAAAGGTTCCCGGATGTCATTCAACAGTACAGAGATTAGTTACAAGGCATTTTCTGGGAAGAATACCACCGAGAAGAAATAAAGCCCTCCCTAACAAAATATGTGTTCTGTATTATAAAAACAAATAAACAGAAAGATACAGGATTTAGACGCTCTGACTATGAAGCGGGATTATGTATGCAGGGGTGCTTCAAATCAATTTCAACTAACTTAATTTCTAAGGTATGGTATTATAAATGTTATTTGTATTGTTGTAGTTTACAATTATTATAATTAGCCTCACGTTTAGCTGAATACATTTAAAATTTCTATTTGGATATTTTAAATATCAAACAAGATATAAACATTTTACAAAACTTCGTTTTCTAACTTACAAATTTAAATGCCATTCCAAGAAATCCTCCCTCAGCTGAGAACCGTCAGGGGATTTAAATCCCCCACGCTGATGGGTTAATCTCGTGCATGGCTTTGATTGCAAGGCTCGTCCTACCCGTGATATTCAGGTTGAAGGAGTTTCCCTTAGGCTGGAGAGTGACGCCTAGATATTTGAAACTGTTGACAGTGGACAGCGCTCGGGTATTCAGCATAATCTTGTCCTTTCCCGCTAGTCTGCCTCCTCTCCTGAAGGTCATATGGACAGTTTTGTCCTCGTTCAATTTCAGGTTGTTCTCATCCGCCCATTTTGCGAGTCGGTTGAAATTGGCTTGCAGTGTCTCGCAGCACGGAGCCATGTCGTCCGCATACATATAAAAAGCTTGCCATCATCCTCCAGGATCCGTGTCACGTCAGCTGTGGCGATCCAGAACAGAAGCGGGCTCAGGGGTCAGCCTTTATACCCTCTACTTTAAGAATGAACTCACAAATTGTATTGTCGGCAAAACTTCAGAAGACGGCCGACGTTTTAAATCAGATACGCATTTTCCACTCTTAGCGATGACAACACAAAATATGTTTTGGTTATTTATGACACTCCTGTAACTGATACAGAACGACCGTAGGGTTGATTTTCTAGAGAAAAGTTGTTCTGAAACTTAGGGGATGCGGTATGGGGTGCAAAATGAAAATAAGAAGTGCTGGCGCACTCTTCTGCGACCCCGTCCTGGCGACGTCCCAGCCAGGAGCAAATCCGTCCCGTGGATCTTGTATTCAGAGGTGGTCATAACGTCCCCGTATCACGTAGAGCGACTCGAATATTCAAATTAAGCGCATAACGATGTAAAATGATATAGCTACAGCTACGTGTATAAGTCATATCGCTACTAAAATTCTGTTAATTTCCTGTATTATACAGTATTCTTAAGAAAACCTTGAATGCTAAATTTAGATATGTCGCCTCTTTAGAATATACACGCCGGTATATATGTGCGTCAAACAGTAACATGTCTTCTAATATTTTAGTATTTCTATCCAACTTCCTCTGTTTGACTTTTGCCGTTTACTGGCGATATTATCTTACTTGGCATTCAGGAGAATTTTGATTATTTCAGTGAAAAGATCAATCTCTCTACTCTATTTCCTATCGATAATTTTAATGTTACAACCTTTGTGCAATTTCATATTTTATTGTAAATTTTTACACTGTTATACACCGTGTCCCATTCAAACCTCCCACATTTTAATTAATCATAACTCTCAAAGTATGCGGAATTATTAAATGAGGTTGATATTAAAAGAAAGAGAAACTCAAAGAAGTTTTGTTTCCATTGTTGCAGTTAATTCATCTGTCGCATGTTGGACAATATTGACATAAAAGAAAATGGCGACTCCTCAGCAACGAGTACAAACTGTTTTCTGGTATGCAGAGACGAAGTCAATAATTACAGTGCAAAGAAATTACCGGAGAGAATATGGAGGAAATGCACCTGATGGGAAGACCATTAAGGCATGGCCTGAGAAGTTTCTGGCGACTGGAAGCGTTAAAAAAAGAATCAGGAGGTGCTCGTACACTTGTTTTAGAAGAAAATATGGAAGAAATTAGAGCAGGATTTCAGAAAAGGCCACAAAAATTAATTCGCCCAGCTTCCCGACAGTTCAATGGACATGTTTGACAGAAAAGTAGCACAAAATCTTCTACAAGACTTGATATTGTTCGTGCTACTAATGATGCACATATAGAGGTGTTTTAGTGTGTGGCAATGAAAGTTCTTTGAGTTTCTGTTTCGTTTAATACCGGCCTCCTCATTTCATAATTCCGCATACTTGGTTAGTGATGATTAATTAAAATGTGGGAAGTTTGAATGGGACGCCCTGTATATTATTTCTGAGTAATGATTGTTTGATCCTCGTTCGTCCCGCTGTGGATGCTTCCCTAGTGGGAAGTTCCTTAACCAGACTAATTCAGTTACGCTCGTTTCCCTACATATGTCACCGAGTGATAGAACATCGCTTGATCGAGACATCTGGTATGCAACTAAGGTATTACTTACATGGGGAAGGCCGGTTAAATTTTGCTCAGGGGCACTAATTTAAGCTTGATATTATTTTACGAATCCGAAAAATCTTCAGACTCGGGACCAACGGCTTTAAAGTCCCTCCTGGAGGATCTGTCCCTTGGATTTTTCCACCCTAAAGATCCATCGACCCCGGCCGAGATTGAACCTGCAACAATCGGACTAGAAGCAAGGAACATAACCGCTTGAATACCGCGTCCGACGTCATACTGAGTAACACTAAGAAATTGTGGCTGAAATTAAAAGTAATAGTGGTAATTTATTAGAGTAAAAATATATACAATTTTATTTACTAACATAAACGAAACTAACTATATGGTCACACGTTGAAATGCATTGTATAATGGAAATGAGCAATTAACGACAAATGAGGAAATTTTGAAGAAGTGGCTGAATTCAAATACCTAGGAATAATAATTACAAACAGGAATGAGGTGCAGAAAGAAATTAAACATACTTTCAATTCTGAAAACGCATGCTACTGCGCATTACAGGGGCTCTTGTCATCCGAACTTCTCTCAAAAATGTCAAACTGAAAATATATAAAACTGTTGTTCTTCCAGTTATATTATATGGATGCGAAACATTGACTCTTATTTTAAGGGAGAAGAAAATAATACGATATTTTAGAGTAAAGTTCTTAGGAAATTTTTTGGATCAAAGAGAGACGAAAAGACAGGTGAATGGAGAAGAATATTAACTTTTTTTTTTTACTGATCAGGTCTATTGCTCCGAAGCAACCTTCAATCTTAATAACCAGGAGTTTGATTTCGGAGTCTCCTTCTCCTAGATTACTTTGTCATTATATGGTTTAAGAATTCAGTCTAACTTTCATGTAACCCTGTGGCCATAAAAACGTGTTTTAAAATCTTTAGAAAAATGTTTTATACAGTTTTTAAATGTTATTGTAGAAAAATGTAAGGGGGTTTAAAAAATTATATTCCTGAATCCAGAAATATGAATCCTGAGAAATAACTTTTTACGTGTTGTAAGTACATTTAGGTCGGCGCGGTGGACTAGTCGTTATGTTGCTTCTGGTCCCGAGGGTGGCGGGTTCAAACCCAGTCGGAGTCGATGGATTTTTTATGATGGAAAAATCGAAGGAGCAAGCCTTCCGTGAGTGGCCTTAGGTCCCGAGTCTGAAGATTTTCTGGCTCGTAAAAAATCCTTAAGCTTGAATAAAGAGGCCTCTAAGCAAAATTCACCGACGTTCATCATCCCAGTATTACCTTAGTTGCCTCCTAGACGTCTCATGTATGTTAACCATATATCACTCATGACATCTTTAGGAAAATAAGAGGAACTAAATTAACTTGGTCTTGTAACTCCTAACAAAGGAGAGGCTAGTGCCCAACATTGGGCTGTTACGCCATTGTAGATAGGTATATGTACCGTTAAGAGGCACATTGAAAAATTTGACCTTAAGGGCAAAATGTAAAATTGTATACGTACCTTAACAACAAAAAGGGGTTACTGCAGACATACTAATATTAAAGTACGTATTTAAATGCTGTAATAATATATGGGAACCAGGGGAGGTAAGTCCTTAAGGACACAGAGGCACGTGCACTTGATGTATTTATAATTTATTTATTTACTAACATTATTTAAAATGCTCTTGCTTGTTATTTAATGTATATAATATATATCTATAATTTTGATTGAAAGTAATTAATTTTTATATATTTTAGGAACAAAGAGAAATATGAATCACGTTACCTTAGGCACGTAATCCTTGTGACCAAAATCTGCCGAATACGGACAGTGTTCTTGTGGCGTATTTCCGTTGGCATGTTCACGAGACAGAACCTTCCAACATTTGGTAGTGTTTGGTGCACATCCATAGTGTGATTTCGGTGACGAAAGCAATGCTGGCAGAAAAATCATGAATTCTATCACTCCATTCACTCCCTCGGGCTTCAAGACACCCCTTTGAGTAGGGTCTGTACTGAGTTACTTATCAAAGGGCGTGCACGTTCCTGACACAGTATGTTAATAGGAAATAACTGACACTCAATCGCGTTACGAAAGATTGTTCCTAAAATATCTGAAGCCAACCGCTTCACCGGTACCTTCAGTAGCATTCTTGCCATCTATGGTGTTTGTCGGTGTAAAAGTGATCACGATGAATTAAATAAAATGATTACAAAGTTAATCATTATGTTATAATGATATAAACTTAAACTTAAACAAATGTTAATATGTGTGGAACAATAAAAAGAACTCTAAAAAATAAAACATTAAAAATTACATAATTAAAATTGAGGCGCTTAAAATAATAACGGCAGATCCCAGCCAAATTTCATTTTGAGATAAACGTCATTTTTTTCCGAAACGTGGAAAGTAGTTAACATTACGACTTGATATTTTCTGGGTATTTAAATTAAGGGATTTCAAGTCTATTTGCAAATTCTTGAACCATTCTGATTAATAGTTTTCCTGATTTTGTGTTGTTTATTAGAACAAAAAATATACAAAACAGAAAAAATGGTGTAAAATTGACTTCTCCTTCATTTAACATCTTGAAATACCTAATGCAGCTCTATTTCCAAATCTTCACATTTTTCGTCATCATCAACACCATCATGACGAAGACTGTTACAAAAATCATGATAGATGGGTGGTATATATTTCAATAATTTCATCAGGTCATTATATTTAGCTTTCTTTATCTTTCTCTGTTCACTATACTTCTGCTGTAACTTAAACAATGAAACATGTGAACTTTTACCTCTTTTTCTAAAATTAACTTTTTGATACGCTTCAGAGTTAGAATAACGTAAACCTAATTTAACAATCTCAGGATTATCGTGATCCACAATAATGCCTAATGTATCCTTACGTAAAAGCATTTTTTTCTAATAACAAAGTTTTTGGTGATACCATTCTGTATGTCAACAAAATCTTCCCATATGCATATTAAATTAATGTTGGGAAAACCGCGGTATCGTGAAAAACATGAAATCTATGAGCTGAGTTGTCAAAAAATGGTCTCCGATGAATTTCAAAATCTTTCCATATGTCTTCGTCATATCCACTACCGTTCACCAGAACGCCTTGAACGTGTAGCGGACATAAAGTAAAGCATTCGATTGTTGGGATATGTCACTTTTACGCTGAGAATTTGTTCGTTTTCACTACGGACAAATTTTAAAGGTGGAAAATGAGAACTTTGGCATATCCCAATTTTTTGATACTTCATCACATGAAAGGTAGATGGCAGCTGTGCACGGTCATGATTCTATCTCAAAATTCGATGTCGGTTGGGATCTGCCGTTATTATTCTGAGCGCCTCAGTTATATAAAACTATGGCAGTACCTATGTTAACATATGCTTGTGAAAATTGGACACTTTATAATGAAGAAATAAGGGGTTATTTTAACATCTACGGTGCTATAAATAAAAAATTCGAGATCTAACTGGCTCCAATATATAGAGAGAATTACACTCATTAGACTTCCACAAATTTTGCTTCACAACAAACCCAAAAGAAGAAGAAATGCTGGGCACCCCATAACTGGATGGAGGGTTACATTCTCTTGATATGGAAACAGGTCTAAGGACTAACTCCATGACGTAGAAGAAGGTGGCCATTATGTTATTAGGAACCATTAGGAAAGAGTTAGAACTAGGCTTTTAGGGCAACCGAGACCAGATATGTGTATAAAAAACTGACTAGTGATAAGAATAGATATTGTATATGACTCTTCAACGGGTAGCTTTACGAGAAGTGAGAGGATTTGCGGTTACTGTGTAAATAATCCATATTTTAGCATACTTTGTGTTCACTGAGGACAAATACTGGTGTGACAGATTTAAAACATCTATCCGTAAAAGTGAAGAAACACAGTTTTTTTAATCGTCTGCACAATGAAATGGCGGGGAATAGACCTAATAATACATAAACATTAATTTAGCAGATATCTATTACATTATATATATTTGGTTGTTTCGATTATTTGGTTCTTTGCCTTCAATAACTGTGACCCACCCACATAATCATTTCACGAACCGCCACTGATGGGAACCACTTTGTCTACTGGAGAATCTTCACTTTACATTTGTAATATAGAGTGCAAATATGTACCACTACTATTTACAAAGTGACCTTGCAAGTACTCTGATTTAGGAAATGAATGGTCTATGAATCAGTGGCGTTACGTGATGTCCAGTTTTAGGGAAGCAATTATACTAAAGTTATGGTTCCGTCTCCCACCCCTCCCGCGTGTTTAAATGTATGAAGAGCAATACTATTTTGTTTTACAATTTTATGGATATTTATTAGAATTTAATTTTTATAGGGTACACGTTTAAGTATACAACATTATTTCCCACTATATTACTTCCTAATTTTTTGCTTGACATAAAAAACCTCGCTAAAGTAAAGAGCATGACTCGCCGACAGGAATATAAGTTGACAATGGGAATTATCTAACTACCCTAGATAACAAATTAGAAATTAAAACTACAAAATATTGTAAAATTATAAAACTACTTACCTATTTTTGATGGTATTGTCCTAGTTCTTCTTTTGTTGGTTAGGAGACACCCCTCAAATTATTCGAATACTAAATCAATTCTTCTGCCGAACTCGTCGATAACCAGTTTGTAAAAGCCATCCTCATTTTTAGTTTTCTTAATTTTCACAAATGTCCTTTCTATTGCTAGCACTGATAAGTGTTAAAGTCTGTCTTGTCCTTGAGTATTCCTACAACATGCGTGAATACGTCGAAGCCCCGAGAACGAGCATTCAGCAGTAGCACTTGTAACTAGAATAGTGGCAACTAAAGCACAAAGGTAGAAAAACTCTTTAAAAGCAGAGAAAGACAGTACAGTTCTCTCTAGGTACACCGGTCTGCAAATATTCATTTATCGTGTACACATCACACACTTCTAAGTCGAGCAAAATGGAAGTGACGAAAATACCTCTTCTCTGAAGGATTTTTTAATATTTTTTCTTCAAACAATTGAAGAAACTTCAAAATTTTCAGGCTCCCTAATTTGCATTTGGTTGCATTAGTTGTTATATTTCATAATATAAGTGAAGGTATTGGCTTTTTATGCCGCTACAATCACCTTCACGACACCTCTTACGTGGTTGTCCCAAGTCCTCTTCGCATTTTTGCCATACTTCATCAAAATCTTTTCTCCGATTTTTAAAAATCTCCTCTTTTTCTCCTTCATTTAGTATGCAGTATTTTACGTCAAGTGATATTGCTTGAAGTACATCAAAGAGCGTACCTGTCAGACAAAATATTCCGTTGAATGTGAACAGCAAAAAGTTGAATTCAAAAACGGAAGGTGCTGATTCAAACCCCGAGACTCATGATACGTCTACTTATCTGGGATGTCCAAGATGTCGATAAACAAACTAATGAGACCATCTCTAAAAATCCACGTACTTCTCAACAAGTCTTATTGTAATTCCATCTGGTAGGTGTATCTTATTGTTGATAGTTGGGAATGAGAAGGGATATAACTGATCTCATCTAATATCAGAGCAATGAATGGTGCACGAGTTACTTCAGTTCTGATCTCTTTCAAAGTGATATTGACAAAATTCCAATTAGATCATTCTGTATATGCTTTGACAATCTGGCGAAGTCTGTAACTTTCTGAAGGCGATTGTCTCAGAGTTTCGTTATATATCCTTAACAATGAAATGAATTCAATGTAATTACTTCTATTAGCAGAGATTTCATCTTTTAAGTGTCATTTGAAAGAAAGTTCCTGAATGGCCAAGAAGATGACAACAATAACCAAACGCCGTACTACTTTCCTTTTTTTTTTTTTTTTTTTGCCTGCTTAATATATTTTATTGTCTCTTGCTTGAAATTCTGATTTAATTGAAAGTATATTAGAATTGTACCAAATGCAGCTAGAGAGATTTGAGAACGTATGTGATTTTATGATTATTGATGTCGTCGTATAGCTATTGATAGATTTTTCATATCATCGAACGCAGAATCTTTCCAAGCACATTTTCAATATAAAATAAATTTAAGGCCAACAGTATAGTCTAATTTTGACATCTTTCTACACCTACATAACCAGTCATTATTTTTATATCATTATTTTTTTAAGATGGTATACACTATTTAGCCATAGTCCTGGTACGATCAAGCAGATCGGGTGATGGTCTACCAAATAATATAATTTATTTCTTACTTGTTAGATTCAAAATTCCATAAACTGAATGACCGATTTTAAACACTAACACGCATGCACAGTCTCCTTCCAAACCTCACGCACTATTACTCGCATTTCCGGAGGTTATGCTTCACGATCAAATTGATAAGTTGTGAGGAATGAGCTTAAGCAATGCATTCCCTTTACGGATCACACCATAGAGAAACCGTTCCTCTGTGAGTCTACACTACTGCCATCTATAGGACGCTTTAGGTTAAATTTATGCGTGTCTGAAAAAGTCAATATTTTAATTGCTCCATTAAAGAATAGTTTACTTGAATTTATATAATCGAAATGGATACTTAAAATCTAAAAAATACTTACATTAACACTTGATATTTGCACTCGAACACACGAGAAAATTAAACAGAAAATGCGGCAATGCTAACGCTTTCAGAGAAACCTTCCACAAGCTCCACCGGCTACCGAGAGTTCACGGCAATACACGAATATCAACGATCTCCACCGTAGCCTCTTCAGTTGGATTATGGAGTTACCGAGAGTTCCCGGAAGTACACGAACAACAACAACCATGATCTTTAACAACCCTCTCATTCGAATTATACAGTATAGCTATAGTACAATATAAAATATACTCGTAAGGGAAATGTCAACCATTGCATGTCAAAATCTATCTTGGAATTTATCCCAGAGATGCTTTGTGATGTATCAAGGCCGTGTCAAAAAAATCTGCTATTTTTAACTGCAAGGCACTAAAATCCAGCGCCAAATCTCTCATTTAAACTACAGGGAAGTAATAGAAATCCTGTTGTGGTGGATTGGATAACCCTGAGAACCTGCTGTCCGCGCCGAGCTTCCGCCTCACATCACCCTGCTCTATTCAAGCAGGGACGTCCATCTGCTTTTTTTACAGTGAGTTGCCATTGCTGGATTCTGGCTTCGATTCCTGTATCTTGGAATTAAAAGCAGCAAATATGTTTTTGGACTTTGCCTCAGTACATCATAATGCTTTTCTGAGAAAATCTTCAAGGTAGGTTTTGGCATACAATGGTTGACACTTCCTTAGTCAGTCATGGTTTCAAATATAGAATACATTAATTTTGAATAGAGGAACTTTGGGTAATTTGGACCCCTGTTTTGAATTTGTTTTTCTTCTTTTAATTAAGGAATTTGAATTTTGTTTAATTACAGTGATTATCATTAGTGTTGTAACTATGAAATAGCATTGTTATTTTATTCAAAAATATGGAAACATCTTCATAATTTATAAACTTTTTTACATTACAAGAAAGATCCACTTTAACCTCCGTATTCGGACAAAGTGGATCCCAAAGTCCACCTTAGCTTTTAGTCTACTTTAAGTTTGTTTACTCTATTAATTTATACAAACAGGCACAGATTAATCTGAAAATATTTATAATTAAAAAGTGTTGATATTTATTTAATGTTTAGAAAAATTATTGTTGATTATAACATTCACACATCATTCAACTGCAGAAAGCTATGGCCTTTGGGTTTAGTAAAATTACAAGGATAGCAAATAAAATTAATTAAGTGAATGGTTTTTACAGATAGCATCCTCATTGATATAATATATGTATTCATGTAAAGTGGACTCAGGTCATCGTGGAGGATCCACATAAACCAAATTCCTTTGTTATGTTTAATTATTTTATACAGCCAACATAATATCAAACCAAACCCATCAGTATATTAAAACAGTATCTACATAATATAATATATTTAGGAGCTTTTTCAACATTTGCAATATTCAATAGCAGAGATTAAGAAATGATTCTTAGCTTGAAAACTTTTAAAGTGGTCATTTTCATAAATATCACAAATAAACCCTTCTTTACACAGAGAATAACAGAAACTGGCCTTGAACTCGTCAAAGTTGATGAGAGGAAGAAGTTAAAATATTTTCTGTTCGAGGGCAGCACCAATTAAAGGAGATATTAACAAGGTCCACTCAAACAGAGGGGTCCACATTACCCGAACTTCCCTATATATATATATATATATATATATATATATATATATATATATATTACAATTTTGATGTGTGAATAATATACACTGGTAGTATAATTAATTATTTTCAATTTTAAAAAATCTGTTAGAACCTAGGGAAATGAGTCATTACCTTCATTCCAATGAGTGACTACCACTGCTGTGGAGTAAAAGACTGACTTATAAGAAACATAAGTAAGTAGAGTAACAGTGTACTAATTAATATGAAATTACATTAGAGCCTTAGGAAAATCTAGACAATCCATTTTTTTTTTCAAATGTGGTGTCTTTAATATTGTTAGGGTTATAATGATTCTTTTTTCGTTGTTAGTTTATTATCCTATTGATTTATCAGAATCAGACTTTATTTGAAGAAGTCAAGGGATAAAAGTAACAAAAGGTCAGTTTTGAGTGAATTATTTTCAAAATTGAGACACTCCACATGTGATTGTGTTAGCAGTTTTCGTTTCAGCCACTAAATTTCAGCACCAGACAGATTTTTACTTTTATCCAATGGCCACTCAGATTAGTGTCTGTTTTAACCACTAAAATCTATGCTTAACCTCCAAAATTAGCAGTTTGTCACTTTTATCCCTTGGCTTCTAAGGGTTTCATTTAATTGTGTTTCTTATCATCTTACTTGCAGACCACTGGGGTCCCCATATTGCAAGTGTAAGGCCACTAAGATAAAATTGTGTGGGATAATTAATTCATATCTTGATTGCAATATTAATTTCATACACTGATTTAGTATGTGGCATTTATTAATAGATTCCTAAAAAAACACCAGAAAGGAAACAAAAATTAAAATTTGTTATGTAATGGCAGTACCAATGTTGCTTTATGGTTCAGAGTTTTGGATATTAACAAGAAAATAGGAAAATAGAATTTATGCAGCAGAAATGAGATTTTTTATATATGTTACAGGATATACCTATATGGATGCAAAATTTGGACTCTTATTTCAAGAGAGGAAAGGAGATTACGGGTATTTGAGAATAAAGTTCTTAGGAAAATTTTTGAACCAAAGAGAGATGAACAGACAGGTGAATGGAGAAGACTGCTTAACAATGAATTACATGGTCTTTATAGTAAGCCAGATATAATGAAAACAGTTATGTCTCATAGACTGTGATGGGCAGGACATGTGGCACGAATGGGGAAAGAAAGACATGCATGGAAGCTTCTTGTAGTAAAACCAGAGGGAAAACGCCCAGTTGGTAGACCAAGAATGAGGTGGGAGAATAACATTAACTATGATTTGAGGGAAGAAGATTATAAAGGGAATGATTGGAAAATATTAGCTCAGGATAGGGATGTATGGAGAGCTTATGAACCTATGAATTCAATAATGCCAGTGAGTTAGTTAGTTTAGTATAGTTAGTTGCAGGATATACCTTACTGGAAAAAAAGGAGTGAAGAAATATGGAAGGAACTAACATCTTTAAATTAATAGACAGAATAAAATAAGGTAGAAATTATTGGAAACAACGTATAAAAAAATTAAAGGTGACTGAATGTATGGAGAGCTTATGTCCATGCGGCCATGAACCTACGGTTTGATAGTGCCAGTAAGTTAGTTAGTTGTATACCAAAGGTGATCATGAACTAAAACTCAAAGAGTAGAAGAAACGTTGGTAGACCGAAGACAACATAAGCTCAACTGTGTTAAAGAATGAGACCGAAACAACCTTATGAGGCTTAATCCATGAAACTGATGATGATGGTGATGACAGTGCTTTAGTAAATGATCATTTTCAATTGAAGGAAAGTGAAGTAAACACAAAAATAAACACACTTTAATTAATATAAGTAGTTTTTATTCTCTTCTAAAAAAAAGCAAAACTCTACTTCTAAAATCATAGTATTCATCTTACAGTTATCTTCTTTGATACCTGAAGCAAAAATTATATTTCAAAACATTCAATATAACATATATAATATATACTCTTACTAATTGAAAATGTCTTCTCAAAAATCAGCTAAATGCCATGTTTATGAAATTTCAAATTATTTTGCTAAATATTTCACTAATATGCCAATGAGAAGTTTAATTCCTTTATAATTTAGGCAAGTGTCAGATGTTTGTTTATGAGGTTTTTTCTCCTCCGAAAATAGGAAATGCAGTTGCCTATATTCAGTAACATCAGTGGAATATATCAACAATGTCAGGACAATATCTCCTATGTGCAAAATCATTACTTTCATGAAGCGAGGAAAAAACTTTCTAAATCTGCAAAAAAAAAAGTAGTTTAAAGGTTTCAAACTTTTAATATAAATCTTCAAAATATAAGGAATGAACCCATCTGACTAATTACTGCTGAGTACATTAATAAGTTAATTAAGAAAATTTTCATATACAGTAGGTGATATTGCTTGTTATAGATTTTCAAAGAGTAGGTTTTGATTAGGCAAAAATGTGATCTCTACCTTATTGAAGTAGCATAAGACATTTATTTTGAGAAAAAACTATCAATGAAATATGAAGAATATATATATTTTTTTTTATCTAATGGCATTTGAACATTGAGATAACATCATTTGTTCATCTGATTCATAATCATGGTTCTGGCTTCACAATATTTTCCGGTCTCAGTTGTACTGCGAAGAGCCGGGCAGTGCATTAAGTGTTCCCTGTCCATATCTTCATCCAGATTACAGAGATTTCAAGTGGGCGCTTGAAGTATTCCAAAGCGAGACAGATGTTTGGCAAGAATATCGTGTCCAGTTTGGAGGCGGAACTTCGCAACAGCTTCTTGTATATGAAGAATATATTGTAAGCAAGAAAAAGCTACATATATACGAGTATATTACAATAGTAATTGTATGTTCATTTACTGTAATTCCATTTAGCCTCTTCTTTTGCATATCATTTTTATCAACAAACTTTGTAGTAATATTAGGGGAAAAAAGATAGAATTTACAACTGGACCCTAACCTAATACTGGAATATTGATTGTACCAGAGCTAAGTAAACAGTATTAAAAACTGAACTCCACGCCACGACAGGCCTAGAAGACCTTTGGCCTACCAGCCTAACTCCGGCTGCTGGCCTCACATCCACATGTATTAATCACAAAGGTAGATGATCATCCAGCCAGTACAGGAGTGACATGTGGTCAGTGTTAAAAACTGCACTCCACGCAACGACAGGCCTAGAAGACCTCTGGCCTACCAGCATTACTCCGGCTGCTGGCCTCATATCCACAGTGTTAATCACAGAGGTAGACGATCATCCAGCCAGTATAGGAGTGAGATATGGTCAGTATGTCTAGTCCCCCAGCCTTTATAGCTGATTCTCTCAACCTGGAGCCACTACCTATTACAGATATCAAAATTTCTCTCGATGCTGGGTGGGTACTGGTCCCATACTGGCCGAAATTCCATGAGAAAATTTCTTCCCCCATGGGGACTCAAACCAGTGCAAGTCTCATATCCCTGCACTAAGGCATCTTGCCTTAACCATTTGGCTATGGCACAGTACAAGTAAATAATATGCAATACATAAATTTGCTAAATATGATCTAAGAATGGTAAATTTGTGAACAGTTTTGTGCATTCGTTGCACAGAAAAAAAAAATATTTGTTGTATCTTAAATGTTGATACGAGTATATTATAATATTTATATATTTTACTTGTGCTGATATTCTCAACGAAGAATATGTGTAATTTGCACTATTACAGTTATGTATAGTGATATTGTGACTGGAATTTAAAATAAATTCAATTGTATCACGTGATGTAAACAAAAACAGAGTAGGTTTTGATTAGGCAGAAATATGATTACTACCTTATTGAAAAAAAGATTAATATAGTTTTAAAAATATTTAAAAAAAAGTAAATTAGTGTCTACCATTCTTCAATTACATTCATTTCGTTGTTAGCATTTTGAAAGGAAAGCAGACTTTTAGAATGGAAGGTAGATATAATGTGTGTCTGTGGACCTTAAGCAAAAGTGGCTTAAAACTTTTGGTTGCTATATATGTATATAGGACAGGAGAGTTTTAGTTCTATTTAGAGGCTCAACTTTCTTCCTTTATCTCTAAAATACAGGGCTATTCAGAAAGAAGGAACAGACTTCAAACATTTACTTCTTCCAAACTACAAAAAAATAGAAACACAATTCCAACTTTCCTGGAGATAGAAAAGTTCAAATTTTACTATTTCATGCATTCAATATTAGCACCATGTGTTGCATGACAAATATCAAAGCGGTGGTTCATTTCTTGCCACAAACAAATCAGCTGGTCTCTAGTTATTGGATTCACAGCTTCAACAATTCGATGTTGCAGATTTTCAAGAGTGTCAGGCATAGGGGGGATAAAAACACAGTCTTTTATTTAACCCCACAGATAAAAATCACATGGGGTTAGGTATGGTGACCTGGGAGGCCACCGACGATAACATTTATCTTCTGCTCCTCCTCTTCCAATCGAACAGCACCAATGCAACTGTGATCATAACTTCAAGCAACAGCACCATCGTGGCCATGATTGGAACTTCAATTTTTTTCTTTTTCCAGGAATGTTAGAATTGTTTCTATTTTTTTGTAGTTTGGAAAAAATAAATGTTTGAAGTCTGTTCCTTCTTTCTGAATAGTCCTGTATATACCATGTCCTTGTTGGCAGCTTCCAGTTCTTTTCTTCGTCTTCTCACAAGATGATTACTTACTAATTCTTGTAGGTACTGCTAAGTTTTCTTATGTGACTATGTATTCAATGTCCAGAATTAAAATACATATTCTGCTGCTATCTGTAATCATGCCATAGGAAAATCTCTGTTTGCTAATTTTGCTGTTTTATTCTTACAACATTGAGGTTTTAGTTTTTTTTTCAAGTTGGGAACAATTTTTCTCAATAACATTGCAGTCCATGTATGAGAGACCCTCATTTCAATTAAGTCTTTTCTATCGTTCGACAATCTCCATCATTGTTTGCATCATTTTTATTTCAATTTCTGTCTGAAATTGGATGTAAAATTTTATTACAAGACATATCAGCTACACCTTATGATTAATGCAATGAGAAGTGTAGAAGGTGCTTCCCATCAATTCATTATGCTGTCATTGGGCAGGAATTGGCCATTCACCAAGACTCGTTGAAGGAGTATGCGGCTAAATTACATGATATTTGTTTCTTAACTGCCATTACACATGAGCACCATATCTAGTAAATGAAACAGTCGCATGCTGAGTTGCAGTAAATCTTTGCTAGTATCATGGATGCTGCACTCTGTATTTTCTTATGTGACAATTCTAAAACCTGATTCTGTAATTTCATCATCATCAACCTGGCTGGGATTAGGCAATCTTGCCTGTTTCGTCTTCACACTGATAGAACCATCTCTTCCTCGGATGTCCCACATCTCTTCTTCCTTGAGGTTGATAGTTAAATGCTAGTGCTGGGATTCTTTCATCATTCATACAATCCAGGTGGGCTCTCCAATTGTCTTTACATTCCTCTATTTTCTCATTTAAGTTGTACATGTTCAATTTGTCTCATATCTTCATTTCTTATCAGATCTATTTTTGTGCAGCCTTCTACTTTACAAAGGAACCTCATTTCAGCCGATTGAATCTCACTTCTATCTCTTTCCTGTAATGTCCAAGACTCACTACCGAAAATTAATACTGGCCCAGCCATTAACTTATAAAACTTTAATTTTGTGTCTTTTCGAGTTTTATTGTGACAGTTCTATTTATTGTCCCACATACTGACTGAAATTTGTTCAATTTGGTTTCTAAGTCTCTGTGTCTGTCATAGCTTATATTGCATCCTAGATAATCAAAATTAGATACTTGTTCCAATATTGTGTTTTATAATATTATTTTGGAGCATACAGGGTACTTTCCTCAATGGGCCATTACTTTTGTCTTTTTTGTGGATATTTTCAAGTTATATTCACTGCCAATTTGACTCAACTTATATACTGAATGTTCCCTGACTATATTTATGTATATTGAAATAAACTGAAGATTATTTTGATTATTATCAAGGAATATTAAAATAGAATGGATTTTAAATCATCACATTCCTGCTGGGTGTTATATTGTAAATTATATTCTACTTTTTAATCAAAATTACAGTGGGAGGAAACACTATGAGGTATTTACATTAATGAATGAGTTGGAGAAAATGTGTTGTTGTTGTTTTTTTTTTTTTCAAATGCTGGGCCTTAGCAACAAAGCTATTAGCGTTCTTGCTCTCCAATATTTCTCTATGGTGGATCCAACAGGTAAATACTTCACAGGTTTGTAAATTTTCTTCGTTCATTTTTTCATCTTTGTTGCATAGAGGACAATTTGGATTCGTGTAGATTCCTATTTTATATAAATGTTTGGCCAAATAGTCATGTTCTGTAAGCAGTCTAAATTTTGCTACTTCAGTTTTACATGGAATTTCTGGAAATTGGAGAATTGGAAGAAATGTTTTAACATCTCACCTCATGAAGTTGCATGTCTTCACGATACCAGTTTCAAAAATGATGATACTATACTTTTGAAACCAGTATCTTGAAGACACGCAACTTTATGAGGTGAGATGTTAAAGCAATTTCTCCAACTCATTCTTGTTTCTTATTTACATATGGATTATTTTCTATAACTGGATGGATATAATTTTCCTGTTATTTGGATGAACTGTAAACTAAACCTTTCTTAGCAGTCACTATCACTAGCCCTGTGGGTAAGTTGTGTCAATATACGCCCTTGATTGATCATGCTAAGAAAGGGATAAATAATGTCCATATGGATATGTTTAATAAAAATTAATGCTAATGATCAAGTCAGTAGTTTCTTTGTATTTCTGAAACCGGTATAAAAATATAATCTATTAATTCAATAGAATGACATTCCACCAAATGATATTAAATCATTACTCTTCATTCTCAGAAACAGAATAAAGTAATTTTAAGTAAAGTGATCCCACTACAGGCCTTAGGAGGCCCTTGAGATGGTAGGAGGTAAAGGATCCACCTTTTTAGACGATCAGCATGAGATGTCAGCTGGGTTGTCAGCCCTGTGTGATAGACACCCCCAGATCATATGGCTGGTACTCATTACTGTTAGAGCGTGAGTCAGCTCCAGGGTCAGAAAATCTCCTGACCCAACCTTATAATAATTTGATTCCTTATTATTTTTATAATTTTGAATGTACTGTTCCAGGCAATCAAACTTAATAAATTGATAATATTATTTAAATAAGGAAAATAATTTTATTATAGCATTGTTGCACATATTTGCATAACATAATGTACTGTAAGTAGATCTTTAACAAAATAAATGTGAAATGAAACCTCCTATATAAATATTGAGCAGCACTCAATAACTCTTGTGTGTAAAATACACATATAGGAGAAATTCTCATGGAAGCTATTTCAGGTCCTATAGATAAAAGTTAAATTATATTTAAATTATTTAATATCCTTTACTACTACTACTACACATAAAAGTATTTATCTTTCAATAAAGCATACGGTACCACAATCTATCCAAAAACCAACAAAAACAGCCATTTTTGCACATAGAAAATATTGTTGTGGTAATGACAATATATACTGCAAGAGGTTGGCAAATGTTTGTCTAAATCTGAGGAATCATGTGCAGTTTTTTAATGAATATTATTGGTTGATATGATATAGAAAATATTGAATTTCTTTATTTTTTTTATTTATGTCTATATTACTTGGACTTAACATATGTTATAGTAAGTATTGTTTAGATATAAGGGGGGAAGCAATATAAGTGTGCAGATTTCAAGTATAAATTCCTTGTGGTAAATACAATCAAAACATTCTATACATTTTCGGCCTCAAATCTACAGTTTTCTAAGAAAAAAATATTTTTGTACAGAAATTTAATAGTGAATTACCTTATAATGATGAAGAATATTGGTCTGAGTTACACACAGCACATAGAAGCTCTAAAATGATACAACTCTTTCCATTAGTATTTTTCAATAAAATACATAATATGCATCTGAACTGTTGCAAATTTCCCCTTGTGTAGTATCAATAAAAATGTTTATTCATTTCTTTTCTTTTCATTTAATTTGTGCTAAAATATACCATATCAGAAAATACCAAAGGAAAAGGTTGTTTCATTTCATGTCTCCTACACGCTGTGTGAAACTCAGACCAATATTCACCATCATTATAAAGTAATGAACCAATAAATATCAGTAAGAAAAATATTTTTTTCTGAGAATAGTGTAAATTAGCGGCCCAAAATATATATATGATATTTTGGTTATGCTTATGACAAGGAATTTATACTTAAGATCTGTGACATATATTATATCCACTCTGTACATTTCTTGTACATATTATTTTTTAGTTTATTTTATAAAAATGATTTTAAGAAATAAATAACATAATTTGGAAGAAAAAACATAATTCAAATTAATACAATAGGCTTTATTTCATTATCAAGATAGATATATATATATATATATATATATATATATATGTTAAATCAGTATATATGTATATAAATTATGTAGCAATGTTTACTCACGCATTATTATTATTATATTATTATTATTTCATTATTATTATTACTATTATTATTATTATTATTATTATTATTACTATTACTATTATTATTACTATTATTACTATTATTATTATTATTATTACATTACTATTATTATTATTACTATTATATTATTATTATTACTATTATTATTTTTTGTATATTATTTATTATTATTATTATTATTTAATTATTATTATTAATTATTATTATTATTTATATTATTATTATTATTATTATTATTATTATTATTATTAATTATTATTATTAATTATTATTATTAATTATATTATTAATTATTATTATTATTATTATTATTATTATTATTAATATTTAGGAACTATTTTAAGAAAGGAATATCAGACATTTTTATGTAATGCTTTCAACTTGAAAAAATACTCATATTTGTGAAGCTGAGATATTAAAATATTGTGCTTGATTTGAATGGCCTTCTAGTATATTACATTTTACTATGACTAAAAAATGTGCAATAAATGTTATAAATGACATCTAGCTAGTTTTTGATTTGATCCCTTGAATTAAAATATATGCTTTAACCTAAGTCAAATAAGTTTGACTAAATTAATTAACGCCATTAAAAAAATAACAAGCAAACATCAACTTTCATTCATAAGTCTTTCTATGAATTTAATCATATACCATATTTATATATTGATGCTCAAATTTTTTAATGGTTTCATTATTTACAAAATACAAGGAATATATCAGATTAAATGAATGTTCCTATGAAACAATGACTCAGAATTGGAAGCACTCATAACAATAAAAACGATTACATGATAGCCTGCTGTCCAAGCAATTGGATTATACATATTATGGACAAACAAAGCACAATATTGCAAAATTAAACATATAAGAAAAAAAAATCCTTTCTTTTTACCTCTATTTTAAAGACTTCTTTTTATAGCTTTCAGGGCAGGTCTCAGTTTGACCTCAAGCTTGACAATTTCCTGAAACACTTATCAGGTGTTTTGCCACAACTGTGTGATGGAAATTTAGGCCAGATCTGTCCATTATTTTATACAAATCACATAAAAATCTTCCATTGCCTATATACAGAAATTTCATGAAGTGTAAGACACATTTTTTAAAGTCTTTCGTAATCAAGATTTGCTCGATAGCCTACATGCAACAGAATTTTTTAGAGGTTTTATATTCTGATAATACATCATATTTATGATAATAATTTTAAATTTCTTTTAACTAGTAAATTTTGAAGGACTAGCAACAATTGTGTAGAGAAAGTATTATATTTCTATCAACTTTATTATCTAACAGAGTAAACTAATGTAAATCTATCAGAAATATAAACATGGAAGAAGAAATAAAACTCATTTTTACTTAAGATTTCCATCAACTGTTCTGTTACCTCTAGAGGTGATAAAAGTGAACACACAAAAAATATGATATGAAAAAAATGCAAAATGCGATTTAGCTGATGGTCTTAAACTTGCTATATTGTTTATCTTCAAATGAGCTAAATGATAAAGAGCATCAGATTGACTTTACTTCAGAATTTTATAGTTAGCATATTTTTTTATTTAAAAGTAAAGATTATAAATAAAAATGGAGCTTAAAATTAGGGTACCTATGTCTTACACTCACGTTATCTTTCACTCGTAAATATGTATCCTATGATGCCAGGATGGCTATAGTTAATTGGAAAGAATACAAGTGAATAGACTATATCACAGAGAATAGTTCACTAAATGGAATAGGATATATTTCATTGAAATGAACAGCAGCCTTTTCTATATAATTACATTCATGCCACTTCAGGTATACTAACAATATTTATTTCATTTATACATGTTTGATGACATTCTTTATAAAGATGGTGATCAATATAGCAGTAGCTATTAACCTTTTGAACGCCATGCCCGGCGTGCGCCGGTGAAAGTGTGTGTACAGCGGTATGCCATGCCCGGCAAGCTCCGGTTTTCAATCTTTATTATTTTAAATATTTTTTTCCTGAAGTTTTTACTTCAATAAACTAAAATTATTTTTCGTGCTGTGTTTGTACATCCTTTCTTAGCAATACTTTGCACATCCCTTACAGAATAACGGTACAGGCTAGTTGTAAATGTGTTTTCTAAAGGAGGGTGTACATTCATGTTTCAAGGCCTTTTTGTTTTTTTTTTTTGGCCATGGAATATTGCAAGTTCAGGATTTTCTCTTTATTTATTTTATTTTTAGTTAAAAAGATACCTGACCAAGGGGTAGGTCATGGCATAAAACAGCCGTTTGACTGGAATGGATTCGAACCCAGGACCATAAAAATGTTCAACAATTTGAATATTATAAGTGTTTAGTGATAATGCCATCAAAAGTATTCAATAGGATAAATGTTTTAGTGATAGTGATAACAAATTTCAATAAAGACACCGTGCTGAATTCGAACCTGGGATCTTTACAAGTGGAAGCAACACCGCCTATCCTTCAAATAAATGTATAATAGTGAGTTTAGCATGGCATGTAGACAGTTAATTGTACTTTATATAGGTTTATATTATATAGTATGGCATAGTACTTTAAATTTAAAAAACCTGGCACCCACAGCCCAGCTGGCAAAATGGAAACTCGGCGGTCAAAAGGTTAAACAATGTGCAATAATTCATATTTATTTACATATTCTCATGCAATAAAACCATTCAAAAAAATATGTTCTTCTTTACTATTTTTACATGATAATGATAAAACTTTTTAGGTTGTAATAATAGATGAAGTAGTGGTAAATGATAAGAAAGAAAAACATTGCAGTTTCCACAGAAGAATCACTACATAAAGCAAACTTTGATCTAAGTTATCCTCTTAAACTGGAGTGTTAGAACAATTATTGTTACAATTTCCACTTCTTGAACCTGAGGTCGAATCCATTTTATTTGTTTGTTTACAAATTTATTTATTTTCAAAGTGTGTAGGCACAATTCAGGTGCCAGAAAGTTAAATAAATATAAAATAACAAGTATTTTAGAAATATGCCTTGAATTTCACTTCTTTATGTATAAACTTGTTGTGTAATTGTTCCGTAGTTATAAGATGCCAATGCAGATCAAACATTATACAATGAATCATAAAATTTAATTGTTTTTTAACAATTTCCTCTGTATAGTGATTTATTTTATTGTATGAAAAGTATTTGGCAGTGATTATATTTATTTTTGGAAAAAGAGATGAATTGTTTAAGATTGATGTAGAGCTGCTAGGGATATGTTTTTCAATGGAAAATATTAATTTAATGCATACAAAATTTTTAATAACATTTAACTGGCTGTTTATATATTTTTTCACAATTTCAGTTATCAGTTTCAATAAATGAAATGTAAACTCAGAAAGAGAAAATGGACAATCTCAAACTGGTTAATGGCACTTCAAATAGTATACAAGGGGATAAACTAATAAGTTTGCTTTAGTAATGAATAATGATGATGAAGATAATAAAAAAGTTTTTGTACATCGTAGAACTCCAAAATAACGTACTGACTCCAGCTTTTTTATTTATTTTTTATTTTTCGGACATAGCGGGACTGCTCATATTTAGGCCATACACATTTTTTTGTGTAAATACATAATAAACACTTACATCATATAATTCTATTTGATATGGCGCTTAAAATTCTGAACCAATTGTTTGGAGTTATCTTACATTATATTTCATATAAACCTATGTCTAATTTTATAGTTTATTATCTAACAAAGCATATATATATATACAAAAATGGCACTTCAAAAAGTGCAACAATATACTAAAATAATATAGTATTTAAGAGAATTTCATTACTTCAGTCTTGTTTTGTAAGGCACAAACTGCCCATTCTGATTTTTCATTTGTCTGATGAGGTTTGATTTCAGCATCAAGCAGTTTTTTTGACAATTATTCATTTGCCACATCTCAATTGCTCTTGGCTATATGTAATTCACATTTTCAATTTGTGCACTTTTGATAAAAACCATTACACAAACGAAGCTGCGACCAGAAACTTTAAGAACTAAGAAGTTTTCACTCTTCTCCTACCAGAGCTTGTTCCAATCACTATAATTTATTTCCTTGTTGAGAAAAGAAACAATTTTTCATTATTCATCTGCATTAATGAATAAAAGCTTTTTAAAAGCAAAAATTCTACTAGTTTTATTTCCACAACAAGCTTCAGAATTTTTTATAAAAAAGTCATTGATCTCAACCATATTAGGATCTATTAACCATAGAACTAGAAACCTGTACAGTGAAAACTAGACACTTGTTCTGATAATAGTATATTCATTGCCCATGACATTTTGTTCATACAGAAATAAAAGTGTCTTTTTGGTGGATAAAACCCCCCACTCTAAACTTAATATTAAATTAACAATAGATTCAACAACACTACTAAGTTGGATTTGTACACACAAATATTAGAATACATAAAATATTAGAAATAGCTCCATTTCTGATAAGAAGGTAAATGTTATTTTTTTTAAATGTGTGATGATTATACAAAAAGATTCTACATATCAGCAATAATGGAATAATGTGCAAACTAATAATACTGCACGAAGATTAATTAAGTTAAATAAACCTTGATAGAATTAAACTTAAAACCTGTTAGAATTAAAAAAACTATGACGGATTACTATATCAGTAAAAAGATTAAAAAGCCCAATAAATATATACATTTCTAATATATATATATATATATAATAATTCTGTTTCAGAAACAAATATATATATATGTTTACTGAAACAGAATTAGTGAAAAAATGAAGTCTCCAGATTCACTTTTCAAAAAAATTATATTATTTAGAAGAATATGAAAAATGGGGACTTTATATAAACATTGAGAAAACTACATACCTGTGTATAGGAGAAGAAATGGAAAATATCAATTTCAACGATGGAGAAGAACTAAAACCTAGTATTGAATGCACTTATTTAGGAACAAAATTAGACCATTTAGGCGATAACACAGTGGAAATTAAAAATAGAATCGCACAAACAAAACAAGCAATAAATGCTTTAAACTCTGTTTGGTGGAGCAAAAATATTACAAAAAATATAAAATTACAAATACATCAAACCATAATTCAGAGTATTTTAACATATGATGCTGAAGTCTGGCAAATTCCTACCAGGGAAATGAAAAGAATTTTAAGTACAGAAATGGATGTTTTAAGAAGATCAGCTGGAAAATATAGAATGGATAGAATACGAAATAAAGAAATAAGGGAAATTATGGGTGTACAAGAGGAGCCGGACATCATAGACATCATAGAAAAGAAAAGATTGCAGTGGTATGGTCATGTCAAACAAATGCCAGAGCAAAGATTGCCAAAAATTGTTATGGAATGGATCCCAATGGAAAGGAGGAAGAGAGGAAGACTGAAGAAAACTTGGATAGAAGGGGTACAAGCAGCTATGAATATCAGAGGAATGGAAGAAAGATCAATGGATGGATAGAGAGGAATGGCATTTGGTTTCCGGAAGACGGCGGCAGCTGCCATGATACCGGATGATGATGATTAATTTGTATGTATATATATATACTGTAATTACTTGCAAAATTCATGCCATCACATAATTCACGCAGCAGATATTTTAATAAATTTAAAAAATATTTTTCCTCAAACATTTCATGCATCTACAACAAATGTGATATCAGTATATATTTTTTTTAGTTTTCAACTGAATGTACTTTATTATCAGATTGAATTAAAGCAGTGTGGAATTCCCTTTAATAAGTTTTAACGTCTTATAGCAAGCAATACTACCTGATAGAGTGGTAGGGAGACCTTAATACGGCATCCATGTAAATGTTGTCAATATTATTTTTTGTGCTAATAATAGCCAACATTCTTGCAGTTCAATCCTTTTTTTCCCCCTGAATAGCATAGTTTTCAAAAGCAAGTGGACAAGAATTTTAGAAATAATCTATGGCTGAAGGTATAAAGGCAAACCTGGTCTTGGATACATATGTCCCTGAAACTTTCCTCACATAAATCACACATTCAAAAAAATATTGTAAAAATGTGCTTGAAATATGTGAGTAAATACAGTACATAATATTAATAATGTAAATTTTGTGAAAAATAAATCTGCAGACCTGATTTTTCATTCCTTTTTCACTTTGTTCCAGAAATATGCTTTACTTAAAATGCAAATCCAAAGAAGTAATGGTATATAAAACTGAAATATACAAACACATTCAAGATGGAGTAGGTACTTATGGTAAAAGTCTACTTTAAATCCAGAGCTTGCAAGTATTTATGTACGAAACAAATATGACACTTCTCCACTTAATGTGAAAACTAAACATCACACATCTGGGACCATAATTTTAGATTCCATTCATGAAAAATTGGAAGATTTTGATTTTTAAATAATTATTCATTGTTAAATACGGGAAATAACATTATGAGGTTCTTAATTCAGTGAATGAATGATTATATAATTATATTACTTCACTAGCTTTCAGTAAATATAGTGAACTTTAGTTAAAATATCTATTTTTAATTATAAATTCTGGTCTAGAATTACATATCAGGCTTAAATTTTTATTAATTGATAGAACATGTAAAAGTTAGTCAGTCTTCCTGGAGCCTGGCTGGATATACTTAATTTTGTACTGGAATTTTACTTGAAGCAATCTTCAACATCATTTACAAGAGAAGGTTTTCTGGTCAAATACGCATTGTTCAGAATGTTCAATGCTGATGGTAACTCTGATGGCATTTCACCACAAAGCATTTGGTTTACCACTTAGATATCTGAATGACCATGAGAACGAAGGAGTTTCAAATCACACCTCAGTATACGACCATATCTTAGCTAATACGGAGTGGAAATAATAGAAATACACAGATTTTAAGCATGAATTCCTTGTAGTAAATATGATGTAAATGTCTTATACATTTTGGGCTGCAATTATAGAGTTTTCTCACAAAAAAAAAATTATACAGAAATTAATTTGTGTATTGGTTTATAATGATGGCAAGTATTGGTCTGAGTTTCACACAGTATATAGAAGATGTGAAATGGAATGAATTTTTCCTATGTTTTTTTTTATCCCATAGTCTGTTTTAGTATCAATTAAATTAAAATAATTAACATATTCATTTTAATCTTGGCTTAAGATTTTTAAATATCTAGTAGATATGCATATATTTGCAGTAGTGAATTCATAGGGTTCGATATCTTTGAAAATCTGACAGAACAGCATTCAAATAGAAAACTGAAGCATTTTCAATAGTCAGACATATTGATTGAAGAGGCATATATTTGGGGAATTACAAAATTTAAAATTGAGAAAATCATGTGCCGAAACATGGTAAATATTCTATCATACGAACTCAGCCTTTGACAACCCTAATTATGTATCCTTTTTATCAACTTGAGAAATGTGATATTAGCATATTAGAAACAAAAACCTTCCCTTGTTATCTTAGCAAGGAAACTGCGAACATCTTATCTTTATCCCTCATTCATTATATTACAGGATAAATGATGAACAATTAGTGACAATAATATATTTACCAGTTTTCTTTGTTAACATATCAACACCAATGGAACACTGCTTCTGATTACATATATAATTCATGAAAAGTTTACTAATAATTCATTATAGATTTTTCATTACAAAGCAAATATATTTTAAAACATTTAAAAGCACCTAACATCTGACCCTCTGCTATGAACATAAATTATCTTGAACATGTCATACCACATAAAATATATTTCTGTAAACAATTCAAAACCAAATCTCTCCTTCATTATTATCCAACCCAAAGTAAAATATTTCTTGGTATTAAAATACTGTAAACAATAAAAATTACTTCAAACATTTTGATATACTCTGTATTCTTTGAAAATTATAAGAATTGTATTTGAAAATTATAAAATTAAATTAAAATAACCAAAGTGCTTTGGGAATTTTTTTTATTAAAGAGAGACGAACAGACAGGCAAATGGAGGAAAAAAAAACAAATATGATCTTCATCGGAAATTGGATATAATAGGAATATGTGAGTCTTGTAGACTGCGATGGACAAGGAATGTGGTACAAATGTAGAATGAAAGAGAGGAAGCATCCAGTAGGTAGACCAAGAATTAGGTGGGAGAATAATACTAATCATGATTTGAAGGAGGTGAATTATACAGGGAATGACTGAAAAACATTAGCTGAGGTTAGGGATTAAAGGAGAACTTATGTCCACATGGCCATGAACCTCTGGATTTGATAGTGTCAGTGAGATAATTAGTTAATTTTACTGGCACTTAAAAAATTCTCATAATTTTCAGTCATAAAATCCTTGCTAGAATAAAAACACACAAGAAACAATTTCTGTACAATTCTTGTACTTAACCCATGTCAGTGAGACATTGACCGTTAAAACTTAAGGAATAAGTCTACAGGTGGGTATGTGAGGTTCACGTAGCATACACAGGAAGCACACGGCTAGACTTTAAAAGCAATGAAACACTATGAAATAACTCTGGATCGAGCCAATTTCAGTCCATACATAAACCTAATCAAAGAAATAAGGAAAGTGCATATCCAAGAAACACAATAAATTAGAATCCCTAGAATCATGAAATGGAAGAAGATCCTTGGGATGTCTGACAAAAAGAGACTCCAATAAAGCACATTATCTTATGCAGGTTTGGATAACAAATAATTCAATTGTAATACAGAGAACTTTTTTTTGTTTTTATTTATTTTATTTTTGTGGTATGATTTGAATGTTTTAGTTCCACTTATTGTACAACTGTGCAATATAATTATGAAAGTTAGCATAATTCTCTTTATCATTCAATTAAATACTTTTTTTACCAAAAACAAATTAGTTTTCATTGCAAGCCAAAAAATATAAGGAGTTCAGAAGCAAATGTCATTCTCTTTTCTTTATTTTAAAGAGATCACTTTATCAAAATTCTTGTACTTACTTAACAAACACCCAATCAACTTACAGTATTCCTCAGTCGTGTAATTATATCTTCTCCCACTGAGAGGATGAAATGAAAATGTCTATCAATTCTAGAAATTATAAATCTCTCAGAGAAAGTTATAATTGGTTCTTTTCGCTTCAGCTTTTTATATGAAATAAATCTTGTTTAATCCTCACAAACAACACAGTAAATTATGAGAAGTCTTTATGTCAAAATATATAATTTATTAGACTGCACAACCACATATCTGAGAGAAAAATCAAATTCCACAGTTTATATATTTTCCAGTAGTTTCCAAAAGAATAGAAAAAGCTATTTTGAATAAGCTAATGGAAATGTGTTATCTGTAAACTTTCTAATACCACAGAATATCTTATCATTTTATAACTTTCTCACTTAACAACACAAGTTTCATAAATTCTTTCCTTTCGCATCATAAACATATAATTTCAAAATCACCTTTATTGTACAGGGATGTTATTTTTATTTGCAACAGAAATCAGTGGCAGCTTCACCACTCCTTTCATGCCTCAATTTTGGGTTGAATGGACTAAAACATGATACCGGTACTGGTTAAAATTTCTGTTGAACTTTAGAATTCCAATTGTAGTGTGATGAGACATCACAGTTTTAAAACAAGAAATAAAATCCATTTTGTGCCAACTATGGATTTATTTGGAGAACTATTCTGTATTATTTTCACATTTTTATTTGATTTTTAATTATTTTATAGAAAATAGCATAAATGAAATGTAGAAATTATTATCATCATCAGTGAAGTTGAATGCTTCAGAATTCGGTTACAAACAAAATAATAACTTGACTAAAGGAAGCATAACAATATGTATACATTTTTTACTAATGAATATTTCAATTTAATTAAATTTTATTTTATTGATGGAGATTGTAATGACAGAGAAATGTGAAGGAGAACGACAGTAGATTAATTTTTCACAGGAAAATGTAGTGACACCTGCTAAATGGTTGCAAAATAGGAGAGAAAGTGATGAAAAACACCATTAGGAAATTTGGCCTATATTCAGTGAAATGGGACTAATGAATGAGACAATATGGGGTCACTTGAAGTAAATTTTAAGTTGAGTTTTAATTTAAATTATTTTTAGAACTTTAACATAGTACTGATTAAATTAATTATAAAATTTGTAACATTGCACAGAACACTCAAATAACAGAGTAAATAAAACTTTAAATATGTTGGAAACATCAAATGCACTATTTTCTTAATTTCCCTAGAACATGTTTCAGAAGATCTTACTGTCGGTTTACCATTTTTCTTTTATTGCTCAAATAAATATTTTAAATTCTAATCTATAATTCAAATTTAAATAGGGGAGGTTTTTAAGTGAAACAAGTGGAAAACGTTTCACCTAATTTTAAAACAAAATATTTTTACTTTTGATTCTATTTTTAGAATTACTATGTTCCTTTTCAACTTCTCCTCACCCATAACATAAACATCTTTTCATTAGCATGAAAAAATGTAATTTGCTGGTGAGTCCTCTTACAAACACTGTAAGAAAGAGATGGAAAATTAAATCTATGACATGGACTACCTCCCATTGATATAAATACAGACTCATTATGTTTTATAGTTTTTGTTGAAAATGTTTACTCTATTACCCTGTGATGAGTATCTTTGTCACTTCCCTAATTAATCTTCCATCAGGCACATCTGATCTGAGAGGCACAGGTTGTCAATTTTGTCACATTCCATTGTCATCAGACGGCGTTGACAACTGGGCATCTGAGTAGCTGTTTCTTTTTTACCTGCTGTAATCAACCACACTAAGTTTGCTCTCGACCGTTACCACGACGGTTTGTAAATATTTTGTTCAGAGAAGCTCATTGTGCCCGAAGACGTTATGTTATTGAAGACGTGTATTTTGAAAATATTTGCAAAAAAGAAAATTATTTATTTAATTTATTTAGACTAAATAATATTATATTCTTAAATAATTTTGCTAAAAACATAGGCTAAATGTTGATAATGTGAACTATTTTCAAGTATATTTGAACTGAACCTAACTTGTTCTTACTTTTATATTATGTTGTTTCAAAGCTTGTCACAAATTTGTTTAATCAATATTATGTCCAATAAAAAAAATTCTAGCAGCAAATTTTAAATATTTTATCCTTTGGGCATCCCTAACAATAACATTTCTTCGACTTCCCATTGTTTAGATTGACAAACAGTGTGTTAATATAAAATTATAGAATATTCACCTGAAAGGTCCGTTTCCTCAACTTGTTTATCATTTAACTGTAGCGCTTTCGGGACTTGTCCCATCATCGGCAGGATTCAAAACTGGTGTTTCACTGAAAATCTGGTAGAGGGGGTTGCATGTATTGGGTTCGTTTTCGTTTATCAGGCTGTCGTTGTGAGCTGCTTTCATGATTTCCATCTCTTCGAGTACGTTTATCTTCGCTGGATTATTTTCTCTGTGCATTACTGTTAGGGTGTTTTCAATATTTAACATGCGATGTCCTTCATGGATAACGTGTTTTGCATAGCTTCATTCACGCAGAAGGTAAATCAAGCTATGCAAAACACGTTATCCATGAAGGACATCGCATGTTAAATATTGAAAACACCCTAACAGTAATGCACAGAGAAAATAATCCAGCGAAGATAAACGTACTCGAAGAGATGGAAATCATGAAGCACTCACAGACAGTGAAAGCAGCTCACAACGACAGCCTGATAAACGAAAACAAACCCAATACATGCAACCCCCTCTACCAGATCTTCAGTGAAACACCAGTTTGGGACAAGTCCCAAAAGCGCTACAGTTAAATGATAATTAAGTTGAGGAGACGGACCTTTCAGGTGAATATTCTATAATTTTATATTAATTTTGAATAAACCTCAACGGAACACATCATGAATCTTATAAAAGTTGAAACAGTGTGTTAAATAATTGTTTTTAAGCATATGCTGATCAGGCACATTGTGCCCGAACTCGAAGGTCAGAATATTGCACCCAACGGAAGGTTAAAAGAAAAAGTTTTGATTCATTAGCATCTAGAGAGTATTCTCATGTAAGTCTTGCATGAATGATTTCATTATTTAAATATTGTTTAAGTAGTCATGCTACTCCTTTATTTTTTCCGTGGCTGTAAGTTGTTCTTCACTTACTATTCGAGGCAAGAGATGCCACAGAATTTAAATCTTTATTACTAGGAATGGTAGATAACTTATTATTTTTAATTCTCAAAAGATCACTGGGCCGTCCTATGAAACACTGGAGGGAAAATTTTCTATAGGATCGTAACAGGCCTTGGCCTAATACTTGGAAGGAAGAAGAAGAAGAAGAAGAAGAAGAATTCACAAAAGAGTCATAATCTGCTCCAATGCAAACATTTGGTATTAAATAGCTTGTTCATAGCAGTTTTACATATGATAAAGTTGGAATATAAAAATGAAAATATTTTCATAGTACAGAGCCATTTTGAATGGATTTAACAAAGAATTAGTAGACAATAAAATTATCAAGAAGAAAAAGTAAGTAATTAAATTTTCAACAAAATTGTAGCCTTGTAAATAAAACTGCATAAAAAAAGATGTTTAATTCATAATTCAATCATAAATTTAAAAAAAATCATCTTATTTATTATTGCTCTGACCACCAACAATAAATATAATGCAATAAATGTAATTTAAACCAAAATAAAGTTTTTCATTGTCATATGGAAACATAAATGATTTTGAAAAAAGAATATATTAAAAATCCAAAAATTAATAGGGCAATAAAAATATCTTTCGTCAGGAAGACAAGGACAGACACAGTTCTGAGGTTTTACAGAAGAATGGCCATACCAACATTAATATATGGCTCAGGGGTTTGGAATCTAATTAAAAAAACAAAAAAGAAGAATGAAAACTGCAGAAATGGAGCTGTTGAGACTGGTGGCAGGAAATATACTATTGGACCATAAACTAAATGAACACATTAGACAGAAATTGAACATTCTAAATATAGTAGACATAACTCATAATTATATAAATAAATGACATAAACATGTGCAAAAATAATGTTTCCAAACTGAATTCCAAGACTATCATACAACTCCAGATCCATAAGATGATGAAATGTGGGAGGGCAAAGGTGTGACTAGTTCTAAACTTCAGTTAACTATTGAGAAAGAATAGACCAGATGCCTAAACCCTAATGTTTATGATGAACAAAAGATTTTCATTATAAAAATTCAATATTTATATAACTGATTGTTAGGAACTGCCAAAAAAATGTTACATCAGACAAGTAAAAAGAAATATTAGACTCAAAATAATGGCTGTTCCTGTATTGATGTATGGATCAGAATGTTGGACTATCACTTAAAGACAGGAACAAAGATTGGAAGCAGCTGAGATGTGATTTTTAAGAAATATAGCAGGATATACTCTGCTGGATAAGAAAAGAAATTAAGATATAAGAAAGGAACTAAATATTTTCAAACTTACAGACCGAATAATTAAATATAGGAATGACTGGAAAGAACATATTGATAGAATGCCAGAAGGAAGATTTCCAAAATTATTGCTAAATTATAAACTGCACTGAAGGAGAAATGTTGGACGCCCACACAGAAGATGGTCTGAACAAATTTAACAGTTCTAGCTTTCATGAAACCGGAATGATCCAACAGGCTTAATCCCTGGATGATGATGATGATGATGAAAGAACACTAGAGAAACCTTAAATCACATCAGCAGGACCAGCACATCATAAGATTGAATAACATAAAATTGATAAAGAGCAATATTAATTACACACATTGTTATACCTTCTCCAAAAGAACTTACAGTTTAGGAAAAATTATTTATTACAAAAAAAATTAAGATTTACAGTATGTTTTAAGACTTCCATCACAAAAAAAAAACATAAAACTGCTGCCAGAGAAAGTAGAAACTGCCATTTAAAATCTCCTGGAATATTTTCTAGGTATGGCAAATAGATAAATAGTGGACTTGAAGTTTGTTTCAAGTTATAATTGTACTCTATTGTTGGGTTCCAAAGTTTTTCTTTCATACATCAAATATATATTGTGTTCATTTATTGGTTCTCTTAAATAATGGAAACAGGTGTTTCCTTTGCGCTGCCTTGCAACTAATGGGTACGTAACTATTTTTTTTACTTTACTGTTAGTTATAAGTTATTGCATTACTTATAAATTCATAAACAAAAACCCATGAAATAATACAAAAGTTACATCTAAATTAATTAACATTTTGTGGTAAACATTGTACGTAGTGATTATGTTACAAACTCTAAACTTCATGGCACAGCAGACTTAGGAGGCCCTTGCCTACCAGCCAGCTACTGGCCTCACATCCACATGTGTTAATCACAGAGCGGTAGATGATCATCCAGTCAGTGTAGGGGTAACATGTGGTCAGCATGTCAGGTACCCTAGCAATTGGCTGGTTTTCTCATCCTGGAGTTGCTACTTATCGTAGCTATCTGAATTCTTCATGAAGGTGCTTGAATACTGGTCTCATACTGGCCAAAATTCCATGAGATAATTTATCCCCCATGGAGACGCAAACCAGAGCAAGTCCTGTAGCTCTGTGCCAAGGCAACTTGCCTTAACCATTCAGCTACAGAGTGGAACTATGTTAAAAACATTCCACCAGCCCATTCTCCACAGTATCTCTTCATTTGGATTTACCATCAGCAGTGAAGTTAAATAAAAATATTTGTATTGAAAATATCATGGAAACGCAATGAAGCAGTTGTGCAGTCTAACAGTAAAATTCTTTCACATGTACTCATGTAAGATACATAGGCTATTGTAGATGATTTTATTTTTTGCCACAACTAAAAATGCAGCTTTTTTAACAAGTGAACTTATATATCCTCAGTTGTCAATCACCTTGAAATTTTGTATGCATACAGACTACATTGAAGTAATGCTAATTCCAACAAATGGATTTACAATAGAAAAGTAACACGTTGAAATTAAATGTTAAATTATAATAAAATTCAAGTCGGCCACGGTGGACTAGTGGTTATGCGCCTTGCCTCTGGTCCCAAGGGTCATGGGTTCAAACCTGGCCAGGGTCGATGGATTTTTTAGGATGGAAAAATCCAAGGAGCAAGTCATCCGGGGGGGACTTTAAGCTGTGGGTCCCGAGTCTGAAGATTTTCAGGCTCGTAAAAGATCCTTAAGCCTGAATGAAAAGGCCTCTAAGAAAAATTTACCGAATTTTCCCGTGCTAGTACTATCTTGGTTTCCTAGATGTCAGTATGAGGATGACCATGGACCACTCAAATGACATCTATATGAAAACAAGTGTAACTAAATTAGTATGGTTAAAATTCTTCCCTGTAGTGGGAGAGCTCCTAAATCTCTGTTAAGGGAAACATGGGCTTACAAGAAGAAAAAGAGAAGATAACAAAATTCACATAGTTGAGCAGACTTGAATAGTTCAATTATATTCACGGTGACTATAAATGATTGCCCTGATTTGACAATTTTTGTAGACAAACCATTTGTACTAATATTTCATCACATAATATCTCTCAAAGTCTTATTTAATATTATCCATGTGGCATAATTCCACCTTCTACAGATAGAGGACTTGAGTTTACAGAAATGATGCTGAGTGCGAATTTGTAGCAATGGAATTTCATGCCGTAACTGTGCAGTGACATTTTCAAACAAGGTTCAATAAAGATCCACGAGATAGCAAGACCATTAGATGATGATACACTCAATTACTGACCACAGGATGCCTGTGTAAAGGAAAATCTCTTGGTCAGCCACGCATCCCAGAAGAAACTGTTGATCAAGTGCAGATGAGCTTCCAGCAAATTCCAAAAAAAATCAACCCACCTTGTCAGCAGAGAGTTACGGAGTATGTGTACCACAAACAGCTGTATGGCATGTATTGCACAAACAATTGAATTTCAAACCATAACGTCTGCAGTTGTTGCAAGCATTACAACCTGATGATTACCATCTGTGGTTCCAATTCCACACAAATATTTTCCACCGCATGGAAGAAGATTATGATTTCAATGACAAGTTGGTTTTCAGTGATGAGGTGACTTTTTTCTCTCATTGGGAAGGCAAACAGACACAACGTATGAATATGGGATATGGAAAACCCTCGAGCTTATGTGGAGAACATTTGTAACTCCCCGAAATTTAATATTTTCTGTGCACTTTCCATATCCTAATTAAGTCTCCAGCCATGAGGTCAATGATTGCATTAGTGTTTTACAAATTAAATTGTATCTATCTTGGCAATACATATTACATTTTTAGGGTTAATAGACTCTGTCTTCATTCCCTTGTCAGCTTCTTTTGAAGCTGGCAGGCAACACAGTAGTCGCAATAAAAGCCGCATTCTGTGTTGTCCATTATATTTACTTTTGACTTCTTTTGACTTTAACCATATCCTAGGTGTATGGTCTCATTTTCTTTCTTGAACCCACAGTATCAGGGCTATCATACCTGAATATGTCAGAACAGACCCTAGATAAAAGTGACAAATATAAGTTCAGGATGAGTTATTTTTTATCTTTTTAAAATTAAGACCTATTTGTGTGTATATGTCCACCGCTGTGGTCTCGAGGTAGCATACTGCCTTGTCGCACAGTCGGGGCAGTTTTTCTGGGTGAGGTTTTTATCGGGGTTTTTCCTCACCTGTAAGACAAATGTCAGGAAAACTTTAAGGCCCAAATGGTCCCTGAAATCATATTGCCATCATCATCATTCTCATCATCATCATCATCATCATCCTTCACCAGTGTGGAAACCAACGGGAAGCTACCACACCTACAATTCCCTAGTAAAGCTGCAAGCATAGCATGAAAATGCTATGATTGCAGTGAAGGACCTGCCTTTGGGCAGAATTACTATGGATGGATGGGTGGATGGTGTGTATATGTTAAATAAAATGCAAATAATACTGCTTATATCTCAGAAGAGTAACGTTTGTGCTACAGTGTTTGGTATATGGTTCAAAATTATAATAAAGTAGTTCTGCATTTAAAAAACTTGAATGAAAGGGGACTATGCCCACTCAATCCCCCAAACTGCTCAACAACCAAAAAAAAAAAAGTTCCATTTCATATACCGTAAAATTCAAATATGGTAAACTAAGTTGCTGCCATATTTAAAATTACTCAAATAAACCAAATTATAGTTACTGAACTGATATTGTTGAACACTCATTTAACTGAACTATAGTTCAGGGATTTTTTAGACTTAACTATGTTAGTTATATTTAGTGGCCATTTTTTGTATATAGCATTAGACCAATGTTGTCTTTATGTATGCAATGTTTTAAGGCAATCAATGAGAGAGAATGTATTCGGTTCTCATGTAAGTAGCTTTCACTACAGTACACATAGCTATACATCAAATATGACTTTTTGGAACATAGTGCAATAATATGGAACCAAATATTATTTCCATTTAATGCATATTTTAAAGTCTTTTTTCTACTTTATCTTACAGCCCAGTGTATTGAAAAACCCCGTGTTAAACTGCTCATGCAAATTGGACTCAGGTCAACACTAATCAAATTCATGGTAAAATTCCGTTACAATATTAGTGACAATACAAAAGTTTCAATATGAAAGTATAAAATTAAGTACATTGTAACAGTAGCCTCATTAACTGATAAAACATTTAAAACACTGCATTACTTTCAGAACTAGTCGCATCCTGTGCAGAAGGTTGTTTTGCTGCTTACTTATTTCTGATTACAGCAAATTCTCGATTATCTGTGCGCGTATTATCCAGTTTGCAGATTATCCGGGCATGGCTTTTCCTATTATATTTTTAAAAGTGCTTTACTTTTAAATGCGCTACTGTGAACTGCGCTTAGAAACTCTCACATTAAAGATAACTTCACTCATAACACCCTCCCCTGACGCTTCTAATGGTACCCATGGCATATTTTGAGAAGTTGTTAAAGCTTTCCTGCTTCTAGACAATGCACCATGCTACCCAAGTTCAAGTGAGCTTTTATCTGATGATGGTCAGATTATTGTGAAATATCTGCCCCCATGTGTCACATCTCTGATTCAACCCTTGGACCAAGGTATGATTGCTAGTGTTAAACAACAATATCACACCAACCTTGTACGAAGCCTACTACACAAGGGAACTGATGTCTCATTTTAGAAATCTTTAACAGGTTTTATGAATACTCTCTATGTCATAGAGAGGGGGAAAGAGTCGCTCTTTGCGTAAAGAATGGTTTCTCAATACTGGCCTAAGTGTGTTAGATGGCATTTATGGAATTTGTAGGGGTGGGAACAAGTGAAACCAACCACAATAGAACGATCTTGGAATAAACTCATGCCACCTAAGAATGAAGAAGACTTTGCAGTATTACTTCCAGAAACTGTGACGATGCTACAAATATGTGAAAACGTGGATGAAGAAAATGTGGCTGAGTGGTTGATGAATGATCTGTGTGAACCCGGCTTCAAAACATTGAATGATGCGGCAATTGTCAACAAAGTGCGAGGGGGAGGGGAAGGAGAAGTGAAGATGAAAATGCAAACATTTGAAAACAAAATTAGCCACACAGAAGCATCAAACTGTATATACGTCTTATTAGAACATATGGGACAAAAATGAATTTCATTATGTTGATGTCTTAAGTGTTAGGAAAATGAGAATTGTAATCAGAAAGAGTTTAAACAATAAATTGAAGCAGAGGAAAATATCGGACTTCTTGGTGTAAAACACATGGTTTCAACAGAGATTTGTGTTTCCTAGACACAAATTTTGCTTTAAGTACAACCGTTTTTGAATTACAGTACTGTAATAAATACTGTATTGTATTTTTATTGTTAGAATAACTTAGTTGGATTATCTGTGTTTTTCGATTTTCCATGCATATCTCGGTCCCAGTTAACATGGATAATCGGGAGTTTGATGTATCTTGTAAAGACGATTGCACATACTGGGTACATTCTCATTTAAAATCAAGTTATTTTTTATTTCCTCTAGAATCTCTATTTCCTCCAGTATCTTTATTTTTGTGACCCCGGATTTATAGTCTTAAAAAAACAAATTATTAATATTACTTGTTTATTTGGCACTAATTAATATTGTTATGATTGAGGAACCATAGCTTAATATGGTCATTATTATATTTATTTATTTTACTGCAACCTCTAATATTACCATGTTTTATAAGGGAAATAATTTAAATTATTTAATAAAATAGTAATGTAATCTCTGCCATGAAAAGATCCAGCATACCAGCTCCGGGTTCTGACCTACCCATCTCAGAAAAAATATTTTGAGAAGATTTCATATGTGAGAACATTTTTAGATGCAATTCCATTGTATTGTGTATATAATGGATACAAAGTTTATGAGGAAGTTCATGGTGTGGTCACTAATGGGAGTAATAGACGAATAGATATTATTACATTTAGATCATCTTCTAAAATTGGTATGATATTAGATCCCACAATCGTTTTGAGACTCATAGTAGCCAACCTGAGGAGGTTGACTCTGTAAAGAAAGCCATATATGAGCCAACAGTTGACTATTACAAGATAAATTCCAATTACATAGTATAACTGTCACAGGATTGATGATCAGGGCAAGAGGTACTATACCAAGATTCTTAGCTAAATTTTGGAATTTCTTAGATTTGGACAGATTGTATCTTTCTAAAATTGCCATTGCTGCCATTAGAGGATCAATTTCAATTTTAAGAACCATCTTTACAAAATTTCTACTTTATTGTATGTATACTTCAATTACAATTTGAAATTTTTTAATGTATTTACAAAATGTATTTCATCAATTTTTAAATTTAAATCTCTGCATCAATTTGTCCTTGTGGCAATCCTCTAATGGGGAAAGTTTTATGTAATAAAAAAAATGTAAAGAAAATGGGTTTCATTATATTTTCATTAATTAGATTCTTCTATGCTGAAAGACATGTTAGCCATGATGTAAGGACTTTGTCAAAGATAAACCTCTGCTCAGATGACACACTTTTGGTGTAAGTTAATATTCTTTTATTACCCATAAAACCAACAGGTCAGCCTTTTATTATATAAGTGACAGCCCAGCAGAATAAACTTAGTTTCAAAGATTGTTAAGCCATAGAAGTGTGGTAGAACCTTAAAAGCTATGCAATTGCTCATTATAGGTAGTTATGTCTATTTGCTCTGATAGGGGAAAAAAATATTGTAATATCAATCTTCAATTGATTTATCTCTAAACAAATATTTTACCATTATTTTGTTTAGTAAGTTTATTCTTTTTCTTACTCGTGAGTTATAAGGACTTATTTTATGTTATTTTCCTACCAAAGCTACCTTTAACACTCCGAACCTACAAAATGTTAAATCCATCCCCACTTAGAATTTCAGCCATTCGAGATAAGATGCTGCCTCAGTCTAGGGGAGGGGGTTACAATAATCTTTGCTGTTTTCCTCTCTCTCTCTCTGTATAGTATTGTGAGGATCTTGTCTATATTTTGCATACGATGTTCTGCCCAAATGATATGTTTGGCTTCATAATACTATGCAGTGAGAGGAATCCAGCAAAAATAAAAATATTGCAGGAGATAAGGATTCTAAAGGAAAAGACAATATTAAGTTATGTAGGTAGGAAATAACACTTTGAGGTTTATTTTAATTTTTTTGAGTTGTTTCTTGACTCACCTCATACTTCTTAACTCCCTCGCAGATCTAGATTTTGTCACCAATATAGTGACGAAATCTAGATCTGTGTGGGAGTTAAGAAGTATGAGGTGAGTCAAGAAACAACTCAACAAAATGAAAAGACAATAACTTGATTTTAAATGAGGACATACCCAGTATGTACAATTCTCTCTACAAGGTATTCACAAATATATCATTAGCAAAACAATCTTCTACTGGCGATGGAGACTGGTCTCGAAAGTGCTACAGGGTTATCAATGTTCTATCAGTTGAGGAGACTGCAATTAAAAGGTTATTAATTTCATAATTTTATATTAGACTAAGGTTTGAATAAAATAAGTTTTATTAATGTTTGTGGACCAGATATCTCAAGTATTTATGAACTGGATGCTTCAAATTCAATTCTGGGTAGCAGAGTTGCAGAGATTTATCAATTTGTTTTATATATTTATTTCTCAATTGTGTCAATTTTTTCCTCAACCACTTGGCCTCCTTTAAAATGAATATCATAAACCTTTCTACATTTAAAGTTAGCCAAAGTACTGTGCTAGCCATCTTATGTCATTGACTGCAATGTGTGAATTTTTGTTTCACATCCCTCCTGGGCCTTCATGGCCTGTTGATGGGGTACCTTTACAGTCTTATTAATACAGATGCATACATACATGGTCTTCAGAGAAATAACTAGATACTTGTATTTAAATTTGGCAAAATATATAAATGTCCTTAGAAAAATAATCCATGAACTAAGAAAAACATATCAACTTCTACATATTAACAAAAGATTGCTACAGGATACAATAAAAATAAAAATAAAAATTTATTTGGTGTGGTCCTTATTGCACTAAGCCTCTCAATTTACAACACTTCCAAGCAACAGTAATTGTACTTTCAAATCACTCTTCTTTTAAAAAGCATTTTTGTTATGGTTAACAAATAAAATCATGTACGCAACTTGTGTAAAAGTGACTTTTACACATGTGATTGGATCTACTTATGTGAAAATAGCATTTTTACATAGAAGACATGTACATAACCATTTTTATGCAAAACCCTTTCAAGTCAGAATACATCACCAAATGCGCTTTAATACTTAGAATTTTCAGCTCTGGTACTAAATAGTGGAACTTCAAGCAATCATGTCCATTTCTACAAGAGAGTCAGAATCATCATCATCAATGTGATGAGGATCACCAGGGCTTGGTACATGTGGAGATGAAAGCATGGGGTCGCCATTCACTGGATGATCATCTTCCATCAAATCTTCCATCTGCGAGGCACTAAGTGTTGAAGCTTCAGTTACCATATCTTGCAACTGCAGGTTGCAGTGAGGAACACTCACATCAATTGTCTGCTCCAGACTCTGTTAAAAATACACTTTCTTCATTACTCAAATGCAATTCAATAGTTGCTAGTAAAAAATCAGATAATATTATAAACCTAATTTGTATTTTAAAAATTTGAAATTAAACGAATTTTTTGTACTGTATTTACCCAAATATAATCAATACTAATAAAATTCATTGTTAAAACCATTGAGGTGAGAGTCATAAAATAAAATAAGTTAAAATAAACCTTCTTAGGTATATTTTAACTTATTTTATTTTATGACTCAAATATAAGTTGACCTATTTTTTTTATGTAAGATTTTAAATTTAACATTTTCCATAACTCCTGGCGTGACAGGCCTACAAGGCCCTTAGCCTACCAGCCGGCTGCTGGCCTCACATCCACATGTGTCAATCACAGAGGTAGATGATAATCAGCCAGTGTAGGGGTGACATGTGGTCAGCATGTCGAGTCCCCCCACCGTTATAGCTGGTTTTCTCAACCTGGAGTCACTACTTATTGTAGCTACCCAAATGCATCACGATGCTGGGTGGGCACCGGTCCCATACTGTACCATGAGAAAATTTCTTTCCCCCACGGAGACTCGAACCAGCGCAAGTCCCGTAGTTCTGCGCCAAGGCTTCCTGCCTTAACCACTCGGCTATGGCGCGGGACAATATTTTCCATAGCTGGACATTATTAAAATGTTAAAATATATACCTTTTGACAGGTTACATCGTCCTCAACTGTGTTAAAAATGATTTAAAATTAGTAACTGTAGGCCTTACAGAAGTTGACTTCCACCATCAGCAGAAGAAATATGTGCTACTAACTGTTGTTGTGTGACACTCTAGATGTTTAGTATGAATTTTATTAGTATGGACATTATTATTTTGAAAAGAAAAATTAGTGCTTGAACTAGAACTTGAACCCTGGATCTCTCGTTCTCCATATGAGTATGCTATCCATTACACACTGTAGTGTAAAATTCTCATTAAAAAATACTTTGCCTACTGTCAGCCATTGGTAACGATGTCTATCTGCCTTCGGATGATTTGAGAATTGTATTTGAATAAAGAAATGTTAATGTTTGTATCATAACATGAATAGTGTAATGGATAGCATACTCGAACGGAGAACAAGAGGTCCAGGTTTCAAGTCCTGGTTCAGCATTAATTTTTCTTTTCAAAATTAGACGACCTTTTATTTCTGAAAATCCAATATAAAAAAATCATGAGTCTTTTTGAATTCACATACTAGGAGATATGCCCAGTTGAGATCAATATTTTTACATTGAATAGTAGACTACATAGCTGCTGGCTTGTGAGGCCAATATTTTTATGCTGCATAGTACACAGCTGTGGCTCGGAAATGATTGCTTATGAAATCAATGACAAATAATATTCTGCTGAAATTGAATATAACATGATAGCCATGGGAAATGAAAGCACACTTATAAAAGAAACAGAAAAAAATAAAATTCAAGAAATTCACTTACCATCCATTGCAACACCATAAGTTTCAAAAAGTTTAATATAAGATTGGCACCGAAGAATGAATACAGCCTTAACAGGATAATTAAAACCAATAAAAATGAAAGAATTGAAGAAGAAAACAAATCAGGGATTTATCAGATCATATGCGGGGATTGTGACAAAATTTATATTGGAAAAACAAAAAGAAATTTGAAAACAAGGGTGAAAGAACATCTTAGAAACGTCAAAAATGGAGAAGTGGAAAAGTCAGCAGTAGCTGCTCATGCTTGGTCCGAAAAACATTTAATTGAATCAAAAGCCAGTCTAATTAAACAAATAGATAAACAAAAGGAACTCACAGTTTGGGAAAAAATCCACATTCAGAAAAACAAAGGAAAACTTATGAACATCGAAATTCCTACAAATTCTGACCTGATCCAGAGGTTCATTAGTCCACCAACACAGGGAAGAAGAAGAAGAGTTTCTTCCGATCGACATAATAACAGTTGCCAAAATAGTCCTGAAGATGAGACCATTATGGTCTCGAAATCACAATCTACTTAGAAGATTTGTATGAGGAGAGGTAGGAAACATTTGATTTTACCATAAACTGGAAGAAAATTGCTTTGGTATAAATGAATCAGTCATTTCGAAAAGGGATCATCTACGATTTTTTGTGAAATTCACTTTTTTCGTTATTCCATGTTTACAAACGTCCTTACATCGATTCCGCGTGAAAAATGATCAAATACACAATTCTTTTACCACTTTCTGACTTTACCTTTCATGTAGTCATTTCGAAAAAGGATCAACTCGCCGAGTTGTTCCCTTTTCGAACGGACTGACGCACGAATGTGATCTTGACTTCAGCTGCATATCTATCCTCTTGCAATCTTTCTGTGTTATCAGAGTAAACAATATTAAAACCATGCTACAATCGTTATTTATGTATTATTTATTTAATGCAAGGCACTCCATATACAGAGTATGGGTAAAGGTGTTCCAAAAGAACAAAAACATTATTTTGTAATAAATACATTTTACGAATTTGAGTGTAATAGTGACAAGCCTAGAACCGTAATCGGCCAGAAATTCATTGACACCATTTTCGGGGAACAAGAGTTCAACTTGCTCAAACCAAAGCCCCCAGAAATACTGCAAATGCCAGATGTGAAAACACACCCTGCCTACATCAGCAAAGTACTAATCAATCACAAAAAATGGATGATGTAAAGAAACTTCATCAGTACATTCCTGATATCCATCAAAATTTTTATGATGATTTATTCAAATGGCCTATACAGCTGAAGTTAGTAGAGAACGCCGAAGATGTTCAATGATGAAAATTTTCGGATGTACTTTTTTTATAGTCACTTCCAAATGATAAAATGTAATAAAATGTATACAGTATTATTCCATGTATGTAGTTATTTCGCAATAATAATTTTTTTCAAATAAATGTGTTTAATTTTGTAAATGTTTCTTTGTTCATTTCGAAAAGGGATCATCTCCGGAAAATTGTAATTAGTTTTTTTGGGAAAACCATAATCAAGAAAGTCATGTAAATCGGTAAGTGGATGTGAATGGGCATGAAAATTATTCAGTAGAAATTTCAGATTCATAGCTTTATCCTGGACAAACTGAATCAGTTTTTCCCTCTCCTGTAAAATTAGATCAGCTGTAGATGATCCCTTTTCGAAATGACTGATTCAAATAATCTCAACATTAAAAAATTGTGAAAGTAGCATTAAAGTGAGTGGATAATTTTCTTGCAGGTGTTAAAATTAGTGTTAAAAGTTAAAAAAATTCAGATTAAGTTGAAAAACATGGTAAATAGTATGAGTTCAAAGATTCCTACTGATTTACAGAGATGTTATGACATTATGTTAATTTTAATTTGTTGGTAATTAGGGAAACAGAAACTAAAAACAACTGTGCAGTAAAAGAGAAAATTTGGTGTCTCCAAATGTAACATTCATAAGTGGTGACAAATTAAAGAAAAATTAAAAAAACACTAATCCATTATAAAAATCATTTACTGGACCAAAGAAGGGGAAATATAATGAGTTTGAACTAAAAGTTATTGAGTATGTGCAAGAGAAAATAAATTAATTGATTTACTGTTAAGTAAATCAAGAAAATTCTTTAAAACCTCTTAAAATTTGGGGATCATTTTAAATTTGAGGTTTACTTATATCCAGGTAAATACAGTATAATCTTTTACATACCTTAAATCCAAATATCTATAACTATCACACCCTTAAATTCCAGATTAATATTAGTAACTCAGTTACAAAAAGAACTACATGGATTTAGAGGAAATAGATTGATTATAGACAAAATTTTTAGTATATTATTCTAGAAAAGAAATGGGTAGGCCCATATGATTAGATCGTACATCAACTATATATATGACATGAAAAGATAAATAAATGCCTGAGTCAGGATTTGAACCTGAGTTTCTAACACTGTCCGTTTAGCGCTTTAACCATCTAAGCTACTCAGGAATCCTATAAAAAACATTTATTTTTCTTATATATGTAGTATTCTCAATTCACACGAGAGGTAGCAGGATATCGTTCCAACTGCCATCTTGTGGCCACTATAACAAGTAAGCATATTTAAAGACAATATTTACTGTTTAGCAGTAATGCTTGTATATTTAGGTGTTATAACTATATATTTGACATTTGGCAATGAAGGCAAATATGACATGAAAAAAAAAAAAAAATATATATATATATATATACATAAATAGACCTCAATAAAGTCTTATTGTAAATTTAGAGGAAGAAGTTGTATAATATTATGCTATAATTTGAATCCCTAAAGAAATAGTTAGGAATTACTTGATTGTAAAATATTAAAATATTAAGTAGGCCTACCTGAAACCATGGTTGTAACTACTTGATGAATTTTTTTAATCAGAAATTCATTATAGTTGAGAACAACTGATATATCAGGTACATATTTTAATATTTTAACATTTTATTACATAACCTCAATGAAGATTCACATAGAATTTTAGAAATATTGATTATTTGAATGTGTCTAAATGGCACGACGAGTAGGTTGTTGGTAGAAAAACAGTTGTCATATTTTTTTTAATTCACTATGTATATATATGAAGGGCTTAGGGCAATAACATGATAAGCCACACATTGTTCATCCTGAGATATAAGGATCTTAATGCTTCAGAAAATTATAAATACTAATTGGGCAGTAAAGTAAAGTAAAGTATTCCCACTACAGGCCTCAGGAGGCCCTTGGGGTAGTGGGAGGTTAAGGCTCCCACTATTTCTAGACAATCGGCACTTGATGTCAGCCAGGTTGTCAGCCCTGCGTGACGGCCGCCTTTACCCCAGAACAAGCGTCTGGTACTCATTTCCATTAGAGGCTGAGTCGACCTCAGGGCCATAGTGCCGCCAGAAGGTTTGGGTCAGTTTAAAAATCCTGACCCCACCGGGACTTGAACCCTTGACCTTCTGGCTTGTAGTGCAGTGTCTTAACCACTACGCTACGGCATGCATTGTTATGAATACATAGCATGTCTATATGTTTTAACTCATCACTGGTGCACTTACAATTGATTTTATGGATATTTCAATATATTTATTTGCTATCATTGTAATATATGATATTTCTTAACACAATGTGGCTTATCATGTTACTGCCCTAAGCCCTTCACATATATATGTGGAAAGCAATGGGAAGCTACCACACCTACAATCCCCTAGTAAAGCTGTAAACACAGCATGAAAATGCTGTGATTGCAGTGAAGGACCTGCCTTTGGGCAGAATTACTATGGATGGATGGATGGATATATATATATATATATATATATATATATATATATCATCCAAAGGTTATAAAGTTTAATTAAATCAAACAAATGAAGATCCACTGCTCTGGGTCCAAAGGTTATAAAGTTTAATTAAATCAAATAAATGAAGATCCACTGCTCTGGGTCCAAAGGTTATAAAGTTTAATTAAATCAAACAAATGAAGATCCACTGCTCTGGGTCCAAAGGTTATAACGTTTAATTAAATCAAACAAATGAAGATCCACTGCTCTGGGATTTAAATGAAACACCCTGACTAATGAAGAATGAGGGCTGTTCAATAAACAATGATCAATGATTTTTAAAGCCATAATTGAACACATAAAATTTTGTTTTACAATATTTTTAGCTGAGTGCATCATGAGCACATGGTACAAGTTTCAAAGTCAATTATTCTGGTTCCTGTCTATGAGTGGTGTGCAAGTCAAAACATGTTCAGTACTGCTTATGGCTACAATGGAGGTGATCCAGAGTTTCTTTCAAAAGAAATCACCGCCGATGAAACTTGGCTAAACCATTTCATTCCTGAGAGCAAATGCAAAGCTCTATGCAGAAATCTCCTTCATCCCCAAACCCCAAAAAAGCGAAAGTGGTTTCTTCTGCTGGGAAAGTTACGATTACCTCATTTCTTTATATTCATGGAATGGTTTATCAGCATGTTGTATCTATACACACAACAGTTATATAGACATGTCCTAATAACTCTGCTAGGCCATATAATTCTATTCGATCTGAGGCCACACTGGTCACTACAGGAATGAAATGGCAGATTTCCTCGCAAAAATAGACAGGCTCAAATCTATGAACGCATTAGACCGTAAAAGTCGTTCTCTGCCTGTACTCTGCTGAGAAAGTTGTATCCAAATACGTTTTTGTATACTCAAAAACCTGTTCATGCGATAATAATTGTAGAAATTCCTAAGATACCTGGCGAGGTGACTTAGCAGAGAAACAAATCGTGAGCAACCCGATGGGAACCGATGGTAAACGATGTAGTTTGAAATCTTGCTGCGTACCTTGCTGCTTTATCCAAGATGTCAGACCTTGAAACTTTAATCATGTTTTCGTTATATGCGGGGAAGAGGAATTTGATAGAGTCTACCAAAGAATTCAACTGGAAGAACAGGAGAATCGGCATAATATTGCACGATGCAGATGTCGTCGTATACGGTATTATTTACAGGATGCAAGCCTAAATGCGTTCCTCTAGCAGACAAAAATAACGGAAGTGGTTTTATCGCTGAGAATTCTTGCCAATATTAGGAAAACGACGACTTTCATGCATGACCAGTTAGTGGGTAGCTAATTCAATCTTTGCACTTGCTCATGGAAAGTCAGCTCACTAGTGATTGGAAGTAATTTGAGTAGAGACTAATGTATTTGCATGTGGCCCTTAGAGTTTCAAAGAACTTTATTATATGATAGACTACCAATTAATTTTGCAAACAAAAGCTCCTTCAATACTACACAAACATCTGGGATGTGCTATACACATCAACATACAAAGCCACCAAACAAAACTCTTGTTTCCGAACATCCATACCAGGCAAGAAACCGACCTAAATCTAACTTCCATACTCATACAATTCCTCATAAACCATGGAAAATTCCAACAAAGTGCCCATGCTCAGAAGACGGCCAAAGAGCTATATATTTTTTTACTTCACTGCAAGGTACAAGACCACATTAAAGCTCAAAGACTGCGCTGGTTTGGACATATAAATAGAATGCAGGAAGACAAGCTTGTAAGAAGAATATACAAATGGAAACCAACATACACCAGAACAGCTGGAAGCCCAGAAAACAGATGGCAGGATGATGTTATAAAATATATATTAGAAATGAAAATTGGAAATTGGCCAGTCTGTATCCAGAATAGATCCAGGTGGAGAAAAATTGTTGAGGAGGCCAAAATTTCAATGAGGTTGTAGTCGCCTGCTAAAGAAGAAGAAGAAGCAAGGTACAAGAAAAAACTGACCAGTTCCCATGAAGAACCCCAACATAGTGCCATGAAAAGTTATCAAAATGCCACGATCAATCCAGTTCATAAATGAAATATTCAAGACACTGGAATAAACATTATAAATTAATGGACTAAAATGAATAACGCAAAGCAATAACTCAAACAATGTATAATGAAGAACCAATTTTCCATATTTCACAAATAGCTTTTGTACACTAAGGGTCGAATCTATGAACGCATTAGACCGTAAAAGGCATTCTCTGCTGAGAAAGTTGTATCCTAATACGATTTTACTTACTCAGAAATCTATTCATGCGATAATAATTGTTGAAATTCGTAAGCTACCTGACGAGGTAACTTAAGAGAAAAACTTATCATGAGAATCCTGAAGGGAACCGATGGGAACTGATGGTAACCATAGTTTGAAACCTTGCCGCGTACCTTGCTGCTTTAACCAAGATGTCGGACCTTGAAGACTTTGATCATGTTTTCGGTATATGCAGAGAAGAGGAATTTGATAGAGTCTACCAAAGAATTCAACTGGAAGAACAGGAGAATCGGCGTAATATTTCGCGATGCAGACGTCGTTGTCTAATGGTATTATTTGCGGGACGCATGCATAAATGTGTTCCTCTATAGCAGACGAAAATAACGTAAGTGGTTTTATCGCTGAGAATTCTGGGTAATTTCTTGCCAATATTACGAAAACGATGACTTTCGTGCATGAGCAGTTTGTGGGTAGCTAATTTGATCTTTGCACTTGCTCATGGTGAGTCAGCTCACCAGTGATTGGAAGTAATTTGAGTAGAGACTAATGTATTTGCATACGACCCTTTAAATATCCTGAAAAATCTGCTATTGCTGCACATAGTTTATTAGAACATCATAAAATTGGAAGAGAAGCTAAACTTTTAAAACAAGTAGAGAAGCCTTTGGAATTGACAGTTTGGAAGAAAATATACAGTCAGAAAAATAAAGATAGATCAATGAATTTTGATAGCCCTAACGAAATTACTTTGATTTCGAAGTTCATAAATTCAACCATAGATGGCAGCACTGAAGATGGTGATAATAGAATGGTTGATGGCCGAAGAATTTTGTCAGTCAGACTTATGGCTGAGGATGAACACGACTGTGTTTGAAACTGCGGTATCATAGAAGCATGAATCCTATGAGGAGAGTTGTTTAAATAAAATGTTCTCCGATGAATTTAATGCTTTACAGTGCCTGAAAGCATTTTGGTATTTTCTTTCATTAATCCTAGTACTAAGTACTCAGATGATCTGAAATAAAACAATTAAATGGACGGGAATTACAATGTATATAGAGAAAGATTTGCGTTTAGATCGGTACTTGCTCAGGTAGCTCAGTTGGTAGAGCACTTGGTCTAGAGAACCAAGGGTCCCGGGTTCAAGTCCCGTTCTGAGCGTATAATTTTTCTCTTCAAATAGTTATGTTATCCCTCACGTGTGAGATGTCCGCAATCATATAAAAACAAAGGAAACCTGGAAAAAGCCGTCAATGGCTGTAATTTATAATTCCCCAAATATGTCTTCATTAATATAAAGAAGGGGCCGCCACTGTGCAAGAATAAAAGCATGGCTTCATATCATTTGGTGGACGGTAATTCCCAGATGTATCTAGATAAAGATTTGCGTTTAGATCGGTACTTGCTCAGGTAGCTCAGTTGGTAGAGCCCTTGGTCTAGAGAACGAAGGGTCCCGGGTTCAAGTCCCGGTCTGAGCGTATAATTTTCTTCTCTTCCAATATAAAAACAATTAATGTTGACGAGAATATTTTGCTCATAACGTACCTTCTGAAGTTGATTCATAATATTTGGTGACTTGATGTAACTTGTATTGAGCACAGTAGTTGGTGTATTTGGCTGCCATGTAAACTCACTTACAGGTATGCCATGAGATTTCGCCATCATTTCCAACTCCTGTATATCGAATAAAATTAAAATTACAATGAGCAACACAAAAAATAAACACTTTTTTTTTTGTCTCAGCAAAGGAACATATTTTATTCTGATAGTATTTTTTTCTTTACCTTGAATTCTAATATGATATCGGTTCTTTCCTCCATCATCACACGGCGCAAGGTTTCCGAGAGACCGGAATTTTATAATTTCAAACACTTTAATATTTTCTACATTCATAACTACACAATATTCAAACATTCAGACTCATCTAGAAAGTAAGAAATGACGGTTTTCTGCTATACTTTGCCTGTGGAGCATCCCTCTTGATGGTCCAACAATAATCGGTAAGCATATTAGGATTCCATTTGCCTTGATATCTCTTTTCCATAGCTGAAATCTCCTGAGTTAGCTCATTTGTTTTTTATTTTACAATGGACAAATGGACAAAAAAACATTTATTAAAAAAATAATTATTTAAATCCATTAATTGAAATTTAAATAAAGAAAAAACTGTGGGTGATGGAGAAATTCCGAATACATATTTGAAAACACAATAAAAACTGCATTCAGTACAACTACTGGTACTCATGAGACAAAAATCATGTTGACCAATGTTATTGAACTTTGGAAGATATGAATATTAATTTTTTATATATATATAGTCAGTGTTGTATTCTCTAAACAATTATTACAAAGATTTATTTTAATTTGCATTAAAAAAGTTTACGGAGTAATATTTACGGTATAAGTTATATTTGATTGAACAAAAAAAAATTAGAAACTCAGATAGGGAGAAAATGAAGATTGAAGTCACTATTTTAGATTATATTAAAACTCAGCAGTGAAGATGGTATGGACATGTCCAGCGAATGGAAGAGGATTGGCTACCAAAATCTGTTTTGGAATAGAAACTTGATGGAAGACGAGGCAGAGGAAGACCTAAAACCTCCTGGAGTCAGGGAATATATTTATACATGAAGGAGAAACATCTGCAACCAGGAGATTGGATGGACCGACAAAATTGGCTTTTGGTAATCGGACGATGTCAAAGACATTAATCAACTGATCTTGAACATACAGGTGAATTGAAATACGAATACAGAGTAAGTACAAATGAATGGAACTTGTTTACGTATGTATTATGAAGACAGTATCTATGATAACAAACATATGAGGCAACATTGAATAGAAAAACTCTCTAAGTTTACATATATTGAAAAAATTCACTAACATTCAATATGAGAACTGCATGTCACACAGCATATATTGGGAAATAGTCAAGTTAATATAACAAATTCAATCTGGGTAATCTTCTGTTAACTAATAAAAAAGTTAACACCCCAGACAAAAAAATCTGGAATTTATCAAATTAATTGCAATAAAGTATATATAGGAAAAACAAAAAGGAACTTACACACTCACAAAAAAGAACACTTTAGAAACATAAAAAATGGTGAAATTGAATCAGCTACAGCGGCACATAGTTTATTAGAGAATCATAGAATTAAAAAAGAAGGAACACTTTTGAAATATCTATCTAAACCTTTTGAATTAACAGTTTGGGAAAAGATATACGTTAAAAAAAATACTAGAATCATGAACTTCGAGGTTCCAGACGAACCAAGTTTGATTACAAAGTTCTTCAAAAGTATACCAGTTGGCAGTTTAGAAAATTACCGGCATAATAAAAAATTGACAGTCGTGAAAACAGCTGAAGTTGGGAAGGGTGTATTTCCCAATACTGCAGTTCTGTGTTAAAAAAAAAGACAGATGTATGAGGTAAGAAGAATTCGTGAGTTCATTTGATTCTTAATAGTCAAGTTCTTGCCATACTCTGTCCATAATGTTGACATCTATTGATTCTATCTCACATGAGAACTGTCAACCATTGAATTTCTCCCACAGAAGTGTTGTGATGTACCAAGGGCACAACCAGAAAATTATCTGCTGCTTCTAACTGCAAGGTACTAAAATCCAGCACAAAATCTCTTATTGAATCTACAGGGTAGTACGCCGTAGCCAAGTGGTTAAGGCAGGAAGCCATGGCGCAGAGCTACGGGACTTGTGCTGGTTTGAGTATCCATGGGGGAAGAAATTTTCTCATGGAATTTCAGCCAGTTTGGGACCGGTGCCCACCCAGCATCATCAGGCATTTGGGTAGCTACAATAAGTAGCAGCTCCAGGTTGAGAAAACCAGCTATAATGGCTGGGGGACTCGACATGCTGATGATTTGCCTGTTCTGAATTCACATTGATTCCTTCCATCTCTTCCTAGATCTTCCTAACTAACTAACTCACTGGCAGGAGGTTCATGGCCATGCAGACATAAGCTCTCCATACATCCCTATCCTAAGCTAATGTTTTCCAATCATCTGTATAATCTACTTCCCTCAAATCATATTTAATGTTATTCTCCCAGCTCATTCTTGGTCTACCAACTGGGCGTTTTCCCTCTGGCTTTCCTACAAGAAGCTTTCATGCACGTCTTTCATTCCCCATTTGTGCCAGATGTCCTGTTCATCACAGTCTATGAGACTTAACTGTTCTTATTATATCTGGCTTCCTATAAAAACCACACAGTTCACTGTTATGCAGTCTTCTCCATTCATCTGTCTGTTCATCTCTCTTTGGTAAAAAAATTTTCCTAAGATCTTTATTCTCAAATACTCATAGATCTTCCTACATCCCTTAATCCCTTTGGTTTACAATGATATGCTGTCTTGGGCAATCTTGTTTCTTCCAATTTCTGAACATGCTCTTCCCAGCCAACGCGGTGTTGTTGAATTCTATCATTTATTGAATATATTTCTAATTCACTTCTTATTTCTTCATTTCTTATGTGGTCCAATTTTATACATCCTTTGGTCCTTCTTAGAAAAGTAATTTCTGCATTTTGTATTCTACTCGAACTCCTCTTATATGTTACCATATAAAAGTACCAGTGCCACCATTGTTTTGTAGAACTTCAATCTTATATCCTTCCTTGTTTTATGTTTTGGTGTTCTATGAATGGTACCACATATCATTTGAAATTTTGATAATTTACTGTCTATATCATTTCTTGTTCCATATCCAGAAGACAATTCAAAACCTAGGTAATTATAATTTAACACTTGTGATAGATGTTTATTTTCTAATATTATTTTCAACCTTATGGGCGATTTTCCTAAAACTGCCATTATTTTTGTCTTCTCTATAGATATTTTAATATCATACTCTTTATTTATTTCATTTAAACAGTGTAGAGAGAATTGTAAATTGTTATCTGTATTTTGCATTATAATTACATCAGCATATAGTAAAATATTAAAATTTGTTGTATTATTTATTCTTATTCCTTTCTTAACAATATTTTTCCAGCTTTGTACTAGCTCATTAATATATATATATATATATACATATTATATTAAAAAAGAGTGGGTGATATACTACACTCTTGTCGAATACCTGTATTTGTTAAAATTTTTCCAATCATCCCTTATATGTCCACCGCTGTGGTCTCGAGGTAGCGTGCTGCCTTGTCACGCAGCGGGCCCGGGTTCGATCCCCGGTCGGGGCAGTTTTTCCTGGGTGAGGTTTTTATCGGGGTTTTTCCTCACCTGTAAGACAAATGTCAGAAAAACTTTAAGGCCCAAACGGTCCCCGAAATCATATGGCCATCATCCTTATCATCATCATCCTTATCATTATCATCATCACCATCATCCTTCACCGGTGTGGAAAGCAATGGGAAGCTACCACACCTACACAATTTCCTAGTAAAGCTGCAAGCATAGCATGAAAATGCTATGATTGCAGTGAAGGACCTGCCTTCGGGCAGAATTACTATGGATCCCTTATATAATCTACTTCCCTCAAATCATGGTTAATGTTATTCTCCCTCCTCATTCTTGGCCTACTTACTGGACCCTTTCATTCTGGTTTCCTACAATGAGTTTCAAAGCTCCTCTTTCATTTCCCATTTGTGCCACATGTCCTGCCCATTACACTCTATGAGACTTAACTTTTCGTATTATATCTGGTTTCTCATAAAGTACATTTAACTGAATGTTATGTAGTCTTCTCCATTCGCCTGCCTGTTCATCTCTCTTCTTGGCCCAAAAATTTTCTTAACAAGTGCACTGTCTACTATTGCATGCCAAAACCTACCTTGAAATTGCTCCTATAGAAGTGTTGTGATGTACCAAGGCCATGTCCAAAAAATTATCTGCAAGTTTAACTGCATGACACAGAAACCAAAGGCAGAAACCAGCAATGGTAAAGTAGGTGGATGTTCTTGCTTAAGTAGAGCAGAATGGAGTGAGGCAGGATGCAGCTCGGATGGCAGGTTGTGAGGGTTATCCAATTCACCAAATCAGGAGTTGTATTACTTCCCTGTAGTTTAAATGAGAGATTTGGAACTGGCTTTTAGTGCCTTGTAGTTGAAAGTGGCAGATACATTTTTAACAGAGCCTTGGTACATCACAATGTTTCTCTGGAAAATTTTTTTTAGGTAGGTTTCAGCATGCAATGGCTGACAGTCCTCTTGTAAGGACTTTACTCTCAATTATTCGTAATCTTTTCTCTTCCCTTAAAATAAGAGTTCATGTTTCTATTTTAGTACTGGTATTCACAAAGAAGTGAAAAAGATGTATGTGCTCTTAGGTATGAAAATGTGACAGACGTACCTGAATTCGAAGAAACAAACGTCTGTTCTGGAATTCAAGCTGTTTCTGCTTAGCCTCCACTTGTTTCATGCGCTGAACTTCATGTTTAAGAACTTTAATGTAATCCACTGATGATTTCAGAATAGTACCTTTGTTGGGTCTGACATCTCTGACAATTTCATAATACCTGAAACATTTTAAATAGTTACAGCTACAGAACTTACATTCTTATTTTACAAACATATTTATTTCATGTTAATGCGCCCTATTAACAGGTCATGAGAGCCCATAAATCATGTTAAAGGAAGGATTCACATATCCTTAGGTTTTGACAAAAAAAGAGGATGTAAAGTGGCTACCCTTAGGTTCTAGTAAACTTCAACTGCAGAAAATTCTCAGTACTAGTTTTAAAAAAAAGTGTAAATTATACATGAAATAAGATTACAGTGGTTCGGACATGTAATTTGAATGGAAAATGGAAGACTATCTAAGGAAATGATGCAATGGACACCAGAAGGGAGAAATAGGGAAAGAAAACTAAACAGAAACTGGATGGATAGGGCCAGAAGATCTGTGGAACTGAAAGGAATACAAGATGTAGATGCATTAGATAGGGGAAAAAATAGAGAATCTTTGAGTTAAAGTTTCCTGACTTGTCCACCGCTGTGGTCTTCAGGTAGCGTGCTACCTTGTAACGCAGCAGGCCTGGGTTCAATCCCCACTCGGGACAAGTTTCCTGGGTGAGGTTTTTTTTCAGGGTTTTTCCTCACCTGTAAGACAAATGTCAGGATATCTTAAGGCCCAAATGGTCCCCGAACATCATCTGGCCATCATTATCATCAATATCATATTCACCTCATTAGATTAAGTTTAGGTTTAAGACCTCTCCTGGTGCATCATTACCCATCATATAATTGGGGCAGTGTAAACCTGCCTTCCAGGCGCCCCAACCTCAGAAGTGTGTTACAATATGCCAATGCCAGGAGAGAATACCTGAAATGTTGAATGACAAATAGGTGGCACTGAACAAAAAAAAAGTTTCCTGACTTTTGTCTTACAGGTGAGAAAGAACACTGAAAAATACCATCACCTAGGAAACTTGTACTGACTGGGGATCAAACTCAGGCCTGCTATGTATGAGGGAGCAACAGTACCCCGAGATCACAGTGATGGACTAAATTTCCATATAAAATCATAATAATAACCCTACAGCTATAATAATAGTTTTAATAATCTCATCAAAAGTCTTCTTGAATAAGAAGTGATGCAATTCTGTTGTGAACAAAGTTTCACAGTACAGGGAAATAGGGTTATATAAGAAAGAAAAAAATTCTATTTGAGCTAGGATGCTTAGATAGCATAATGGTCAGTGCGCTGGTGTATAAAGTCAGAGGACTTGAGTTGAATTCCTGGTTAAGGTGAAAATTATTCTCTTAAAAAATATGATTTCCTATAGTTATCAGAATTCTTTTACTAATTTCAAAAATCTTACTTCCATTTTCCTGTAAATGATAGTGATATTGTCTGGTACCTATTACACATTTCTTCTTCTTCTTCCTTCCAAGTATTAGGCCAAGGCCTGTTATGATCCTATAGAAAATTTTCCCTCCAGCATTTCATAGGACAGCCCATTGATCTTTGTCCTCTTGGTATATAATTATAAACAGCTTTGGGGATCCGATTTGAACTCATTCTTTCAAGATGGCGTTTCCAATTTAGTTGGTACTGTTTAATATATTCCAAAATTGGCGTAGTCTTCAATTCTTTTAAGATTTCGGTGTTCCTTTCCGATCCCATCTGGTGTAACCCGCTGTTCTTCGCATGAATCTCATTTCAGAAGCCGTTATTCTGCTTTCATGTTGTCTTTTTAATGTCCATGCTTCACTACCATAGGTTAACACTGGTCTAGCCAAAGTGTTATATAAACATAATCTGGTGTTTTTTTTTTGTACAAGGGATGGTTTCATAACTTGATTAATAATTCCCAATCTTTTATTATAACTAGTAATTTTTTCAGGGATATCCTTTTCATCCCAGAAAATGTATTACACATTTTAAAAGACTAAAGAATATTTTTAGAACCTATTTTACAGTTTTCAAGCCGACTTTAGGTGCTAAATCTACATTTTCAGAGTCTAAAAATCTTAGGTCTAGTAATAACACAAAATAAAAAAATTATCCAAGATGCTTCCACATAAAACTGTTTTAGAATATCTTATAACATTTAATATAGTTTATTCTGTATACATCATTATTTTATTTCTTTTCAAATATAATAAAACACATGTTAAGTAATTAAGAAATATATAAAGATATATTAGGACTGTCATACCATTATACTACTGAAAACACATCTGCATGTCAAATGTAACTGACAAGTTTATATTGTTGATTGCAATTAACACCATTAAGACCCCAGTAATGTCTTGACATTAATGTATAAAGAGCACTCTCACTAAAGTATGTCAATAAAACACAACCAATATTGCACATTTACTTGCCAGTAAAGTATGATATTTAATCCCAGCAAAATATTGCAAACTTTTTGGTGCTTATCAAACTTTTTCCAATAAACATCTCCTAATTTAAAAGATTAGAAACCAACATTTCTCATTTAAAAGAGATATCATTGCAAATTCTCAAATATTCTCTCGGAATCTATCACAATTACCTACTACAGTATATTGTATATTTTGTTACATTAATCATAATTATACATGGGTATTATTGAACATTTTTACAAAATAAATAACTAACTGGTATTCTAAATAAAAATGTCAAGTTAGTGCATAGTACTTTGATTGTTTTAAATAGTCCATTAAAATTTATGATCAGGTTGAATTTTTAGGTACTCTTAAATGAAATATGTGAGATTTTCCTCTTTTCTGCTTCAAGAGAAACATGAGTTATTACAATTAAAAGTAAAGTGATCCCACGACAGGCCTCAAGAGGTCCTTGGGGTAGTAGGAGGTTAAGGTTCCCACTTTTTCTAGAAAATTGGCACTTGGTGTCAGCCGAGTTGTCAGCCCTGCGTGACGGCCGCCTTAACCCCCAGAACAAGCGCCTGGTACTCATTTCAGTTAGAGACTGAGTCGACTCCAGGACCATAGTGCCACCAGAGGGTTTGGGTCAGTTTAAAAATCCTGACCCCAAGGGGCTCGAAACCTCGACCTTCCAGCTTGTAGCGCAGTGCCTTAACCACTACACTACGGCGCATCCCCTGACTTATTATAATAGAGAGAAAAAGTATATATATATATATATATATATATATATATATGATTAACCCTTTAGGTGCCATGAGATGATTAGATAGGCTCTGATGCTTCTATTCATTACCTGCCAGACAATATACTTAAACTACTTGCAAAGCCGATCACATCAGTGGATGCAATTTAAATCTCTGACACAAGAGATTTTACCAGTGGCATGCAGAGGGTTAAGAAAATTTTCTTGAGTTTTTCGTGTCATGGATTCAAGGCCAGCCTCTGACCACTGACCCTGATGTTTCTACATGATATATGATCAAAATAATTGTTGATATAAAATAGGGTCTCCACCTGCTGCAGGGTCAAAGAAAGATGTATTTAAGTTTTGGTCTGCACATGCCATTATCAAGGAGTGATAGGTTCGAGTCACTGGTTAAGGTATTACACAATTAACACATTGAGTTTTCATTATGATCCATTTCGGAAGCTGTACACCCATCCAAGGTTTAGGTCTTATATAGTTAAACACATTGAGTTTTCATTGCAGTCCATTTCAGAAGCCATACACCCATCCAAGGGTTCGACTATGCTCCAAGTTGCCAACCATGGTTTTCTCCATTTCTTCTACACTGTTCTTGCCAAAGCAAGTTGCATAACCCACTTTAAAAACCCTGAATAAAATCTGGAATATTACATTGGAAGAACTCACTCGTTTCAGCCAAAATATGGTTTCCACATACAATGCCTGTATGACCCATTTAGGATGACACTTTCGACAAATGCTATAAGGTATGATTATATGTAATAGTTTTTATACAGTTGAAGCAGAAAAGCCACATATGACTCGAGTGCAGCTAATGCAGACTTTGTACCAGAGAGTGAAAACTCTGCTTGAGCAGTTAAAACTTATAATGTAGACCATCTATATATATATATATATATATATATATATATATATTAAAGATGTACAAAATATGTTGTGGAGCCAGGCTCTCGAACTCATATTCAATCATGTGTAGACTTCAATCCAGACCACATGTACTCTGATCAAGTAGAAAATATTTATCACACTCATTGACTTAGTATAAGGAACTTGAAATAAAAATAACAAGAAGGAGAAATTAATCAAGAATTGATAGTAATGAATGCTGTGAGGTAATATTATCGAGAGATCATCATCATCAAGGTATTGGCCCGTTCTGCTCCCCGCTGCACAGTATGCTACAGGTCGTCCTTCCAACATTGTTTCGATCTTACTACAATTCTTCCTACATTTTCAAGAGATTGAACTGAAAATATACACATCTCACCTCATATTAAACCAAATTGAATTGAGAATGGGGATAATGCTCACTGAAACATGTTCTGATAAGAAAATTCAGTATGATATGAGATACATATTTCTTTATTTAACTTTCACAGGGAAAAAACACTATGAGGTTTAATTTAATTATTACATATTTCTTGTTCAATCTCTCTCTTAAGAAAGAAAAGTATTAAATATTGGTGATAGATCAGGAATAATTTAACATATTTGTAACAAATTTTCTTCAATTTTTGTGATTTCATTAGTGAAAAAATCTAATATTTCTTAGAAAGAGAATACACAAACGTTCAATATTTAGTATGTTATTCATCAAAAATATTTTGTTAATATATTCTTTTATTCTGTTAAAGACATCCAATTTCAAATGTTTTAAAGTAATACTTTTTTAATACTCACGGATCATTGTTCTTAGGAAGAAGTGTTCCAAGTTCCTTGATTCGATCATTAATATTAAAACGCCGACGCCTCTCAACTGAAAATTAACAGTGAAAATAATTATTTTACTTCAATGAATTGGAGGAAGCATTAAATGATTCTTGTGAAAACCATATTTCTTTTCATATAATTTAAATATAACACTGAGTAACAAAAAATAAACTTTCTTGTCTCAGAAAGAAAAATATGTGATTCTGATAATATTTTTTCTCCTGAATTCAAATATGATATCGGTTTTTCTCCATTACACAAGGTTTCCGAGAGACAGGAATTTATAATTTCAAACACTTTAATATTTTCTACATTCATAACTACACAATACTCGAACATTCGGACTCACCTAGAAAGTAAGAAATGATGATTTTTTCCTATATTTTGCCTGTGGAGCATCCCTTTTGATGGTACAACAATAATCGGTAAGCATATTAAGATTCCATTCGCCTTGATATCTCTTTTCCACAGCTGAAATCTCCTGATGAAAGTGTTCCCCGTTCTATTTTACAATGGACAAAGGGACGAAAAAATGTGTATTAAAAAAATAATTATTTAAATCCATTAATTGAATTTGGAATTAAAAAAAAACTGTGGATGATGGAGAAATTCCAAATACATATTTGAAAACACGATGAAAAACTGCATTAAGTACAACTGTATTGGTACTCATGAGACAAAAATCATGTTGACCAGTGTAATTGATATAGAATTAGTTTTATATATATTTTAATTGCACACATTATTAAGAATTAACTATTATATGAAACAAAATACGATTTTCTAAAAAAAATATTCAAGCAAAGTGACAACAGTTCTACAATTATTCAAATAAAATGATTAAGAAGATACCTGGATATTGTGAATCTTTATATAATAAACAAATGAGTGTGAGTGTCTGTCCTTTATGGACTCAACAACTACTTGACTAATTTGAATGAGATTTTCACCGTCATTTAGAGAATTTTTCAGGGACAATTAATGTTTATAAAACATATTACTGTACGTATAATAGGGCTGCAGCTAAAATAAAAAAGCGCAATAAAAAGTCGGTTTTTGAGTGCTTAAATGGCTTGTGCTGACTAAACCATAACAAATGCATTAAATTAATGTATACAGGATTGAATATCTCAAAAAATTTTACAAAATGTCTGCAACAGCATATGTGTGTCTTTTACAGATAACATGCAATAACCACTTTTATCTTTCAGCTCATAGATGCCAAGAAGAATGAGATAAGTAAATTCCCAGGCAACACCGGGTAATCACCATGGGGTATCTAAAAATAATTACGATATATTTTATAATTATTTTTGTTTGACTTATTCAACTAAATGTAATAACACTTTTCATTTATTTAGGCATAGCAGCGCACGCCATGTATTAGCTAATTCTATATATATTCTCAAACCGAAACTTAGATTTTATCATGTGTTTTTATAAACAGTACTCGGCCCCCTAAATGAGAAGACACAATGAAAGATGAAGTCAGAGATTATAGCAGAATCATGATTACACCAATTAGATTGCTTTATGATTACCTACGCAAGAATCAAATATTGCTTATGTTACAACATAGGCCTTTGTCTTCCAGATTGTTTATGCTTTTATTATAGCATCACTGATATCATTAATGGGCGGCTTGCTTTTTTTCTCTGCTAATATTGTTTTTGGTATTGTTAAATGTTCATCTCAAAAGAAATCGCTAATTGAATCTAAATGACCATCAAGCGGGTGGAAGCTTCTTTAATTTTGACCATCAACATGATCAGTGATGCTATAATAATATACAATTCTGTTTATACTGTAATTTAACCTTTTGACTGCCGAGTTTTCCTTTTGCCAGCTGGGCTGTGGGTGCCAGGTTTTTTAAATTTAAAGTACTACACCATGCTATATAATATAAACCTATATAAAGTATATTTAACTATCTACATGCCATGGTAAATTTAATTTAAACTCACTATTTTACATTTATTTGAAGGTTAGGCGGTGTTGCTTCCACTTGTAAAGATCCCAGGTTCGAATTCAGCACGGTGACTTTATTGAAATTTGTTATCACTATCACTAAAACATTTATTCTACTGAATAATTTTGATGGTATTATCACTAAACACTTATAATATTAAATATTATTGAACATTTTTTGTGGTCCTGGGTTCGAATCAATTCCAGTCAAACAGCTGTTTTATGCCACGTGTTTCATTTGGCGCGACACGCCCACGACTGTCAGTCACACTCTGTTCATTTAGGTCTACATCACTTGCTTTACTATTTACAGGCTTAGATTGTAATAGCATTCTCTTAGAAACAGGACTACTATCACATTCTTCAAACTAATAACCATTTGATGAACTTTTACTGTCACTCTCATCTTCTGATAAAACTGACACAATAAACTCGCGAATTTTATTTTCGTGAACTTCGAGACATGAATCACTGTATTCACAACATGACCTATCCCTTGCTCAGGTATCTTTTCAACTAAAAATAAAATAAATAAAGAGAAAATCCTGAAATTGCAATATTCCATAGCAAAAAAAAAAAGGCCTTCAAACATGAATGTACACCCTCCTTTAGAAAACCGATTTACAACCAGCCTGTACCGTTATTCTGTAAGGGATGTGCAAAGTATTGCTAAGAAAGGATGTACAAACATAGAACGAACAATAATTTTAGTTTATTGAAGTAAAAATTTCGGGAAAAAAATATTTAAAGTAATAAGATTGAAAACCGGAGCCTGCCGGGCATGGCGTACAGCTGTACACACACTTTCACCGGCGCACGCCGGGCATGGCGTTCAAAAGGTTAAAAATAATTGTTTATTTATTTGTTTCCAATTGAATATTTACAAGGAACAAGTAATCATTTCTATGTTATATATAATTTTAATACTTTCCAATACTGGACAATTTTATTTTATTTTTTATTTTAAAAAGTAATAAATTGCTAAAGAAACAGTAATTTATAAATAGGGAAACAATTAAAATAATAAATTGGTTACTACTGAATGAGCACTGCATGTATTCAGTGCAGTTTCAGCTATTTAATTAAAGTAGCCCCTCTAGCTATAAATTTAATGTACAATCAGTAAGGTAAACAATATAAAACTACAATATACGTGTGCGTTAAAATGCTTCCCACTGCATTTTTCATATTTCGGGTCCCATACTGGGCAAATATATGACATTAATGTGGTCTATTTTCATATTTCGGGTTCCATACTGGGCAAATATATGACATTAATGTGGTCTATTTTCATATTTTGGGTTCCATACTGGGCAAATATATGACATTAATGTGGTCTATTTTCATATTTTGGGTTCCATACTGGGCAAATACATGACATTAATGTGGTCTATTTTCATATTTTGGGTTCCATACTGGGCAAATATATGACATTAATGTGGTCTATTTTCATATTTTGGGTTCCATACTGGGCAAATATATGACATTGATGTGGTCTATTTTCATGTTTCGGATTCCATACTGGGCAAATATATGACATTAATGTGGTCTATTTTCAATTTACGTACCACTTTCAAAGACCACTTTATGCAGATGACGTATTATTGTATTGTGTACAGAGAGGAGTGTAGGATCCATCCACAGTAATTCTGCCCGAAGGCAGGTCCTTCACTGCAATCATAGCACTTTTGTGCTAAGCTTGCAGCTTTACTAGGGAATTGTAGGTGTGGTAGCTTCCCGTTGCTTTCCACACCAGTGAAAGATGATGATGATGGCCATATGATTTTGGGGACCGTTTGGGCCTTAAAGTTTTTCTGACATTTGTCTTACAGGTGAGGAAAAACCCCGATAAAAACCTCACCCAGAAAAACTGCCCCGACCGGGGATTGAACCCGGGCCTGCTGCGTGACAAGCCAGCACGCTACCTCGAGACCACAGCGGTGGACTGAGTGTAGGATGAATGTACATTTATGTAGTGTAAAATGTGTTGTATTCAAGATGATGGTTAGGGCTTGGATTTTTATGCACTAAAATCTAACATTGTGACATAGATTAGTTTGTTTGTGTTAATGGAACACAATGTGTTTCCTGATATGAAAGTAAAATTTGTATGTACATATGTATATACCCTATATGTCTCACATCCGAAATAAGAGCCAATTTCATGTCTGATACTTGCTTTAAATTCTGGAGTATGTTCTAATATTTCTCCCACTTCTAGTTTCTCTTCAGCATTCACATGATTATTTGCCCATCGCTTCTTACTAGCTCTTTTTGAAAGAGTGGAAGACAACCGACTAGCAAAAAGAGCTACAGAAGATAGACCTATGGACGACCAGCCAAGAGATGGATAGAAAGTGAATGCACATCGAATACGTCTTCCTCCATGGAGTGATTTTGGAAAATTAACAGGATAAAAATCCTACAAATTATGAGTAGGAAGAAGAAGTAAAAGAAGAAGCTTCTTATTAAGAGTAGATCCTATTTCCCTAAACATAGTGATAAGTTTTTGCACAATATCTCTTAGTGTGGCAAGCATAGCTGAATATTCAGTTAAAAATTGCCTTACAACTTCCCTGCAAGAATTTTTTAATACATACAAATCATACATGACATTTGTTGTAATGTGTAAGTATATCGAGGCATTATATAAACTAAAGCACAGCATTAATACAGAAATCACATTTAATACTGAGCACAATAACTCTTGTAGCACTAAAACAGAAATAACATTTAATGCAAAGCACTTCAAAGCATGACTAAAATAAAAGTGCTGTGAGACTGACTAAACGACTGCTGCACTCCTACGAAGGGGATTCAAGTCAGCCATAGTGCCAGGAACTCAGTTATCATCAGTTGCTATCACCGGCCATTATTCATTGGGTGGTTTGACAGCAAAAGGCATTGTAGATAAAAAGTTTTTATATTATAAAAATTCAGTATACTAATTTGAGATCAATATTTACCTAGTGGTAAAATAATTAAGTAGCATATTTAAGAATTCTTGAAAAAAAAACAAAAAAAATTCTATTTGCCATTTCATCATTCTCACTTTTGTAATTATTCAAGCTTTCATGGCTAGAATCATGACATTGAGAAAGAGTCTTTTATGCTTCTGGTCTATAGATCTGGACGAGCTGATGAAGATATGGACAGCATATCAAAACATGTCTAATAAAACTTATGAGGTAAGAGGACCATTGTTACCTCATTTATTAAGAAGAAGCTCATAATGTTATTTGCTATTTTAATTTATGAATTATATTGTTTCCTTAAATTGTCATAATTAAGATACACTTACAAAGAAGCAAAATATTTTAAAAAGTAAAAGTATATAAAATAAACTAACTCATGTTATGATTATCCTTCTTCTGTCTGTCCTTGGCAATGGCATGGATCTCTTGCAGCTCAGCATCACTCAACTGAATGGGTTCTGGCTTTATCTGCGGAAGATCTGGTGGGCAAGAGTTGCTTGTCTTCAGAGCACCATTTCCAAGTGATATGAAATGTTCATACAAATTGGCACCACCAACCTAAAATCAGAGGAACTTCATAATTTAACTAATATGAGTATAGAAAATATCACTGAGACTTAACTTAAAATTTAAAATAAAATTCTTTATACCTCACCTCATATCCTGTCTTCTATTTAGACCAGTTTCATAACCTTAGTGATTACAAAACTAGACTAAATAGGAGACAGGATATGAGGTGAGGTGTAAAGAATTTTTTTTAAAATTTTAACTTCATAAGTTTTTTGGATACACTTAAAAAAAGTAAAAGTAATGAAAATTCATGTTTCAATCTATTTTTTAGCTTCATTCTGAATGTAATAGTGAGATTAATATACAGTGCAATCAGTATAGCATTGGACATGGCAATTCTACGCTGTCCGTTCTCTGCCGCGAGTGCACCAGCAGTGACAGTGAAATTTCCGCATCCCTACATCTGCTGTCCAATGCCATACTGATCGTACTGTACTAAGGCAAGCCATATGCATGAAAGAGTTAATACAATGAAAGAGTTAATAAGTATAAATTGAAATTTTAAATTTATACATTTAAATTACTTTCTTCCACTTACTTGTGTTTTGCACTCTTTTAACTTTACTGTCTAACCTCTCTTGGTTAACTCTTGTTTTATTTGACCCTGACACTATTAGGGCATCCGAGGGCTAGGGAGTCCTTCCTTTTTTCCATTTCTTCTTTCCTTTATTTTCTTTTCTTCTCCAGAAAAGCCTGACCAGAGGCTATAAGATGGCAGCCCCATCACTGGTCTTGCCTTCCTTTGGCCAGCAACCAATCGAAGGGCTATTATTATGCTTTCAAGTCTTATACGAGAATTTCCCAGAAGGGAAAATTTTCTATAGGATCGTAACAGGCCTTGGCCTAATACTTGGAAGGAAGAAGAAGAAGAAAGTTAATACAATTAACTGGTCGTTCTAGAGGGGCATTAATGGTGGCCATACCAGTATTTGTCAGGATTTTTCATGGGTTTCTCCCATTTCCTGAATTTCATCCCACAAGACTCTCCAATCTCCCTTCTGTCTCCTTCATGTAATTTCATTCATCATTCATTAATTCATTTCATATCACCTTTCACCTCATTTCATGTTAGGAAAAATAGTTTGGTTGGCTCCCACAGGTGTTAAAAATATCTGATGGGAATCTAGTGGTGCCACCATGGTACTGACTCATGAATCTGAGCCTGAGCAATAAAAAACAACAGAAGGGGCTAATGAAAAGGTTGTAGTCCCTCTTTGTGGCCACGAGTCCAACCCAAAAGTGGCAGATAATTTTTAGGACATGGCCTTGATATATCACAATGCTTCTCTGGGAGAAATTTCAAGGTAGGTTTCGGCATGCAATGGTTGACAGATCTCTTGTAAGAACAGATTAAAGAAAGCAAATGGTATTTTTGTCCTGTTATATCCAATCTGGAAATCTAACATCATATCAAGACAAACTAAAATTAAATTTTCAATAGTAATGTAATATCAATTTTATCATACGTTGTTTTCTAGAATGCAACCTCCTGTATAGATATTGGAAACTTTTTTTCGAACAACCTGCATAAATTTCAATTATTATATACTTTAATCCAAATAGGTAGCGTGCTGCCTTGTCACACAGCGGGCCCGGGTTTGATCCCCGGTCGGGACAGTTTTTCTGGGCGAGGTTTTTATCGGGGTTTTTCCTCACCTGTAAGACAAATGTCAGGAAAACTTTAAGGTCCAAACAGTCCCCGAAATCATATGCCCCTCATCATCTCATCAACACCAACCTTATCATTATCATCATCATCATCCTTAACCGGTGTGGAAAGCAACGGGAAGCTACCACACCTATTCCCTAGTAAAGCTGCAAGCATAGCATGAAAATGCTATGATTGCAGTGAAGGGCCTGCCTTCGGGCAGAATTACTCTGGATGGATTAATCCAAATTTTATACTGTAGATCCATTAGTCTAAGATGAACTGTAGCAATAATTCGTTCTGGCTGATTGGGAGAAATGACCTACAGTAAAATAAATAAAATAAATTAAAAATTCAAATAAAATGCTATGTCTATAAATCAACTGAAAACTTATTTGGTTTGTAAATCATCTTGTATTTCTCAGAAAATTCCACATTTATACCATTTTTTAAACAAAATCCTGAATCATGTATATTTTAATACATATTGGTTTAAATGATTAGATATGGAAACAAACAGTAAAAACTATTTTGAGATAACTAAAACCAAGATGGAAAGACATCAAATTTAACAATAATGGCTGGATGCAACAAGCAAGAAGTGTATATGAAGGATATGGTATTTGTATAAATGTAATAAATTAATAATAATTATACAGTAGTAACAGTTCGTGACCTACATATAAACTGTGTTAATGTAATTGCTGATTAGGCTAAGACTAAAAATTCTCCCTACTGCTTCATCGTTATCTGTTGAAAGTTGCCAACCCTGGAGACGAGCCACTTGAAAAGTTTATATTTAGGTTACAACTGTAACATTAATTAATTAAATAAATAAAATAAGTGAATAATGGTTTAGTACTAACATACTCATAGCATTCATACATTGGCATACGAGGTTTGGTTAACTGACAACAAAAAGGCTCTTCTTGCAAAAAACAAAAAAAAAACAATCACAAATTATAAGTTAAGTAGAATTAAAAGAAATGGGATTTTTATTTAATTTTCTCCGACTGTACCTGAATATCTGAAGATATATTCAATGATGAATCTCCTACTTTAATGTTGTCTGGTGTCAGTGAACTGGCCTCGTAGGAGAGAATGTTCTCCAATACTTCTTCAGCCTGAAATATTACAAATTTTATATTAAATTCATTTTTCATGTAAACATTTTTTAGAAATGTATTTCTAGGAGTGTATTAGGGTAAATTGAGAGAATATTGATCACTTTAAACAATTACTCGAATAATGTAATGTTATTCATAAAAAGGGATTGGAAAAAAAAAAGAGAATTCAATGTTTTTATTATTCATTTCATGCATCTCAATGATGGATAAATCATATTTAAAGAGAAAAATTATATGCTCAAATCGGAACTTCAACCCGGAATTACAACATATATGGAGAAAGATTTGCATTTAGATTGGTACTAGATCTGGTAGCTCAGTTGGTAGAGCACTTGGCCTAGAGAACCAAGGGTCCTCGGTTCGAATCTCAGTCTGAACGTATAATTTTTATCTTTAAATAAAATTCAGGATTGTTTACCATACTTATGTATACATAAAAAATACAAATATACTATCAACTAACTTGAAAAAAAAAATTGTATTATAGTACCTAGGATTGATCAGAGATCCCCTCATACTTGAGTAATTCTGATAACAATATTGTAAGCTGTGGAAAACGCTGAGATACACAAAAATTCAAAAGTTACTCTCCCTATAAACAAAAACCACACACATAATTCTTTGCTATGTCGAATCCATTGCTGCCTGCATGAACCTTTTGAACATGAAGAGGACCAGTACCACAATTTGCTGTTCTGGCTACATGACAACAGGTATCTTTCATCGGGTGCTTAATTGCATTGTTTAAATGTTAATAATAAAAATAAAAAATAAAAAAGTATTTGAACAAAGCTGAGATACTTCTACCACTCGGGGTAATTTCAATTAGTATTGATTGGAGTTACCCTAATGTGCTATGTTGGAAATAATTTGGCACTATTTTGTAGTGGAGTTACATTTTGAAACTGTAAGTAATTATTTCATATTAATATTTGCCCTGTTATCACAATCTGAAAAATTAATACATTGACTATTTAACTCATGCCCCTAATGGGAGTCAATCACCAATCACATTTCATAGAATTTTGTTTTACAACCAATAACAGTTCTGTTTCACCTTGATCTTTATCAATTTCTCTTTACCAGCTCCTGCTTTTGCGATAAAGAAAACTCCTCCTTTTTAATATTCTGAACACGTCAGAGCATTATTTTGTAGTGACTGATTCTCCAACAAATACATTGAATATAGCAAATAATGAACATATTCCTTTGAACTACACATTTGATAAATGTGTATTTAATAATTGTGCTTTTAAATAATTATTTTATGGAGTTGTTTATTAAAAAAATTAATTAATAACCTATAATGTTGGTTATAATATACAGTTTGATGTGTTTCATTTTTTCTCCACTAGGGTGCATTCTTACAGTTTTGCGATCCTATTTGGCAATAAATAATATGATGAAGTTGTAGTGAACTTGAAATATAACCACAATTTCTGATTTGTTTCCAAACATGTCGTTTACATATATAAATATTTTAAAACACCGGTAACTATATTTAAATAATGATTTTTGAGTAAACAGCTTAATTTTATTCGATAAATAGTCCTAACAAATGCCACTCTTGACTTCCAAATCCACTAGATAAATTCACTTGTCCCTTCGTGATTCGTGAATTTATCAATGATTTGGAAATCACTCGTGGTATTACTTATGAAAAATATCTAATGTACCTGGCATAAATCAGCTTAGTGTCCTTACGAAAAAAAATACACGAAACACAAAATATCCACCACAAAGCAAAGATGCTGCTCAACTAGCATTGGCATTATACACAATACTTGGAAAACTTTGCTGAAGATGCCAGTAATATGCAGAATGTGATTATAACAGTGGTTTCTGAATAAAATTGTGATCAGAATTACCTCCATGATCAGAATTCTCTCACTTTACCCCTACAATTCCCACTGAAAACTTAAGAAAGTAACAACAGTCAATGAAACAGTGTGATCAAGTAGAGTATTGACTGCAGTGTATCTTGATATGATCGATCGAGTTTTCTCATCACAATGTGAGCTACATTGGAATTGACAATATGAATTCCTTGAAGTACCATCATCCATCCATCCATAGTAATTCTGCCCGAGGGCAGGTCTTGCACTGCAATCATAGCATTTTCATGCTATGTTTTGCAGCTTTAGTATGGAATTTTTGGTTTGGTAGCTTCCCGTTGCTTTCCACACTGGTGAAGGATGATGATGGCTGGATGATTTTTGGGGACCGTTGGGCCCTAAGCTTCCTGACATCTGTCTTACAGGTGAGGAAAAACCCCAAAATAACCTCACCCAGGAGCCTGTCCCGACCAGGAATCGAACCCGGGCCCACTGCGTGACAAGGCAGCACACTACCTCGAGACCACAGCGGTGGACATACCATCATTTTTAATGTAATAAAAAATTTATTAATTTATTACTTGGAGAAGAGAAATGATGAGATGAAATTTAGTATCATTCCAAAATTTCTGACTTTCAAGAACACTACTTTGAAGAATGTTTAAAATACTCAATTTTTAATATAATAACAACTGTTGTTAAACTTACACACTTGCCATGAAGTTTCATGAAGGATGAGAAATCATGAATGCAGCACTATTCAATAATTTCAAAACAGCTGCAACTCATAGCCAGAGTTCTATTCTAATATTGTTAACATTTGAATTTTGATGTTTAAAAGTGTTGATTTATATGAACTCTGGCTCATGAGTCAACAATCAAAGTTCTTTGATTATCTGTTTCAAACAAAAATTATTAACATATTCAAACATCTGTAGTGATTGAATTTAAAATAAGAAAATCCACTGTATAATGACATATCTTAATACCTGAAACATATATATATTTCTTTTTTACAATCTTTATTTCTTACATCACTTATACAAGAATGCTGCTTTACTAAAAACTAAGAGATGTAAGCACTGAATTTGCAGTGTATCTGAGAAGTTTAAAATAAAACTCTTTTCACCTAACTTCATATCCACAATAATCACAAACAGGAATGAGATGCACAACGAAATTAAACATAGGCTCAATTCTGGAAATGCGTGCTATTATGCATTACAGAGACTCTTGACTTCCCAACTCCTTTCAAAAAACATTAAACTGAGAATATATAAAATTATTATTCTACCAGTTATATTATATGGGTGCGAAACATGGACTCTTACTTTAAGGGAGGAAAGGAGATTACGAGTATTTGAGAATAAAGTTCTTAGGAAAATTTTTTGGACCAAAGAGAGATGAACAGACAGGTGAATGGAGAAGACTGCATAAGAGTGAATTATATGGTCTTTATAGGAAGCCAGATATAATGAGAACAGTTAAGTCTCGTAGGCTGCGATGGACAGGACATGTGGTACAAATGGGAAATGAAATACGTGCATGGAAGTTTCTTGTAGGAAAACCGGAGGGAAAACGCCCAGTTGGTAGACCAAGAATGAGGTGGGAGAATAACATTAACTATGATTTGAGGGAAGTAGATTATACAGGGGATGATTGGAAAACATTGGCTAAGGATAGGGATATATGGAGAGCTTATGTCCGCGCGGGCATGAACCTATGGGTTCGATAGTGCCAGTGAGTTAGTTAGTTAACTTCATATTCTGTCTTCTAATTAGATTGGTTTCATAACCTTAGTGGTTACATCTTCAATATTTAAACAACCAATGTTCTGTCATCCAGGAGCATTGCTTCTTACACCTTCTGTTGGTGGACCAATGATTCCCCCAATCAAATAAACTTCCCTGCGAATTTCTAAATTAATTAACTTTTCTTTCTTAGTTTTTGAATGTGGATTTTTCATAAGTAATGCCACGAGTGATTTCCAAATTATCGATAAATTCACAACTCACGAAGTGAGGAGTGAATTTATCTAGATAATTTGGAAATCAAGAGTGGCATTTGTTAGGACTATTTAACGAATAAAATTAAGCTCTTTACTAAAAAATAATTATTTGAATATAGTTACCGGTGTTTTAAAATATTTATATAGTTAATGTAAACGGCGATGTTTGAAAACAAATTAGAAATATGAGGTTATGTATATTTACTGCAACTCGATCATATTATTTATTGCCAAATAGGATCTCAATATTGTAAGAATGCACTCTAGTGGAGAAATAATGAAATACATCAAACTCTTATAATCAACATTATAGGTTAATAATTTATATTTTGAATAAACAACTCAGTAAAATCACTGAATCTATTCATTATTTGCTATATTCAATGTATTTGTTGGAGAAAAATAATGATCTAACCTGTTCAGAATATTAAAAAAGGAGGAGCTTTCTTTATCACAAAAGCAGGAGCTGATAAAGAGAAATCGATAAAGAGCAAGGTGAAACACGACTGTCATTGGTGTAAAACAAAATTCATTGAAACATGATTGGTCATTGACTACCATTTGCGACATGAGTTAAATAGTCCCCCAAAGAGTGAGCTCCTTAGGTTTTTCTATTTGTTTTATTAAACTAGCCTTCCTTTCAATTTGATTTTTTTCTGACCAAGCATGAACAGCTACTCCTGATTTTTACCAGATTAAATTTTACCAAATTTACCAGATTAAATGTGGAGATTGTGATAAAATTTACATAAGGAAAATGAAAAGAAATTTTTAAATCAGAGCGAAGGAACACCTTTAACTCATGCCCCAAATGGTAGAATGAGCAATCACATTTCAGTGAATTTTGTTTAACAAACCAATGATAGTCGTGTTTCATTACGCTCTCTATCAATTTTTCTTTATCACCTTCTGCTTTTGTGATAAAGAAAGCTCCTCCTTTCTAATATACTGAACAGATCAGAGCATTATTTTTCTCCAACAAATACATTGAATATAAGTCTTTAGAGAATGAGGAAGGATTACAACTCAATGGTATTAATAAGCTGTTAGTTTATGCTGATGATGTAGTATTGTTGGCCGATAGCGAGGAGATACTAAAGGACAACACGCACACACTATTGAGTAACACTAAGAAATTAGGACTGGAAGTAAATATCAATAAAACTAAATATATGGTCACACGTAGAAATTCATTATATAATGGAAATGGACAGCTAATGACAAATGAGGGAAATTTTGAGGAAGTGGCTGAATTCAAATACCTAGGAACAATGATCACAAATAGGAATGAGATGCACAAAGAAATTAAACATAGGCTCAATTCTGGAAATGCATGCTATTATGCATTGCAGAGACTCTTGATGTCCCAGCTGCTTTCAAAAAACGTTAAACTGAAAATATATAAAACTATTATTCTATCAGTTATATTATATGGGTGCGAAACATGGACTCTTACTTTAAGAGAGGAAAGGAGATTACAAGTATTTGAGAATAAAGTACTTTGGAAAATTTTTGGACCAAAGATAGATGAACAGATTGGTGAATGGAGAAGACTACATAACAATGAACTACATGGTCTTTATAGGAAGCCAGATATAATAAGAACAGTTAAATCTCGTAGACTGCAATGGGCAGGACATGTTGCACGTATGGGGAATGAAAGACGTGCATGGAAGCTTCTTGTAGGAAAGCCAGAGGGAAAACGTCCAGTTGGTAGACCAAGAATGAGGTGGGAGAATAACATTAACTACGATTTGAGGGAAGTAGATTATACAGGGAATGATTGGAAAGCATTATCTCAGGATAGGGATGTATGGAGAGCTTATGTCCGCGCTGCCATGAATCTACGGGTTCGATAGTGCCAGTGAGTAAGTAAGTAAGTATAGCAAATAATGGATAGTTCCTTGGTTTTACTGAGTTGTTTACTAAAAATATATATTTTTTTTTCATTTATTTATTTTAACATCCATTAGAGCATCATAGATGCTTTAGGACCTGTCCAGATTATAAACAACAATATACAATATAACACATACATACATACATAAATACATAATAAAACCAATTTACATTGCAACTAAAATACACCATAATATCAAAGGGCAGCACTTTCCAAAAAAGGATAGCGATAAAATTCCAATCAAATATTACTTACAATTTTAAATTTAGGTATTCACTCATACTTAATGGTAAGTAAGACAATAAAATGTTCTTTACAGCAAGTTTAAATTGTCTGTCCTTACGAAGTTTAATATTGGAAGGGAGATGATTATATAGATTACTATTTCTGGTAGCCTGTGACAATTTAGGTGTACATTATTAAATATTCTAGTGTTATGTTCATGTAAATCTGAATTTGTTTTGAAGAGTTTTAATTTTATGAACCTATAATTATTTTGATTATTTATAATTATTTTTTATTTAACCAATAATGTTGATTATAACATTCAGTTTCATGTGTCATATGAAAACAAGAAATAAAAATGAGAGTAGTTCAAAAAGAAAAGGAAAAAACATGCTTGAAGATTCAACAATATCAAATGTGTGGAAATAATCATTAATACTTGCTAAGGCTCTGAAATCCCAAATCAGCTTTTATGGTTTAAAGCGAAGTAAAAATAATTAACTTACATATGCTGCCTTGTCACGCAGCGGGCCCAGGTTCGATCCCCGGTCGGGGCAGTTTTTCTGGGTGAGGTTTTTATCGGGGTTTTTCCTCACCTGTAAGCAAATGTCAGGAAAACTTTAAGGCCCAAACGGTCCCCGAAATCATATGGCCATCATCCTTATCATTATCATCCTTGCCATTATCATTATCATCATCATCCTTCACCGGTGTGGAAAGCAACGGGAAGCTACCACACTTACACAATTCCCTAGTAAAGCTGCAAGCATAGCATGAAAATGCTATGATTGCAGTGAAGGACCTGCCTTCGGGCAGAATTACTATGCATACATGTTGAAAAAACTTATTATGAATAAATACAGATAAAAAAATACTGATCTGCCATCAATCAATATGACAATATTAAGGAAAGGAAAAATAGAATGAATCTGGAAAAATAAAAAAAACTAGCCACATAAAATTATTTTTAAAAATGTTACCACAGAAACATGAGAATAATAGTTTGTGTGCTGGATAAAATCAACTGATTTCTAAGAAGAAAGAGAAAAGGCAATGAAGAGAATCCAGTGACATATTGTTCAACTTGTTGAGAAAATTCAAATCCTCCCATAAAAATACTAAGTTATGCCATGCTACATTCTGTCTATTGACATCTTTCTGAATTATTGAATATTCATTGAAAAGAGGAGACATGTTTTTGTGTGAAAATGTAAAATTTCTTGTAAGCAAACTAAATTATCATTCATTCTCCTAATGAAGTTTTTCCAAGTGTATGGTGTGAACCAATGACATCTCAATTTTAGAAGAATGTGTTTTACATACAGAGGAAAAGTTTGATGGTACGCAAGACTAACTAACTTACTGGCATTGTCAATTGATGGCATGTATAGCTAACTAATAATTAACTCATTGACACTATTAAACTCTTAGGTTCATATCCGCGCGAAAATAAGCTGTCCATACATCTCTTTCCTGAGTTAATATTTTATAATCATCCCCTGTAAAATTTACCTCCTTCAAATCATGGTTATTGTTATTCTACCACCACATTCTTGGCCTACCTACTGGGCAGTTTCCCTTTGGCTTTCCTAGTAGTAGTTCCCATGTCCTTCTTTCATTCCCCATTTGTCCACAAGTCCTGCCCATCACAGTCTACGAGACGTAACTGTTCTTATTACATCAGGTAATATATATATAGAAATTCTGCCCTAGGGCAGGTCTTTCACTGCAATCATAGCATTTTCATGCTATGCTTTGCAGCTTTACTAGGGAATTATAGGTGTGGTAGCTCCCCGTTGCTTTCCACGCCGATGAAGGATGATGATCATAATGATAAGGATGACGATGATGGCCAGATGATTTTCGGGGCCCGTTGGGCCCTAAGCTTCCTGACATTTGTCTTACAGGTGAGGAAAAACCCCGAAAAAACCTTACCCAGGAGCCTGTCCCGACCGGGAATCGAACCCGGGCCCGCTGCGTGACAAGGCAGCACGCTACCTCGAGACCACAGTTAGTAGTTATATCCAATCTGGACTTTTTTTTAGAACGATTGAGTTATATTTTTACCATAACCACTCTTTTGGAGTAGCGTGTATGGCTGGGATCGCAGAGGTACTGAGTTCGATTCCCGGCTAAACTCTTTTTTATTTACGTATAGGATCTGGAATGGGATCCACTCAGCTTTGTGAGAATAACTAAAAACCAAACTTTATATTAAGAGCACCAGAATCCGGATAAGAAAACTAAAATCATGTTTAAGGGACCGCTTCATGCTACCAATATGACTCCCTGTACTGCGTTCTGTTAGCCAATGACAATAAATTCTATCAGCCGGTGTTGGCTAATTGAAAATATGTTCTATGGATATTTTGTATTTTTTATGAATTATTAATAAGTATTTTTTGCTTGAAAATTAATTCGGTAGTTGTGTAGAAAAGTACCACTTTTTAACTTCTTTTTTCAAATGCCCCACGTTTGTGTTTCGACATTCCTGGTTTCTCTCCTGGCATGGCGTACTTGTAACCCACTTCTGAGGTTGGGGCGCCTGGAAGGCGGGGTTACGCTGCCCCGATGATATGATGGGTGATGATGATAATGGTGCTCCAGGAGAATCCCTAATCCTAAGCTTAACCTAAGATGATTATGATTGATGATGATTGCCATGGTCATATGATTTCGAGGACCGTTTGGGCCTTAAAGTTTTCCTGACATTTGTCTTACAGGTGAGGAAAAACCCCGATAAAAATCTCACCCAGAAAAACTGTCCCGACCGGGGATCGAATCCGGGCCCGCTGCGTGACAAGGCATCACGCTATCCCGAGACCACAGCGGTGGACCTTTTTAACTAATTAATTTTAATGAAACATTTCAATATGGCTAACTCGTTCTACGCACTTTAGTTTTACCTAATATTTACAAATATTATGCTGAGTTTCGCTTCACACATACACCATCGGTATTTAATTTAAAAAGCTAATATTTGTCCCTTTTATCTAGTGTATGGTATCAAATAAGTTGAATTTCGGCCACAGTTAGTTTTAGCGAATTCCGAAGTAATGGAGCTACTGAGGTTGACCTCATGAAAACATTTCTGAGAAATGTTTACAGATCTTCACCGATCCTACCTTGTAGACACCGAAAATCACCATGATAGGCCTATATAGCCTACATAATTCGATGCTACAATTAAATTTTAACATTAAGCAATGAAATACAAATATGACATTAAAAGAATAATTAATGCCTTAACCGGGATATGAAACCGGGACATCCAATCATATGCGTTAGCGCGATACCAATTCGGTATCCAGGCATCCCAGTGCAAACATTAATTTTCTTTCCTTATGTACAAATGCGAAACACGGACTCTTACTTTAAGGGAGAAGAAAAGATTACGGATATTTCAGAATAAAATTCTTAAGAAAATTTTTGGACCGAAGAGAGATGAAGAAACAGGCGAATGGAGAAGACTTACATAACAGTGAGCTACATGATCTTTATAGGAAACCAGATAAAATAAGAACAATTAAGTCTCATAGACTGCGATGGGAAGTACATGTGGCACGAATGGGGAATGAAAGAGATGCACGGAGACTTCTTGCAGGAAAACCAGAGGGAAAACACCCAGATGGTAGATCAAGAATGAGGTGGAATAACAGCAATTAACCATGATTTGAAGGAAGTAGATTATACAGAGAATGATTGGAAGACGTTAACCCAGGAAAAGGGTGTGTGGAGAGCTTATGTCCGCGTGGCCATGAACCTACAGATTCGATAGTGCCAATGAGTTAGTTGTGTATAATTCTCAATGATAAGAGGCAGGGAGATGCGCCCGCAGTGCCATCTTACGGCTTCTATAACAAGAAAGCATTTTAATGAAAATATTTTACTTTAAGCAGTAACGCTTTTTTATTTTGAGGTTACAATTAATTTTTCCCCCGGTTCATGCATTAATTATTCTTTTCATGTAATCAGGGTGTTGCAAAAAAACACCGACAACGGAGGTGAGGTAGTATATTGAGATATGCTGATCATTTTTTAACGAAGTGCCAATGTCCGGAAATGATGCGTTTTCACGCTATGACTAGCTAATTATGTCTCAAGATCAGTGTTAGTTCGAAGAATTTGAAGACTCATTACTTGACAACATCTCACAGGTACGGAACCTATGATACGTGGTTTCGCAACGAAATGTGGCTGCAACATGACAGAGCTCCAGCTCATTTCGATGCCAATGTGAGGAGACATTTGGATACCTCGTATCCAGGTCGATAGACTGGCAGAGGGGGACCAGTCCCATGGCCTCCGAGATCACCTGATCTTAACCCTCTCGACTACTTTTTGTGGGGCGACATGAAACAGTCTGTTTATCAGACTCCAGTAGAGTCACGTATGGATCATATAGTCCCAATCAATGCTGCTACAGAAACAATTCAAACGAGGCCAGGTGTATTTGAACGTGTGCGCCAATCACTACACCGCCGATATACGCTCTGCAATGAGAAGGGAGGTGGATATTTTAAAATCGATGTGACTGTGACAGTATTGTCAAGTATTGAGTCTATAAACCCAACTAATATAACTCTTGAGAAGTCAACTACACATAGTGTGAAAACGCATGATTTCCGGACATTGATACCTTGTTAAAAATTATCAAGATAACTCAATATACCACCTCACCTCCGTTGTCGGTGTTTTTTTTTGCATCATCCTGTATATACAATTGCATGTTATCATGAAACGAAAATAAAAAAATCGCTCTAGCAGTCGCAATTTTCGATTTCCGCATCGAAATTCAGTAATTGCTATTGAAATAAAACGAGGAAGATATTCTCCAAAAATGAGAGAAATCCGACCGTTAGAAGTGGGGTTTTACCTGACACCCAAAATTTAAAAATGGTTCTAACAGCCCCATTTTTATTTTGTCGCAATGTATCAGCATACCAAACAATTTAATTAATCCTTAATTTGGCAATGTATCCCAAAAGATACATTGGTTTAATTAATTTAATACTCTTAATAAAGCAACTGGAAAACGAATTTGTAGAAATTATATAAATTTGTGTCATGTATAACTTACGGTCATACATTGTTTGTTTTTACTCCGACACATTTAAATAAGTTGTCAACAGAAAGTGAATTTATCCAATTTAGGAGTTAAAAAAATACATTTTTTTCAGTAGGCCTATACCAGAAAAATCAGACCATAACTCGACTTGCTGAGGAATTGGCTTAGTTTACATTTTGTTTCTTTTCTTGAAACATGGTTATTTTAACAATTGAAGATCGTTCCTAACAATGAGTGACGTCACTGGAATATTGAAAATAGTTTTTGTCTTTTAGTTCACTGAGATGTTAAATATATAATTTTTACCTGGTAAATCAGTCGTCCTCAATTTAAAAAAGTCGTCCTCAACTAGACAAAGAATGTAACACAAATACAAAAAAAAAAAAAAAAAAAAAGGATTACACTAACTTATACAGGAAACGAAATTACCAAATTAGCTAATTCGATCTAGAAACAAGACAAAAACATTAAAACCGCCTTTAAAACTAATGATAAACTCAATAACATAATTTCTAACAAAACAGAAACAACAAATAAGTATGAAAATAAAGGCGTCTATAAACTAAAATGCAATAGTTGTGAAAAATTCTACATAGGCAAAACAATAAGAAACTTTAACACACAGTATTCGGAACATTTCAAAAATTTTATTAATAATGAAGAAAAATCAAGTTTTGCCACACATATACTAGAAACAGGTCATCGATTTAAAACAATCGATAACTCTATGTCAAATATTACACAGAGAGTGTAATAACAACAGGATCAGCATCATTGAAGACATAGAGATTCTAAAAGAAGCAAGGAATGAAGACCTACTCAACGAGAACATAACCGCACACATAAATCCGTTATACAACCTATATAACACCTTAAATTCCAGTTAAAAAGCAGAAGATGAAACATTGTTTTCGAAAGGCCTCCATATTAGAATAACTTGAAGAAGTTTAATAATTTAGTTGAGGACGACTGACTTACCAGGTAAAAATTATATATTTAACATCTCATTGCATAACCTCAACGGTGCTTTAATATGAATTTCAAAATTGTTGATAGTTCACTGAATTGAACTGGTTCAAAAGCGGGATCTTTCCATACAGTTACCACTTATCCATGACGACATTTGTTAAACTGAAGTATTGATTACTGGAATGTCAATATTCATACAGTATCAGATGTGCGATTCTGGGGAATTCTTTGCACCGAAAAACACATCTCCAAAAGTATTAATCAACGTTCAGACTTCAAGAATACGCTCCCACATACAACGTGGTTACAGTGTATGGAAAGCGAAGGTGAGTTACTAAAAACTACGCTTACTGAAAGCCAAAACCTCATATGAGGTATTGAGAAAAATGCAAGAACTGATTCTGGCTACAATCCGATAGAGTGGGAAATTCTAATGGTATAGGTCGATAGCAGAATGTAATACAAGATTTGTGGAAAATGTTTTAGAAATCAGTGTACTATGTTTTAACCAGAATGAAACAACAAAAAACAAACTTGGCATGTTTTGTTCCGCTATGTTGGAGTTGACAAAGTTTTATTTGATTTACATTGGACTTTGAAAGTGTTGATTAGTAGTGCATAAAAATATGAATTAATAAAAAATGAACTCTTTAATCAATACTCTACAAAATTATCAAAATTCTTATTACATATACAATACAAGAAAAATAATTATTAATCACATAACCTTTGTATTGCTTAATATATTTAGCTTATTACATATAAGTTATTATGAAATAAAAATATTGAAGTTCCGACTAAGTAAGGACTTGGAAGGTTTTGAAAAACAATGTTTTTTAACTCGGAAGGTTTTGTAACAAAATTTCAATATTATTTTTTTCTGTTGATTTGTTTTTAGTGTTCAAATTTGCTACACACGTAAAGGGATACTACGTGGTTTATGGCTCTAGGGTTTACTCAGTTTTCGATTTTTTTTTGTTTTTACTTAGCAAGTTTTGAAACCCAACGCCTCAGTTGTGGTTATATGATAGAAGAAGACTTTTTTGTAGACAGTATCTGTTTACATGAAATAAGACATGTGTTCTGTCTCTTAAGATTAATAACCAGAACTAGTATTTCTATGTAAATGCATATTTGTTTTTACATTATCTAAAAGTAAAATTTCGTTATATATTTGGAGTGATTCAAGACGCATTTGTTTTCCATATTTGTCCCTACTTCGGGGTATAGTACATATCCTTTCGTATTTCAGAATATGTTACACATATTTACTTAATTTAACGCTCTATTTTAATTGTAATTCATATTTTGTGGTTTTAAAGTTATTCTTGTCAGACAAATGTTTTAAATTTAATTTACTAGTATCTGTATTTCAAAGCCGAATTTTTAAATTAATGGAATTAAAAAAAATGTTTTTTATGCACATTATTTTCTTTATTCTTAAGCCTCGTCAATAAAGTTATGCAAAAATAGAAATTCTCATACCTGGTCACAGCAGGTGTGATCCCGAAAATTAACAGAGTCACAGGGTGCAAAGATTTAGCTTAACATGTTCTATTCAGTAGTTCACGAACTCTACAATATTTTATGAGGTTTCAGTGTGGTTTATATATTTGTTCATTTGGTATCTTAAGTAATTAAAATATCACCCGATCGTAAATCGTTACCTGTAATTAATTAAGTAGGCCTATTATCAACGAATGCTAAATTAATTGTTGTAATAATTAATAGAGAATTAGAATTTTAATGTCTCATTTCATAATTTTAGATTTATTTAAGACTATAGTTTCGATATGCTACGCATCATTATCAATTTCTTCTATGGAAGTATTCTTCAGAAAGATAAAGGAATTAGTAGAAAAATTAAAGAAATTTACATACCATCATTTGGCATACAATATGTTTAATAAAAAACAGCAAATTTAATATTAAATTAACACCGAAAAATGATTATAGCCTGAATCTAATATATAAAAATGAATGTTTGTTTGTATGTTTGTTTGTTTGTTCGTACTTTATGCGCGGCCGTACCGTTGATCCGATTGTGATGGGGCTTTTTGAAAAATGTTCATGACATTCCCGGGATGGACATAGGCTATAAGAAAGTTGTGATACTCAACTCCTACACCCTTAAAAATCACCCTTTGTAGTGGAAAACGTGAAAAAAAGTAGTTCTTTGAACGCTTAAATGGCTTCGCTGCCTAAACCATAACAAATACACAAAATTAATGTATACAATATGAATTTCTCAAAAAGCTCTACAAAAAAGTACGCGACAGCATATGTTTATCTCTTACGGATAATTCACAATAACCATTTTTGTCTTTCATTGATGCCAAGAAGATCGAGACAAGTACGTAGATTCCTGTGCAAGTATAGCAGCACATGGCGGGTATTCTTTTACGGACAACTCACAATAACGAATTTTGTCTTTTAGTTCATTTATGCCAAGAAGATCGAGATAAGTAGATTCCCGATTAACACCGGGTAATCAGCACGGGGTATCTAAAAAATATAAATTTATAATTATTTTTTCTTTTATTTATTCAACTAAACATAAAAGCACATTAATTTTAATTTATTTAGGCGTAGCAGCGCACGCCGGGTATTAGCTAGTAGGTTAATAAAATTAAAACCAACAGATGATGAAAAGATGTAATGTTAAATAGAGTTAGAAAGAAATGATACGTAGCGTAACGAAAATATAGTCTTCAAGAAATCTACAAGTATGAGGCGAGTCTTTAAAATTATAACTCTCTTTAATTAAAATAAACCTCATAGTGTCACTTCCCTTAAACATTAAGAGAATTTTTGTAATGCCTGCCAGAAAACGTTTGTACCATTTCTGTTTAAAAATATAACTCTGTTTGGTGGAGCAAAAATATTACAAAAAATAAAAAATACAAATATATCAAACCATAATTCAGAGCAGTTTAACATATGGTGCTGAAGTCTGGCAAATTCCTACCAGGGAAATGAAAAGAATTTTAAGTACAGAAATGGATGTTTTAAGAAGATCAGCTGGAAAATCTAGAATGGATAGAATCGAAATAAAGAAATAAGGGAAATTATGGGTGTACAAGAGGAGCCGCACATCATAGACATCATAGAAAAGAAAATATGCAGTGGTATGGTCATGTCAAACGAATGCCAGAGCAAAGATTGCCAAAAATTGTTATGGAATGGATCCCAATGGAAAGGAGGAAGAGAGGAAGACCGAAGAAAACTTGGATAGAAGGGGTACAAGCAGCTATGAATATCAGAGGAATGGAGGAAGATCAATGGATGGATAGAGAGGAATGGCGTTTGGTTTCCGGAAGACGGCGGCAGCTGCCATGATACCGGATGATGATGATGATTTTACACCATATTTTGAGAATTTTAGACTATAATTATGTATGTATATATTTAGCTATCATTTAGTACATATAATTCCTAGCCCTATAAGTAAAATTCTTGTAGCGGAGAAGAAATATATTTAAAATATTACATCTAGTACTGTTACTATCATTGATTTCATAACTCACAGTAATGTAAAAATATTAGTTGATCATATTCTAAAAAGTTATAATAATGTCGTAAATACTATTTTATTAAATTAATCTAATTCACTATTTAAACATTTTTTTTTTGTTTCAACATGTTTCATACCGGTACATCTGCGATCTGTTTGATGTTCCTTATCAACGTGAATTATACCACAAGAAATCAGGGGCAGCCGGACATTAGCTTCCTTTAAAATAAATTTAAATCTCTTTCTTTTGTAATTTGTCTATCCACTGTTTAATTGAAGGATACCGATTTTTTTTTTTTTTTTGCTTCTCTAATAATATTGACTCCATTAATTTTAATATTAGTTTAATTTGTACAGATATTTACGTATAATTGCATATGTTATGACTTTTTTTTCTGTATTTTGTATTTTTCAATGCTTGAGCGGAAGAGAAGGCCTTACAGCCGTAACTCGATAAGTTTAAATAAAGTGTTATTACAATTATTATTATTATTATTATTATTATTATTATTATTATTATTATTATTATTATTATTATTATTATTATTATTATTATGTCCACCGCTGTGGTCTCGAGGTAGCGTGCTGCCTTGTCACGCAACGGGCCCGGGTTCGATCCCCGGTCGGGGCAGTTTTTCTGGATGAGGTTTTTATCGGGATTTTCCTCACCTGTAAGATAAATGTCAGGAAAACTTTAAGGCCCAAACGGTCCCCGAAATCATATGGCCATCATCATCCTTCACCGGTGTGGAAAGCAACGGGAAGCTATCACACCTACAATTCCCTAGTAAAGCTGCAAAGCATAGCATGGAAATGCTATGATTGGAGTGAAAGACCTGCCCTCGGGCAGAATTACTATGGATGGATTATTATTAATAATTTTCCCGATGAATTTTTTATGAAATATTCAATACAGTTCCCTCATATTTTTATCATTAACATAATTTTCCTATCCATTTTTTCCGCACCGGTTTATATTACTTGCTCTACAAAATATCCAAATATGTCAATTCTTTAAAAAATTGTCAACACTTACGTGGTCCATCTTCCTCTTTTTATCAAGTTTATATACATACTCTTAAGGCAGGCTTTATTTATTCTCATTTCCTATAACTAACCAACTAACTCACTGACACTATCGAACCCGTAGATTCATGACCGCGAGGACATAAGCTCTCCATACATCCTTATTCTGAGGTAAAGTTTTCCAATCATCCATTATATAATCTACTTCCTCAAATCATGGTTAATGTTATTCTCCCACCTCATTCTTGATCTACCAACTGGACGTTTTCCCTCTGGTTTTCCTACAAGTAGCTTCCATGCACCTTTTCCATTCCCCATTCGTGCCACATCGCAGTCTACGAAACTTAACTGTTCTTATTATACCTGGCTTCCTATAAAGATAATGTAGCTCACTGTTTAATAGCCTTCTCCATTCACCTGTCTGTTCATCTCGCTTTGGTCCAGAAATGTTTTATTTCGTATGCAGTAATGATTACGCTTAATAAAATATTATGAATACTGGGAATACAATCAAGAGTATAGAGAAGGAAGATATTTAGTTTCACCAGATGGAAAGTCCCCGTTAATGATTGCTTAATTAAGCTTCCTGGTAGTATAAAAAGTGCCAGGTACCCGTCCTTTAGGTTATTTCCCCTCAACATTGGCAAACGAAATTAATATAATTCTACACTAACTAACTCACTGGAACTATCGGGCCCATAGGTTCATGGCCGTGCGGACATAAGCTCTCCATATATCCCTCTCCAGAGCCAATGTTTTCCAATCATCCCCTGTATAATCTACTTCCCTCAAATCGTAATTCTCCCATCTCATTCTTGGTCTACCAACTGAGCGTTTTTCCACTGGTTTCCTACAAGAAGTTTTCATGCACGTCTTTCATTCCCCATTCGTGCCACATGTCCTGCCCATCGCAGTCTACGGGACTTAACTCTTCTCATTATATCTGGCTTCCTATAAAGACCATGTAATTCACTGTTATGCAGTCTTTTCCATTCACCTGTCTGTTCATCTCTCTTTGGTCCAAACATTTTCCTAAGAACTTTATTCTCAAATACTTGTAATCTCCTTTCCTCCCTTAAAGTAAGAGTCCATGTTTCACATCCATATAATATAACTGGTAGAATAATTGTTTTATATTTTCAGTTTAACGTTTTTTGAAAGGAGTTGGGAAGTCAAGACTCTCTGCAATGCATAATAACACGCATTTCCAGAATTGAGTCTATGTTTAATTTCCTTGTGCATCTCATTCCTGTTTGTGATTATTATTTCTAGATATTTGAATTCAGTCACTTCCTCAAAATTTCCCTCATTTGTCATTAGATGTCCATTTCCATTATATAACGTATTTTATGTGTGACCATATATTTAGTTTTATTGATATTTACTTCCAGTCCCAATTTCTTAGTGTTACTCAGTGGGGTGTGCGTGTTGGCCTTTAGTATCTCCTCGCTATCGGTCAATAGTACTACATCATCAGCATAAACCAACAACTTATTAATACCATTGAGATGTAGGCCTTCTCCATCCTCTATATTCTACGCTAACTACAAACTTAATTGAGACAGTTAGAAGCAAGGAGGTGTATGTGTTTTTTCGCAAAAAAAAAAAGTTTGGTGCATAATTGCAGTATTGAAGCATAATTTTATTTAGTGGCAATGAGATATAGATGTATGTGTTAGGAGTAGATAAAGTATGATTATTATCATTTTCAATTAGCTATGATTTTCTTATAAAAGTCCAAATTTAAACATGTTTTCTCAATATTACAAAAGCTTGCACTTTCACCGCTTTGCTTCTAACCGCCTCAATTAAGTAAATTCCTTCACAGAAATGTTCCTAGTTTTATAGTACTTTTTGATGAACGATCTGCTATATTGCAATTGTTTGATTGCTTCCTTGTCTACTGAACGATTCGATTGTTTTCGGATTGTCATCATGGACGCCACGTTTACCATAACATAATTTATTTTAATAAACGCTAGGAAAGGGCAGGTTAGAGTACAATAGATTAGTTTACAGTTTATTGAATAATATTTTATATGAAGAGAATTCGTTCGTTAATAATGAATGGAAAAATGGTCTAAGAGTTGATTATCGGGTACTCGGTGAACTACCAATAAACACACAATCTGTACACCACTTGTCCACATTCTTGATCCACTCACTCGTCATACAGTTCTTATAAAGTACCAATTGGAGGTATCAGTTATTACCGGAAAGATTTCTAAATTCAAATCGGGAAAGATTGACATGCTACGAGTTACTGGTAAACCCAGAAAACTGGATAAACTTGGGTAGATTTCTGGACATAATTCGGAAAATAAGAACAACACTTATTCAGGAATAAATAAATATGTCAACAAATTGCAATATTATTAATTCTTAATAATTCTACTACGTTAATGTATAATGTAATTGTATTGATATCTAATTGTAGTATTATTGTTTTTTTTTTGTAAGTATATTATTACCAAACATCAACTTATTGTAACGGACTGTCAACAGCACGTACGGCTTACTGCCCGTGCGATCCATATTTGAAAATAACATTGAATGTATCTTACTTTTAGTTTAATAAAATCCTTATGTATAAAGTGTCCACCGCTGTGGTCTCGAGATAGCGTGCTGCCTTGTCACGCAGCGGGCCCGGGTTCGATCCCCGGTCGGGGCAGTTTTTCTGGGTGAGGTTTTTATCGGGGTTTTTCCTCACCTGTAAGACAAATGTCAGGAAAACTTTAAGGTCCAAACAGTCCCCGAAATCATATGGCCATCATCATTATCATCATCATCCTTCATCGGTGTGGAAAGCAACGGGAAGCTACCACACCTACAATTCCCTAGTAAAGCTACAAGCATAGCATGAAAATGCTATGATTGCAGTGAAGGACCTGCCTTCGGGGAGAATTGCTATGGATGGATGGATGTATAAAGTACCAATGGAAGTATAGTGGAGGTAGTTTGTGAAAAATATATACAGCACGAGGTTGATAAAAAAACTACTAAACTAGCCTTGTAAGGTTTTCCGGAACAAGGGTTCGAAGTCGGGTACTTCAGAATGCGAATCTCGCATGTTAGTAAGCAACCACCTCACTTTTTTAAATAATTCGATTGGGATTCTACCTTATACATAACTAATTAACTAAATAACTAGCTCAATGGCTCTATCGAACCCTTAGGTTCATGGCCGCGCGGACATAACTCTCCATACATATCTATCCTGATCTAATGTTTTCCAATCTTCTCCTGTATAATCTACTTCCCTTAAATCATGGTTAATGTTATTCTCTCACCTCATTCTTTGCCTACCGACTGGTCTTCCAACAAGACATTTCCATGGCCTTCTTCCATTCCCCATTCGTGCCACATGCCCTGCCCATCGCAGGATATGTGCTAATCACAGAGGTAGACGATGATCTAGCCAGTGTAGGGGTGACATGTGGTCAGTATGTCGGGTTCCCAGCAGTTATAGCTGGTTTTCTCAACCTGGCAACCTGGAGCCGCTACTTATTGTAGCTATCCAAATGCCTCACGATGCTGGATGGGCACTGGTCCCATACTGGCAGAAATTGTAAGAGGAAATTTCTTCCCCACGGAGACCCGAACCAGCACAAGTCCCGTTTCTTTGCGCCAAGGCATCTTGTCTTAACCATTCGGCTATGACACGGCAAAGATCCGCCAAATTTTGCCCAAAGGCTCCTTATTTCATACTTGAGTTTATTTTACTGTCCATAAATCCACGACTAGGGACACACGGATTAAGTCCTTTCTCAATTAAGCCAAACTAAAGATTTTACGGCCTCAAATAAAATTGGCCCCGCCTGGTTTGAAACCGGGAATATTTGATTTGGATGGATGGAGAGTAGCCACCGGGATCAGATGCAAGATTGCGAGCTTAAATTAAATTGCTAGCAGAGAAATGAGTATATAGCTCTGAGGAAGAAAGAAACAATACGGACGTGAATCTGTGAAGTAATTCTGGATGAGATAAATATTTATTTCGGTAGCAATGTTATTTTGTTACATATTTAGATGAGACCCGTAAGAGATTAACATTTCTCACTCTGAAAATTGGCCAGATGGCATCAACAATTGCATAATAACGACGCGACAAACTGAACGTGAAAATTTACAGTGTGTCGGAAGATGGGGTTTAATTCGCGACGCTCTCCTTGCGAATCAAAAGGTAATTGACGCTTTTGCAAATTATCTTGGCACAATAGTGAAGTGCTAGAGAACAAAGCTCCGAGTCAGAGTGTTTGGAAAGTCTTCTATCGTGCTAATAAATGTATAAACGTTAAAATAATAGTGTTATACGATAAATTAAATTTAAAAAATAAACTTGTAAATTTTACATAGGAAATTTGTGAAAAAATCCATTATGAATTAACTCATCCCCGAGAAAAAAATATGTCCTTTTTTTTCATTTTTTTTCATCATCATTATCGTCCTCTTAACCTGTCCTCCTGTTGGAAGGTCGATTTCCAATTAAAAAAGAATCTTAATGGATAGGTATACTGTTCTTTACGCCGCTTCATACGGTAAAATAACATGACTCAATTTTCCATTCTATTAGCAACTAGCTAATACCCGGCGTGCGCTGCTACTCCTAAATAAAATTTAATGTTAATGTGTTTTTACCACCAGCTGTTATGCTTGCTCGGGAATCTGCTTATCCCGATCTTCTTATCGTTATTGTGAGTTATCCGTAGAAGATAAACATATGTTGTCGCGGACTTTTTTGTAGAGTTTCTTATGATATTCAATTCTGTGTATATTAATTTGGTCTATTTTTTATGGTATAGCAGCGTAAGCCATTTAAGCGTCAAAATAGGAACTTTATTTCACGTTTTTCACTACAAAGGGTGAGTTTTTAGGGGTGAAGAGTTTGAGTATTACAGCTCTCTTACAGCCTATGTTCATCCCCGGAATCTCCTGAGCATTTTTCAAAAAGCCCCATCTCAATCGGATGAACGATATGGCAGAGCACGCTTGCCCGGGAATCTACTTATCCTAATCTTCTTGGCATCAATGAAAGACAAAAATGGTGTATTGTGGGTATCCGTAAACAGATAAACATAGTCTGTCACGGAAATTTTTTTTTTTTAGAATTTTTTGAGGAATATGTCAGATTCGGTGTACATTTAATTGGTGTGTATTTGTTATGGTTTAGGGGGCAGCGTTTGCCATTTAAGCTTCAAAATAGGGAATTTATTTCACGTTTTTCACTACAAAGTGTGATTTTTAACATATTCGTATATTATAATATTTTATTTTATAATTCGGATTTTATAAATAGACTATTAAAAATCATTTTCTTCATAACATATTTTACACGATTTTTAATGATTTTGAAAGTAAAGTTATCCGCAAACCATTACAATTATTATTACTTTTTTATTTATTCTTTTTTTGAATTGATACTCCAGCCTTTGCTCTTTTGATTTTCTTCCCTTTATCAATTCCGCTCCAAAAATGAATACATCTATCTAATGTCTCTTCTTATTAGTCACCAGAAATTAGACAGTATTTAAGAAGATCACCACGGAAATATCAAAATTAAAGATAACATTACAAATAATACAATAAGAGAGGTAATGAAATTGTAGAAAAGGATATTGTACAAGAGATTAAGGAAATCCAACTAAGATGGTATGGACAAATAATGAGAGGAAGGGACACAGAAACAAACAAAGAAGTATTGAAATGGATATCTTCTGGAAAAGGGAAACGTGGTAGACAAAAGCCAACGTGGATAAAGGGAATTCAAGACAACATGAAGAAGAGAAATATGACAGAAGCAAACCCGCAAGACCGGGAAGTTGGAAGAAAAAAAAATATATTTTGGTTGAGGATACATGTGTAAATAACAGAAACAATCCTGAAATAAAAAAAAATATATTATTTTACAAATAACACAAATAACAATATCAAAGCCTCTCACAAATCTAAAAATCCGTAACACTCCAGCAGTACTCGCAGTGAAATGTTTATAATGTATATCTTTATGTATAAAAAAGTAGGTGTCCATTTTAATCTTTGAGTCATAATATTAATTGTCTGTAAGTTAGATTTATCTTCTTCCTTTATTATATGTTGTATTCTGTTGTTATTTACATTGTATTTCACTTGTTTTGTTTTCACATAATGTTTATATATATATTTCAATGTTATAATTGAATTTTTGACATTGAGCAATGCAGGCCTAATATGACATGTAAGAAAAATATATGCTTGGACGGGAATTTGAACCCGAACCTCTGAATTGATAGTTCAGTGCGCTGCTAGTTACGCTATCCAAGAATCCCCGTACGAACACTTATTTTTCTTTATATATATATATATATATATATATATATATATATGAGAGGTAGCGAGAACCCGATCTCACTGCATTCTGGTAGCCACTATAACAAGTAAGCAAATTAAAGATGATTTTTACTAATAATTTATAGCAGTGGCGCTTCTTTATTTCGATGTTATAATTAAATTTTTGAGCAAAGCAAGCTTAATATGACATAAAATAAAAATATATACTTGGACGGGGATTTGAACCCGGACCTCTGAATTTATACTTAAGTGCGCTGCCAGTTACGCTAACCAAGAATCCCCGTAGTAACACTTTTTTCTTTATATATATTCTCTATATAGAGAGGTAGCGAGAACTCGATCACACTGCCCTCTGGTGGCCACTATAACAAGTAAGCAAATTAAAGACAATTTTTACTTTATAGCAGTGACGCTTCTTTATTTCGATGTTATAATATTTTTTTTTGACATTGAGCAATGCAAGCCTAATATGACATGAATAGAAAAATAGAAGCTTGGACGGGGAATTGAACCCGGACCTCTGAATTGATACTTCAGTGCTGCCAGTTACGCTAACCAAGAATCCCCGTACGAACACATATTTTCTTTATATATATATACACGAGAGGTAGCGAGAACTCGATCTCATTGTCTTCTGGTAGCCACTATAACAAGTAAGCAAATTAAAGATAATTTTACTTCATAGAAGTGACGCTTCTTTATTCAATGTTATAATTAAATTTTTGACATTGAATAATGCAAGCCCAATATGACATGTATTACACACACACACACACACACACATACATATATATATACATCTTTTACTACACTGCAAGCTACAAGAAAAGAACAGACCAGCGCACATCAAGAACCCAAACATAGTGCTAAGAAAAGTTATCAAAATGCCACAAACAATCAAGTACATAAATGAAATATTCCAGACACTGAAATAAACCATATTAATTGCAATCCATTAATTGTAAAACCATATAAAATGTAAACTAAATATCCTGCAATATACCCACAGGGTAAAACGCAGGTTGTAAAACTTGTTCAAATAAAATATATACGTATATATATATATGTATATATATATATATGAAAAGAAAAAATGAATGCTTGAGTCGGGATTTGAACCCGAATCTCTAAACTCTGTACGTTTAGCGCTCTAACGACCTGAGCAACCCAACTATTCCGACACAAACATACATTTTTCTTATATATGTAGTATTCTCAATTCACACAAGAGGTAGCGGAAATTCGTACCGACTGACATCTAGTGGCTAACAACAGTTAAGCAAATTTTTTAAAGAGAATATTTACTTTATATATATATATATATATATATAAAGTTCATTTAAGTGTTCACACTGTGCATAATTAAATTTCCGTCCTAACTCCAGGTACTTTTGTCTCAACATTTCACGAAATTTTTCTGGGTTGGGATTAGTTGTGAGTTCATAGTACATATATCCTATTGTTATCCATGATTTGACAAATAGGCCTATATTGTTTTCAGTTGGTGGATCTATTCCCAATAAAGTTTGGTGCCAGTTATGTAGACGTGAGTTAGGCCATATTTTCCTCAATATATGTTTTACTTCATCCCACACTAGATTTTTGCTGATCCACAGTTGGTCAGTCGGTGTTGCATTAAAATCATTAATCTGCTTTGTCGTCACAGTGGTTTGAACTCAGAATCTCATAAATACGAGTCTCAAACATTACCTCTTAACCACCACTCTCGGTCTTATTAAACTGCACATTGTAATTTCGTGGCTCCTGAAATCCTAGCAAATTGTTAGGTAATGACGTTTGGAGTAATAAAGCAATAAAAGAAATAAACACGTGTAATTTTCATCAAGCGAATTACCAGAACAGAACTAGGTTAATTGCTCGGACTTACCTGTGGATATTCAAGAAGAAAAATATACGGTGCCACGAAATTTCTTATGAATATTTTATTATAATAATTTTTAACTTGTGTAATTCAATATAATGTAATGGAATATTTAAAAAAAATGAATTTCGGTGTAATAGACATCACTGACAAAATAAAACATTAGGAATATTTAACAAAATTATGATAAATGGGGATTAATTTTGAACACGAAGAAAACAAAATATTTATCAATTGGTGAACCAGGACAACATTTAATTTTGGAGTGTGGAGAAACAATAAAATCTTGTAGTGAGATCACATATTTAGGAATTAAAATAAACAAAAATGGAAGTTGTAGAAATAATAAAGGAAAATTTACAATTGCTTGCCTCAGTGGAATATTGTGGGATAAAAATATAAGTAACAAAAATAAAATTAATATATATCATACAATTGTTTAAAGCATGATTACTTATGGAGCAAAACTTTTGTCATTAACAAACAAAAACAAATAAGTGTCTTTTGGCAACGGAAATGGATTTTATACGAAGGGCAGCAAGAATTTCAAGAAGAGAAAACATTAGAAACTCATAAGGGAGAAAATGAAGATTGAAGACACTATTTTAGATTATATTAAAATTCAGCAATTAAAATGGTACGGACATATCCAGCGAATGGAATAGGATGGGCTACCAAAGTGTTGTGGGATGGAAACCTGAGGGAAGACTCACTTCGTGAGTCGTGATTTTATTGATAAATTGGAAATCACTCGTGGCATTACTTATAACTATTTAACGAATAAAATTAAGCTGTTTACTCACAAATAATTATTCAGCTATAGTTATTTTAAAATATTAATATATTTAATGTAAACAGCGATGTTTGAAAACAAATGAGAAACGATTGATACGCTTCATTTGCTTCTTTTTGTTCATCACTGCAACCAGATCATATTATTTATTGCCAAAGGATCGTAATATTGTAAGAATGCACCCTAGTGGCTGGTAGCCGTATTTCTTAGAGAGTCAGTCACTACAAAATAATGCTATGGCCTATTCAGAATATTAAAAAGGAGGAGCATTCTTTAATATGATAAACTTCGGTTGATAAATTCGAGGCTAAACACAACTGCGATTGGTTGTAAATAAAACAATCATTGAAATATGATTGGTCATTTGGGGCATGAGTTAAATAGTCAATACTAATAAAATTCATTGTTTAAAACCGTTGAGGGGGATAGTCGTAAAATAAAATAAAGTTAAAATATGTACCTTCTTAGGTCAGTGCCGTCGTCCTCAACTTGTAAAAATATATTATGATTTTTTGTCTGAAGGCCTTTCAGAATATCCATTACATCATCAACATCAACATCCATGATGGAATGCATATTCTGGAAGGCCTTCAGACGAGAAAGCGTACATATGTTTTTACAAGTTGAGGACGACGGCACTGACCTAAGAAGGTACACGGACAACACTACATTAAGACCAGCATCGAGAACATCAATAAATGTAGCGAAGAAATACCTGTTGATAATGTAATGGATATTCTGAAAGGTCTTCAGAGAAAAATGCATACATATATTTTTACAAGTTGAGGACGACGACACTGACCTAAGAAGGTACATATTTTAACTTTATTTTATTTTAGGAGAAATTATATTTTCTCTCTCTTAAAAGTGAAAATTAACAGGTCGCGATCGAACGCACAATTTCATAAATATTAATCCACTAAGCTATAAACAGTGAGGCGCAGAACTTATCTATTATAACTACAGATATCAGGACACTTCAGACTTAGATTCTGCAACATGTAGCATAGCCTTCTCAAAGTTGTAACGATAAAAAAATAGAAGGAACCTAAGTATTGAAGACGGTGACAAATTCTAGTTTTATCAACTGTATTATATTACATCCAGCCTAAGGAACACACTTGAGGAAAACAAATGGACGGGAAATCCCCGAAGCATGTTACTGCTGCATTCGTTTATGGTCAAAGCACAGTTTAGCGGAAGCGAAAAATAGATCATGTAATTGATTAATATAATTATGTATTTGAAGCTGTTTATGTAAACTGTAGTTGATCAGAATACAACATACACCTACATGTTTCTTCGAAGATCGGAGTAACTAAAAATTTGTATTTGCTTGAAACTGATCAATCCTTGAGAGGAAGTTGAATGTTGTGCCGGTTCGCTCGGGGTAGATTATGATCACTCAGGGATGTTTTAAATTATACACTTACTATTTTATTTTATTGGATACATTTATATGTACAATTGTATATATTTTAATACTCGGAGTGGAGTGATGAATTACTTCCGCCCACGTGTTTTAATATCACTTTCGCGAACGGTCACTGAAGAACTTGTAGAACTGTAGAACGTAGGAGCGTGAGAGTGAGAGTGTTTTCACACGTGTCCTCGCCTTATAAGGGCGATGACTCCTCCCATAAGTTGCCAACCCTCTCCGAGTGTATATGTTTTCATTATAGCTTAGAAGGGTAGGTACCATTCGTTTAGGTTTCTATGTTGGTAATAGACTCGTGTGCACGTTTTGTGCGCCTTCCAGTTATTACTATTAATGGTACGTTTTAATACTCACGAGTCTATTACTTCTTGCCACAATGTCAGTTACAAATAGGCCTATGGCGGCTGTCGTATAGCTTATATTAAATTTAACTTGGCGACAAAATGAGTGATTAAAAATTATAAAAAACGCCCTAAAGGGAAATTGTTAAAGAGTGGTGAAAAGCAGATGGTGTTAAATGTATTTAGTAAGTTAATGGAGCATAATCCTGGCATTAATTTATCGGCTTGTAACAGACAGGTGACTGAGGTCGCATGTACTTTTACACGTGCTGGAAGTTAAATGTCAAAATGTGTTTCTTAGGCTGGACAGACAATAGTAATATGTATCTCGGATGAAGATGTCAAGTCTCGCGGTCCTCTTGGTGCTTACAGACAAGAGCGGCCTATGTGCCAGCATCTCTCATCAAAGCAGTTTATATTTAAACATACGGTTGTACAATATAGCTATTACTAATATCTAATATCTTCAACATCTATAAAGATAATGAAATCTCTGTTAAACAAGATAGCAAATTATCTTCTTGGGAAAAGATCAACACTGGAGTAAGACAGGGATGTGGACTTTCACCGGTGCTTTTCATTATATACATATGAATAAATTAATAAACGAATGGAGGAAAACACAACGAGGATATATACCCATCAATAGGAACCTCAAACTAGACTCTATTCTTTTTGCAGACGATTTAGCTCTTCTGGCACTTTCCGAAAATGATTTGCAACGATCAATTCATAATTTACAAAAAATAGCTGCCAAATTTAATATGGAAATATCAATTAACAAAACTAAAATAATGGCATTTCATGGGAAGGACCCCATACAAAGTAAAATATGTCTCCAGAATAAAATTTTAGAGATATCTAATCAATTTAAATATCTTGGATATTATCTCTCTATCTGGCATGAAAAGGATATCCCTGAAAAAAATTACTAGTTATAATAAAAGTTTGGGAATTATTAATCAAGTTATGAAACCATCCCTTGTACAAAAAAAAACACCAGATTACGTTTGTATAACACTTTGGCTAGACCAGTGTTGACCTATGGTAGTAAAGCATGGACACCAAAAAGACAACACGAAAGCAGAATAACGGCTTGTGAAATGAGATTCATGCGCAGAACAGCGGGTTACACAAGATGGGATCGAAAAAGGAACACCGATATCTTAAAAGAATTGAAGACTACGCCAATTTTGGAGTATATTAAACAGTACCAACTAAATTGGAAACACCATCTAGAAAGAATGAGTTCAAATCGGATTCCCAAAGCTGTTTATAATTATATACCAAGAGGACGAAGATCACTGGGCCGTCGTATGAAACGCTGGAGGGAAATTTTTCTGTAGGATCGTAACAGGCCTTGGCCTAATACTTGGAAGGAAGAAGAAGAAGAAGAAGAAGAAGGTTGTACTAATCTTAATTCCTCTCTGTGCACAATAACCTGGGCTGCCATACCAGTGCGTTAATTTAAAATATTGCAAATTAATGTTATCTATTCAATGAGTGCAGAATCTGAACTACTAAAATCGTAGCGGGTAGTAGGCACTTTAAAGGGTTTCCTTAAAATGATGCTACAAATATCCTTGATTGTAACCTCACAATAAAAGATGCGTACGATATTATGAAAATGCACGAATAATTAATATCGATGTTCCGATCGAGAATAACTAAATATTTGATCACACGCAGAAATACATTAGATAGGCATAATGGAAATTGACAGTTAAATACAAATGAGGAACATTTTTAAGAATTAAAATAGTTCAATTAAGATAATTTTTTCTAGGAACAATAAATCTAACAGGAAATGCGGTATATACCTGCACATAGGTATTAAACATAGGGTCAATTCTGGAAATGCATGCCATTATGCATTACAGGGACTCTTGTCATCCCAACATCTCTCAAAAATAAATAAAACTGAAAAAAAATATATATAATAATTGTTACTCTACCAGTTATATTTACATGGATGCGAAACATGGACTCTTACTTTAAGCGAGGAAACACAATTGCAAATATTTGAGAATAAACTTCCTAGGAATATTTTTGGACCAAATAGAGACGATCATACAGGTGAATAGAGGGCTATATAACAGTGAGCTAGCTGATATTTATGGGAAACCAGATGTTATAAGAAAAGTTAAGTCTCGTAGACAACGATGGACAGGACACGAGGCACGAATGAGGAATGAAAGAAGGAAATGGAAACTCATTATAGGAAAACCAGAGGGAAAGCGCCCAGTAGGCAGGCCAAGAATGAGGTGGGAAAATAACGTTAACCACAATGTGAGGGAAGTAGATTATACAGGGATGATTGGAAAACATTAGCCCAGGATAGGGATGCATGGGGAGCTTATACCCCACTAAGCGTTCGATGGTGCCAGTGAGTTAGTTTCTTTTTAGTTTTGATCAAGGAAATGTACCAGTGCACGAGATACATTATACAATAGCTATCTTAAGTGAAACAGTCGTATAGCTTGTAGAAAAAAAAATTCAGGTTTTGGTTTTTGCAGGAATGTGTAACTAATACTTTAGACTATATATTTTACATTTTGATTTTTGAGTACACCTTTAATTTCTTGCAACATTTCTCTTAATATTAACAACCCAGCATTATGTAAGTTAGTAGATAAAACACAATAGTTTCTTCCGTTATGTCATTTTATGGGACAAATGCCATACACTACATTTTTACCAAATTCAACCAAAATCATTACATATTTTTAGAGAAAATTACGTTTTGAAACTCTTTATGCTAAGTCCCTTAATTTCTCAGATAATTCGATAAAACGCAGACAACAACATGTTGGAAACCTTACCTAAACATTAAATCAAAGTAATTTATTATTTTGACATCTATTACATGACGCGAAATACAGACATACGCCATCTCAAAAACAATTTTTCTATATCCGAGTGTGAATAAAACGCAATATGTACAGATTGAACTTCACATGTTAATAATATTTTCTCTGTATAGTTCGTATTTAGAAGTTGATTGTTACATGGTTTTATATATTAGGCCTAAACATGCTACGTCATATTGGAAAATGGCGGATACGGAGCATTTTATGATAATAATGACACGTTTTATTTATAACATGTAATACAGTTTTAATTGCTAAAACCGTTTTGGAAAGATATTCTTAGCCATCTCGGTAAACACGTGGAAAACGCGAGCGTCTGCTCCGACTGGAATCTCAGGTTCGAATCCTGGCAGTTCCGGAGGGGTATTAGTGGTAACATGTTTTGGATTTTTCTCGGGGTTCTCCCGTTTACCGAATTTCACCTCACCTACACTCATCATGTCCAGAACCGTAGCCGAGTGGTTAAGGCGCAGAGCTACAGGAGATTCGTTGGTTCGGATCTCCACGGAGAAGAAATTTTCTCATGAAATTTCAGCCAGTATGGGACCGGTGTCCACCCACCGTCGTGAGGCATTTGGGTAGCTACAATACGTAGCGGCTCCAGGTTGAGAAGAGTAAAGTAAAGTGATCCCACTACTGGCCTCAGGAGGCCCTTGGGGTAGTAGAAGGTTGAGGCTCCCATTTTTTCTGGACAATCGGCACATGCTGTACGCCGGGTTGTCAGCCCTGCGTGACGGCTGCCTTTACCCCAGAACAAGTGTCTGGTACTCATTTCCGTTAGAGGCTGAGTCGATCCCAGGGTCATAGTGCCGCCAGAAGGTTTGGGTCAGTTTAAAAGTCCTGACCCCACCGGGACTTGAACCCTCGACCTTCCGGCTTGTAGCGCAGTGTCTTAACCACTACTACGGCGTGCTCCAGGTTGAGAATACCAGCTATAACTACTAAGGGACCGACATGCTGACCACATGCCATCATTACACTGGCTGGATGATCGTCTACCTCTGTAATTAACATATGCGGACGTGAGACCGGCAGCCGGATGTCTGTAGCTCTGTGGAGTTAGTTGGAGCTAACACTCTTCACTCCTCTTTCCTCCGACATCATGGCATTTCTTCTTCATTCATTTTATATCACCTTTCACCTCACAGGTGTACACTCATGTACTTTCTCATGATTCCGAGCCTGTGTGCCAACTTAGGGTAGTATATGGTCAAAGGGAGGGTTGTAGCCCATTCTCGAGGCCCTGGGTGATATGAGTCATGTGTGAATAGTTGATATGTCTCGAAACAAAGAACACTAAACAGACTACATAACACTATAGAATATATTCCACTCCTTTCCCTCCATAGATGGGAGATCGCAAAAGATCTTTTAGGCCGCAGTGCTAGGACAGTCTGCCCTCCCAGTTTAAAATAAAATAGAACAAGTTATACTTGTAGGACAAAGTGAATTAATTTCATTTATTTTCCAGAACAGCTGCTTAGCATAGTTCGAGACCACAACTTCAAAACTCTCGTCCAACTAAACAACATATCTGGGCCAAACATATTTAAGTATTTCATACTGTAGGCCAAAAAAATATCCATCTACAGTATGAAAAATTGAATCCTGTTTTGTAATTTAAGCAAGTACTTTGTTTTAACTGCGATGTATATTTTACAGGAGACGCAAATAAAGGTTTGTATTACCACGTAAACTTACTCGTAGACACACAGATACAACGCTTCTGAAGAAGTTAAAACTCCGAAGTATGTGAACTCTTAATTATATCAAAACAATAGGATAGTTCAAAACAACGCCAACAATGCTTAGTAGGCCTATATTGCGCGAAGGTTAAAATAGTAATTTTTCGTGAAGTTACACTGGTCAACATGATTTTTGTCTCATTAGTACCAATAGTTGTACTTAATGCAGTTTTTTATCGTGTTTTCAAATATGTATTCGGAATTTCTCCATCACCCACAGTTTTTTTATTTCAATTTCAGTTAATAGATTTAAATAATTGTCTTTTAATAAACATTTTTCCATCCATTTGTCTATTGTAAAATAAAACCAATTGAGCTAACTCAGGAGATTTCAACTATGGAAAAGAGATATCAAGGCAAATGGAATCCTAATATGCTGGCCGATTATTGTTGGACCATGAAGAGGGATGCTCCACGGGCAAAATATAGCAGAAAATCGTCATTTCTTACTTTCTAGGTGAATCCGAATGTTCGAATGTTGTATAGTTACAAATGTAGAAAATATTAAAATGTTTGAAATTATAAATTCCTGTCTCTCGGAAACCTTGCGTGATGGAGAAAACCCGATATCATATTTGAATTCAGAAGAAAAAATACTATCAGAATCACATATTATTATTTTTGTGACAATTTTTTTCTTTTTTGTTGCTCAGTGTTATCCAACTGTCGGGGATTGCAAAGTTCGGAAATTGCTGCGTGTCTAAGTTTCTTCATAACAGCCTATTTTGAATGATAAGCAACCCTTGAGCGATGAGTGCAAGGTGGGTAGACGGACAATGTCTGATAGCTTTCTGCGTATGAGTTTCATCATTCCACGATCCATGGTTCATGTCCTAATTTTAATTTTATAATTTGTGGTATGTTGCAGTAACTTTCTAACAGTATACTTCGTAATCAAATTGAAGGAAGACAGTTCGAACTCCCTTTGTATTTAAAGCAAGATATGGTAACCTGATGAGTTTAGTGGAGGTTTCTTAACAATAAGTGGAAAGCATGCCTGTCACTAGGTCTTTATCCGGAGCGTTATCCTACAAGGACGCCCCGCAGCGTCCAAAACATGCTTAAATATCCTCTTGAAAAATATATGTTTTCGTACCGTGTAGTATAGGCCTACATGAGTTGTCGGTGTTACTTTGAATGGATTTTGCGTCCTCACAGATCAAGAATAAACAAATTTAGCTTACGAGAAACCTTAATCCAAAACAATAAATGTAAATAAATTTAAAAAGAAATTAACGAGAAAAAAAAAGAATTAATCCAATACGGTATACAATTCGGCCTTCACAAGCGCGAAGGGTTTACAGCGTTGGGGGGGAGGATTTGATTTGCTCCTCTTTGGGTTTTTTCCACGGACCTTGGCCACGAATCTGTCCCAGTCATTCTGTAGCTGTTTGGTAGCTCTGATAAAGATTCTGAAGTTACCACGAACAATAATAACATACGCGGGCTGAAGGAGGCTTACAAGTCCCTAAAGTGTCAGGAAGGGACAGGCCCCGGGTCCGTCCCCTCCGGTTCTCGAAACGGGAGAAGGTAGGCGCTGAGGACAGAAATGGGCTCGGGACTCCCGATGAAGTCTCGGACTGGGACCTATCTACGTTCAGGTTGGGAGGGCAGACCAAGATTTGGGGGATGGAGGTGGACTGGATACATAAAAAGGGGACATTGCCTTTCCAATCACCACACCAGGCCAGATTAAGAAACTACGAACCAGAGACAGAAATTTTTAGCGTGAATTTTTTTATTGTGAAATACAACTTTTCTCCCATATCTCTTTAACCTGGCTTCTCGGACCCTAGGTTCCCTATCTCAAATTGTTCAGTGGAGCATCGCTATGTCCTGTTTAATTTTTGCACGCTCTTACAGAATCATCATATTTACAGTATACAGTTTATGATAGAAAGAGAGATAAGGATTCTGTTTAGATAGAGGGCATGAAAATTTCTAAAAATTGCCGATGATTAGGATAGGATACGATTATGTTCAATGTGCGGGAGCTGTGAAGACGAAATCATGTACTAGGAAATTGTAACGATTTGGAATGTTGCTGGAGACAGTTGTTGCCGGATAGGTTTCTAAATCCAAATATTGATAGATTGGCATGCTACGAGTTAATGGTAAAACTAGAAAATTGAATAAACTTATGCAAATTTCTGGATAACAACGCTCATTCGTGTATACATATACTAGCTAATACACGGCGTGCGCAGCTACTCCTAAATAAATGTTAATGTGTTTTTACCACCAGCCGTGCCCTGTTATACGTGCCCTCGTACTTGACCGGGAATCTGCTTATCCTGATCTTCTTGTCATCAATGAAAGACAAGAATGGTTATTGTGAGTTATCCGTAGAAGGTAAACATACACTGTCGCGGACTTTTGTGTAGAGTGTTTTGAGATGTTAAATTCTGCGTACATTAATTTGGTGTATTTGTTATGGTTTAGGCAGCGTAAGCCATTTAACCTTCAAAATAGGGAATTTATTTCACGATTTTCACTACAAAGGGTGATTGTTAGGGGTGAAGGGGTTGAGTATAACAACTCTCTTATAGCCTATGTCCATCCCCGGAATCTCCTGAACATTTTTCAAAAAGCCCCATCTCAATCGGATGAACGATATGGCAGATCACGCTTACCCGGGAATCTACTTTTCCCGATCTTCTTGGTATCAATGAAAGAAAAAAATGGTTATTGTGAGTTATCCGTAAAAGATAAACATATGCTGTCCAGGACTTTCTTTGTAGAGTTTTGTGAGATATTCAATTCTATGTACATTAATTTGGTGTATTTGTTATGGTTTGGGCAGCGTAAGTCATTTACGCGTCAAAATAGAGACTTTATTTCACTTTTTCACTACAAAGGGTGATTTTTAGGGGTGAAGGGATTGAATATCACAACTCTCTTATAGCCTATGTTCATCCCGGGAATCTCCTGAACATTTTACAAAAAAAACCATCAAAATTGGATCAACGGTATGTCCGCGCATAGAATACGAACAAAAAACCAACCAACCAACAAACAATCAAACAAACAAAGAAACAAACATTGATTTTTATATATTAGATATTATTATTACTAAATAATTGAGGCGGTTAGAAGCAAAGGGATGTAAGTGACTTTAAAAATATATTTTGGTGCATCATTATATTCTTGAAGTATAATTTTATTTAGTTGCAAAGGAATAAAATTCAATGCGTTAGGGGTTGATAAAGAATGATTTTTATAATTCTCAATTGCCTGCGTTTATACAACTTCAACTTTAAATCTTTTGTTTTTCAATACTGCAAAACTTGAAATTACACCACTTTGCTTCTAACCTCCTCAATTCTACTACTTACAAGGTAACTGTCAACCATTGCATGCTGAAACCTACCTTGAAATTTCTCCCAGAGAAGCGTTGTGATGTACCAAGGCCGTTCCCAAAAAAAAAAAAAGTGTTGATTTAACTGGAAGGCACAGAAAATCGAAACTAGAATCCAGCAAAGGCAAACCACTGTAAGAAGGAGATGGACACCCTCCTTGAGTAAGAGCGGAGTGTTGTGAGGCGGGACGAGGCGCGGACTGCACGTAGTGAGGGTTATCCAATATACCAATTCGAGAGTTGTATTACTTCCCTATAGTTTAAATAAGATATTTAACGCTTGATTTCAGTGTGTGGCAGTTAAAAAGGCAGATAATTTTCGGACACGGTCTTGGTACATCACAACTTTTTCCGGATGAAATTTCAAGGAATGTTTCGGCATGCATTGGTTGACAGTTCCCTTGGTGGCTTAATTATTTAATTTGCAATATAATTATAATGTAAACTATTGTTTTGTTTTTTATATTATTGCTAAACAATAGTTTATTATTAAGGTCTGTCAACAGCAGGTACAGCTTACTGCCCGCGTGATCCATTTGAAAATAGCGTTATACATATGTTATATTGTAGATTTTCAAGGATATAAGCATGATTAATAAGGTTTTCTTGGAGTTTTCCATGTCACGGATTCAAAGCCGACCTCTGGCCATTGATTCCGACATTGCGGCATGATCCCACATGTCAATGTCATTCCTGATCACTGATTTCAATGTTTCGGCATGATCCCTCATATCATTATCAAGTAATGTGGGTTCATGCCGAAACGTCGGAATTGATAATGCCATGTGGGTTCATGCCGAAACATCGGAATCAGTCGCCAGAGGCCGACCTTGAATCCATGACACGGAATACCCAAGAAAACGTTCTTAGTCATATATTATATATCCATCCATAGTAATTCTGCCCGAAGGCAGGTCCTTCACTGCAATCATAGCATTTTCATTCTATGCTTGCAGATTTACTAGGGAATTGTGTAAGTGTGGTAACTTCCCGTTGCTTTCCACACCGGTGATGGATGATGATAATGATAAGAATGATGATGGCCATATGATTTCGGGGACCATATTATATATATATATATATATATATATATATATATATATATATATATATATATGGCATGATAAGAAAAATAAATGCCTGGACGGGATTCGAACCCGGAACTCTGGGTCTGTACCCCAGCGTGCTTTCCATTACACCACCAGGCGAATCCAATTCAAACACTTATTTTCTTTATATGTATTATATTCTCCATTATTACTAGATGTCGCGAGAATTCGGTCTTCACTGTCATCTAGTAGCTGACTATAACAAGTAAGCGAATTAAAGAGAATATATATATATATACACACTATCTGTCCACCGCTGTGGTCTCGAGGTAGCGTGCTGCCTTGTCACGCAGCGGGCCCGGGTTCGATCCCCGGTCGGGGCAGTTTTTCTGGGTGAGGTTTTTATCGGGGTTTTTCCTTACCTGTAAGACAAATGTCAAGAAAACTTTAAGCCCCAAAGGGTCCCCGAAATCATATGGCCATCATGTTTATCATCATCATCCTTATCATTATCATCATCATTATCATACTTCACCGGTGTGAAAAGCAACGGGAAGCTATCACACGTACACAATTCCCTAGTAAAGCTGCAAGCATAGCATGAAAATGCTATGATTGCAGTGAAGGACCTGCCTTCGGGCAGAATTACTATGGATGGATGGATACACTATCTAATAAGGTCATACTACTACAATCATTGTGTGCAGAAGAAAAAAATATTCATTATCAGGGCTAACGGGTCCTACACCGAATCCTTCAAGTGCAGGACGACCTGATTACTGAAACGAAGTAAATAACACATGTATGTACGAGGGACAGGAGCAAAAGCAACACAACATCAAGACGGGACCAGATATAGTTAGGTCCTACAAAAATTTAATAATACACCAGACAATTACAATTGTACAATAAAGTAACTAAAACACTAAGCAGTATTGTCGATGCTAGCAAACACAAACAAACAAAATAATGCCCACTTTATAAATCACCAATACCTGTAATACATGTATCACAAGTTAAATTAATTAATTAAATAAAAATAAAACGTAGTTATATTTGATTTTCATATTTATTATATAATTCAGTGACAGCTGTTTCGGTACACTGTACCTTCTTCAGACATGTTAACAAATTATGAATTGTGTTCCAACTGATCTAAGCAACAATGCAACAATATTTATTTAATTTTTTTTAATTTAACAAAGGGGATTCATTCAAATCAAGTTGAGAATTTAACAGTTTTTTACTACTTTTAAATGTATTAATTTCTACAGCCTCCAAAAGATCTAACTTCTTACCCTTATCACAAATATGTAACATTTCAAAATTTGGATCGAAACAATGATTAAATTGGAATAGGTGGTTAGCATATTTTGAATTTTCTAAATTTCTGTTATATTCTCTCATGTGTTCCTTTATCCGAGAGATAAAAGGTCTACCAGTTTGTCCTATATAGACATTGTCACATGTGCCACACTTCAATTTATATACACCTGATAATTTTTCTTTTTTTGTTTTGGTTTTATTGTTTTTTATTATATTTTGTAGAGTTTATTAGTTTTAAATGCCACATTAATGTTCAACTTTTTAAAGTGTTTAGATATTTTATTTGAAAGTGGGCCTATGTATGACATTACGACATATTTCTTTATGTTTTCTTTGGGTAAAGGAAAAACTTTGTTAATTGCTTTTTTGTAATGAACCTTCTTAATTAAACATTCTATAATTTCAGGGTCGTAGCCATTATTAACAGCCAATTGTTTAATAATATTCAATTTATTATTATATTCCAAGGGTGAAAGAGGGACATTTAAAAGTCTATGAATGTAACTATTAAAGGCTGCCATCTTATGAGTATATGGGTGAAGAGAAGAACTATGGATAGTGGTATCAGTATTATCAATTGATTACTTAAATTAATGTTACTCCCTGAACGTATTACACAGTTGTATAGTGATCGGACGATACTGAGCAGCACTGCACTACTCCGCGTAGTACCTAACATGTAGTGTTTGTTTTGGTTTAGATTTTGTTAGGCCCGTTCATTATTTATAAAGGCAGTAGCATTGAATTATGGAGACTGTATTCTAAGGCGATAAACATGCGTTCTGATATATTGTATATTATAAACAGTGAACACAGGGTGTCTCAATAATGTGGTGAACTTCAATTTGTAACTGAATTATAAGAACAGTACTGTAGCACCGTTACCAAAAATTATTGTTGAATTAAAAATCTCAAATATCTGGAATTAAAAAAAAATAGAGATAGAGAGACGACCTTGTGAGACTTCCCATAATATTATCTAATTCGATGAAATACCAAGTAAAATATTCTCAACCTTGATAAGAAGTTTTGTTCAAGGTTCGAGACCCGTGCAAGGCCAAACAAAATAATTATTGTTTGTCATTATGTTAGCATCTTCGCCTATCTCAGTTTCCTTTCCGGCGCTATGCTGTGGACAAAACCAGGAATTGCATGCATGCGGGAACTTCATTCAACAAGGTAAATTATTTAGTCCTTCAAACGTGGTCACTAAGCATATCTATTGTTGTGTAATCTGGGCCTATAGTATATTTTACAAATGATAAGCGGAAGTTATATGCTTCAAATATTTACATTGTACAGACTTTCACAATCACTATCCTGTTTTTAAATATCTCTTCAAATTATTTTTATGCCCATTATTTTTATGCATTTTCATACAGGACAATTGCACAAGATTCTGCTCTCACTTCTAAGTCATGTATAGCCTATGACTTCCCTTGGTCCCATGTGTATTTTCATGTCAAGGAGTTCTGAAGACACGTCAGTAAATGGAAGCAATCCTATGCTTTAGGGGAATTGAAACGCTGTATCTAATAAAGAAAAAATCTGCAGAAGTAGGCCTACATATGCGCGAATTTTCAATTTAATCGTGATGATAATGAGGGCCTAACAGCATTTCAGAAATATTTACTGCAAAAAGCCTATTTCTATCGATTCGTACTTTCCCAATGCATTTTCTTCGGAGAACACACTTCGAGAATCCCTTATCTACTCGCCAGTCAAGTTACTTCCGTACTCTCTTCGATAGACATCCGCTAACTTCATCCAAAGCGATAAAATGCTTTTTACGAGATCAGAATTATATATTTTTCAATTGACAAACGTTGGCAAATACCCAACAAGGAACATGGGAAAAATTTTCCAATTATAGGCCATTTTTAACCTCTGTTTCTGAAATGGACATATGTTTTTTGTGTTTTTTCTTATCCTGTCTCTGGCGAGGGCCCATCAGTCCCCTCGTCACACATTGGAAAAGAACCGCTATGTATACAGTGTGTTCGGAAAATTGCATTACAAACTTCTGGGGCTTATAGAGGGGAATGTGTAAATAACGTTTTCAATAGGACCTTTGTCTGGAAACATACAGTCTTCGTCCTGCCTGTAAAAGCTCGCCTTAAACATATAAATCTCCCACGTCTGAGAGGGGTAAATCGATAATAATTTAATGGCTTATGATTTAATTGTCAACCGCTGTGGTCTCGAGGTAACGTGCTGCCTTGTCACGCAGCGGGCCCGGGTTCGATTCCCGGTCGGGGTAGTTTTCTGGGTGAGGTTTTTATCGGGGGTTTTCCTCACCTGTAAGACAAATGTCAGGAAAACTTTAAGGCCCAAACGGTCCCCGAAATCATATGGCCATCATCACCATCATCATCATCCTTCACCGGTGTAGAAAGCAATGGGAAGCTACCACACCTACAATTCCCTAATAAAGCTGCATAGCATGAAAATGCTATGATTGCAGTGAAAGACCTGCCCTCGGGCAGAATTATTATGGATGGATAGATGGATGATTTAATTAATCACATTTTAACAACCCAACATTCAGTGATTTCGTACAATGTCAATGTTAAGGGAACTGACGTTTTGGTCAGAGATGGATTGCCCGAGGCTGCCCAATTGCATGGCTCCCACGATCGCCAGAATTACCTCCAGTAGTTTTTTTTTTTCTGTTGGGGTCACATGAAGTCTCCAGTGTATCGGACGCCTGTGGACACTGAATGAGTAGATCAATTTGCAGGAGTTCTGGCCGATGCACAAGGGATTGAACAGACACCAGGTGTAATGGAGTGAGTAAACCAGAACAGGATTCGCAGGTAGGCTACAATATGTGCAACGAGCTTGGTGGTCGCCACATTGAACCGCTGATGTAGTGGATAAATACTAACCACAATGTTAAGTAGAGTAGAGAAGTTTAGTAATTTTGCATATAAACAATTATTATTGAAGTGACAAACTGAATCATCCTTATTTTACCATTGACGTTGAATATTGTCACGAAATCAGTGCATGTTGGGTTGTGTAAACATAATTGTGTCATAAATCGTTAAATTACATTCAATTCATCTCCGGCAGGTGGTACGTATCCGGACAAAGATTCACAATGGAAATATTATCTGCTCAGTCCCCTCTCCAAGCCTTAAAAGTTAGTAATAGGAATTTCCGAACACCCTATATAGGCATTAAGTCTAGTGTAACAGTGAATATGCTTTTACATGATCGTTTGCGACTCTGATGGACTTACTAACTTACACTCTTAGGAACAAATGTTACGTTCCAGTAATGGCGTAAAGTCTCACAGACCTGACATATTTACTTTTCTTAAGTTTTCCTGGACATCAGGACCGGGAAAGTTGATTATAGATCAATTGTGCAGATTGTAAACAAAATATTATCGAAACTTCAAGTTGTTTACTTTGCTGTGAAGGAAATTAGACACCTTTATATTCTGTGTAATGAAATAATTGATTTTTCTGCTAAATTTCTGCATTATACGTTTATAGGTGTTGTCCTGAAGGAAATAATGCATCGTATCTTGGGTTTTCTCAAACTCGGCTCAGTAATTCCCGGTATATTACAATGACTATTTAACTCATGTCGCAAATGGTAGTCAATGACCAATCACGTTTCAATGAATTCTGTTTTACACCAATCGCAGTCGTGTTTCACCTCGCTCTTTATCGATTGATCTTTATCAGCTCCTGCTTTTTAATATTCTGAACAGGTTAGACCATTATTTTTCTCCAACAAATACATTGAATATAGAAAATAATGAATAGATTCAGTGATTTTACTGAGTTGTTTATTCAAAATATAAATGATTAACCTATAATGTTGATTATAATAGTTTGATGTATTTCATTATTTCTCCACTAGAGTACATTCTTACAATATTGCGATCCTATTTGGCAGTAAATAATATGATCGAGTTGCAGTGAATATACATAACCTCACATTTCTAATTTGTTTTCAAACAACGCCGTTTACATTAACTATATACATAGGCCTATTTTAAAACACCGGTAACTATATTCAAATAATTATTTTTTAGTAAAGAGCTTAATTTTATTCGTTAAATAGTCCTAACAAATGCCACTATTGATTTCCAAATTCTCTGGATAAATTCACCCTTCACTTCATGAGTCGTGAATTTATCGATAATTTGGAAATCACTCGTGGCATTACTTATGAAAAATTTTACCACTTGTAGAAATCACCAGACATTGTTACAGATAATTAAAATAGCTACATTAAATGGGCAGGACATATCCGAGAATGGATAATAGTGACTCAGATAAAAAGACAATAGTGGATCACACAGATGGAAGAAGAAGTGTTGGGAGGCCTAATGCTAGGTGGATGGATGGCGTTCTTGATGATGTCAAAATACTTAACATTCTAAATTGGTGGACACTTGTCAGAAATAGAGAGATCTGGAGGAGAATTCTTAGGGAGGTTGTGACTCGACCAGGGTTTTTATGCCAAATATGATTATGATGATGATGTTTCCTGATATATAGCCTATTACTTGTTTCCATCTCGCCTCTGTTTCTCAGGAACGCGTTTTAAAACCTGGCCACTGATGATGGAATTTTTCAGAGTATAAAAATCCTGAATATTACTTCCTTCCGGAAAAAAGTATAGGCATGGGTCTCGTGTCGTAGATTTATGGCACGAAAATGAATCTCAAGCCTGAAATAAGAGAGACCTCTGGTAAAAATATGTTGGCTCCTTCCTCCCCGGATTTGAATTATGGCGATAATGACCTCAAATATTAAAGAACGTCTTTAGATAACATAACTAAAACTCTTTCCTTTATTACAACAAGACCCAGTGTTTTCCCGAGACAATGCGGTTATTGTAATGACTAGCATTTTACGAACACTCTGAATTTAAATTTTGCATCCAGTCACCGGAGAATCCCAGTCATTTTACGTCACGGACATCCAGTTATGTAATGTATTTTAATCTGTACTGTAATAGTTAGAGATGTGTTGATACACCTACAAGACATAGAGTTGAGTGCTGTGGTATTATTTGCACTGTGTAAGTACCGGTAGAACATAGATAATGTCGTGGCCTTCATAAGATTTATAACCACAATAAATCCAATTATCTGTGCAACAAGAAGAGCGTGGCTTACAAAATGTAAGATTTGTGGAAGTTTTAAGCAGCGACACTTGCGTAATTCGTTTATGAAGATCACCTTCGTCAAAGTTAATCGCAAAATTACTTGGTGTTCTTATAGTCATCGTACAAGTGCTGGAATCAGGATTTGAGCATTGAAATCCGTGTGAGATCGAATAATATATTTAGGACATTTTAAGGTAGATTTTTTAAAAGTACGGATGTTCTCCAACGATTTAAGGGCAACCGGTACTAATTTCCCTAAAATTTGGTTTAAAAATATGCAACATACAGTTTTTTTCAACTTATTCTTAAGTTATGTGCATGAATATTATGTCACTAATTAAACAATTCTTCCTGAACATAATTACATTCTGGTTAACTTTTTGGACATATTTCTTCATGAGCAATTTAAAATACAAAAAATTAAAATAAAAAATCCAACTTTTTAAAAGTACTGTCTTGGTAGAATTGTTTTCAAAAACTACTTATCCAATTGTTTCCAAAATTTAGTATGCTATTGTCCATAGTTCATTTGACAATAATAAGGTTTGCTTGTGTTCAGATATGGATTGTGATTTAATTTTTAAAAAATCGAAGACCAAACATTTATTTTGTTAAAAACTTTGCATACATTTTTTATTTCAAGTACTATCAATAGCACAAAGATAAATTTACCGTAGTATTATAGAGCTCTTTAAACTGCATATCCATGTAAAAAAATATTCTTCTACCTTTCATAGTTTCAGAGAAAAGTGTACCAAAATAAGAAAAAAATACAAGTTATGGTAAAATGCAAAAAAAAAAAAAAAAAGTGATCGTTAACAGAACACAGAGACGCCATTTTTAATTTTTTGTATGAGTTTAAATGTCCAAAATCAACAAAATAATATTACACATAGAAAAAAATAGACATTCCTGGATTTTTTAAGCAAAAAGAAACAAAATTTATTTTTTAACCCAAATAAGTACTGCGTGCCTTTAATGCTTTGGTCTTGGTGGCCTCAACGAATAAGGTTTTTCATGTTTTGAAAATAGCTTTGCTCTTATTGGAACGCTGTAGCCACTTGACGCCGCCAGACTGAGTGACAGAGATGGAAATACAATTATCTGCAAGTTTCGTTGAAAGAGGATGCTTCAATGGCATCTCCGCTAGCCGCTGTTTCGGTATTTTAAGTTAACTCCCCAACTTCATTAAATATGTTGGTGATAATTATACGTTACATAATGACATTTTGTCCATAAAACGGGGACCCATCTTCTTGGCAAAGTTGTTGGTGGAATTGTTTAAATTATTTATTTAAAACGGATCTATTAATAAATCAATCTCACATAAATGGACACGTTTACTAGCAAGAATTGCTCCTTAAGAGCAATGATATTTTCAAGACGTGAAAACCCCTTTAGTTTATCCGCGTCGAAACTCGATAGTGGAGAGTTCGATCCTAACCAGGATCAATAGAATTCTTCAGATGATGGGAATTTCTCCGGAGATAAGTTAAAATTCCGTTGGTTCCTTGTCACATTCGTGTGGCACCATTAAGTATACTATTATTATTGAATCTCCAAACGTTTTGAAACCCTATTTCGCCGCAAAGCAATGTTAGGGTTGTAGCTTACTATAACAATATTATACTATACATTGTAAAACAGAAATATTATCTTATGGTTTTGAAAGAGTGTTATTAATTACATAAATCGTCTATAAGTGTCTTAGAAAATACTGCATATTGTTCTGAATGTGTGTTATGAATTTTACAACCTAGGCCTATATATATATATATATATATATATATATATATATATAATTTTTAAGTATACTAAGACATAAAATAAGTTACTGGTCTATTCTTAAAAATCTCCAGCTCACACACTGACGTCACCATTAACCTCGTCATGAAAATAGATGATGTTAAACACATTAGACAAATAGGGAAACAAATAGACTAATTAGGGATGTATGGAGAGCGTATGTCCGTGCGGCCATGAACCTACGGGTTCGATAGTGCCAGTGAGTAAGTAAGTAAGTAAGTAATTAAGTAAGTAAGTAAGTAATAGACTAATTAATAGACCTAGATTAACTAATTAACATTTCTTCTTCTTCTTCCTTCCAAGTATTAGGCCAAGGCCTGTTACGATCCTATAGAAAATTTCTGGGAAATTCTCATATAAGACTTGAAAGCATAATAATAGTCCCTTCGATTGGTTGCTGGCCAAAGGAAGGCAAGACCAGTGATGGGGCTGCCATCTTATAGCCTCTGGTCAGGCTTTTCTGGAGAAGAAAAGAGAATAAAGGAAAGAAGAAATGGAAGAAAGGAAAGACTCCCTAGCCCTCGGATGCCCTAATAGCGTTGGGGTCGAAAAACAAGAGTTAACCAAGAGAGGTTAGATAGTAAAGTTAAAAGAGTGCAAAACACAAGTAAGTGGAAGAAATGTTAATGTAAGATATTTAAAATATGATAATGGTGAAACAAAGCACCGTGATGATAATCGGACGAAGGACGTGGGATGCTTCACTAGAGGGAAGTTTCTTAACAAGACGAATTTAATTACGCTTATTTCCCTACAGATATCACGAATGGTAAGTTTTTAGCATACCTATCCAATGAGACATCTAGTAAGCAACTAATGTATTATGTGGAAGATGCAGTTCGGTAAATTTTGCTTAGAGGACTCTTTTTTCAGGCTTAAGAAGTATTTTTATGAGCCTGAAAATATCCAGACTCGGAACCCACGGCTTAAGGTTCCTCCCGGAGGACTTGTTCCTTGGATTTTTCCACACTAAAAAATCCATCGACCCCGGTCTGGTTTGACCCCGGCCGGGTTTGATCCCCGTGACCCTCGGAACTAGAGTCAAGGAACATAAAAACCGCAGCGACAAAACAATCATAAGAATAGCGTATTCCGAAGTTGAATTGCATTGGAACAACATTCAACCCTTAAATGCATTTGACAAACATTTTAAGAGTGTTCAATTTCACAACGTGGCAACATTATGACCTCTTTGTAAATTTAATGTTAAATACACAAGTGTTCTTGTTACACGTGAATATGTGTCTTCTTTATCACCGAGTCCTTGATTTTGTTTGTAAACCCCTTGGCGCCAATATTTCATTAGTTGCGCTTACGTTAAGATAGTTTAGTTTTCCAATTTTAACGTTTAACATCAACTGTTTGAAAATCATAGCGTCCTTAAAGCCGATTATTATTCAAATATGAACACGAGGAGACATACGCTTCTATTTTTGGAATTATGTAACACCACTTTGCACGAATTTATTGTTAGAAACTAAAATTAAATACCCGTTCAAATTAAGCAGTCAGGTTTTCTATACTTAAATATTCATTTGTCGATTTACGCAGAATTTTGGCTGCATATAAAAAAGTCTTCAAAATGTGTAGGTGTTCCTGGTTCGACACACATCAAGAATTCACACACATGATTCATACCATCATTTATTTGAACTGGGCCCAAGGCCCCGAGAAGGGGCTATAACCCTCTCTTTGGCCCTGTTACATACAGCCTCGGAGTTATGAGGAAGTGCATGAGTGTGCTCCATTAGATCACCACAAACTCATATTTTAAAATATGTGGTTTGCTAAACCAGACTATTTTTTACCTGACATGACGTGATGTGAAAGATGATATGAAATGAATGAAGATGAAATGGTATGATGAGGTAGAAGAGGGGAGTGGTGGGTATTGGTTGGATTAAAAACCACCCCTTATTTCTGAGATAGAGAGATGCCATTCCAGAGTAGTTTTCAAACGAGATTTTGTTTTCAAAGTACTTGTAAACTTTCTACTGTTGAAACAGAATTGTGATCAGGCGATCTATTACTGATAATTCTATTAGAAGATTAGGCCTGTATGTGTATACAGTGAAACCTGTCTTAGCCAACCTTTATGATAAGAAAACCTGTAGAGAGCGAAAAAAATCTCCAGAACGGTACGATTTTATATTTAAAATCGTCCTGTATAAGTCGGAAACCTTAATAACGCGGAAACGGAATTGTTTTTAAAGTGCCAATAATCAATTTTTACCTCAGTAAGACGGAAAATTATTCTTAAGCAAGTTATAATTACAGTATTAATGAACACATGTGAAAATTCTGCATATGACGCTACTGCATTATATCGTTTTACCTTCTTGTGTTGCCATTTTATTGCGGGGATATTCTTCCTTATTCATCCCGCGCTTTTCCTTGCCTGCTTACGTAACCTGCGAGGGAGTTGGGAAACTCTTCAGTCCTCCTGTAGTTGAGTTCCTTCTCGTTTTTGTGTAATAAAGTTGTTTTGTATTGCCGTGCAAACTGTGCTGTGTTACATACACTATTTTGTCTGTATTTTAGTTCAATACGTTATGTCTTTAAAGTGTGCATGTGAAACCCTTACACCGCGTGAGAAAATTCAAGTTTGTAATTTGGGAACCCTTTATATGAAGGAAAACTGCCAAGACGGAAATATAGGAAATATATATAAGGAACCGTTATGTTCCTTCATAGACAGGTTTTACTGTAGTATTATTTTCATCATCCTGAATCTAACAGATTTAGAATTTTTTAACCTTTTCCTAAGACTCAATGTGTCCTTGACAGGCCCACCGTTATTTTGGTCTTCCTCTGCTTCTGAATCGCTTAGGTTAGTACAGTAAAGTTTGTTTTTGTGTTGCCTTACAATAAATTAATTAGATTGAACCCTATTATGTTTCAGATGGCTCATCCTTCCCTGTATCTCATTTCTCTAAACTTTATATGTAAGAAAACAAAGCGTACACGACTGTAGGCCTACATTAATCAATACAAACACGCATTTCGAGCAGATAATTAGGGTAGTGTATAGACTTAATCGGCCACGGTGGTCCAGTTGTTGTGTTCCTTGCCTCTAGTCAAGGTGCTAGCGTGGGGTGCTCTATATCAATTAATATATTTGATAATAAACATATATTAGTAAAAGTAAAGTGTCTAAGAAGAAAATGTAAAAACCATAAAAAGCACCCCACGCTTTGATGGTAAAATTATTTTTTTGTAGATAACTCTAGTTTTATTCTAGATTGTAGGAGATGATCTTTTGTTGACCACTTTAATTTTATCTCAAGCGTGTTGGAAATTAAAATTATTTTTCATTTTTTAGTTCGGTTTTCTAATAAAGCGTGTTGTTTTAGTTTTTTAAACTATTATTTTTTTATTTTTAGTTTAATTGATTGTCATAAACCGGAATCCCATGAAAATTTAATTGCTTCGATATGTTTAGTGTCTTGGCACGAATATAATGATATATATTTTTAAAATTATTATTATCTAACATTGTTATAATATCTTCTAAAAATCCTGGGGCCGGATTTGAACCAACGACCTATGGTTTACTGAAATTACATACCACTACAGTCCACCACTCTGCCAACTGAGCTACCAGAGTATATAATATTAATTTCCTGTAAAGATGGACTGAAAAGTCGATAAGTCCGCAACCTATTATATATTATATATTATTTATGAAATTATTGTATTGGCATTGGTCCTTTACAAGTATACAAAGTTTCAAGTCGATCCAATGTTTTTAGGTGGGTGAAAATCGTGTTGAAAGAATCCGTTATATAGATAGATTCAGGTCAAGCTAATATAAAGCGTGTAAAAATAATACATGCAATGATATGGTAAACTGAAAAGAATGTGTGCCGGCCGAGAATTTGGAGGAATAGAGAATAAACGCTACTTTGATTCAGGGTATAAAAACTGCAATGAGATAAAGCAGAATAGAGGAAGGACAATAAAGACTAAATGAGAAATTTAAATTCATTATTTAACACACAGAACTATGGACACTGGAAAATGTCTCTTCAATTTTATTTCTAATTCAGATACCGGTGATTCAATAATAATACGAGTTATAACTAACACGGACATAAGCTCTCCATACATCCCAATCCTGAGCTAATGTTTTCAAATCATCTCCTGTATAATCTATTTCCCTCAAATCATGGTTAATGTTACTCTCAAACCTCATACTTGGCTTACGGACTGGGCGCTTTCTCTCTGGTTTTCCTAAAAGTTTCCATTCCCCTTTCGTGCCATATGTCCTGCCGATCGCAGCATACGAGACATAACGCTTCTTATTATATCTGTTTTTTATAAAGATCGTGTAGCTCTCCATTCACCTGTCTATTCATCTCTATTAGATACATAGATTTTCCCAAGAACTTTATTCTCAGATATTAGCAATCGTTCCTCCTCCCTTAAAGTAAAATCCAAATTATGATGAATATCCAAGTATTAATATCAGATACCTTATAAATCCATCCATAGTAATTCTGTCCGAGGGCAGGTCTTTCACTGCAATCATAGCATTTCCATGCTATGCTTTGCAGCTTTACTAGGGAATTATATGTGTTGGTAGCTTCACGTTGCTTTCCACGTTGAAGGATGACGATGATAACGGTAAGGATGATGGTGACCGGATCATTTTCGGGGACCGTTGGGCCCTAAGCTGCCTGACATTTGCCTTACAGGTGAGGAAAACCCCCCCCCCCAAAAAAAGCCTTACTCAGGAGCCTGCCCCAACCGGGAATCGAACCCGGGCCCGCTGCGTGACAAGGCAGCACGCTACCTCGAGTCCACAGCGGTGGACACCTTATAAACAAGTTACGAATTTCGATTTTAACTAAACATTAGGCTTTCCAAAATACGAAATTTACGATAACAGTTTGAATGATTTGCTTACCTCTTCTTTTTTCTATCAAAAAAAATAATTCTAGAGTTGATAGCGATGCGAACAGACACTAATTAATGACTAACGACTATTGGATTGAACTACTCTGGTCAAAGATCGGGTCCGGTGAAAGACGGGAGAACCATGTGATTATAATTATTTAGTAGACAAAGCATTAAATCTTATGATTAGTTTGAACTATTGAACTATGAGTGTGTATTTTCTTATCTTGAAAACCAGTCAAAATAAAGTTCACTGTTGTCAGAAGAACTTCCTAATAATTGTTACATAACAGCGACGCAATTTATGCGATGAAACTATTTCCTTCATGCGTATCCATTTATTTTACCACAGTAGAAAATATCTTCAGATATTAAATATTTGTGTCTATTATCACAAATATGTCCACCGCTGTGGTATCGAGGTAGCGTGCTGCCTTGTCACGCAGCGGGCCCAGGTTCGATCCCCGATCGGGGCAGTTTTTCTGGGTGAGGTTTTTATCGGGGTATTTCCTCACCTGTAAGACAAATGTCAGGAAACCTTTAAGGCCCAAACGGTCCCCGAAATCATATGGTCATCATCACCCTTATCATTATCATCATCATCACCACCACCACCACCATCCTTCACCGGTGTGGAAAGCAACGGGAAGCTACCACACCTACAATTCCCTAGTAAAGCTGCAAACATAGCATGAAAATGCTATGATTGCAGTGAAAGACCTGCCTTCGGGCAGAATTACTATGAATGGATGGATCATAAATATATATGGCATAAAGAGTAATGAGGTGGAGAATTCCTGATTCGTTGGGCCCTGGTCACTCAATGTTTCATTAAAGACTGCATCCGGTCTAAAAATTCTGAAGAATTCATCTGATTTTGCAGCCGGTCGAAACATGATGGGAAACTAATGTAGGACTCAAAGCATCTCCTAAAATAGTCCAAGAAGGAACCATCCCCATAGCTTGAATGGAAAAATATGCCCAGAAAAATTAAAAACAATAACTTCACTAGCACTGTTAAAAAAAATTATTTCATGGGTTTATCCTGTTCTACGAGTATTGTTCAATAAAGAATGGCATTATTTTTATAGCCATGATTTCTTATTCTTCTTCTCCGCTTCATGGATTAAGCTAACTGCCTGTTCGGTCACCACAGTGTCTCCTTCCATCTCCTTCTCGGCCTCCTCACGTCTCATTTTCCTTTAGGGCCATATTGATAAGCTATTTTTTTGGCAGTCTAGTATATTCCATCCTTCCAATATGTTCAAACCATCTTGTTCTATATCTCTGTATTCTCGAGTTGATAGCTTTCACTTCTAATTATTTTGTTTCTCCATTTCTGATTCTATCTTCTCTTATACATCCTTTTGTTTTCCTCAAAAATCTCATTTCGCAACTTTGTATTCTACTAATTGTCCATAATTTAACGTGTAAAATATTTGTTAGCTTAATGCGTCATGTAGGCTACACGTGGCACAAGATTCAAGTTCATCCTTCCCGATTCCTTTCTGTGAGTAGTAAGTCGAGACATGTTCAGTACTATGAAGATCTTGAAGATTTCGGGCTGTTGGCCGTGGTCTTGAGGATGCCGGACACAGTCTCTGGCGAAACGTCGGGGAACTTCAAGCCTCAAGACCTCGGCCAACAGCCCGCAAATCTTCAAGATCATCATACCAACTCCAGCCGTGAAAGCCTAAGTCAATGTAATGTTCAGTACTGCCTACAGCTACAATGGTGATGGACAAAGTGCTACTTTCAACCTGCTTTCGTCTCAACAAATCATCAGCTGACACAAAATCTATGTTACAGGAGGCCTATGGAGAGTTTTTTCGGCTATTCTATGCCACCGTGCCACCTGTAAATATTCTATCGAAGAATAAGTGATTGCTATCGTCATGTTGGCAAATTGATAACACACGTTGCCGCTAGAGCCAATTGCAAACGTGTTTAATCACATATAAGGGAATTCAATTTCAGGAGACCACCTACATTAGTGGGCAATTTAAGGTGAGAAAATGGGAAAGTTAGTGTTAGATGGGTAAGTCAGAGTCAGTTTGGGCAAGTTAGGGTGAGAAAATGGGCGAGTTAGTACACCAGATTAGTTTAGCGTTCACTTGTTTGTTAGCGGTTTTTTTATAAGTTGGCTACATTGTCCAAGCAATGAATAATAGTTATTTTACGTTGCAAATATGGTAATTTTGCGTTATTTTGAGCTCAACTTCTCACTTAATTTTAAGGCATTTCTCACATTTTTTGGGAGAAAATCAACATATATATTTCTCTCGGGTACACTGAGCAAACAAAGAAGATACTTTTTTTTTGTTTCAGAAAGAAAAATATGTGATTCTGATAGTATTTTTTTTCTCCTGAATTCAAATGCGATCTCGGTTTTTCTCCATCACGCAAGGTTTCCAAGAGACAGGAATTTATATTTTCAAACACTTTAATACTTTCTACATTCGTAACTACATAATATTCGAACATTCGGACTCACCTAGAAAGTAAGAAATTACGATTTTCTGCTATATTTCGCCTGTGGAGCGTCCCTCTTGATGATCCAACAATAACCGGCCAGTATATTAGGATTCCATTTGCCTTGATATATCTTTTCCATAGCTGAAATCATTTGAGTTAGCTCATTTGGTTTTATCTTACAATGGGCAAATGGACGGAAAATCGTTTATTAAAAAATAATTATTTTAATCCTTTAATTGAAATTAAAATAAAAAATTGTGGGTGATGGATACATTCCGAATACATATTTGAAAACACGATAAAAAAAACTGCATTAAGTACAACTATTGGTACTCATGAGACAAACGTCATGTTGACCAGTGGAATTATTCACATACTGCAACAATAAATTGTGTCTTTATCTAGTTTTTTATTAGAATTTATGTAGGTGACATGGTGGCATAGAATCACATTTGTTCTTCCCTACAGCTTAGTTCGATGAAGGTATAAATTGTTCAAAGAAGGGAGACAATCAAATTCTTAAAAGGTGGACTCGGCACTCCTGTTTCTTCTCTTAATGAGAAGAACATCAACATCGTTGTTAATATCACCTCACCATGATGGTTGTCCGTTTGTATAAAAGCGGGTGCCGCCACAATGCTTGACAATGATTAACATTCACGTAGCGGTAGTCGACATCTTTGTATTTAATTATTAACAATTATCTCTATCTATCTTCGGGTTTTTACAGCTGCTGCCGTCTTCCCGTGCCAAACCTCCAAAGCCTACGGTCTTGGGCATCTTCGATGCTTAGCCCTCTAGCTTTCATTACTGTCTTCATGTTTTCCTTCCATGTTAACCTTGGTCTTCCTCTTTTCTTCTTTCTGTCAGGATGCCATTCATATAGTTGCTTCGGCCATCGCTCGTCTTCCATTCTTAAAACATGTCCTAACCACTTTAATTCCTTTTCCTCAATTCTTTCAATTATGCTTTCTTCTGCTTCCATTATGTTTCTAATTTCCTTATTTGTGACCCGTTCTAATTTAGACTTTCTGGCACTTCTTCGTAGATAATCCATTTCTAGAGCTATTAGTCTATTCTTGTAGTACTTATTGATTGTCCATACCTCACTTCCGTACATTGCAACAGATTCCACCAATGTTTTACCAATATATTTTTTTGTGTCTTTCCAAATATGCTTATCCCACCATATGGAATTTAATGATGATATTATTTTGCTACTCAGTTCAATTCTATGTTTTATGTTCTCTTTGCCTATACTTTCGATGTTATCCATAATCATTCCCAAATATTTAGTTTGTTTCACTTGCTTTATTTGGATTCCATCTTCCAATACTAAATTTTCTCTTTCATTGCTATTTATTGCCAGATATTCAGTTTTTTGTAAATTTACTGTGAGACCCCATGATTCATATGCGTTTTTCAACCTTTTTATCATGAATTCCATATCAAAATTGTCTTGCGCTAAAACCAGTTGATCATCGGCAAATTGTAATGTCAGCAAAAATCTATTGCCTATTGGGATCCCCATACCTTTGCAGCTTTGTTTCCATTTCGTTAATATAAATTCTACATAAATATTAAATAAAATTGGTGATAGACTGCACCCTTGTTTCAATCCCTTTGAGGTGTTTATAGGATTAGACATTATATTTCCCATTTTAACATATATATAAATTAATTAGTGTATAATGCTATTGTGTTATTATTTAATTGTAATATTACTGTGTTTTCTTTATGTAATTGTAATGTTATTGCTGTTTTTGTTGTTTATTTTTCTTTACACTAGTACCAATTATTACTTTATTGTAACGGACTGCCAACAGCACGTACGGCTTACTGCCCGTGCGACCCATATTTGTAAATAATATTGTAAGTATCTTACTTTTTGTCTAATAAAGTCCTACTACTACTACTAATTATATGCAACAGCTGCGAGGAAACAAAGCGAGCAGCTGGACAAACATCATAGTGAGGCGATAATATCAAAGTGAGAGAGGATCGACAACCTTAAGATCACTTTTTGATATCTCGAAAATTTCACTGGGTACCACCCACACGTTAGTGGTAGAAAACAAGCTACATTCTGTACCACGTAAATGCGAGGCCGCATGTCGCAAATAATGTTGTTGCTGAATATCCTGCAAAATCCAAAGAGAAGAACCCCCCCCCCCCACAGTCTGTATTTAACCCCTGTGATATTTTTATAGTCTCTAACCCGAAGAAACACTTTCCATCTTCAGAAGTAGTAGTGATGGTTGTGGAAGCAGTTTTGAAAGACCGTCAAAAATGATTTCTAGCATTGTGATGTACCAAGGCCGTGTCCAAAAATTACATTGGTCAACATGATTTTTGTCTCATGAGTACCAATAGTTGTATTTAATGCAGTTTTTTATCGTGTTTTCAAATATGTATTCGGAATCTCTCCATAACCCACAGTTTTTTATTTCAATTTTAATTAATGGATTTAAATAATTATTTTTTTAATAAACTTTTTTCGTCCATTTGCCGATTGTAAAATAAAACCAAATGAGCTAACTCAATTGATTTCAGCTATGGAAAAGAGATATCAAGGCAAATGGAATTCTAATATGCTAGCCGAGTATTGTTGGGCCGTCAAGAAGTATGCTCCACAGGCGATATATAGCAGAAAATCGTCATTTCTCACTTTCTAGGTGAGTCCGAACGTTCGAATATTGTGTAGTTACGAATGTAGAAAATATTAAAGTGTTTGAAATTATAAATTCCTGTCTCTCGGAAACCTTGCGTGATGGAGAAAAACCGATATCATATTTGAATTCAGAATCACATATTTTTCTTTCTGAGACAAAAAAAAGTTTCTTTTTTGTTGCTCGGCGTTGTCTGCCGTTTTTAATTGCAAGGCATTAAAATCCAGCGCCAAATATTTCATTTAATCTACAGGGAAAGTAATACAACTCGTCACTTGATAGATTGGATAAGCCTCGCTAGCTTTCTTTTGCGCAGCACTCTCCTCACTCGACTCCGCTTTAAGTCAAGCAGGGAGTCCAACTGCTACGCACAGTGAGTTGCCATTGCTGGATTCTGGCATCGATTTCTGTGCTATGCAGTTAAAAACGGAAGATTTTTTTTGGGTATGGCCTTGGTAAATCACAACGCTTCTCTGGGAGAAATTTCAAAGTAGGTTTCCGCATGCAATGGTTTACAGTTATCTTGTAAGACTGACATATCGATGGTTGTCCACTCACGCCTTCAAACATCACTAGGTATATGATATCCCCTTAAAGGTTATTTAGCGTGTCACTCATTTCTGTAATTCAGGAATACTGATTATATTTCCAACGAATGGAGACGCGTCTCGGGATATTCAATTGTGTTCGCAGAAATTAAGCGACTCTCCATGTAATTCGAATAAGGAATACGGAATATAGAGACAGCATCGTTTCATATGTATAGTATAAATATAGAGAGATGATACAATTTATACGTGGGAGGAAGTATCTCACAATACCAGAGTTATAAAGTATAAAGGAAAATAAGTTCTATGAAGCTCTATGAATGAAATACGATATAAAGGAGATCTAATCTTGTATTTAGACGATAGTCTCTTGTTATATGAATGGTACAGGGAAAAAATCAGGTAAGCCACTTTTTCCTTGAAACCTAGAAAACGTACATTTAGTTTTACAACATCCGTATTTCCTTATCTGTATGACAAACTTTGGAGGTAAATAAAACCATGACTAAATAGTATCCTTTACTGTTTCACACTTCTAAGTGATAGTGGAGAATCTAATGGCACATTAAACTTTATTTCGACAAAAGAGTGACATAAGCTTACCTGTTTCTTTCCTAATGCCTTTCAAATGATAATTTTGGTTTTAAAAATAGTTTAAAGGTTCGTTTAATCTAGCCTAATATAATAATCATTTTAAACAAATTTAAAACGTGATAAGATAATTAGTATATCGAACTTATCTGTAAAATAAGATGTCATTTCATTCCAACCTAGTACTGTAAATATTTCCCGGAATATTAATAGTTTACCCTTAGAAGAATTAGTCCACCGCTGTGGTCTCGAGGTAGCGTGCTGCCTTGTCACGCAGAGGGCTCTGGTTCGATTCCCGGTCGCGACAGGCTCCTGAGTGATTTTTTTTCGGGGCTTTTCCTCATCCCTCATCTGGGAGACAATTTCCAGGAAGTATAGGGCCCATCGTTCCCCGAAAATCATCGGCCATCAACTACATCATAATTTACATTATCATCCTTATCACTTCATCGGTGTGGAAAGCAACGGGAAGCTACCACACCTACAATTCCCTAGTAACAACTGCAAAGCGTAGCATGAAAATGCTATGATTGCAGTTAATAGACCTGCTCTAGGGCAGATCACTATGGAATAGAATAAAATAATTATTCCCAATTTCTGTCAAGACTAGGCTTCTCTTCTAGCTTAAAAACGATAAACATGTATTATTTATTATAGGCTTAATTATATTATACGCGAATCCGATATTCGATTATTTCCTTCAGAACGGAAGTAAAACCATAGGTCACGTGTCCTAGATCTACGGTAAGTAAAAGAACCCGAAGCCTTAAATAACTGGCACTATCGAACCCATAGGTTCATGGCTGCGCGGTCATAAGCTCTCCATGCATCCCTATCCTGGGCCAATGTTTTCCAATTTCCCCTGTGGGACGCGCCGTAGCGTAGTGGTTAAGGCACTTCGCTACAAGCCAGACTGTCGAGGGTTCGAGCCCCATGGGGTCAGGATTTTTAAACTGACCCAAACCTTTTGGCGGCACTATGGTCCTGGTGTCAACTCAGCCTCTAACGGAAATGAGTACCAGACGCTTGTTCTGGGGGTAAAGGCGGCCGTCACGCAGGACTGACAACCCGGCTGACATCAAGTGCCGATTGTCTAGAAAAAGTGGGAGCCTTAACCTCCCACTACCCCAAGGGCTTCCTGAGGCCTGTAGTGGGATTACTTTACTTTACTTTTATAATATACTTCCCTCAAATCATAGTTAATGTTATTCTCCCACCTCATTCTTGGTCTACCAACTGGGCGTTTTCCCTCTGGAAAACAAGAAGCTTCCATGCACGTCTTTCATTCCCCATTCGTGCCACATGTCCTGCCGATCGCAGTCTACGAGACTTAACTGTTCTCATTATATCTGGCTTCTTATAAAGACCACTTAACTGAGAGCTAAATTTGTCGATCAATTCATTCGTATCTTTGAATTGTGAGGCTAATCGCGTGATTTGTTAAAAAAAATGGAGCGTATTTAGGAAAGCATTAAACTTTATGAAATTCAACTAATAGTCCACAAAATAATTTCATGGCCCTCTTTAATATATGTTTGTAGATGATGGACAATATGCCGAAATTATTTTTTTGTCCAATGCTATCAGGTTTCTTTTATGACATTTCGGGCTTTCTTCCCTGGCATTGGCGGAATTGTAAATCGTTCCTTAAGTAGAGGCACACGGAAGGCGGAGTTACGTTACCCCGATTATATGATGGGTGAAAAATATTAATGAAATGCCAGGAGAGCCCTTAACCTAGACTTAACCTAAATTCCAGACCATGGGTAATCATATGAATAATTTCTTTTAAGAAAAAAATCCTATGGTCTGACCGGGAGTCGAACCTGGGATCTCCTGAACTGTAGTCAGAAACGCTGACCACTATAGCTCATGCGGTTGGTCAGGCCAAAATTATAAAAGTAGAATTAATTCTTCACAAATGAGATTCATATGATCACTGCCAGCTGTCACACTGGGAGAGAAGACCAAATCGGAGATGAACAGATTAGTTCGAATGCAGTCGCAGAACAGGATTAAACTCAAATTTATTATTTATTTGGCCAGGTGGAGTTAAGGCCATGTGACCTTCTCCACTCGCCAAAACAAATATATGTTACATTAAGATACACCAATTACAATTAACTCTAATATTAAATACTAATTGAAAATTTGACCAATGAAATAATACCTAAAAGTAAGATTAATAATATAATGTTAATGATTATTAAAATTAAAACGAATAATAAAATGTTCAGAAGCAAGTTAAATTTTCGGTAGACAGTCCATATCTAATGCACATAAAACAATTACAAAGACTCATGTCTCAAACGAGAGTTAGTGACCAATCACGTTTCAATGAATCTTGTTCTACAACAAATGACAGTCGTGTTTCACCTCACTCTTTACCGAATTACTTTAACCACCTCCTTCTTTTGTCATATAGAAAGCTCTACTGTTTTAATATTCTGAAAAGGTCAGAGCATTATTTTGAAGTGACTGACTCTCCAACAAAGCCGCCAGATTTGAATTACAAAATGGCAGTCACGATATTTGACTGCGCTTCAAATGAAGATATAGACGAAATAATCCAGCAATCTAAGCCTCAAAACACTCGAAGTAATAGGAAATATATTTGGAGCCTGTTCGAAAGATTTTTTCAACAATTACGTATTAACATCAGTACCTCCAACAGAAGACATTGCAAATACACTGAAAGACTGGAGGATCCTATTTGAAGTTTCCCAAGTCAGATGGCAATAAATAATATTATATTAACAAGTTGCACTGGATACACAAATAAAACATAACCACACAATTCTGATTTGTATTAAAACATCGCCGTTTAGCCTATTTTAAAGATATCAATATTTTAAAATAACTATATTTAAATAAGGATCTTTCAGTAAACAGCTTAATTTTATTCGTTAAATAGTCCTAACAAATGCTAATCTTGATTTCCAAATCCTCTTGATAAATTCACTCGTCACATTACTTATAAGAAATAATGAGGTAAAATAAATTAATTTGTCGGTTATACAATACACCGTGTCCCACTCAAACCTCCCACATTTTAAATAATCATAACTCTCAAAGTATGCGGAATTATGAAATGAGGTTAGTATTAAAAGAAAGAGAAACTCAAAGAATTGTTGTTTTCATTGTTGCAGTTAATTCATCTGTCGCATGTTGGATAATAATGGCATAAAACAAAATGGAGACTCCTCAGCAACGAGCACAAACTGTTTTCTGGTATGTAAAAGACCGTATGTTTGCGACTCCGGTACAAGATCTTCATGATTTACGAACCTGTATCCTTGACACAATTACAACAGTACCAATGGACATGTTGGACAGAACGTGGCATGAAATCGAATACAGGCTTGATATTGTTCATGCTACTAATGGTGCACATATAGAGGTGTTTTGGTGTGTGGCAATGAAAATTATTTGAGTTTCTGTTTCGTTTAATACCGGCCTCATTTCATAATTCCGCATACTTTGTTAGTTATTATTAATTAAAATGTGGGAGGTTTGAATGTGATACCCTGTATTTAAAAAACCAGCATAACATTTCTGTCAATCTTAATACTATTTTTATAGAATACAATTATTAATTTCTAAAAAAATACTATCAGTGAAATGTATAAGGTAATTTGTTATAAAATAATTCTTCAGTTTTTTAACGATATTATAGTATGTCTACAACATTAGGTGGAAAGGAATATCGTTCTGGCAAGAAATTGTAAAAGATAGTGAATAAAAATTCATTATGTGATGAGGAGGTGACATCTATAGTCTGCAGTTGGAAACGAATACATTAGAACAGATTTATTTAGCCTGGTGGAGTTAAGGTCATGTGGCCTTCTCTCCCACTCATCAGGACAAACGTTTGTTACATTTAAATAAAAAAAAAATACAGTATATACTAAACAATTAATTATCTGGTCAAACTGAACAATAATGAAAATAATGTCTAATAATAAAATAAAATTAAATACAATTAAAATTAAACTAATGGAATAATGTATACCTAAAGGAATAACAGCTCGAATCTACTATACATAAAAATAAAATAAAAAATATATACAAAGAAAGTAATAAACTCTAATGAATTAATCTATCGCTTATATATAAGACATTAGGTAAATATGTTGATATTAGCTTGAAGCTCTGAAGTTATGGAAAATGATACCACCGATCACAGTGAGTTGGAGCTATTCCCGAAGAAAAATGTAAACGCCAAAGGTATCATACGTAGGGATGTAGGAGGTCAAGTGATAAGCACTAACGAGTGAAGAAAATTTATATTTTCGCTACCTGGGATCAAATCTGGACCGTTCAATCCGTAGTCAGAGATCTGAATCCTGAGCTACCTGACCTACTACCTCAAAATTAATCAGGATTATTAAATATTATATTATATATTATTAAATATTATTATATAATATTTAATTTCCCAAAAATGTATATCCATTAGGGTTATAACTTTTTGGACTTTTGTGAAATAAAATATTTCCTGTGCAATGGATGGATGAACTTTTACTTAAAACCACAGAAAAGACCTTCATTTCACTGAGCTTCAAGAAAAGGTCACCCCCAGATATATTTATATATAAAAATATTGAATATTAATTTGGGGTGACCTTTTCTTGAAGCTCAGTGAAATTAAGACCTTTTTCAATGGTTTTAAGTAAACGTTCACCAACTCATTGCACAGGAAATATTTTATTTCAACGAACAGTCCACAAAGTTATAACCCTCTAGGGTAGGTTATAACTTTTTGGACTTTAGTGAAATAAAATATTTTCTGTGCAATGAATGGGTGTAAAATATTTCCTGTACAATAAATGGATGAACTTTTACTTAAAACCATATTGAAAAAGGCCTTCATTCACTGAGCTTCAAGAAAAGGTCACCCCAAATATATTTATATATCAATGTTTAATATTAATTTGGGGGTGACCTTTTCTTGAAGCTTAGTGAAATGAAGGCCTTTTTCAATGATTTTAAGCAAAAGTTCATCCATTAATTGCACAGCAAATATTTTATTTCACAAAAGTACAAAAAGTTGTAACCCTAATTATCTACACACAATAATTTTACTATTTGCGAAGTTAATTGTTTATTAAGACCTCCATATTATAAAATACCTTTTCCCATGCCTTAACATATCTGACAACCAGTTATAATTTCATGCACTGTCTCACAGAAATATGTTACAAATATTTCCCCTGATGATGAAAATAAAAATTAATCAATGTATACTTAAATATTTTGTGTGATTTCATTGTATTGAGTATTAATAAATAATTTTGCTACAGAATGAAATGTTGAAATCATTTGGCAAATTTTTCTAACATATTTTTGTGGCACTGTGCATGAAACATATAATTCGTATTTTCAGGAAAGTTAAGTTATATACAACGAGGAAGATAAAAACGCTTAAACATAAGTATTACAATGCAATTAATAAACTGACAGTAAAACGCTAGAAATCAATATTTTTAGAAATTAAATATAGCTGATATATGTACATTTAAATTAAATATAAATAAAAATAAAACGATTCGCACTTGCTAATGCAGATTCGAGAATACGCAGGTCAGTGTGAATTGGTCTAGTAGTAAACTTGACATTACGCATGTTTTCTAAATAATAGTCACGTGACCTTTCTTTCATGAGAAAAGAATATTGAAACTGTGCTATGTGTGCTACCTACCAAAATGATTGCGACCTTGGCATACTCCTGATATGCAACACAACTCTCAGACAATTAAGTATTACGCAATCTCAGGCTCATCCACGACTCCCGAGTAATTCTCCTACTGACTATCGACTTCCATCAAGAGACGTCAGTTAAGATTTAAAACAGAATTCTGAATACTTAAATGGGTTTCAAGGTTAATTCAATAGGTCCCTTTGAAATATAAAAACTACACATGGAAACAAATATATATACAGGTTGAATATGTCTTAAAATGCATTACGAAAATACGAAATGCTTAACATTGCGAAATAAAGACAGACAAATAGAAATTAAATTCAATCAGTTAAATATTCTAAGTACTTTGGGCTGAATGTACAGTGAAGATATTAATCTAATCTTCAAATTAATTTTTTAAATCAAAACACAAAGAGTCCACCGCTGTGATTTAATGATAATGCCGTTGCACTAGATGAAGCTGGCCCGCATTCGATCCCCGATCGGAACAAGTTCCCTGGACGAGATTTTTTTTTCGGAGTTTTTCTTCATCTCTAAGACAAATGTCAGGAAACTTTAAGGCCGAAATAATATCTGGCAATCATAGTAAATTTATTCGCCTTGTTTAGTATGAAGATATGAGTAAATGGCCTTTCTTCTTCTTCTTAATAATGATGATAATATTAATAATAATAATAATAATAATAATAACAATAATAATAAAAATAAAAATAACAATAATAACAATAATAACAATAATAATAATGATAATAATAATCATCATCATCATATTTGGCATAAAAACACGTGTCGAGTCATCCATCCATGCATCCACAGTAATTCTGTCCGAGGGCAGGTCTTTCACTACAATCATAGCATTTTCATGCTATGCTTTGCAGCTTTACTAGGGAATTATAGGCGTGGTAGCTCCCCGTTGCTTTCCACACCGGTGAAGAATGATGATGATAATGATAAGGACGATGGTGATGGCCAGATGATTTTCGGGGACCGTTGAGCCCTAAGCTTCCTGACATTTGTCTTGCAGGTGAGGCAAAACCCCGAAATAAACCAAACCCAGGAGCCTGTCCCGACCGGGAATCGAACCTGGGCCCGCTGCGAGACAGGGCAGCACGCTACCGCGAAACCACAGCGGTGGACCTATCGATTCATAGCCTCCCTATATAATAATAATAATAATAATAATAATAATAATAATAATTATTATTATTATTATTATTTTTTTTTTATTATTATTATTATTATTGTTATTATTATTATTATTACTATTATTATTATTATTATATACCAAGAGGACGAAGATCACTGGGCCGTCCTATGAAACGCTGGAGGGAAAATTTTCTACAGGATCGTAACAGGGCTTGGCCTAATACTTGGAAGGAAAAAGATAATAATAATAATAATAATTATTATTATTATTATTATTATTATTATTGTTATTATTATTATTGTTATTGTTATTATTATTATTATTATTATTGTTATTATTATTATTGTTATTATTATTATTATTATTATTATTATTATTATTATTATTATTATTATTATTATTATATTATTATTATTATTATTATTATTACAATATGAATAAAAATGTGTATGAAAAACTGTGATTTTTATGATAAAATCTGTAAAATCTGGACGTTCTATTCTTGAAATCTACAATTTTTATTTTTTCTTTCTGTAGCACTGAGAATTTAAAGAAATTCTATTACGATTTAAACCAAAACTGCTTCATCTTCACGTTTGTCGGTACTTGAGTACAGATTCCGTTAACATCTCGGGGATCTCGACAGGCTTGTACTCACATAGTTGTAGGACTGGAGACAGTACGTACTGAGATAATTGTCCATTAAATTTTACGACTTCTTATTAGATGTTCATTTGCATAATATCTCATTACAAAACATTATAAGCTGTAAATATTACTCGAAGCTAGTGCAGCTTGTTACAAACAATTCATTAGGTCAGGTCTACCTAGTTATTGTTTTTTTACATTTACTCCAAATTTTCCATTTACTTCTAAGTGAAAATTTAAAACAATTTCTTTCAAGCCCGTTCGGCATTGCTGGATTTTTTCATAGGGTAAAAATTCCTATTATGCCTTCATTCAAAAAAGAAGAAAACCGTAAATCCCTTGTCACATATTTACCGCACGTTAAAGAACCTCAAGACTGAAATTAGAAGCCTCTGAATCCCAAAGCTAATAATGCTAGATTTTAAAGAGATATATTAAATACGTCCACCGCTGTGGTCTCGAGGTAGCGTGCTGTCTTGCCACGCAGCGGGCCCGGGTCCGATTCCCAGTCGGGACAAGCTCCTGGCCGAGGTTTTTTTCGGAGATTTTCCTGACCTGTAAGGCAAATGTCAGGAAACTTAGAGGCCAACGGGCGCCGAAAATCATCCGGCCATCATCATCATCATCATCATCATTATCATTATCATCATCACCGTCCCAATGAGATATCTAGTAGATAGGGCTAACTAAGGTGTTACTTGGATGATGATTATCTGCAAATTTAGATTAAAGGTCTCTTTTTTCAGACTTTCCATCTTACGTTAACTTAGTTTAACCTCTCACTTTATATGTACTTTTCACATTCCACGCGACATCCGGGCCTTTGAGTGGCACGACCTGCCAGGCGAGGAATTTTAAACTATTGGTGACATAAAAACTTTTTTGATCACACAATGGCAAAGAGGACTTCCCCGAATGAGTGATCAGATCAATTTCAGACCTCGTCCGAGGTAACAGTACATGAAGACCAAAACACACGATTCACATATACATTTATACTAAACACGACGAATAAAATAATGATGATTATGGTGGCCATATGGTGTTCGGGGACCGTTGCATTAATGTTTCCTGATATTTGTTTTACTGGCGAGGAAAATCCCCGAAAAATATTACTTAGACCCGCTGTGTAAGAGGCAGCGACGCTACCCCGATATCACAACGATGTACTTCCATACTTTGGAAGTAAATAAACCTATGTTTAAACTGTAGATTTTACTGTTCCACACTTCTAAATGATAGTGCTTTCTATGAAGAATCTAATGCTACCTCAAACTCAATTTAGAGAAATAAGTGACTTATCTGTTTCTTTCCCTGTTTCCTTCAAATACTTTCTATCCTTAATTATATTCATAAGTAATGCCACGAGTGATTTCCAAATTATCGATAAATTCATGACTCACGAAGTGAGGAGTGAATTTATCTAGAAAACTTGGAAATCAAGAGTGGCATTTGTTAGGACTATTTAACGAATAAAATTAAGCTGTTTACTCACAAATCATTATTTAAATATAGTTATTTTAAAATATTTATTTATTAAATGTAAACGGCGATGTTTGAAATTAAATGACAAGCGATGTTTCAAAACAAATGAGAAACGATTGTTACGCTTGTTCATCACTGCAACCAGATCATATTATCTATTGCCAAATGATTGCAATATTGTATGAATGCACCCTAGTGGAGACATTTATCACCAACATTATAGGTATTAATTAATTTCTGATATCCTATGATGTAAATATGTCAATTATAATTTCCTTCAACGTTATTTCCCAGGAAATAATTCGTTTAAGAAAGTGCAAACAGTGGGGTTTCTTTTTTTGCGGTATAATCAATTGCTACAAATGTTTTTATATTATCTCCCGCAATCACTATCAGCTGACATTCGTGCACTATATATACAATCTGGTAGCCGTATTTCTTGCAGTCAGTCACTGCAAAATAATGCTATGACCTATTCAGAATATTAAAAAGGAGGAGCTTTCTTTAATATGACTATTTAACTCATGCCCCAAATGGGAGTCAATGACCAATCACGTTTCAATGATTTCTGTTTTACAACCAATCAGAGTCGTGTTTCACGAAATATTTATCAGTGTTAGGATTATCATATATTAAACAAAGCTCCTCCTTTTTAATATTCTGAACAGGTCTGACCGTTATTTTGCAGTGACTGAGCCTATAACAAATACGGCTACCAGATTGTATATAATAGTGCTTACATGTCAACATTTGTAGCAATTGATTATACCACCAAAAAAAGAAACCACTGTTTGCACTTTCTTAAATGTATTTTTTCCCAGGTAATAATCGAGAAAAATATAATTGTCATATTTACATCATACGACATCAAAAATGAATTAATATACAGATTGATGTGTTTCATTTTTTCTCCACTAGAGAGCATTCTTACAATATTGCGTTCCTTTGGCAATAAATAGTATGATCTGGTTGCAGTGATAAACAAAAGAAGCAGTAGAAGCGTACCTATCGTTTCTCATTTGTTTTCAAACATCGCCGTTTACATTAAATATATAAATATTTTAAAATAACTATAGTTAAATAATGATTTGTGAGTAAACAGCTTAATTTTATTCGTTAAATAGTCCTAACAAATGCCACTCTTGATTTCCAAATTCTCTAGATAAATTCACGACTCACGAGGGAAATCACTCGTGGCATTACTTATGATAAACTTGTTTGATAAATTCGATGTGAAACACGACTGTGATTGGTTGTAATTAAAAATCATTAAAAGGTGATTGGTCATTGAATCCCATTTGGGACATGAGTTAAATAGTCAATCTGAATTACTCGTTAGTGATTTACATAGCTTTAATTTTTATCCCAAGGAAGAAATCAGGAACGCTTAATAAATTAGCAATTCAGAAATATTGGATCTGTAGAGATCTGCTTCATAAAACATTTTCAATATTAAAATCACAACTGCTTTAATTATTATGTATTGTTCGTCAATTTTATTGTACACACTATAAGGAACTTGTGAAAGATAATATCTCAAAGCAGAGAATGAAATGATTACGTGGAATTATGTTAACAAGCGAGTCATATAAATTTACGTGAAAATAAAAAAAAATAGGCCCAGTATTTGGGAGTAAGTTTGAGTTCCCAAGCTATTACCTAGTGTAAGGATTGCAGTAACTCAAGTGTGTTATTCTACTGTAGCCTTGGCCAACTCAACAAGATTTCTCTTCACATGCTTTCAAAATCTTCACACAAACAATATTAACTTATATAATTCCGTTTCCAGAAAACAACAACACTCAAATTAACTGTAAAGTTATTTATCCAATGTGGTAATTCTAGCTACTATATCTTAGAACCTGCAAAACACCAAATAGGCCAAAATTATTTAAATTTCAAAAACACGGAACTCAAAAAGTGCCTAAATTTAATCTGGATAATTTGAATGCACTTATAAATAAAAATTGACAATTTAATATAAAGGTTGGCTTATGAAATTTCTACGTGGCTGAAACAATATTATATATATATATATATATATATATATATATATATATATATATATAGCGTGATATCCATTACACTACCAGGCGAATCCAATTCAAACACTTATTTTTCTTATATATGTATTATATTCTCCATTATTACTAGATGTCGCGAGAACTCAGTCTTCACTGCCATCTAGTAGCGGACTATAACAAGTAAGCAAATGAAAGAGAATATTTCTACCTTATAGCAGTGACGCTTTTATATATATATATATATATATATATATAAAGTAAAGTAATCCCACTACAAGCCTCAGGAGGCCCTTGGGGTAGTAGGAGGTTAAGGCTCCCACTATTTCTGAACAATCGGCACTTGATGTCAGCCGGGTTGTCAGCCCTGAGTGACGGCCGCCTTTACCCCCAGAACAAGCGTCTGGTACTCATTTCCTTTAGAGGCTGAGTCGACCCCAGGGCCATAGTGCCGCTAGAAGGTTTGGGTCAGTTTAAAAATCCTGACCCACCGGGATTTGAACCCTCGACCTTTCGGCTTGTAGCTCAGTGCCTTAACCACTACGCTACGGCGTACCCCATATATATATATATATATATATATATATATAAAGCGTCACTGCTATAAGGTAAAAATATTCTCTTTCATTTGCTTACTTGTTATAGTGCGCTATTAGATGGCAGTGAAGACTGATATATATATATATATATATATATATATATGATACTAAAAGAAAAATATAGTTATAACATCTATATATATTTTTTTTTTCAGAGATTAGTTGAGATTTTTGCTGTAAATTAAATATTCAGATATGTGTACCATTATTTTCAAACAATTTAAGTGTAAAATTGTGAAGTTCTTTTAATTTTATAAATACATTAATAACAAAAATTGTTTTTACGAAATGCTTAATTTATAATTATTAGGTACGAGGACTTTTTAAGTGAAGTTAAATAATTCAAGTTATTATTACTGACTCTTAGGTATTGTAGAGGGGAATGCCAAGATAGCATTTTCAATAGAAATCCGTGCTCAGCTGCGAGTAGGGAAAACCAAATTGCATCAGGTGTTTAAAGGCAAAAACTGCATTAATTGTGCTAGTGGGAGACTATATAAAGAAACAGTAGCAAATGCATTATCTGAGTATATTATTAAAAAATACTGGTAAAGTTGCTCCCTTTAGATATATTTGGAAAATTATGGAAATAGATGACACTGTCAAGAAAACAACATACTGAAATTACTGACAAACCATGTTCCAAGGTATTGCAACTATTTCTGTAGAAGATTGGAATGACAACGTCTCTACCATCGCATCGGCGTGAATTTAAAAAAAAATCTCTTATATATGTATATATATAACACCATTAATGGTATGCCATTTTTACGTAATTATTTAAATTACTGAATTATGTAATATTTTCATTAAACATATGCTCAATTCTTAAAATGCATCCTATTATGCATTACAGGGACTCTTGTCGTCCCAACTTGTCTAAAAAAAACATTAAATTGAAAACATATAAAACTGTTATTTGCCCAGTTATATGGATGCGAAATATGGACTCTTACTTTAAAGGAAGAGAAAAGATTACGAATATTTGAGAATAAAATTTCAGGAAAATGTTGGTACCAAACAGAGATGAACAGACGGGAGAATGGAGAAGACCAGTCTATATAACAATGAGCTACATGATCTTTATAGGAAACCAGATATAATATGAACAGTTAAATCTCGGAGACTGCGATGGGCAGGACATGTTGCACGAATGGGGAATGAAAGAGGGACTGGAAGCTTCTTGTAGGAAAACCAGGAGGAAAACGCCCAGTTGTTAGACCAAGAATTAGGTGGGAGAATAAAATTAACAATTGTGACTTTGTGAAATAATATAATATGCGGGTAATAGAGGAATTTTCACTCAAGAAAAAATATGTACTAAAGTTAATTTTTATGAAGAACGAATACAAAATGCTTGGAATTTAACTTGATATGACGATACGCTTTATTTACAAAGCAACGCAAGAAATGTAAAGAACATGAGGATTACATTACGGTTAAACCAGAGATGAAACAGTTTAAAAACGTGGAGGTGATAACCGCCCATTATACATTTGATTTTAGGCTATCTTTGATCCCTGGATTTTTAACTTGGTAGTTAATTTGTAAAACGCAACTACAAATATTTAGTATTATTTCACAAATTACAATTGAAATATATGTTAAAAATATTATACTGAAAATATTACATAATGCAGCCAATAAATAGTTTATATTTATACAAACCCATAAAATCAATGATGTATTAAATAACATGGAGAAGGCTACATAACAGTGAACTACATGATATGTATAGGAAGCCAGATATAATAATAACAGTTTAAGTCTTGTAGACTGCGATGGATAGGGCATGTGGCACGAATGGGGAATGAAAGACGTGCATGGAAGCTTCTTATAGGAAAACCAGAGGGAAAACGCCCAGTTGGTAGACCAAGAACGAGGTGGGAGAATAACATTAATATGGTTTGAGGGAAGTAGATTATACAGGGAATGATTGGAAAACATTAGCTCAGGATAGGGATGTATGGAGAGTTTTGTTCGCGCGGCCATGAACCCACGAGTTCGATTGTGCCAGTGAGTTACTTAAATAGCACAGTAAATGCTAGTGACCTTAAGTATACTTTTTTAAAACTCTGGTCAATATACAGACGTTGTTATATCTAACGTCTACAAAAATAGTACAGTATTCATTGTTAATAATGGGGATAAAGGTTAATATTGTTAGTATTTGACAAACATTTTGACATTATTATTATTATTATTATTATTATTATTATTATTATTATTATTATTCCATCGCTGTGGTCTCGAGATAGCGTGCTGCCTTGTCACGCAGCGGGCCCGGGTTCGAATCCCGGTCGGGACAGGCTCCTGAGTGAGGTTCTTTTCGGGATTTTTCCTCACCTGTAAGACAAATGTCAGGAAGCTTAGTGCCCAAAGGCTCCCGAAAATCATCCGGCCATCATCATCATCCTTATCATTTTCACCATCATCCTTCAACGGTGTAGAAAGCAACGGGAAGCTACCACACTTAAAAATCTCTAGTAAAGCTGCAAAGCATAGCATGAAAATGCTATGGATGCAGTGAAAGACCTGCCCTCGGGCAGAATTTCTGTGGAATGGAATTGAATTATTACTATTATTATTAATAATATTATTATTATTATTATTATTATTATTACTATTATTATTATTATCATTATCATATCTAGGAACAACAATTACAAAGGGGAATGAGGTGCAGAAAGAAATTAAACATAGGCTATTTCTGGAAATGCATGCTAATATGTGTTACACTAGGCCCATAATATGGACACTTGTCATCCAAACTTCTCTCAAAAATATTAAACTAAAAATATATAGCCTAAAACTGTTATTCTTCCAGTTACATTATATTGATGCGAAACATGGGCTCCGACTTTAAAGGACGAGAGAAGATTACGCGCATTTGAGAATAAATTTCGAGAATTTTTTAACCAGAGAGAGACGAACAGAGAAGTGAATGCAGAAAACTGGATAACAATGAGCTGTATGATCTTCATGGGAAACTAGATGTAATAAAAAGAGTTAAAATTCGTAGACTGTGGTGGGCTGAACAAATGGCACAAATGCGGAATGAAAGAGGGGCATGGAAACTGATTGAACTTGAATTGTTTGAGGTGAATTTTGCAGAGGTTGGTGAAAAAATTTAACTCACGATAGGGAAGTTCGGGAGCTTATGTCCGTGCTGCCATTAACCTCCGGGTTCGATAGTTCAGTGAGTTATTATTATTATTATTATTATTATTATTATTATTATCATTATTATTATCATCATCATCACCGCTGTTCTCTAAGATAATTAAAAGGTTTTGTAATCTCTCAGCAAAAAACCGAGGAAGAATTTAATTCAACTACGCTTCAGTCTATAATGAGCACTGGCTTAACCCATCTTAAAAAAATTATCCCGCATTGTATTCAAAAACGTTTTGTATGTTATACCCTTAATAATAACCTTGTGTGACAAAATATTTTTATACATGTTTCATGATTGAAAATCCAAATGTAGTGAATCTACGAATAGGGAAGGTCGGAGATAAATAACAGCTATTATTAAGGGGGGACCTACACCTTTAGCCATTAAAAATATGGCATATTTCAATTTTTTTTCTCAGCAACAATGCTGATTACAGAAATGAAATTTGGTATGTGATATCTACATTACAATGTGAGCAAGTTTGTGTACTTAAGTACAGTCTTACTGCAGTCGTTATGGATAATTAAATATTCAAAATGTCAGCTGAAAACTGTTCATTGTCTTGCCGTTTCCCTGATAATTTTCCTAAATTTCAATATATTTTAATGATTCTTGTTTTATTATACTCATTAATGTTGTAGCTACAAAATATATTGCAATTGTTTAATTATGTAGAGTGTAAATATTTTATTTTTCATTTTAAATTGATGCATACTCATTTTTCGTTAAAATTTGCATTAAAAATATTTTTTAATAAAATATAATATATACATTACTAATTGTAGTATATTTTGTTCATCTCTGTGAACTACATATACATGCAGAATGTCATCTCAATATCTTGAAAACTTTAGGAGTTATCAATGAAACCATATTGAAAAAATTAAGTTCCGAAAAAAAAAACGACAAACTTACCGAAGATATAGGTACCTCAAAAAATTAAAGGGCTCACTCGAGCGACACCGTTGCACATTTTTAAACATAACTCGAAAAGTAATAGAGATATCAGTGAAAATCTATCATTAATTTAAAGATGAAGTTTCAATCTATATGAAAAAATGAAAAATGACTTTTTTTTTACCCTCAAAGGTGTAGGTCCCCCCTTAAGATGTCGGCCACAGTGATCTAGTCGTAATGTTCCTTGACAGTCGTGGGTTCAAACCCGGCAAGGGTCGATGGATTATTAGGATGGAAAAATCCAACAGTCAAGTCCACCGGGAGAGACTTTGAGCCGTGGGTCCTGAGTCTGAAGATATTCGGGCTCGTAAAAGAACCGCAGGTCTGAATAAAAATACCTCTCTTCAAAATTTAACCAACCTTCATCCTTCAAAGTAATACCTTACTTGCTTACTAGATGTCTCATTGAGGCGATGCACTAATCACATGACACTCGTTGACATCTGTTGGAAATAAGCGTAACTAAATTACGCTTGGTTAATGAACCCCGATACGGAACACTCGTGTTACCACACCGTGAACGTATGGGATAAGTTACACTACACTGGCAATTCATCGTTAATTAGGCCCTCGGCCAGGTCTTTCACTGTCTAATCATATCATTTTCATATCTATACTTGGTAGCTTTACTAGGGAATATAGGTATTGTACCCCAGCTATAACGGCGGGTGGACTCGACATGGCTGACCACATGTCACCCTTACCCTGCCGATGCATGATCATCTAACTCTGTGATTTGCACCCATGTGGATGTAAGGCCAGCAGCCAGTTGGTAGGCTAAGGGCCTTGTAGGCCTGTCGCGCCAGTTTTTTTTTAGCTTCCCGTTGCTTTCTGCACCGGTGAAGGATGATGGTGATAATGATAAGGATGATGGTGATGTCCGGAAGATTTTCGGGGATCGTTGGGCCCTAAAATTCCTGACATTTGTCTTACAGCTGAAGAAAAACTCCGAAAAAACCTCAAACAGGAGCCTGTCCCCACCGGGAATCGAACCCGGTCCCTCTGCGTGACAAGGCATCACGCTACCTCGAGACCACAGCGGTGGACTATATTGTGAAGCTAAATATTATACATGAGTCAAAATCACACCCAAATTTTTTTACATTTTTCTTATGATTGGAGATAAATCGCATGAAGGAAATCTACCTTATAGGAAATCTAACCTATAATATGTGCATGTAGCCTAGCTACATATGTTCTTTGACTGATCTATCGTATCTATACATTGTGATAGAAGGAAAATGACTTGCAGTAAAATTACGCAGGTATCGCTATCGGCTCAGATCCTGAAATGAACACGTAGGTAGTTACAATAGGGCACTCGTATTTCGGCTTTCCCTTTTCATACATCAATGTCGCGATATCTGCAACAAGATTTGCGCGAATGGAGAGCAACTTTCTATTAAGTCCAATCTACGCCGTTATCAAACTCCAACTGTCACAGGACTCAAGATCCGGTTTGAAAGTCATATGCAGAATTAAATCAATACAAGATCTCCAAAATTCAACACCTTACACCGAATTTTCTTATTGTTCATATTTTCATTGTTTGATTTTTAAAACTGTATTACCTTAATTTGAAGCCCGCAAAATATAAAATAAAAGTTATAATTTATCTTATGTTTAAAATTTAGATATTTTAGGACCATCAATATAATTCCTAAACATCATAATCATTCCATCTGTTAGTCCTAGGAGACCTGTTACGGTTTGAATGAAACTTAGGTGTTCTTGAGCCATCTCGGCTTAGGACGAACAAAGGATATCTTTCCATGTGGTTTCCTGCGATGGCTCTAGGGATCCTTTTTCTAGTAATTTTATTAAGGCGTTCCTGCCAATTTCACTGGGAATCATGAATTCAGTTCAATATCCCATTTAGATTATCCTTTTGTTGATATAAAATAGTGCAATAATTAATGACAAATTAGGGAAAATTTGAAGATGTAGGCCAGCGGTTCCCAACCTTTTTCGACTCGCGAACCCCTTCCACAAAGATCTGAGTTGGGTGAACCACTGAGTTTTAAATATACATGCAGTAGACATGCATAAAATTTAATTCCAAACAAAAGGTTTAATAACCTTAAATTAACCCTTAACGGTTAAAACCTAAAGTTACTCTAGTTACGGCTTAAAAGTTACACGACGTGTAGGCCTAGTTGTAGCGAAAGCAAATGCTTTCCTAACGTTGTTACATAACTGTAAATCAGTCATTCGTGGTAAATATTAATTTATTGTGGAAATAACGTGATAAATTTCCGAAGTTACACATACGTACTAAGGGACGTTATAGGGTTAATTTAATTTAAAAATAATAAATTATTATCATTATTATTATTATTATTGTTGTTATTATTATTACCATTATTATTATTATTATTATTATTATTATTATTATTATTATATGATAATGCCACAGAAATGAAGGAAACAATAATAGAACTAACGTCGAAACCCGCAATTACGTAAAAGATTTGGTGAACATCTTGAACCCCCTTGGGGTATGCGAACCACAGGTTGGGGGACAATGATGTAGGCAAATTCAAATTCCTAGGAACAATAATTACAAATAGGAACTAGGTGCAGAATGAAGTTAAATATAGTCTTAATTCTGCAAATCCATGCTATTACGCATTACAGGGGCTTTTGTCATCCCAGCTTATCTCAAAAAACGTTAAACTGAAAATATATAGAACAATTATGCTCCCAGTTTTATGGTTGCGAAACATGTTAAGGTAAGAGAAAATATTACGAATATTTGAGAATAGTGTTCTTAGGAAGTTTTTTTTGGATCAAGAAGAGACGAATTGACAGGTGAAGAGTGCGTAACATGATTTTTATGGGAATCCAGATGTAATAATGACAGTTAACTCTAGTAGACTGCGATGAGCAGACTATGTGGCACGAACTGGGAATGGAAAAGCGGCATGGAAACTCCCTTGTAGGAAAACCAGAGGGAAAGCGTCCAGGATGCCGGCCAAGAATGAGGTGGGAGAATAATATTAACCATGATTCGAAGGAAGCAGAATATACAGGGGATGATTGGAAAACAGTTACTCAAAATAGGGATGTATGGAGAGTTTATGTCCGTAGGGCCATGAACTGCGGGTTCGATAATGTCAGTGAGTTAATCATTTTAATATAGTGTATATTAATTAATTTTCCAGAGCCGCAGCCGAGCGGTTTGAGCCATGGTGCCTTGTTGCAGAGCTACGGGACTTGCGCTGGTTCGAATCCCCATGAGTGAAGAAATGGAATTTCGGCCAGTATAGGACGGTCCCCAAACAGTATTGAGAGGGAATTTGGGTAGCTACAATTAGTAGCGGCTCCACGTTTTGAAAATCAACTATAACGACTGGGGGACCCAAAATGTTTACATTATGTCACCCCTACACTTGCTGTATTATCTTTTACTTCTGAGATTTACACACGTGGAAGTGAGGCCACTAGCCTGCTGGTACGCCAAAGTCTTTCTATAATGTCTGTGGAATAACTTGAGATCTCTTCGTTTGCCAGGAGTTGTGGGGTAGGATATGTAATTTGTCATTGTCTTCTGGACAACAAAGGTATTATATCAATGCCATCGACCCCGTAAAGCAGCCTCTGTGCGAAAGGCAGAATGAATACCTACCTATTGCTGTTTCTTTCTAAAATCCTGTCACAGGTTGTTCCTTTTAGACTTTAGGCATATCGCGGTATGGAGTTAATTATTTTCCGATTTCATTAGGCGAAACCTGCAGTTAGACGCAAAAATCTCATCGCAGTAGCTATTATCTTTCGCTTATCATACTTGCACACATTCCTTGCTTTACTGCTGTAAGTTAGGACTGGCCTTGCGATCATAGTTGGTTATATAATTTTAATCGTGTTTATTTCTGCACTAATGATGGTTTGAAAACTGGGATTCATTGTACAAAAACATCTATTGAAGCTAAATATTTTCTCCGATGTCCAACTCTTAAAAAAAATGTGAGTTTATAGCCAAAATTTTGAAAGAATTTTCACTTTATAGAATTATATTAAAGGCAGATTTTACTGGATGATTTTTTTTCTCCACAAAAACCATAATCTTTATTTTTCTGAAGATATTTCTATGGAATAGGTCTACTGCTTCTGCCACTATTGATAAATTGTACAATGGGAGTTGTAAATCATCTTTAGATGTAACATGTAATACAAGGTCATCTGCAAACAACATCGAGTCTAATTTCGAAGTCATATTTATAGGGATACAGCCATGTCATGTTTCTCAGAATTCTCTTATTATGGGTCCATATAAATAATGAGAAGGGGAGAAAGTGCACAACCTTGTCTCACATCTATGTCAATTGGTTTCCAATCTGACAATAAATTTGCAATTTTTATTGAAATTATGTTTTTTATAGACGATATATTTATTTGGGGTACAGGGAAAAAACAGATAAATCACTTTTCCCTTGAAGGCTAGAAAACGTGATTTTAATTGTATAACACACAGAATTCCCTACCTGAATGCCTAACTTTGGAGGTAGATAAACACACGACTAAAACATATATTTTGCTGTTTCACATTTCTAAATGATAGTGCTTTCCTTAGGGAATCTTAATGATACCTCAAATTTATTTCGATTTTTAAGAAATAAATAAGTGAATATATATAATATTTTATGTTTTGGAATGAAAATAAATATAAAACGTAGATTGTAGTACGGGTAGTCTTGAACCAGGACCTCTGAATTGATACTTCAGTGCGCTACCACTTAGACTATCCAGACATTTTCTCGCACAAACATTATTTTTCCTTCATATATATATATATATATAATAAAGAATGTATAGTGGAAATTTTGTATGATACAGAGGGATAAGACGGCCCTCAAAGGACATATATAGAAAGGAAAATAATACAGTGTGGTTTGTTGGTCATGTCAAAAGAATTGCAGAGCAAAGATTGCCTAAAATTGTTATGGAATGGATCCCAATGGAAAGGAGGAAGAGAGGAAGACCGAAGTAAACTTGGATAGAAGGGGTACAAACGGCTATGAATATCAGAGGATTGGAGGAAGATCAATGGATGGACAGAGAGGAATGGCGCTTGGTTTCCGAAAGACGGAGGCTGTAGCCATGATACCGGATGTTGATTATGATGATGATGATGATGATGATGATGATGATGATATATTCTCAACATGAGAGGTAGTGGGAATAATCTCACTGCCCTCTAGTGGCTACTATAACAAGTAAGCAATATATATATATATATATGTATGTAAATTATACGATCTAAAGATTTCTGTAATGAAAACGAAGACCATGGCTTTTAGAGGAAGAGATCCAGTGAGATCCAAAATTATTTTAGAAAATCAAAGTATAGAACAGGTGTCTAGTTTCAAATATTTGGGCTGTGATGTTGGCTACAATGTGGAAAGAGATATTGACTCCAAAATAAATAAATTTCAGACGGTGTGTGGAACAATACAGAGAACATTCAAAAATAAAATTAGAAAAGAAACCAAGATAAAAATGTATAATGTTATGGCGGTTCCCACAATATTGTATGGATGTGAAACTTGGGCTCCAGTGAAAAGACAGAAGGATAGAATACAGACGGCAGAGATGCGGTTCCTAAGACAAGTAAAAGGATGTACAAGACTTGATAGAATAAGAAATGAGGATATAAGAGAAGAATTGAAAGTACAGCCTTTATTGGATAAAGTCACGAATTACAGACAGAAATGGATTGGTCACATGGATGGAATGAGTAAGGAGAGATATCCATTATTAGCAAGAAATTATCAAGCAAGAGGAAGGCGTGATGTTGGAAGACCTAGAAGACGTTGGGCTGATGCATTATGAAGTCGGTAACGGGCAATTGCCTAATCGCTAGAGTGGTGATGATATATATATATATATAGTTTTGAAGTTTCATCGTGCCAAAATACTTAATAAGATAATACGATATAGTATTATATTAAAAGTTTATCGATATGAACAGAAACGTATATACATTAAATTCACAACATTTATCAATAGGTAGCCTATTTTCATAGTGAAGTAGCAATCACAGCAAAATCCCCTTTTTTATTTTCATATAGTTTGTGAAATGTGAAATAACAGAGTAAATTTCTTGACTTGGATTTAGTACACCGATTTCTCTATAATTTCCACAGTTCTGTCTCCTTTATTGAAGACAGATATAATTATTTATATAATCATCATTTGGAAGGGCCTGCTTCTTGTCAAACCCCGTTTAAAAGTTGAAATAAACTAATTTGGAATGTTTCACAAGAACATTTACAATCTTCATCATTTAATATTTTCCCCGTGATGTTATTTTTTACGAACTTCAAACAGCTATTGTATTGATAGCTTTGAGAGAATTTAATCCAAAGAGGGGGAGCATTTTATACATAATTCTTGAAAATATTGGGCCTAAGGTTTGATGAGATGCAGTTTTAGTGTCTCTTGTTTCACTGTTTGGGTGTTTCATTAATTTGTACATCTGTAATTATAATCAGATCGTTTACTCTAAATGATATAATTATTGTCCAATAGCAGTGTCTCGTTTTCTATGGTAATATAGTTAGTTTTTTTTTTTGTTTTGTCTGCTTAGGTATTTTTTTGTAAGTTTCTTGTCAGCTTGCATAATTTATTTAACAGTATCAGCTCATATTCTAAGTCATGTTTTCCGTTGACAGTTTCTCATTAGCCCTAGACTTTCTCTAGCTGCTATTATTATCATATTTTGAATGATTTGCATTCCCCTTAACGGTATCACTCGAAGCTGTACTTTCCACTGAGTTATTTTATCTTCTTTTGTACAACCATCTAATACTAGTATCTTCAAGTTGTTGAACTTCACAGATAATTTTTTTTACGAATTAATCTTGCGATAGTGAGGAGATACTAAAAGCCAACACGCACCCACTTATTGAGTAACACTAAGATATTAGGACTGGAAGTAAATATAATAAAACTAGATATACGGACACACACAGACGTTTATTATATAATGGAAATGGGCAGATAATATCAAATGAGGGAAGTTTTGAAGAACTGGCTGAATTCAAATACCTGGGAATTATAATTACAAACAGGAATGAGTTGAAGAAAAACATAACCTCGATTCTAGAAATGCATAGTATTATGCATTACAGGGATTACTGTAGTCCAGACTTCTTCAATTTTATGTGCAGTGCCACGTTTCAATATTAACCCTTCATTTGGCAACTATTTCGAGAAAATTGTTCCTTTGAAATTATTATTACTATTATTATATTATTATTATTATTATTATTATCCCCCCGAGGAATATCGCCTTGACGTGGCGGAGGGGCTTAGTACCTGATGATCCAGACGGCTTACTGAGTGAGTCTTTTGACTACCAGTGGGCAAGAGGTGAAGGGAAGCTAAGAATATTCCACAACGGGCGGATGGGGCTCGATAGTTTTGGTAGACAGCCCATCTAGGAGAAGAGGACTCCAAAATTAAACTCCTGGTCCTCCAAGTTGGGGGTTGATGCAACGGGCTAACTCCCCGTTCATCGAAAAAAAAAATGTAAAAAACCCAATGAAGCACAGCCAGACAGGATTAAACATATACGACACAAGCTACGGAAGAGGACAATGCTATTGGTACATGGAACACTCAAGGAAAATGTGTTGAAACAAATGTGTAGTTAACTGTGAGCATGGGTACTGGAAAAATGTATATTCATTGTAAAAGCCGGAATAAGAATAAAAAATTAGTATTATTATTATTATTATTATTATTATTATATATTTTACATTCAATAAATTGTCAAAAAACTCATCTACAAGTTACATAATCATGTTGAGCATCAAATAATATACATTTCAAGGATTTTATATATGTGAAAATATTACCATGAGCGATTTATATGAATTTAGAACTGAAACAAGTTTTTCTGTATTCTAATTTATTAGTAGTGGATAAAATGTACGAATTTAGAACTGAAACAAGCTTTTCTGTATTCTAATTTAATAGTACTGGATACAATATATAGTTTTTCTAATGCTCTGTGAAGAAAAATCTAACTTTTACCATAGCATATGTAAAATTTGTTCTCCGCCTACATATTGTCTCAAGCGGACAATGTTGCCTACAAGCAACATGACGTAATTTGCATATCAATAGTTAATCAATGATGAAACTACAACAGAGGTTCATTTTAAAGCTGTTTTAAACAGAATACCACAAAAAAAATCAGAATTTTTTTTTCCTTTTGCCAAATAAAGGGTTAAAAAAACATTAAACTGGAAAAAAAACTGTTATCTCCCAGTTATATTATATGGATGCGAAACATGCACTCTTATTTTAAGAGTGGAGAAATGGTTACAAGTATTTGGGAATACATTTCTTAGGAAAGTGTTTGGACTAAAGAGAGATGAGCACATATGCGAATGGAGAAGACTACGTAAGAGTGAGATACATTATCTTTATGGGAAACTAGATACAATAAGAAGAGTTAAGTCTCGTAGACTGCGATGGGCAGGAAATGTAGCACGAATAGGAAATGAAAGAGGAGTATGGAAACTCCCTGTAGGAAAACCACAAAAATCGTCCCGTAGATAGGCCAAGGATGAGGTTGGAGAATAACATTAACCATGATTTGAGGGAAGCAGATTATATAGGGAATGATTGGGAAAGCTCAGGATGGCGATGTATGGAGAGCTTATGCCAGCGCGGCCATGAATCTACAGGATTCCATAGTGCCAGTGAGTGAGTTAGTTAGTTATGAATTACTGGTAGTCTGTTTTACGTTTTCTAGCCATCGAGGTTCTATTCTCACTAGCAACTAACATTTTTTTTTTTAATTCAGGACCCCGGAAATTTCGAGTCTAAAACCATTTTTGCAAGTTTCATGTTACGCTCTGTAATAATCCTTGTGAAAGATGAAACCGGTTTTGAAGAATGAATTTTAGAGATAATACCGGTTAAGCATGAAGGAAAATATCCATAGCTTATTTACAGAAATCCGGTAACATTTGTCAAAGAGGAAAATATTCAACGCATAAAATAGAATAAAATTAAGATATAGATAGTGGAGAGTATTTGTACCTATACTTAGCAACGACTGCGCATGCTCGAAGAGCTAAAGCCGTGGTTCACAAGGTTACGCATTGTTAAATGTTTTAAATACGATGTATTTGGTTTTAACGGTCTTAAATAGTTAAAGAGCAGTGAAGGAGACATGTTTCTAGATATTTACGAGTGTTGGACGAATACAGTATTACTCAAATTGCGACATTTCGAATGAAGTTCAACTCTCGTGCATAGTTTAAAAGAAAACAAGACAACCAGAATTTAGACGACTAGCATCCGATTTTCGAGTAGCATAGATCGTTAAACCAATTATGAAAAAATGAAATATATACGAGAGCCAGGGTTTAAATCCTACGACGAATATTTTTTATGTTATTTATTTGTATTTCCGTAAAATACATCTCGTAACATTTAATTCCAGTCACGCAATCTACTTCAACTTTACACTATTTTAAGTACCGTAATATTCTTGCCTCCGTAAACTCTATAACACTATTTAGTTAGCGGTATAAATTTGTGTGTGCAGTGCCACGTTTCAATAATAATGCTAAAAACGTATATAATAAAAGATAATATAGGCCTAGTTTTATATATTTATGCATTTATTTATTACGTATTAGTGAGGAAAAAGTTTCACCCTTCAATTAAAATATTTAGTTTATATAAGTCAAGTCCCTAGCCCTTAAATGATGGACGATAATAATAATAATAATAATAATAATAATAATAATAATAACAATAATAGTAACAATAACAATAATAACAATAACAATAATTGTAACAACAATAATAATAATAATAATAATAAATAGTAATACTTCCAAATAGTTCGTTTTTTCTTTGAAAGTGGACAGAATAAATAGAAAGCATTGTAACAAAAAAATTACCTTCATCGGGAATCGAACCTGTGACTTCTTGCATACGAAGGAAGCCATAAGGCACTGAGCTAAGTGTTCGCTGGCTTGCTATGCATAAATAACGCTCTTCAATGGAGGAAGGGGAACGTATTTTAGCTCTTCTGTACAATTAGTTTTCTCGTGTGAATCGCGCGATAAATCTTAAAATATAAAATTGTAGACTTTCACTTTGATTCATGTATTGTATGTCTTTCGGGCTAAATGGCCGTGGTTTGGTTTTATTAACACTCAACGATTCGTCTACTACTGCGGTGGACATCCTCAGGAGATTCTGAGTGCTCTTTGACCTCCTAACTCTTCAAATGTCGGCTGCAGACTGGCTGTGATCAACGCACAGCCAGTCTGCAGCCGACATTTGAAGAGTTAGGAGGTCAAAGAGCACGCAGAATCTTCTGAGGATGTCTACCGCAGTAGTAGACGAAACGTTGAGTGTTAATAAAACCAAACCTCATCAATTTAGCCCGAAAGACATAAAATACATGAATCAAATCTTAAAATGTTCGAGATGAAGAGTCCACTCTTCCCCCCCCCTAAGTGTACATGCGTAGTGGTGCTATGACAAGCCCAAGATGTGAGTAAGACAAGGGCATCAATTGAACACTTTTAGGACAGCCGGCAGATAAGTGTCTTATTTATATCCCCTTTGTTACCCTCTTCCTTATTAGTGGTTGTTAAATTAAGGGTGTTGATATTATACATAATGTCGGTGTGCTGGTCAAGTACCAACCATACTATGTCTACTTACTCTGAGTTACGTAACTAAACACCTGAAAGCATACGGGTGCTAACAGATATCTCAATAAATATCCATTTCCGGACCAATGTTGATATAACATTTGTTGCAAAGTAAAATTGCTTAACAGATGCTGTCATCCTGTCCTAGGTTAAATAAAAAAATTAAGAATTGTAAACTTGTCGAAAACCTATTTCAATCATCAGCAGAAGGATATGCGCTGCTAACTGTCGTTGTTGTTTTGCGACGCTTTTTGCATCATTGCTCATCTAGCGTCGTCGGTAGCTACTGATGATAGAAGTCGGTTTTCGAAAGTCTACTGTTCTTAAAAGTTTTTTTAACATAGTTGAGGTCGACGGCACTTGCCACATATTTATTTTTATACAGAAAAAGCTCATTATTAGCGGGGATATGTTCCGCATATTTGCCGCGAATACAGAAACCGCGAATATGGAATGGTAATTTGTATGGGTATATAGGGGATGCCTTCCAAGGTTACAAAATACAATAAAAATTATCAAAATAAAATCAACTAATGAGAGATTTTGAATAATTTATATTAATTATCACTGTCAGGTTTAGGCAAGGGCTTAAAGCACTTAGTAATTTTCAAGTTTTGCCGCTTTAAAAAATCTTTCAATTAAGATTGATATTCAGCTATGAATTCTGCGATAGAATTCCTTATTTTGTTTTCGGATTTCTTGATTCAATAAAATTGAAACAGCGTGTTACATACGCAAACGACTAGCCAACGCGTAAACGGTGAAGCATTTCTATTTTTACTTTTAGCGGCAACACTACTTTTTTTCCGCTTCGGAACTAATTTTCTTTCCTTTTACTCGACATTGTAAACTGGCACCAAAGCAAAAGAGACACGTGTTATTCAATCAAAATTATTGCAACGATTGACAAGTTGAAACAATAAAACACCGATCATGGCGAGAGCGGCATTTATCAACGGACATAGCGGCACGCGAAATACTGCGGCAGCCGCTTTTAACAACGAACTTTAGGCTTAGTGACAATAAGGTTTGTTTTATTTTTATATTAATTTGTCCATTTGGTTTGAATCAACTGTGTAAAAGCTGCTTTGGCACGTGCTTACAGTAAAAATGTTGCCGATGCGTTAATAAAGGATACTAATCCTTCTAAGATACCGACTGGATCTGCAAATAAAGATATTTTAACCGCGAATACAGGAACTGTGTCTCAATTTTTTAACCCGCGAATAATTTTACATATTTAGGATGCAATATCTCATATGAAGAAGAAAAGGATGTAAATGCAAAAATATCTAAATTTTTAAGAATTTTAGGGTTAATAAATTCTATCTTCAAGCCACAGTTAGTCCAAAAGCATTCAAGAGTACAAGTGTATAAAACGCTGGCTCTTCCAACTCTTTTGTATGGTAGCGAAGTATGGACGTTGAAACAGAAGGATATACAGAGACTTAGATCTGCTGAAATGAGATACCTTCGGAGGACTGCAGGATACACACTACTAGATCACAAAAAAATGAAGACGTCTTAGAAGAATTACACATGGAACCTTTGGAAAACAAAATTTCTGATTATAAGTCAAGATGGATGCAACATGTTCATCGAATGGAAGATCACAGAATACCCACACAAATGTTAAGATATCAACCTGCAGGAAGAAGAAGACCAGGACGTCCACTCAAAAGACTTTAGGATGGTGTTTCTCTTGACACCGAAACAGATCAACAAATGGCCTAAATTCGTGAATATACTATGATGATAATGATGATAAGGAGCTTTTACTGTATTTTACTTTGTGATTATTTACCTACTCCGGGCGGGGACTACTTCAGGGAACCCATGCCAAAGGCTCAACGTGCATGGAAGCTTCTTGTAGGAAAGCCAGAGGGAAAACGCCCAGTTGGTAGACCAAGAATGAGGTGGGAGAACAACATTAACTATGATTTGAGGGAAGTAGATTATACAGTGAATGATTGTAAAACATTAGCTCAGGATAGGGATGTATGGAGAGCTTATGTCCGCGCGGCCATGAACCTATGGGTTCGATAGTACCAGTGAGTAAGATTATTTACCTAAACAGAATTTTAATATGAACTTTACTCGCATTAGCATTTGTTGATAGCATATGTTCTAATATGAGCTCTTCGGCTAATAACAGCAAATCTGGATACAAAATGTTGCCGCTTGGACACTGGTCTATTTTCTTCAGAAGATCAAGCGATAGCAAACACACACATTTAGTTGACGATGGAACTGTCTTTTAGAGACTTAATTTGTCTTTCCCCGCACGCTTCCAGATGTTAACTGCTTAAAAAATCGTCGGTTATGGGGGCATTTACATGGTGTTGTGAACCCAGTTTATGACACACATTTAGTGCGAATACGAGACTTCGTGCTTGTTGGTAGATTTGAAAAGGAAAGTGCTGTTTGAAATAGAGTACTCATTTCATACTGTCTCATTACGGTACTTTACGGTCTTACAAAACGGCTGTCAAATGGAACCTACAATACAGTACCACGTGCTGAATGCTAATATTCTTAAAAAGAAAACATTTTTATAAATCCATAATTTCAGATCACAAAAAGAAGTAATCAATTGAGTTGGTGTTAACTTGATGAAAATCCATATTTATTAATGAAATAAAAATAAAACGTAGTTTTATTTGATGTTCATATTTATTATATAATTCCTTGACAGCTGTTTCGGTACACTGTACCTTCTTTAGACATGTTAACAAATCATGTTAACCATTTGTTAACATGTCTGAAGAAGGTACAGTGTACCGAAACAGCTGTCACTGAATTATATAATAAATATGAAAAACAAATAAAACTACGTTTTATTTTTATTTAATTAACAAAAAGAAGTGTTTTGGATCAAAATTTATGTTTCGTTTTTCCCATTGAAATAGCGATTGAATTGGAGTTCATTTATATAATTGCTACAAGTGATAGTGCAATGCCTGACCACAAATCCATAACTGAGTTTATTCAATTATTTATATTTCGTCAGCAAATATTTTGGATTTGGATATAACTATTATTATTAATTGCAAGGACCCTTGTCGTCCCAACTTCTCTCTAAAATATTAAACTTAAAAAGTATATAAAACTGTTATTCTCCCAGTTATATTATATGGATACGAAACAGGGACTCTTACTTTAAGGAAGGAGAAAGTCTACCGATATTTGAGAATTAAGTTCTTAGGAATTTTTTGGACCAAAGAGAGATGAACAGACAGGCGAATGGAGAAGACTTACATAACAGTGAGCTGCATGATCTTTATGGGAAACCAGATATAATAAGAAGAGTAAGCCTCTTAGATTGCGATGGGTTGAACATGTTGTACGAATAGGGAATGAAAGAGGGGCATGGAAACTCTGTTCGACAGGCCGAGAATGAGGTGGGAGAATAACACTAACTATGATTTGAGGGACGTAGATTATATAGGGGATGATTGGGAAACCTTTCCTCAGGATAGGGGTGTACGGAGAGCTTATGTCCGCGAGGAACCTACGAGTTCCTGTGAATTAGTTATATATATATATATATATATATATATATATATATATATATATATATAATCTCGATATAGTCACAATAACTTCAATATTATATACGGTACAGTTCATTCTGTATGTATTTTAGGGGTATATCGTAATTTTGATTGGTCTCTGGAGTACATACTCAGAGTTTTAAGATTTTTCTTGTTATGGTGCATACTAGGACTCCTCCAAATGTTGGTATCTTAATGGAATAATTAGAACCCTTGGAAAAACTGTGCTTTACGTCATGTGACGCGAAAAATGTTCTAAGTTCCAATCATACACCATGTGCATGCCAACAAATGCGAAGCGGGTTTACTCTATGGAATCACGAGATGCATCCAACATATTCATGATATTTGAACTCGAATTGTGAACGAACCTAAAAGCTAACCTAACGGAATGTAATTATTCTAACCTGTGTAAGACCAATCTAAAAGCTAACCTATCGCAATTTAAGTACTCTAACTGTGAAAGAATGCGCGCTGATTTTATTTAGTGTAAGTTAATTATAAGGCATACGCTATTAGAAGACATATCGGGCGGAGCTATGCGTGGGTAGTGCATTTCGTATAGCCTATCATAATCGAGCGGTGTTGTACAATTGGCGCTGTAAACCACGACATATCGTCTGTCTCTTCCCCTCTTACATACCGATATCTGACAACGGCGCATGAAGAGTGAAACAGGATTGGCTTACCGCATGTCTTCTAATAGCGTGCCTGGTTTAGTACAGAACTTTATGTTGGCTGCACTGGAACATAGAATATTCGTTAAAATCAATATGGCTACCATGTCTTCATGTAGTTCAATATCGAGAAAAAATTCAAATAACCGTTAGAAAACACGTAAAAATAATTATAAATGGTGGGAAATAATCTGAAAAATGAAACCCTAAGAGTAAAATTTGACAGTAGTTTATGAAGGAATTAAAAAAGTCGCGTCACAGGTTTATACAATTAAACATTTTTAAGGTATATTTTTTAAGGGAAGAATCGTGAATTTCATATATCTGTCGCGAGACAAAATATTGACACTTTCTTTACTATACGCTTTTTGTGCATCCAGTGGCGCATCTTCATGCATTTCGTGTCCTGGAGTGTGAATTACGTTCAAGGAAATAAAACACTGTATCCATTTAATTGCATCATGATATTTCTATTAGGTAAAGTTTAAACATTCAACTAGTACTACTGAAGTTGTCACTTTGTGTTCGTGTTATCCTACTTAGACCGGTAATTTCCAAGGTAATGTTACCCCCTACTCTTCTCCCACTGCCACTGATATTTCCTCCTCCGTTTTTTTACATAACTCGATTCACGTATTTTTACCTCACACTTTTATATAAACAAGTTACATTCTCTTCGTTCCTCATCGAGTAATATCGTATATGATCATCAGCTGGATTGAGAGACGGCCATGTCAATTTTCTATATAAATAAAAATGTAAATGTTCGTTTGTTGAAAATCTTAAATTTCTGAAAGTTCTTCTTGAAAGTTGGTACATATACTATTTTTTCATGAAAAGGGTTTTTATTCTATATATTATGTTCTAAAATCATTGAATGTAAGAATTTACCTGAAACGAAAATTTAAAAATCGCTCTGCCGGTCGCAATTGTCGATGTTTCATAACGAAACTTAGTATATCTAATTTAAATAAACCGAGGTACGAATTATCCAAAAACTAACGAAATCCGTCGGTTAGAAATGGGGGGATTACCTAAAATTAAAATTTTACTTTAACAACTAAATGAGAATATTAGAGAGGAACTAAAAGTAAAACCACTTCTTCAACAAATAGAAGAACACAGGAACAATTGGATAGAACATCTGCAAAAAATGGTGGAGGATAGGATATCAAAGATGGCACTGATGAACAATTCTGGAGGACGAAGATCAGTAGGAAGACCAAGAAAGCGCTGGGCTGAACAGATGTGAGATCGGAACAGGCAAAGACCTAATACGTTAAGGATGATGATGATGATAACTTTAGCACCATGTTCGGTTCGTCGCAATGTATACATTTGTACATGCTTACAGGTTTTTCAGATACAGTGAGTGTTTAGCCGCTATCTATTACAACAGGGCTGTTAATAAGCCCGCACTAGGTGTGGAAAGAAGCCCCATCCTTCCTATTCAACCCTACGTCGGGTAGGCTGACAAGATAAGACACTGCTACTCGCTTGTCAGATGTGTCATTTTATTGCGGGTAGGAGGATGGCCGCCATTTACACCTACACTCAGATTCAACCCAGGAAGTTACTGTGTGTTTGGAATAGAGAACTAGGTTGCCATTTTAACAGTATTTTCTTGAAAAAAATCCTTATATAAAACTGAAGATTGCAACACAGCAAGTACATAGTTATACGTTGTAGTAGTCCAAGTCACCCCCTCTAAAATAAAAAAAACAGTTACCATTTGTCACTGAGCTCTTGCGGATCTGTACTATCCTGTGTGAAAGTGTCGACTCTCATATTACTATAAAACTAGTTTGAATGCCGTAAAAGGAAAACTATGTTTTTTAAATGTATTTTACATAAATTTGGAAAAAGTACTGCTAACCTTGCCGCTCCACCCCTCCTTAACAAACAAATACCGTTATTATGAGTTTGGCAACATCTACCCTCTGTAGGTAGGAGGACACTGGCATAGCCCACAAGGTCTGTAGTAACTTCCTGGGATGAATTAGAGTGTACTGAGCACTTATTAACACTCTGTATTATGCTATAAAACCATTAGGTGTAGGAGTTTACCTGAAATAAAATTTTAAAAATCATATTAAATTTATTTGGTCGTAGCAGCGCTCGCCGGCTATTAGCTAGTTTTAAATATATACGTATAGAGAGATATGAATCTGTACTAAGTTTATTAGCTTTATCATATTGTAATAGCACGGAATACCCCTATTCAAAAATTAAACATTTGTCTATTTTGACCTCATACGGGAAGAACAAAATGCCACATTTATGAACAAGCAAATCAGTGACAATTTTTCGTGATTTCCTATTAATATTTCTTTATGTAGGGGCAAAGCCGGTTGTGACAACCACACATTTTAAACGCCTGTGGTTTGCTAAACCAGACTATTTTTACACGCTTTATATTAGCTTGACCTGTATCTATCTATCTATCTATGTAACGGAATCTTTCAACGCTATTTTCACCAACTTAAAATCATTGGATCGACTTGAAACTTTGTATACTTGTAGAGGACCCGTGACAATATAATAATTTCAAATTTATTTTATCTAACATGAGATGAGGTGAAAGGTGAAATGAAATGAATGAATGGAGACGAAATGGCTTTAATAGGGAAGGGAAAAGTAGTATAGAGTATTGGTTTGATGAAATTCAGGAAACGGGATAATTCCGAGAAAATCCCGGTGTGGCCCACCACCAATGCCCTTCCGGAACCGCTGTATTTTATACATAGTAAAGACTTCAATTACATAAATGTGCGAGAAGTTTCCACTTCAGAGCCACGAGAAATTTGTAAGCGCTGTATATATAGTATCGCTAATGAGAGTCTGCATCCAACTTGATGCGAGCGTTTGAAGTCACCCTCAGTACTCAAATAACATGGACAAACGTGCGAGTTTTGCTATAATTAAGAACACCTTTAATTAACACTGGCTACTGTTTATAATAGCACATTTAAGTAAATTACAAAGTTTATCATCAAATTTAAAATTAATATTTTGAACCTTAACCTACTCATGACCGGAGAAAATAATGATTATAATGATGATAATAATAATAATAATAATAATAATAATAATAATAATAATAATAATAATATAATAACAATAATAGTAATAATTAGGCCTATAGTAAAAATAATAACACAATATAATAACAATATAATAATAAAGTAATAAAAAATAATATTATTGTTATTATTAATATTAATATTATTATAATTAATATTAACATACCTGAGGGAAGACGAGGAAGAGGAAGACCTAAACCTCCTGGAGTCAGGGAATATGTTTATACATGAAGGAGAAACATCTACAATCAGGAGATTGGATGGACCAATAAAATTAGAATCGGACGAAGTCAAAGACATTAATCAACCAATGATCAATCTATCTAATATTAACATATTATTATTATTGTGATTATTATTATTATTAAGTTTTATTATTATTATTATTATTATTATTATTATTATTATTATTATTATTATTATTATTATTATTATTATTATTATTATTATTATTATTAAGTCCACCGCTGTGGTCTCATGGTAGCGTGCTGCCTTGTCACGCAGCGGGCCCGGTTTCGATCCCCGGTCGGGGCAGTTTTTCTGGGTGAGGTTTTTATCGGGGTTTTTCCTCACCTGTAAGACAAATGTCAGGAAAACGTTAAGGCCCAAAAGGTCCCCGAAATCATATGGCCATCATCATCCTTATCATTGCCATTATCATCATCATCCTTCACAGGTGTGGAAAGCAACGGGAAGCTACCACACCTACACAATTCCCTAGTAAAGCTGCAAGCATAGCATGAAAATGCTATGATTGCAGTGAAGGACCTGTCTTCGGGCAGAATTACTATGGATGGATGGATTATTATTAACAGTTTTATTATTATTATTATTATTATTATTATTATTATTATCATCATCATCATTTTATGTAACACGTTTCTCAATTGTTCGCAACATCTTCGTGAGCCCAATTAATCTACTGTCATTTTTCTCCAATCTCTGTCATTTCAATCCCCACCGTTCAAAACTTTTTCCCTCCTGTTGCTCGAAACACCTCCAATCCACGTTAATTTTGGCCGTCTTTTTTTCTTTTTCTTCTTCTTATTCTACCAAGTGGCACTCATTCTAGTATTCTTCTTGGGAATCTGAATTCTGTCATTCTTTTGACATGACCATATAATTTTGCTCTTTATGTTTAAATTCACAATTTAATTTTGAACATTCACCCTTCGTTTAATTACTGTTTCTTATTTTATTTCTTCTATATATTCCAGTTGAATAATAATAATAATAATACTAATAATAATAATAATAATAATAATAGTAATAGTAATAGTAACAATAATATAAATATATAATGGATATAGTTGTCAAGTGAATGGATATAGTTGTCAAGTCTTCCATCAAGTGCAACTGCTTACATTTGAAATTATTATGTCTGTGAAGAGTGAAGGCCCATTCACATAGAAACATTAAAATTAATGCGATGACATAAACGTATGACATGAACACAAGATTCACATTATCCATCACAATGACTACAGTATCGTATATTTTTCCACACAAGAATGAAAATGGAATAGTTTAACCTAAACAGTTCTCTGAACGTTGAAAGATACAATAATAACTAACTCACTGGCACTATCGAACCCATAGGTTCCTGACCGCTCGGACATAAGCTCTCCATACATCCCTATCCTGACCTAATGTTTTCCAATCATTCCCTGTATAATATACTTCCCTCAAATCATAGATAATGTTATTCTCCCACCTCATTCTTGGTCTACCAACTGGGCGTTTTTCCTCTGGTTTTCCTAGAAGAAGTTTCCATGCTCGTCTTTCAATCCCCATTCGTGCCACATGTTCTGCCCATCGCAGTTTGAGACTTAACCCGAGACTTAACTATTATTATTACAAAAGTAAAGTGATCCCACAACAGGCCCGGAGGCCCTTGGGGTAGTAGGAGGTTAAGGCTCCCACTTTTTCTAGACAATCGGCACTTGATGTCAGCCGGGTTGTCAGCCCTGCGTGACGACCGCCTTTACCCCCAGAATAAGCGTTTGGTACTCAATTCCGTTAGAGGCTGAGTCGACCTCAGGGCCATAGTGCTGCCAGACGGTTTGGGTCAGTTTAAAAATCCTGACCCCAACGGGACTTGAACCCTCGACCCTCCGGCTTGTAGCTCAGTGTCTTAACCACTACGCTACGGCGTGACTTAAAATATAAAATTATGGAATATTCACCTGAATGGTCCGTCTCCTCAACTTAATTAGTTATTTATCTGTAGCGCTTTTGGGACTTGTCCCATCATCGGCAGGATTCAAAACTGGCCGATATATTTTTTTAATTTTGAATAATACCTCAACGGAACATATGAATCTTATAAAAGTTGACTATATCTGGCTTCCTTTAAAAACCATGTAGTTCATTGTTAAGTAGTCCTCTCCATTCACCTGTCTGTTCATCTTTGTTTGGTCCAAAAATTTTCCTCGGAACTTTATTCTCAAATACTCGTAATTTTCTTTCAGTCCAATATTTCGCATCCATATAATATAACTGGTACAATAATAGATTTATATATTTTCAGTCTAACATATTTTGAAAGAAGTTGGGACGTCAAGAGTCTCTCTAATGCATAATAGTACGCATTTCCAAAATTAAACCTATATAATAATAACATAGATTAATTTATTACATTTACCTTCGCATTTCAGATCATTCGCTTATTTCCAAATATTTTCTATAATAAAGTTTATGTTATAAAGTCAACGATTATTTTGGAACAAAATTAACTTCTCTTTAAATGACTCCATTGACTCCGTTTATTTTAATTTTCTCGCTTTGCAATGCGATAAGCTTTTTTTTTTCGAATCCCGGTAACAAGAACATGAAAGCTAAGAGCATAGTTGGGCACCCTGCGACTCAAAGTACAGCAACAGTAGCACAGAAGTAAACATAATCTGTGACTGTTCAGTGCACAGTATACTTTTCGCCAAATCTAAAGAACCTCGTGTCACAACATTACCTAAGCCAGCTATTAGCAAACACTTTCAAAACCCTTCTCTAAGCAATTCGTCATTTTATATTAACACAAGTATCGCTTTTCTTCACTAGTATTTAAAAGCAGGTTAAAATGGATAGCTTATTGTTCGATGGAATTTATGAATGGAAAAGTAAATTTCTTGGAATTGTGTGGTTTTAAAGTTCTGGCGAAAACTATAAACTCGATTGATATCAGATCATCAATCCATCATAGTACCTTCACGAATTTAGGAGGCCATTTGTTGACCTGTTTCGGCCTCAAGAGAAAACACCATCCAGAAAGTCTTTTGAGTGGGACGTCCCTGGTCTTCTGCTTCCTGCCAGGTTGATATCTTAACATTAGTTTGGGGTATTCTGAGATCTTCCATTCGATGAACATGTTGTATCCATTCTTGACTTATAATCAGAAAATTTTGTTTTCTAAAGATTCCATGTGTAATTCTTCTAAGATGTCTTCATTTTTTTTGTGATCTAATAGTTGTGTATCCTGCAGTCCTCCGAAGGTATCTCATTTCAGCGAGATCTAAGTCTGTGTATATCTTCTGTTCTAGACGGCATACTTCGCTACCATACAAAAGAGTTGGAAGAGAGCCAGTGTTTTATACACTTTCAGTCTTGAATGCTTTTGGACTAACTGTGGCTTGAAGATAGAATTATTAACCCTAAAATTCTTAAAAATTTAGATATTTTTGCATTTACATCCTTTTCTTCTTCATATGAGATATTGCATCCTAGATATGTAAAATTATTCACCTGCTCCAAAATGTTATTGTCCAGAACTCGATTGATATTGATACTCAAATTAAGTCGTAACACAGCCATTGTCCGTTTATGGCTTGTATTTCACAAGCTTTGGTATTAGTGTTCAGCGATAGTGTTCATATTAATGTCAATGTAAATCATTGTGAATGGATCTATTAAATAAGCTGATTCCAACAAGCCTTTGTGTTTGCGTTTCCCCGTCAATGACACTTAAGTTTCGCTGACTATTTAACTCATGCCCCAAATGGGAGTCAATGACCAATCACGTTTCAATGATTTCTGTTTTACAACCAATCAGAGTCGTGTTTCACCAAATATTTATCAGTGTTATAATTACCATATTAAAGAAAGACTCCTCCTTACAATATTGCGTTCTTTGGCAATAAATAGTATGATCTGGTTGCAGTGATAAACAAAAGAAGCAGTACAAGCGTACCTATCGTTTCTCATTTGTAAACATCGCCGTTTACATTAAATATATAAATTATTTTAAAATAACTATAGTTAAATAATGATTTGTGAGTAAACCAGCTTAATTTTATTCGTTAAAATAGTCCTAACAAATGCCACTCTTGATTTCCAAATTCTCTAGATAAATTCACTCCTCACTTCGTGGAGTCGTGAATTTATCGATAATTTGGAAATCACTCGTGGCATTACTTATTACTATTTAACTCTGTGTCCCAAATGGGACTCAATGGCCAATCACGTTTCAACGATTTCTGTTTTACAACCAATCAGAGTCGTGTTTCACGAAATATTTATCAGTGTTATAATTACCATATTAAACAAGGCTCCTCCTTTTAATATTCTGAACAGGTCTGACCATTATTTTGCAGTAACTGAGCCTGTGAGAAATACGGCTACCAGATTGTATATATAGTGCATGAATGTCAACACATGCCGCATGCGGGAGTTTATATAAAAACATTTGTTTGCAATTGATTATACCACCAAAAAAAGAAACCACTGTTTGCACTTTCTTAAATGTATTTTTTCCCAGGTAACAATCCAGAAAAATATAATTGTCATATTTACATCATACGACATCAGAAATGAATTAATATATTGTTTGATGCGTTTCACTTTTTTCTCCACTAGAGAGCATTCTTACAATATTGCGTTCCTTTGGCAATAAATAGTATGATTCTGGGTTGCAGTGATAACAAAAGAAGCAGATGAAGCGTACCTATCGTTTCTCATTTGTTTTCCAAACATCGCCGTTTACATTAAATATATAAAATATTTTAAAATAACTATAGTTAAATAATGATTTGTGAGTAAACAGCTTAATTTTATTCGTTAAATAGTCCTAACAAATGCCACGAGTGATTTCCAAATTCTCTAGATAAATTCACTCCTCACTTCCTGAGTCGTGAATTTATCGATAATTTGGAAACCACTCGTGGCATTACTTATGAATATTTGATGATTGATTCCCGTTCGTCCCACTTCCGGACATGAGTGCTACCCTTGTGGGACTTTCTTAACCAGACTAATTTACATACGCTTATTTCCCTACAGTCCCGCGGCGTAGTCGAGTGATTAAGGCAAGTTAACTGTGTGCAGAGCTACGGGACCTTCGCTGGTTCGGATCTCTAGGGGGAAGATATTTTCTCATGGTATATCGGCCAGTATGGGACCGGTTCCCACCCAGCATCGTGAGGCATTTCGGTAGCTGCAATAAGTAACGGTTCTAGGTTGAGAAAAAGTTATAACGGCCGGAGGACCCGATATTCTGACCACATGTCACCCCTACACCGGCTTGATGATAGTCTACCTATGTGATTAACACGTGTGAATGTGAGGCCAGCAGCCGACTGGTTTGGCCAAGGGCCTTCTAGGCCTATCTTACCACAGAGTTTAGTTTTATTTCCTTAGAGATGTCAGCGAATGACATGTGATTAGTACATCGCGTCGAGGAAACTTCTAGTAGGAAACAATGGTATTACTTGGAAGGATCAAGGTCGGTTAAAGCCAGAAAATCTTGACTCTTCATCCATCCATCCATCCATAGCAATTCTGCCCGAGGGCAGGTCTTTAACTGAAATCATAGCATTTTCATGCTACGCTTTACAGCTTTATTAGGGAATTATAGGTGTGGTAGCTTCCCGTTGCTTTCCACACCGGTGAATTGATGATGATGATAATGATAAGGATGATGATGATGATCCATCCATCCATAGTAATTCTGCCCGAGGGCAGGTCTTTCACTGCAATTCCAGCATTTTCATGCTATGCTTTGCAGCTTTACTAAGGAATTATAGGTGTGGTGACATCCCATTGCTTTCGACACCGGTGAGGGATGTCGATGATGGCCGGACGATTTTCGGGTACCGTTGGGCTCTAAGCTTCCTGACATTTGTTTTACAGATGAGGAAAAACCCCGAAAAAATCTTACTCAGAAGCCTGTCCCGACAGAGAATCGAACTCGAGCCCGCTGCGTGACAAGGCAGCACGCTACCTTGAGACCACAGCGGTGGTCGATGATGACGATGATGATGATGATGATGGTCGGATGCTTTTCGGGGACCGTTGGGTCCTAAGCTTCCTGACATTTGTCTTACAGGTGAGGAAAACCCCCGGAAAAGACCTCACCCAGGAGCCTGTCCCGACCGGGAATCGAACTCGGGCCCGCTACCTGACAAGGCAGCACGCTGCCTCGAGACCACTGCGGTGGACTGGCACTTAATAAATACTCCAGAAATAATCGAAACTATAAAGTGACACGAATTTGCACGCACTGTTGGCAAAGTTTGCACAGAGGGAGTAAAAAGTGGAGCGAGAGTGTTTGGAGGCCAAGCGTTTCTCCACTTGTCTGGTTTGCCTTGTATTTGCAGTAAAGAGGAGAGTAAGTGATCCAAATCAGCGCAGCACGTTAGGTCGTTGTCACTTATTACATAATCATTAAACACAACTTCACACTGTCATTTCTACACGCACCGATAGTTCATTCAACATTACTCATATAAGCAATGTGAAATTCAAGGAGTCCAAAGTTTCATTTCCGATAGTCGTAATCTTCGCGATTAAAAATTCAGAGCCACTTTCAGAATGACACATTGTTTCCGCGCATCAGATGGATACATAGGGTAATATGAGACCCCTGTTTATATATTTTTATGGCCCTAGAGGACCGCTGTGGTCTCGAGGTAGCGTGCTGCCTTGTCACGCAGCAGACCCGGGTTCGATCCCCGCTCGGGACAGTTTTTCTGGGTGAGGTTTTTATCGGGGTTTTTCCTTACCCGTAAGACAAATGTCAGAAAAACTTTAAGGCCCAAACGGTACCCGAAATCATAAGGCCATCATCCTTATTATTATCACATCACCATCATCCTTCACCGGTGTGGAAAGCAACGGGAAGCTACCACACCTACAATTCCCTAGTAAAGCTGCAAAACATAGTATGAAATGCTATGATTGCAGTGAAAGACCTGCCCTCGGGCAGAATTACGATGGATGGATGGAAGAGGCCTATAAACATTAAAACTCTTTTTTTTTAAATTTAATTTTAACATCTGTATTCCACTCTCTTTTTATCCTAACTCCATGATATAATCATCTGAAGTTTCTATTTTTTGCGTTCATTTCATGATCATTAAACGCCAGTGGAACCCACGTCCGCGTTTCCTGATGATTGTATTTTTACAGTGAAAGACCGTCACTATTTCGAACAAGTACTTCTTGTCTGGCTTATCGCCTATGACCTGTCCGGTATGGGTAACCCTTTTGGCAGTAATGCTACCGCTGGCATAGGTCTCGGGGTCATTTAAGCATGCAAACCACTCTACCACAACAAGATAAAATTACCATCGGAGGGTATACTGGAAATGGACAATTAATATGAAATGAAAATTTTGAAGAAATGGCTGAATTCAAATACCTAGGAATGATAATTACAAATAGGATTAAGGTGCAGAAAAAACGTAAACATAGATTTGAATTTGGAAAGGCATTTTTTAATTCTACCGATTTTCATACGTTCGTTTAATCATTGCATGCAGGAAAATGTAATAACACACAATTATGCATATTGCTATCATTAGATCATTTGAACACCGAATATAGTTAAAATATGCTCATCTGATAATGACATCATTCCCCAGAGAGCTTCATAATAATATTATTATTATTATTATTATTATTATTATTATTATTATTATTATTATTATTATTATTATTATTATTATTATTATTATTATTATTATTATTATTATTATTGCGGCTCCGTGGCGCAAGCGGTTTGAGGCTCGCCTCTCACCGCTGAATCCCGAGATCGAGTCTGGGTTTCGTGGTGGACGAAACGGAGCTTGGGCAGTTTTTCTCGTGGTTTTCACCCGTTTTCCATTGCCAAAATCTCATTTCATTTCTCCATACTCATTTAATCAATTTCGTTTCATTTCATTGATCTGCCCCCTAATGGTGCGTCAGGCGAAGTCGGCCGGCACTCTTGTCATTCACTGATATCTATATAGGGGGCTTCATCTCTTATCATCCCTCGACCCGACCCCGAGTTGAGGATATATATTTATTTTATTTTATTATTTAATAAAGTTCTTAGGAAAATTTTTGGACCAAAGAGAGATGAACAGACAGGTGAATGGGAGAAGACTACATAACAATGAACTAATGGTCTTTATAGGAAGCCAGATGTAATAAGAACAGTTAAGTCCCGTAGACTGCGATGGGCAGGACATGTTGCGCGTATGGGGAATGAAAGACGTGCATGGAAACTTCTTGTAGGAAAGCCAGAAGGAAAACGCCCAGTTGGTAGACCAAGAATGAGGTGGGAGAACAACATTAACTATGATTTGAGGGAAGTAGATTATACAGGGAATGATTGGAAAGCATTAGCTCAGGATAGGGATGTATGGAGAGCTTATGTCCGTGCGGCCATGAACCTACGGGTTCGATAGTGCCAGTGAGTAAGTAAGTAAGTAAGTAAGTAAGTAATAAGAACATCAATGTTGATTTAGAAGAAACAGGTCTACAAACACAACATATTTTTAGTAAACACAGATTTTAGAAAATAAATGGGAATACAATGACATTGTGCATCAACTACATGTACACTTCAAAAAGAGGGAAAAGTTATATAGTATCCTGCTGGAATTCGGAATTCATAACAATCTAATTACACTTATTCGAATATGTTTAAATGGCACAAAGAGTAAAGTACGTAATGAAATACAGTTTTCGAATAGTTTTGAAATTCACATTAGCCTAGCAAGGAAATGCACTATCTCCTCTATTATTCAATTTTATACTGAAGCAAGACATCAAATCTTTAGAGGAGGCAGAAGGTCTACAATCTCAATGACATTAATAAACTGTTAGTTTATGCTGATGATGTATTATTAGGCGATAGTGAGGATAAACAAAGGACCAACACGCACACTTTATTGAGTAACACTTAGAAATTGGGACTGGAGGTAAACATCAATATATGTTCACGATATAAATATATTATATAATAGAAATGGACAGTTAATGGCAAATGAGGGAATATTTTTTTGAAGAAGTGACTTAATTCAAATACCTAGTAAGAATAATTACAAATTGGAATAAGGCTCACGAACACATTCAACATAGGCTATACAGGCTGTAACGTAACTCAACGGCCAATTTTTAGGAATGAGTTCCTCATATCGAGAGAAAAAAAAAGCGTATTACAACATGAGTCCGGAAATGGATAATTACAGAGTTATTCGAACTTTTATGAATGTTAGTACATGGCGACAAAAATGCAAGGGACTTGTTGGAGTCCTCTGTTCTGTCAGATGAAATGTTCAAAGTGACCTCCTTGTGCCTCAATACAGGTATATTCTTCATTTGTGTACATCACAGCAGCCTACAATCAACAGAAAACAGACTGTCAATAACTACTGTAAACCTTAATAACCCAACATTCATAAAAGTTCGAATAACTCTGTAATTATCAATTTCCGGACCCATGTTGTAATACGCTTTTTTTATTCTCTCCATATGAGGAACTCATTCCTGAACTTTTGCTGTTGAGTTATGTTACACCCTGTATTGTGGAAATGTATGATATGCAATTATAGGGACTCCTGTCACAACTTCTCTAAAAAAAGTTAAATTGAAAATATATCAAACTATTATTCTCCTTGTTATATATATGGATGCGAAACATACTTTAAGGGAGGAGAAAAGATTACAAGTATTTGAGAATAAAGTTATTAGGAACAAATTTGGACCAAAAAGAGATGAACAGACAGGTGAATTGAAAATACTTTACAACAGTGATCTACATTATCTTTATAGTAAACCAGATATAATAAGAACAGTTATGTCTCGTAGAGTGCAATGGGTTGTACATGTTTCACGAATGAGGAATGAAAGAGAGAAATGGAAGCTTCTTGTAGGAAAACGAGAGGCAAAACGCCCAGTTAGTAGACCAAGAACGTGGTGGGAAAATAACATTACCCATGGTTTGTGGGAAGTAGTAGAAGTAGTAGGCGTTTATTAGACTAAAAATAAGATGTATACAATATTATTTACAAATATGGGTCGCACGGTTAGCAAGCCGTATAGTCCGTTACAATAAAGTAAAGTTTGGTAATAACATAAAGTAAAACAAAAAGAAAACACAATAATATTACGTAATAATACAATAACAATATACATTACTTAAGTTATGTAGAATTATGAAGAATTAATGGTATTGCATTTTGGTAACATTTATTTAGGCTATTCATAAATGAGTGTTGTTCTTATTTTCCGCGATTTGTCCAGAAATTTAACCAAGTTTATCCAATGAATATTGTACAGAGGATGATTGGAAAACATTACTTCAGGATAGGGATGTATGGAGAGCTTATATCCGCGCGGCCATGAACCTACGATCTCGATAGTGCCAGTGAGTTAATTAGAAATGCAGGCCTAATAATTACAGGCGACTCCGTGTCGCAAGCAGTTAGACGCTCTTTTCTCACCACTGGGGTCTCGAGATCGAGTCTCGGTCACTCCATGTGATGGACGAAACGGAGCTTGTGCAGATTTTTTCCCCAGAGTTTCTCCTGATGTCCCCTGCCACAAATTTCATTCCACCATTTCTCCATACTCATGTCATCCATTTCGTTTGATTTCGTTCATCCGACCCTGTGACGGGGCGTCAGGCGTAGACAACTGGCACACTTTTCGCTCACAGATCTCCATAAAAATAGGGGCTTCTTCTCATCACATTCTGTAGCAGGGGTACTTCCTAGAATTAAAATTTATTTGGGACCACACAATAAGCTGTTGTTATACAGTGGTTAACGGTAACTCAAGGGTAGGCAGGTACATGCACCTAGCGAAGCGAAACTAATGTTTATTATAAAAGTGTAAATTTGATTGACGTGATGAATATGGTCAGATTTGCAAAACAATGCATTTTGTTAAAAGGAATACTTGAGCCAATTTTAAAACTTCATTGGAAAATGTTTATAAAAGGCCAAGAAATTTTATTGTTAACACAGTGTGGCCAGTAACTCCCATACGAGTACATACAGTGTGGTCAGTTGCTCTCATACGATCACAGAGTGGAGCCAGTAGCTCCCTTACGAAAACAGAGTGGGGCCTGTAACTCCCATAAGAGTACATACAGTGTGGCCCGTAACTCCCATACGAGTACATACAGTGCGGCCAGTTGCTCTCATACGATCACAGAGTGGGGCCAGTAGCTCCCTTACGATCACAGAGTGGGGCCAGTAGCTCCCTTACGAAAACAGAGTGGGCTAGTTTATCATATTACGATATTCAGAGGAGCCAGTTGCTTCAATATTATTACCTAAAAGTGTGAATCAATCTGTCTGTTCTAAGGTAGTCTACATTTGCTCATGTAGTCTACAATATATTACTAATTTGATTGTGAATATTGTGTTGTTCATAAGAGGTTAACAAAATAAACCCTTTTTAATGAATTATACAACCCATTGTTACTGATCATCGAATTCCTTGCCCTTCGCACTGGTAGAACCCAGAAATAAGCTTAATCTAAAACAACGCCTGAAGAGACCCTAAAGCTTGCTGCAATCCTTCACCTGGTTTCTGAGTTGGACAAGGTAAGGGGATTTAATTAATAATATTAATTGAAATGTTGGTGGTGAATTCAGTAAGAGTAGACGGACAATCCAACTTCTATGAAATTATATGTTGTATCACTTTAATGAACCTTTAAGTCGTTGTTCACCACTAGCGTTCGTACCAATGTTACGTTAAAAAGAAGTAGATAAGTGGCAGACAATACGGAACTTTTTATATTCAAGTCACCAGTTGTCATTTCGACATTCTAATAGTTCTCTGGGATTGTTAAATGTAACCCTTCTGCTGTTGGGCGCCTGGAAGCAGGGTTATAGCTCCCAATATGTGATGAAGATAATAATGCTGCCCAGGAGAGCCTTAATCCTAACCTTTTTATAAATTGATAATGATGCACAGATGATGCATGGAGGCCGTTTCGGTCTTACTTCTGGAAAACGCTCCCAACCGGGAATCAGACCGGGCCCGCCGTGTGACAAGGTAGCACTCTGTCTTTTTAGCGCAAGTGGGTGGGGACTATAGGACTATAAAATTATCAAATTTGGTTAAGAATTGAGTTATCTCTTTATCAGTTTTTACCTATAATTCTCACAAAATAATTTATTTACTTAGCGCATTATTTTACCCCGACGTTCTGTTAATTGCATTCGTAACATACTTCTATTAGGGTCACAATTCTATTACTTCGTGTAGGAAAGTCGTCCTTCAATTAGATGTATTGCGGACTAGGCTATGCTAGTAATTCAGCGTTTTTGACACCCGCCGCGCCCGTTCTAGAACTACATTCCCACTTGATACATAAACCATGCCAAGGCGTAATTCAACAATCCGAAATATATATTACTGTTAATAATTTTAAAGGTGTCAAACGCTATGAATTTGTCCGTCGGCGTAGCGTGGTCGGTAGAGTCCTTATAAACAATTCCAGCGACCCGAATTCCATTACCGGCGAAGTGGAATATTTCAAAACTCAACCTGGGTCTGGTGTGTAATCCTGTGCTGTCTCGAAAAGGGGAAAAAAGAAAGGATGAGATGAAACAAAAAATAAAAACAAAGTAAAAAACAAAGGAACAACATTAATAATACAAAACCTTTCTTCAAGTAATTTACTATATAAATTAAAGTGAAGTGATCCCACTACAGGCCTCGGGAGGCCCTTGGGGTAGTAGGAGATTAAGGCTCCCACTTTTTCTAGACAATCGCTATTTGATGTCAGCCGGGTTGTCAGCCCTGCGTGACGGCCGCCTTTACCCCCAGAACAAGCGTCTGGTACTCATTTCCGTTAGAGGCTGAGTCGACCCCAGGGCCATAGTGCCGCCAGAAGGTTTTAGTCAGTTTAAAAATCCTGACCCCCACCGGGACTTGAACCCTCGACCTTCCGACTTGTAGCGCAGTGCCTTAATCACTACGCTACGGCGTGCCCCCTCTATATAAATTACTAGCTATTACCCGGCGTGCTCTGCTACGCCTAAATAAATTAAACGTGTTTTTATCTTTAGTTGAATAAGTAAAATGGAAAGTAATTATCAATTTATATCGTAATTATTTTTAAATACCCTGTGATGAATACCTGGCGTTGCCCGGGAATCTACTGTATTTATCCCGATCTTCTTGGCATCAATGAGCTGAAAGACAAAAGGTTATTGTGAGTTATCCGTGAAAAAAAATAGACATATGCTGTCAGGGACGTTCTTGTAGATTCTTTTTAGATATTCAGTGTTGTGTACATTCATTTGGTTTATTTGTTATGGTTTAAGTAGCGTAAGTCATTTAAGCGTCCAAAAAATGGCTTTTTAGTGCACCGATGCATTTTTTTAAGTTTCGGCCATATAGTACGTAGGGTATTACATTATATACCTTAATCGTCCCAGAAAAAAAACCATTCAAGTCCGTCAAGTACTTTTTGAGTACATAAGGAACAGATAGACAGACAGACAGACAAACAAACAAACAAACAACATACTTATATTCAGTTTTTATATTTAAAGAAGATAAATAGATGTTTATACAAAAATATTGATTTCTTTAAAATCGGTTAGTTATCTTGAAAGTCAGGATATGGGCCTAACATTAAAAAATCATGGATTTACCCACAATAATTTTTACCGGCTAATAATTAGGTTAATTATGATTGTTTATATTCTGATGTGTCCACCGCTTGTAGGTGTTCGGAGGTACTCGCGTGTGATGCCTTGTCCACGCAGCGAGCCCGGGGTTCGATTCCTCGGTCGGGGCAGTTTTTTTGGTGAGGTTGTTATCGGGGTTTTTCTTGCCTGTAAGAACAAAATGTCAGGAAAACTTTAAGGCCCAACGGTCCCCGAAAATCATATAGTCATCATCATTCATCATCATCATCATTCTTCACCAGGTGTGGAAAGCAAACGGGAAAGTTACCACACCACAATTCCGTAGTAAAGCTGCAAAGCATAGCATTAAAATGCTATGATTGCAGTGAAAGACCTGCCCTCGAGCAGAATTACTATAGATTGTTATATTCTGATGTAATATATGTTTGTCCTGGTGAGTGGAAGAGCAGGCCAAATGGCCTTAACTCCACCAGGCAAAATAAATAAATAAAATAAATACAATAAGTAAAATAAATAAAAATATATAAACAAATAGTTTTGTTTTTGTTCCCAGAATTAATAGAACTAATTAACTAATTGGCTCTATCGAACCCGTAGGTTCACGGCCGTGCAGATACATACATATCCTGTGCTAAGGTTTTCCAATCATTCCTTGTATAATTTACTTTCCTCAAATAATATTTAATGTTATTCTGCCACAACTCCGCCATTGCCGGTCCCAAGCCCGGATGAGAAAGGAGGAGGGGGAGGAGTAACACCTCGTAAAAAAAACCTTGGTTCAGCTGGCCCGGCTGATTGGTTACCATGTGAGGGCCCCTTGCCAGGGAACGGTGAAGACCTCAACGGCAATGAAGGTGGAGAGGGATACCCTTAATACGGCAGATTTGGCGGAGAGGCACCCTACCCTCACTCAGGGAAAGAGAGAGGAACCGCTGCCTTGCGGAGAAGGAGAAACTTCAAAGGCTAGGGGAGCATCCCCTACAGAAAAGCATGCCTGTCCAGAGAGGCATGAGGTGGCAACCCCACCACTGGACTTACCCAACTATAGGTCGGTAACCTATAATGGGGAAATCTTTAAACACTCGAAAGACTACAGGAAACAAGCAGGCGGATAATAAAACTATGACGACAGGCAAAGAAACATATACAAAATTATCAGATTAAATGGTTCCAACACGTCCAGAGAATGTCAAATTCCCGTTTACCAAAGATGATTTACCACCTCAACCCTAAAGGCAAAAGAGACCTCGGAAGACCCTTCAACCGATGGAAAGATCAGTTTTTGTAGTCGCAGAACGGGCATCATCACCCAATACTGCATTCGGAAGAAAAATAAGTTATTCTGCCACTTCATTCTTAGCCAACGTACTGGTCACGTCCCCTCTGATTTTTCTACAAGGGAGTGTCCATGCTACTTCATTCCCTACTCGTGACACACGTCTTGTTCATCACAGTCAAAAGGACTTGACAATTGTTAATACATCTAGGAAGAAATATAACTAAAAAAACGGAATATTATAATTTCTTGCAGGAAGTGTTTCGAATTTCTCGTTACAAAAGTATAGTACTTGCAGATGAGAGTGATTCAATAACGTACTAAACAGGAACCACGGTAGATAACGTTCCGTTTCCGTGGTACAAGTATTAGTCCTATTGGTGCTACCAAATTCTCTTTTGTATCCACGAATCTCGAACCGGCCGGTCGAGGTCAATGAATTTATTCAGAGTGTAACAATTCTGAGTACATCTAACTTTGGAGGCGTCAGTTATTACCGGAAAGATTTCTAAATTCAAATCGTGAAAGATTGGCATGCTACGAGTTATTGGTAAGCCCAGAAACATGGATAACCTTGGGTAGATTACTGGACAAAACGCGGAAAATAAGAACACTCATTCATGAATAAATAAATATGTTAACAAATTGCAATACCATTACTTCTTAATAATTCTAATTAAGTTATTAATGTATAATGTAATTGAATTGTTATATAATTGTAATATTGTTGTGTTTTCTTTTTTGTTTCAAGTATATTATTACCAAACATCAACTAATTGTAACGGACTGTCAACAGCACGTACGGCTTACTGCCCGTGCGACCCATATTTGTAAATAACTTTTAGTCTAATAAAGTCCTTATGTATATAAACTTTGAAGGGAAATAAATCTAGTGTCATAGTTCAAGGGAAAGAAACAACATCGTGTCTGAGATAAAATATTTCTGAACAGAAAATTTCGGCCTTTCTTGATATTTTTTGAGTCGCGAATTTGATGATTTACAATTTTAGAGTTGTTGGACCTCGAAGAAATATATCGAACCCCACCCGGTTGTGATTCTTGGATCGAGAGGTGGGAATGGTAGCCATTAGACATTTTATACCATGGGATTGTATCCAAAACTGTTTCCATTCACTCTCATCTACTAGCACTATATTTTTATAACGCACCCTCTAATAAGATATCATGCTAAAAGGATAACTATCTAACTAGCTCACTGACACTATAGAATCCGAAGGTTCATGGCCGCGCGGGCACATCTCTCCATACAGCTCAACCCTGAGCTAATCTCTTCCAGACATCCCCTGTGTAATTTACCTCCGTCAAACCGTGATTAATGTTATTTTCCCACCTCATTTTAGTCCTGCCTACTGGGAGCTTTCCCTCAGGTTTCCGTACAAGTCGTTTCCATGCCCCTCTTTCATTTTCAATTCGTGTGCCACTTATCCTGCACTTTGCAACCTACGAGACTTAACCGTTTTTATTATATCTAATTAACTATAATGGACTGGCCCAGAGTTGAATCATAGTCTCTCTTTGTTTGGAGTTATTAGACCAAAATTCATTTAGTTGCGTTATTTGTCCATAGATGTCATGAGTGGCATACGGTCAACACACCGACTCAAGGAGACATCTAGCAGGAAATTAAGGTATTAATAGAATGTTTTTGAGATCGGTAAATTTAGCTTAGAGATATTTTTATTCACGCTTAAGGATCTTTTACGAGCCAGAAATTCTTCAGACTCGGGACCCACGGCTTAAAGTACCTCCCGGAAGACTCTTCCTGGATTTTTCCATTCTAAAAAAGTCCATCGACCGCGGCCGGGTTTGAACCCGCGACCCTCGGAACCAGAAGTATGGAACATGACCACGAATACACTGCTGCCGACCTTATTACATCTGGTTTTCCATAAAGAATATGTAACTCACTGTTACGTGTCTTCTCTATTTACTTGTCGGCTCGTCTCTCTTTGTTCCAAAAATCGTCCTAAGACATTTATTCTCAGATATTCTAAATATTTTCTCCTCCCTTAAAGTAAGTCCATATTTCGCATCCATATAAGATAACTAGAAGACTAATAGTTTTTTTTATAATTTCAGTTTAATGTTTTTGAGAAAAGTTTGGATGAAAGGAGTCTCTGTAATTGAACCTATCTTTATTTTTTTTTCTGCACCTCATTTCTGATTGTATTATGTAGGGCATAAGGAAAGAAACAGGTACGTCACTTTTTTGTCGAAGCAGAGTTTGAGGTGTCATTAGATTCTCCATGGAAAGCACTATCATTCAGAAGTTTGGAACAGTAAAACATGCAGTTTAGTCATGGGTTTAGTTACCTCCAAATTTTTGCATACAGGTGAGAAAGTATGAATGTTGTACCAATGAAAATACGTTTTCTAGAATGTTAGTAAAAAAAAGTATAAATGACGACTCATCAGACCAGATCACATTTTTTCCGACCATCAGCAGTCCAGGGCCTTTGTTCATAAAACCACGATTTTGTCTTATATTTAGTTCCTGTCTATAATCAATGGTTTATTAATTGTTGCTGTGCCATAATTAACTAATTTCTGCAGCTCTGTTCTCACATTTCTGGTAGAAACTTGTTTCCTTAAATATGCATTTAATTCTGCAGTCAATTTATCTACAGTAGTTTTATGATTTTGTAACTACACTCTTCAGGCACTCTTGTCTCCTCATTTAATTTCTGTTTGCGACCAATATTCCTTTTTGTACAAAGTGTTTTCCCTTTACACAATTATGCAGCCAAAACCTTTGAAACTCTGCCCCTTAAAATCCCTAACAATTTGGCAGTTTCAGTTATCGTATCACACCAACAATTTATCTTCTTTGAAAGTCATTCGGGTCAGATATCATAAGCCTGGTTACACAGCTACTACGAGAGGAGAAGGAATGCTTGTGCAATTAAGGACAGTACTAGATTTAGATTAAGCATCTGAAAGAAGATAATGCATTTCTGACAGCGCCTGTAGGCTAACAAAGTTCATGAAAATAAATGTACAGAAAATGGTGGCACTCCGATTGTTTTGCGTACCCCCACAATACATGGGCATATAGCAGAAACAAGTTAAATCAACATGGAATGAGGGGAAATGTTCGCGTGCTAGTATTGTAAAAGAAACCGACCGTTTTGAGGCAATTTTAAACTGGTTGCCAAATTATCCATCCTACTCCGAAGCGTTCTTCATCATGCACTACAACCTTATTTGAATGTTTTGGCTTTCTCGAATGTTGATTTCTATTTATTCCTATCCTAAGTACAAGACATAAAATTTTGTATTTTTATAGATGTTAAATATGTTTGAATATTGTCCTCCAATCTGTGTTTTGATCTACCTTTGTTTCATGTATCTATTGATAATTTCCATTTAGTACATTTTAATCAGTCTGTCGTCATCTATCCTGCACTAATGTCTAATCCAATTTAAGCTATGGTATTTTATGAAGTTGATAATATTTTTGTGTTTTATTATTCTGTCAAGTTCTCCACTGAATTTATACCAAAGACTTACTGACAGTGAAAATGTTTTCGTTTCTTATTGGGGAAACCTTTGGACAAAAGACCATAAGGAATGCTTCAATGTACACCTTATCCCCCCTTAGAGTGATCCTAACAAAAACAAACGTCAATTGTATCCTTCCGCCATTTGCGCCACAATTACTGTTACATTGGCAGGGAGCACGTATGAAGTATATAAGACATGTGATCGCTGAATGGGGTAGATTACAAGAAAGCTCGTGAGATTTTTTTTACTGAACTTGTGAAATACATAAAAAACTGTTTTTTACAACTAGTCAAAAGTTTACCAGACTTGTGTTTTAAAATTTTAGATGGCGACACAGCAACAGAAGACTTCACACCTTCCGCCATTTTGTTGCATCAGAATGGACTGAAGCATGACTCAAATGCATTATCCATATCTAACACATCCATAGTAATTCTACCCGAAGGCAGGTCCTTCAATGCAATCATAGCATTTTCATGCTATGCATGCAGCTTCACTAGGGAATTGTAGGTGTGGTAGCTTCCCGTTGCTTTCCACACCGGTGAAGGATGATGATGATAATGATAAGGATGATGATGATAATAATGGCCATATGATTTCGGGGACCGTTTGGGCCTTAAAGTTTTCCAGACATTTGTCTTACAGGTGAGGGAAACCCCCGATAAAAACCTCACCCAGAAAAACTGCCCCGACCGGGGATCGAACCTGGACCCGCTGCGTGACAAGGCAGAACGCTACCTCGAGGCCACAGCGGTGGACCCATTTCTAATAAACTATTTAAATTTGTAATTATTGGTTAGGTATATTTTAGAATATTTTCTGCTTTGAATATTATTTTCATTCACAAACAATAACAAGTATATCCAGAGGACATATTTTCGATTTATTGAAGATAACTAATTTTTCGTGTAATTATTGTTTCTATATAGTACGTCGGTATTCACAGCCAATTAAAAGCGAGCAGGTCACATGGTTTTGTTCTTATGAGGATAACTTTAAGACCGGATAGCATTTAGATGGGAGGATAATACGAATATTCGGATGGATCTTAGGTAGCTGTATATCGGAGAAATTATTTGGATTCGGTTGTCTGGGAAAGGGGACCAGTGGATGATTTTAGTGAATGCGGAATTGAAATTATGGGTTCCATAGGTCATTTAGTTAATTGCAAAATTATCAATTTGCCCTTAATCACTAATTAATATAAAATCAGAGTGATAAATATCCTTTTCTCCACTGTTGATCAACGTACTCAAGTTAAATGATGATATTGTGGGAGTATAGATGAAAAGTGTGGTTCACTTATTACTCAACAATCCATCCATGGTAATTCTGCCCGAGGGCAGGTCTTTCACTGCAATCATAGCATTTTTTATGCCATGCTTTGCAGCTTTACTAGGGAATTATAGGTGTGGTAGCTTCCCGTTGCTTTCCACACCGGTCATCGATGATGATGATAATGATGAGGATAATATGATGGTCGGATGATTTTCGGGGACCATCCTCAACGATAGGGAACGAATTTTTATGCACAAAAAGTTACTATTCAGGACTTGCACTGGTTTGAGTTTACATGGGGTAGACATTTTGTCATGGAATTTCGGCCAGTAAGGTACCGATGCCAAACCAGCACCGTGAGGCATTTGGGTAGCTACAATAAGTAGCGACTTCAGGTTAAGAAGACTAGCTATAACGGCGGGGAACCCGACATACTGACCACATGTCACCCCTACACTGGCTTATCATCGTCTACCTTTGTGATTAACACATGTGAACGTGAGGCCAGCTGCCGGCTTGTAGACCAAGGTCCTTCGAGGCCTGTCGCGCTTGGAGTTGGAGTTAAAAGTTACTATTGCAACATAGTTTAATGAGAAGTAAAACCTGTTTCTTCAATAAATTGAAAATAACTTGTTTACAGTTTCATAAATACAACTTTGAAAACAATAATAAACGTTTTCTGTAGGGTCTAAAAACATTTTCTAGATTTTACACTTATTACTTTTGTATTTACAAACAAATTATGTTACATTTAGATAAATATTATCCTAATCTGTATTGCAATCTTAACTTTAAGTGAATAAAGATACTTTCTCTACTTATCACTAGAGACCGGATGTTAGGGAAAAACCTACAGTTATTTATTATAGATATTGTAAAAGCGACTTCATATAAGTTCACACCGTCGACCCTAGAGTTGTTTTCCATGAAGTTAATTTTGCCTATAAATGCCTATTTCAGTTTACAGTGCCTATAAATGCCTATTTGCCATTTTTTCTCGAAATTAACTTAGTATTTCAATGAAATTAATTGAAATGGGCAAACTTCATGACACATATCATTGCACAGAAACCTTTAAGTGACTGGCAATATTATTTTTGATGTTGGTAACACTGAATTCAGTCTGTAGTACTCGTTCACAATCTGGTGCTTCAAAGACAAAGTGGTGCGACAAGTGTATTTGGCTTAGTTTTTATTTATTTATTTATTTATTTTTACCTTTAGAACAGTTGTTTTACGATGCCTAAAGAACGGACAACAGTAAACAATAAGACAAACTGACCAATTTCGTGAAAGAATTTGGTGCGGAAATATTCTCAAGTGACGATTCAATATTGTTTTGCAAAGTGTGTAAAATTTCAGTGAATTGAGCGAAGAAGTGTCACGTTTCGCAGCACGTACACACTGCAAAATTTACGTATGTTCTTTGTAAAAACGCAAAACAAGTTCCAAAATTTTCTGATATCTTCGAATGCTAATGATAGCATAGGCCTATGTTTATATTCTGTAACGTAAGGCTGGAAAAAATTATGTTGTAGTACATTTTTTCTAAGAGCTTATTTTGAATTTTTAGTGCCTATAGTAATGATTTTTAGTGCCCTTTTGCGTACCTATTTCAATTTTGTTAATTGCTTAAGATCCGGACTCTACTTATCACTAACCCAGGATTTCCTAGTGTATATTTTCAATAGAACTTCAATTAAGCCAGATGTAGATATTATTACTAAATAGAAAGTATTATTTCATCTCGTGGTTCTGAATTATTGTATCTATGACAGTGAAACACTAGATGCGTTCCTATTAAAAATTATATCTAATCAATCATCTGTAGAAGTCATCGAAAAAATTGAAATGGAATTTCCTAACACCCTGAAGAAAACAAAGACGATTGTTTATTGTGTATGATCAGGATCTACCTACTCATTATGCAAGCCAACAGTAAACGTACCGTACATTTTGTAAGTCATTTTGCGCAAGCAAATCATACAATGCTTACATAATGAGACGATAATGGCATCGCACCAGCGGAAAGTTGCCTTCTCTTTTATCGATAAACGGATAGCATTTGGGGGAGGAATTGTGTAAGGTAGAGAGATAAAGAGAGAGCAAATTTTTTTAACAGTCTGTATTTAATTTAGCAATAGGCTCATCTTATATCAAATTTTTGACTCCGTTAAATTACTATTAGGTTAATATTTAACCCAGTCAAATTATTATGAAAATTAATTAATACCTGACATACTTAAATCGTCCACCGCTGTGGTCTCGAGGTAGCGTGCTGTCTTGTCATGCAAGCGGGCCCGGGTTCGATCCCCGGTCGAGGCAGTTTTTCTGGGTGCGGTTCTATCGGGGTTTTTCCTCACCTATAAGACAAATGTCTTGAAAACTCTAAGGTCCAAACGGTCCCCGAAATCATATGGCCATCGTCATCATCATCAACCTCATCCTTTACCGGTGTGGAAAGCAACGGGAAGCTACCACACCTACAATTCCCAAGTAAAGCTGCAAGCATAGCATGAAAATGCTATGATTGCAGTGAAGGACCTGCCTTGGGGTAGAATTACTATGGATGGATACTTAAATCAATTAAAAAAAACCAATTTGGAAGTAAATTAAAAAGACTATTTAACTCATGCCCCAAATGGGAGTCAATGACCAATCGCGTTTCAATGAATTTTTATTTACAACCAATCACAGTCGTGTTTTACCTGGAATTTATCAAATAAGTTTATCGTATTAAAGAAAGCTCCTCCTTTTTAACATTCTGAATGGGCCAGAGCATTATTTTGCACTGACTGACTCTCTAAAGAAATACGGCTACCAGATTGTATATATAGAGGACGAAAGTAAACAGATACTGCTTTGGGATATAATAGAAAAACATTCGCAGTAATTGATTATATCACAATAAAAGGAAACCACTGTTTGCATTTTCTTAAACGTATTATTTCTCAGGAATGTACGTTCCAAAAAAATATAATTTACATCATAGGACATCAGAAATTAATTAATAACCTATAATGTTGGGTATAAACAGTTTGATGCGTTTCATTTTTCCTCCAGTAGGGTGCATTCTTACAACATTTCGATCTTTTGGCAATAAATAATATTTGATGTTGCAGATAAACAAATGAAGCATAACAAACGTTTCTCATTTGTTTTCAAACATCGTCGTTTACATTAAATATATAAATATTTTAAAATAACTATATATAAATAATGATTTGTGCGTAAACAGCTTAATTTTGTTTGTTAAATAGTCCTAACAAATGCCACTCTTGATTTTCAAATTCTCTAGATAAATTCACTCCTCACCTCGTGAGTCGTGAATTTATCGATAATTTGAAATCACTCGTTGCATTACTTATGACAATTGTAGGATCCATGGAAAAACCAGATGAATAATTTATTTTTTCGAAGTGGAGTTTGGGATACTATTCAATTCTAGATGGAAAAACTATCTTTCGAAAGCGTGAAACAGAAAAAGAAACAGTTTAGTCGTGTGTTTATTTATCTTTAAAGTTTTGCAAACAGGTACAGAAATAGATATATTATTAAAAATTGTTTTCAAGGAAAAGGGACCTAATGTTTTATTCTGTACGCTACAATTGAACCAACTAATGGTGGAATCATAAGACCTATGTTAATTTGAGATTTTAGCAATTAATCCTATTCTTTATATCTGAAATTCATATGGTAAGTTTATCCTTTGAGTGGAAGTATGAAAACTTTACGAAAAATGTACTAATAATTCTAATCTAATACTATTTTTATTACATTTAGATTGAAATAAAAAACGTATTTCTCTCTCTGTAGACACCACGTTATGTTGCATTGCTAACATAAAACATGTAGCTGACATGTACCATTTTACATAAAATAAAAGTAGTAATTGTATTAGTTGTTTAATTTCATAATAAAGTTCTTTCTAAAGTCAGTTTTTTAATTAAATCCATATGCAACTAGACATCACGGTTTCATCTGATTTAATAGATAGTAAATAGGGTTGGGAGTAAATATCAATAAAACTAAATATAAGGTCACACAGTACAATCTCATTATATTACAATGGGCAGTTAATAACAAACGAGAGAAACTTTGAAAAAAGTGAATAAATTCAAGTATTTAGGAAAATGATTAAAAACAAGAATGAGGTGTAGAAAGAAATTGAATGTAGAATCAACTCTGGAGTCGCATGCTATTATGTATTACAGGAACTCTTGTATCCCAAATACTCTAAAAAAAGCGTTAAATTAAAAGTATATAACACTGTTATTCTTACAGTTATATGGATGCAAAACAAGGTCTTGTACTTTCAGGGAGGGGAAAAGATTACGAGTATTTGAGAACAATGTGCTTAGGAGAATGTTTGGACCAAGGAGATTCGAAGAGATGAATGGAGAAGAGTATTTAACAGTGAGCTACATGATCTTTGTGGGGAAATTAGATGTAATAACAGTTGTTAAGTCTCAAAGACTGCTATGAGAAGGACAAGTGGCACGAATGGGGGAAAAAAAGGGTCGTGGAAAATTTTTGTAGGAAAATCAAAGGAAAAGAGTCCATCAGGTTGGCATAGAAAGTGATGTCAGGATAATATTATAATAATTTAAAGAGGGGGGTGAATTATACAAGAAATGATTGGAAAACTTTTGCTCAGAATACGGATTTTTGGAGTCTATTTAACTCATGCCCCAAATGGGAGTCAATGACCAATCACGTTTCAATGATTTCTGTTTTACAACCAATCACAGTCGTGTTTCACCAAATATTTATCAATATTAAATTTACCATATTAAAGAAAGCTCCTCCTTTTTTAATATTCTGAACAGGGTCTGACCATTATTTTGACTCTGTAAGAAATAAGGCTACCAGATTGTATATATAGTGCATGGATGTCAACACACATCGCTTGCAGGAGTAATATAAAAACATTTGCAATTGATTATATCACCAAAAAAGAAACCATTGTTTGCACTTTCTTAAATGTATTTTTTCCCAGGTAATAATCCAGAAAAATATAATTGTGATATTTACATCATACAACATCAGAAATTAATTAATATACAGTTTGATGTGTTTCATGTTTTCTCCACTAGAGAGCATTCTTACAATATTGCGTTCCTTTGGCAATAAATAATATGATCTGTTTGCAGTGATAAACAAAAGAAGCAGATGAAACGTACCAATCGTTTTTCATTTGTTTTCAAACATCGCCGTTTACATAAAATATATAAATATTTTAAAATAACTATAGTTAAATAATGATTTGTGAGTAAACAGCTTAATTTTATTCGTTAAATAATCCTAACAAATGCCACTCTTGATTTCCAAATTCTCTAGATAAATTCACTCCTCACTTCGTGAGTCGTGAATTTATCGACAATTTGGAAATCACTCGTGGCATTACTTATAATTTTTCCACCCAGTCATGAACCTCCTAGTTCGATAGTGTCAACGAGTTAGTTATATAGAAAATATTCAATTGTGTATGTTTTTTTAAAGATAAGTAAAAATTTAAGTGGAAGGAAAGTCATGTTTTAAGATAAATTCTTGATCGATACCCTGGCCTCGTGGCCATTTTTACTGGCTATGATCAAGAGGATCGGATTCAAATCCTGACTTTAGAAATATGCATTATAACTAAGCAAGAAATGTCCATGTTTAATGAGGATCTAGGTGCGAGGGAATTTATATGTGTGTGTGTGTGTGTGTGTTTATACACGCGCCCGCGCGCGCGCACGCACACACACACACACACATACATATATGTATATATGCTCTATTGTAGATTTTCGGGGATATAATTATGATTAAGAAAGGTTTCTTGGGTTTTCCGCGTCATGGATTTAAGGTTAGCCTCTGGCCACTGATTCCGACGTTTCGACAAGATCCCACATGTCATTATCGAGGAATAATTCCCAATTACATATATTAGTTGAACGAAACAAAAATAAAAAGGAAAAAAAAATAGGAATATAATCAATTTCAAAACAAAACAAACAAAACAAAGGAAATTTGTTCTATACATTTAAAGAATGTGTTTACGAAATACATTTAAACCAGTGCTTTATGTATATCATCAGTAATAGGTGCCTCTACCGGATGTGTGAAACATTTCTTACACCCGTATCACTTCTAAATACTAACAAATGTGCGGAAATGAGGTGGTTGCGAACATCAATTTTATCATAACGTCAATACTGACCTTCATTACGTGATTTTTTATAACTTCAAATACAGCTCCAAATGTATTATACGTACCTGAAACAAACCAAATGAATACATTTTATGTTAGCACACACATTTCATATTCGTAAAAATTAACATGCATTATGCAGACACATATCTAAGAGGCGGGCTATGAAAATTAAACATAACAAAGCGTCTTAAATGAAGATCTTTCTTGAATTCAAAACAAACTGAACTTAATTTATTATGTTGTAATATACTTAGGCTATTACCGCTTATTAATCGATGTGACTCCGTGATAGAACGCCGGACCCTAGATGTAATATACTTAGGCTATTACCGCTTATCAATCGATGTGACTCCGTGATAGAACGCCGGACCCTAGATGTAATATACTTAGGCTATTACCGCTTATCAATCGATGTGACTCCGTGATAGAACGCCGGACCCTAGATGTAATATACTTAGGCTATTACCGCTTATCAATCGATGTGACTCCGTGATAGAACGCCGGACCCTAGATGTAATATACTTAGGCTATTACCGCTTATCAATCGATGTGACTCCGTGATAGAACGCCGGACCCTAGATGTAATATACTTAGGCTATTACCGCTTATCAATCGATGTGACTCCGTGATAGAACGCCGGACCCTAGATGTAATATACTTAGGCTATTACCGCTTATCAATCGATGTGACTCCGTGATAGAACGCCGGACGCGCATTCGAGATTTATCTTTTGTTTTTCTCTCTTTTCATTTACACTGTTTTCCTTCTTGTTTTACCTTTTTGTTATTCTCACATATAGACACAAGGACAAGACACATCTAGACCCAAGGTGGAGATTAGAAATCCCCTACCCCGCCGGGAATCGAACTCGGGTCGCCGGAGTGGAAGGTAGGGACTCTACCGGGTCAGTTCATGATATTTACCATTTAAGTTTTTGCTGGAGTTTTCCAAAAACACTGTGTACTTCAATAACAGCGGCTAGAGATGAATCTCTACTCTTGGGCATTGGTATGTAAGCCCATAAAAGGAGGTTAAATAAAATAAAACAAAAAAAGAGAAATATAGAATGTTTAATATTAAGGAATGATCGACCAGTGCCGTGACTAACTTGCTTCTCATTAATTCTAAAACATCTCGTTACTCTACTCTTAATAGGCGAGAAGCATGAGGTAGGGGAGCAGCAGACAGGGGACGTGAAGACAATGGAGGTTCCTAAAACTGCATTTAAATAATGCTGCCTTACGAATTGATTTGAATGTATTATTATTGTTATGCCTATAATAATAATAATAATAATAATAATAATAATAATAATAATAATCTACAGAAAGGTCTGTATGAACTTAACAAAATTACAGAAGAATATGGATTAAAGATATCTACAGAAAAAACAAAAATTATGGCATTTCAAGGTGTAGATCCTGTCAGAAGTAAAATTGTACTGGACAATAACATTTTGGAGCAGGTGAATAATTTTACATATCTAGGATGCAATATCTCATATGAAGAAGAAAAGGATGTAAATGCAAAAATATCTAAATTTTTAAGAATTTTAGGGTTAATAAATTCTATCTTCAAGCCACAGTTAGTCCAAAAGCATTCAAGACTGAAAGTGTATAAAACACTGGCTCTTCCAACTCTTTTGTATGGTAGCGAAGTATGGACGTTGAAACAGAAGGATATACAGAGACTTAGATCTGCTGAAATGAGATATCTTCGGAGGACTGCAGGATACATACACACTACTAGATCACAAAAAAATGAAGACATCTTAGAACAATTACACATGGAATCTTTAGAAAACAAAATTTCTGATTATAAGTCAAGATGGATGCAACATGTTCATCGAATGGAAGATCACAGAATACCCAAACAAATGTTAAGATATCAACCTGCAGGAAGAAGAAGACGAGGACGTCCACTCAAAAGACTTTTGGATGGTGTTTCTCTTGAGGCCGAAACAGGTCAACAAATGGCCTAAATTCGTGAATGTACTATGATGATGATGATAATAATAATAATAATAATAATAATAATAATGATTAAACACCTACATGGTCTAACGGTATATTTTTTTGCAAATTATATATAAAATATAGGCATGTATATTTTTGTCAAATAATAACTAACTCACTGGCACTATCGAACCCGGAGGTTCTAGACCGCGAGGACATAAGTTATCAATGTATCCTTATTCCGGGTTAATGTTTTCCAATCATTCACTGTATAATATTTCCCTCAAATCATGGTTAATATTATACTCACACCTAATTTTTTACCTGCCTTTTGAGCGCTTTCCACCTGGTTTTCCTACAGAGTTACTAAATCCCTCTTCCATTCCTCATTCGTGTAACATGCCCCGCTCGTAACAGTCTATGAGACTTAACTGTTCTTATTACTTTTCCCTCAAAATTCATACGGTTCACTGTTATGAATTCTTCTCCATTTATATGTCTGTTCGTTTTAATTTGGTCCAAAATTTGTCCTAAAAAGTTCATTATCTAATATAGGTAATTCTTACTCGTCCCTTAAAGTAAAATACCATGTTTCGCAACAGCATAACTGCATTTGTCATATAGGCCTAATGGTATTACAAAATAATAATATCTTCTTCTTGTATCTTGTAAGCCCATGTTTCTCTTAACAGAGATTTAGGCGCTCTCCCCCTACAGGGAATAATTTGAACCATACTAATTTAATTACACTTGTTTTCGTATAGATGTCATTTGAGTGGTCCCTAGTCAGCGTTCCGCCTCATACTGACATCTAGGAAACCAAGGTAGTACTAGGACGGGAAAATTCGGTAAATTTTGCTTAGAGGCCTTTTCATTCAGGCTTAAGGATCTTTTACGAGCCTGAAAATCTTCAGACTCGGGACCCACGGCTTAAAGACCCTCCCGGAGGAATTGCTTCTTGGATTTTTACATCGTAAAGAAATTCATCGACCCCGGCTGGGTTTGAACCCGCGACCCTCGGAACCAGAGGCAAGAAGCATAACCACTAGTCCACCGCGGCCCATAAATAATAATATAATAAGAATAATATGCACAGATCACCTAAAACTGACCAAATTAAACAAGGTAGTGTATCGTGGGAGAAAGAAAAATATTTCATTAGTTTTATTGAATATTTTCTTAAACATATTTTAATTTAGTTACTTTTACAAACTAAGAATTAACGTAGTCTTAATGATACGCAGAACTAAATTTTACGTAAATGTTATTTATTAAGTTATTTAATATTTTCGAGATTAATATTTTGTAAATAAAACGTATAAACAGAATATAAAGATTTATCTTTAATAATGATAAATATAATATATAAATTTAAAAGCAGTAATGACACGCACACACTATTGAGTAACACTAAGAAATTAGGACTGGAAGTAAATATCAATAAAACTAAATATATGGTTACACGTAGAAATACATTATATAATGGAAATGGACAGCTAATGAAAAATAGGGAAATTTTGTGGAAGTGGCTGAATTCAAATACCTAGGAACAATAATCACAAATAGGAATGAGATACACAAAGAAATTAAACATAGGCTCAATTCTGGAAATGCGTGCTATTATGCATTGCAGAGACTTTTGATGTCCCAACTCCTTTCGAAAAACGTTAAACTGAAAATATATAAAACTATTATTCTACCAGTTATATTATATGGGTGCGAAACATGGACTCTTACTTTAAGGGAGGAAAGGAGTTTACAAGTATTTGAGAATAAAGTACTTAGGAAAATGTTTGGTCGAAAGAGAGATGAACAGACAGGTGAATGGAGAAGACTACACAACAATGAACTATATGGTCTTTATAGGAAGCCAGGTATAATGAGAACAGTTAAGTCTCGTAGACTGCGATGGGCAGGACATATTGCACGTATCGGGAATGAAAGACTTGCATGGAAGCTTCTTGTAGGAAAGCCAGAGGGAAAACGCCCAGTTGGTAGACCAAGAATGAGGTGTGAGAATAACATTAACTATGATTTGAGGGAAGTAGATTATACAGGAAAGCATTAGCTCAGGATAGGGATGTATGGATAGCTTATGTCCGTGCGGCCATGAACCTACGGGATCGATAGTGCCAGTGAGTAAGTAAGTAAGTACTGACCTCCAGTACTGTATCTGTCAGTTTATACTGAACATGAACACCAACCACCATTGTGCTCTCAAGAGAGAGAAGATACACGTGACAACATTTCCCTTTCAACACCTCATTCAGCTGATCTCTCCCCCACTATTATTGAGGAATCATACTCCATGTCGAGTTGTTCACCAGTTAATAGTGGCTGAGAGAGATTGTAGACTTTAAAAGTAGTAGTAGTAGGACTTTAATAGACAAAAAGTAAGATATTTACAATATTATTTACAAATATGGGTCGCACGGACAGTAAGCCGTACGTGCTATTGACAGTCCGTTACAATAAAGTAATAATTGGTACTAGTGTAAAGAAAAATAAACAACAAAAACAGCAATAACATTACAATTACATAAAGAAAACACAATAATATTACAATTACATAAAGAAAACACATTAATATTACAATTAAATAATAACACAATAGCATTATACACTAATTAATTTATATATAATTGTTAATAATTAATGGTATTGCATTTTGATAACATATATTTATTCATGAATGAGTGTTGTCCTTATTTTTCGCGTTTTGTCCAGAAATTTACCGAGGTTTATCCAATTTTCTGGATTTACCAATAACTCGTAGCATGCCAATCTTTCCCGATTTGAATTTATAAATCTTTCCGGTAATAACTGACGTCTCCAATATTCTAAATCATTACATTTCCTAATATATGTATCTCATCTTCAAAGTTCCCGCACATTGGACATATTCGCATATCGTGATCGTTGCTAATTTTTAGAAATTTCCATGCCCCTAGCCTAAACCAAGCAAGCCCTGATCTCTCCTTAAATCCTAGGTTGAGTATATACGATTCTTTTCCCCAGACGTGTTTTAGGTCTCTTTGTAAACACAGTGAGCGTTTTCCTGTACATTCGGCGAAAGTATCTTGTTGGTTTATATCTAAGTACCTCCTCCTTATTTTTCTCCACACGTTCTTGCGATTTTCAGTCCCTTTTTCCCATATCCATCCCATCCCAATCTTTTGGAGTTCTCTCCTAACCTCGTCTGCCCAAAACTTAACATCTATGTTTTTAATTTGGTGGTCGTAACAAATTTCTCTAAGCATTGTTTGTTCACCTTGGATTACTCGCAACCAGTATTTGAGTACGCGAATTTTACAGTTAATGTCGTCCTGGAATGACCCGAATTCATATAAAATTCCACTGTTAGAAACGGCCTTACTAAGTCCTGTAATAGGCCTATACTTTAGAAAATGCGTATATACCTTATTTAGTATTTCCGTTCTTTGGAAACCCCAAATCTCACTACCACAGTGCATTATTGGCCTGACCATCGCTGCATACATTTTTTCTAATGTGCTGACTGGAATATCAGGCACTCGACCCAGAATACCGAGTACACTGTTAAGTTGTCCTCTCCCTTTAAATAATGCTTATATTCAATATGTTTTTTCCACTTTCCGTTCATTTTTCAACGTCGTACCAAGATAATTCAAAATGTTTCACGTTTTTGAAGTACTTGATCTCTGTATTTCCATTCCTCTGCTCTACCATAAACCGTCCCATTTTTAAAGGTCATTGTTTTTTGTCTTACTAACATTTACAGTCAATCCCCAATTCCTACAGTATATTTCCAGTAGGTCAAGACCTCTTTGCAATCCCTTGATTGTCTTGGAACAGATAATTAAATCATCTGCATACAACAGGACTGGGATTCTAACATTTCCTACTTCCGGGAGCCTCAATTTCTCCTTCTAGCATTACGTCTACAATATCATCAACGAATAGATTAAATAGCATTGGTGATAAAATGCAACCTTGTCTCCACTCCCCGATTGGCTTCACTGCTCTCTGTAATAAGCGTTGAGATGGATTACATTGATTCAAAAATTTCGATATATATAACTAAAACGTTAAAACACATGCATCAAGGTTCGTCTATAATGCTAGAAAATATTTGAATTTAACTATGCTAAACTATGTTTAAAAAATGAAGATATTTTTAACAAACTTAATAAATTTAATTATATATGTGGCACAATTAAAATAATATTTAAAAACACAAGAAATGAAACAAAAATAAAATTTTATATAGCAGTGGCAGTCCCCATATTATTGTATAAGAGTGAATTTTAGGTTGAAATTAAAAGAGAAGAGAAGATCATAGAAGCAACTGAAATGAGATTTCTGAGAAGTGTAGCTGGCTGCAAACTTCTAGATAGAAGAAGTGAAGATATTAGAAATGAACTAAATATTTTTAAACATTTAGATAAAATAAAATAATCAATTGAGTTGGTGTTTACTTGATGAAAATCCATATTTATTAATTAAATAAAAATAAAACGTAGTTTTATTTGATTTTCATATTTATTATATAATTCAGTGACAGCTGTTTCGGTACACTGTACCTTCTTCAGACATGTTAACAAATCAATACGTTTTATTTTTATTTAATTAATAAAATAAAATAGTCTAAAAAAACTGGAAAGAACATGTTCAAAGAATGAAAGATGAACGCATGCCAAAAATTATACTTAATTACAAACCAAAAGGAGACAGGTATGTTGGTAGACCAAAAAAGAGATAGATTCAACTTTTTAATGAAAATCTATGAGACCGGGCTTAATCCGTGAATGTTTTTGTTGATGATGATGATGATGATGATGATGATGAATGAACTATGCTCTTTAACAGCACAAATAACTAACGTCTCGATTCAAAACTGGGCGTGAAATTCCCTACACAATTTTGTCAAACCCTCTTATTTGAAGTTATTTTATGTACCGAAAGTCTACGACACGGGTTCGTCCCATTGGACTAGTTTTACCATAAGTCCCATCTGATTCCAAAGTTCGCTGATTCAATTCTGGCTGGAGTCAATGGATTTTTTGGGACTATTTAACTCATGCCCGGGAGTCAATGATCAATCACATTTCAATGATTTTTTATTTACAACCAATCACAGTCGTTTTTCACCTAGATTTTATCAGTTTAATTTTATCACTGTAAAATCAAGCTCCTCCTTTTTAACATTCTGAATAGGTCATGGCATTATTTGCAGTGACTGTATGTGGCTACCAGATTGTATATATAGTGCACGAATGTAACCTTATTGTGGTTGCGGGAGATAATAATTATAAAAACGTTTGTAGCAATTGATTATACCACAAAAAAAAAAGAAACCACTGTTTGCACTTTCTTAAACGTAGTTTTCCCAGGTAATAACGTTCCAGAAAAATATAATTAACATATTTACATCATAGGACATCAGAAATTAATTAATATACAGTTTGATGTGTTCATTTTTTCTCCACTGGGATGCATTGTTACAATATTGCGGTCCTTTGGCAATAAATAATATGATCTGGTTGCAGTGATAAACAAGTGAAACATAACGTTTCTCATTTGTTTTCAAACATTGCCGGTTTTATTAAATATATAAACATTTTAAAATAACCATATTTAAATAATGATTTGTGAGTAAACAGCTTAATTTTATTCGTTACGTAGTCCTAACAAATGCCACTCTTGATTTCCAAATTATCTAGATAAATTGGAAATCGCTCGTGGCATTACTTATGATAAAAATCCAGAATATAGTTTACTTTGGGAGGAAACTGAAGCTTGAAAAAAAAAGGCCTCCGGCAAAATGTGTTGTACCTCACACGCCCAGATCGAATTCTGCTGCTTATGACCTTAGCCATTAAAGATAGAAGGTAAATAAATTTAACATAATGTCTAAGATAAGATGCCCACAACTTTATACTTCCCTTCAGATGGAAGATATAGGCCTACTTAGATTTTTATAGTCTATCTAGCTGATTACCTGGCATTACCCGGGAATCTACATATCCCGATCTTCTTGACATCAATGAGCTGAAAGACAAAAGATGTTATTGTGAGTTACCCGTGAACGATAGACATTTGCTGTCGTGGACTTTTTGTAGAATTTTTTCATATATTAAGTTTTGTGTACATTAATCTGGTGTATTTGTATGGCAGAAATTAAATTTATGAGACGTACTGCAGGCTACTCAAGAACAGACCATAAAAGGAATTCTGAGATTCCCAAAGAATTACAAACAGAATCAGTCATGGAATATGTACAAAAATACAGAAACAACTGGAAATATCACGTAAAGAGAATGAGCAGAACAAGAATACCACGTCAGATCTTAAATTACCAGCCACCAAGCAAGAAATCTTTGGGCAGACCCTTCAAACGTTGGATTGAGACTGTAACAGACCACTAGGTCTATCACATGAAAGGAAGAAGAAGATTTGTATGGTTCAGGCAGCATAAGCCATTTAAGCGTCTAAAAAGCTACTTTTTGGCACCGATGCACGCTTTTTTAGCTCCGGGCCTGTAGTACGTACGGTAATATGTTATGTACGTTAATTGTCCCATAACAATTCTCAACTTAATGGACAAAACCCCATTCCAATCGGTCAAGTAGTTTTTGAGTCCAGGAAGGAGAGACAGACAAACAGACAGACACTCATTTTTATATGTAAGAAGACTTTGCCGGGATTGATTCGGCGAATCTTGGAACAACAGTAGAGTATGGTAACGTCCGGGACCAATTTTGTCCTATACTGGGAGTCAAGTATGTGATAGCACTGGTCAACATGATTTTTGTCTCATGAGTACCAATAGTTGTACTTAATGCAGTTTTTTAATCGTTTTTTTTAATATGTATTCTGAATTTCTCCATCACCCACAGTTTTTGATTTAAATTTCAATTAATGGATTTAAATAATTATTTTCTGCTTAACAAAACAATAAAGGGGTTACGTCAAAATCAAAACATACAGTGGTGTACCCTGACTTGCAATCTGCAATGAGACCAGTACCACACTGTGAAGAATTGCCCATACCAAAGCCTCCAGAACATGTGACATTAGATGTAGAGAGCTCAGATTCTGATGGAAGTAAGGAAGAAGAAGAAACAGATTTTGGTGATGCATCTTTTGAATAAAGCTGTTCATCCGAGCCTCATTTATTGACTCAAGAAGATCTTAACGATCTCATACGAGATTTAAAGTTATCCAAAAACCAGTCTGAAATGCTTGGTTTCCGGCTAAAAGGATGGAATCTCTCGGAAACCTTGCGTGATGGAGAAAAAACGATATCATATTTGAATTCAGGAGAAAAAATGCTATCAGAATCACATATTTTTCTTCATGAGACAAAAAAAGAGTTTCTTTTTTGTTGCTCAGTGTATTCTTTCGTAGATAACAAATAGTATAAAAGTCTTAACGATCTCATATGAGATTTTAAATTATCCAAAAACCAGTCTGAAATGCTTGGTTCCTGGCTAAAAGGATGGAATCTCTCGGAAACCTTGTGTGATGGAGAAAAATCGATATCATATTTGAATTCAGGAGAAAAAATACTATCAAAATCACATATTTTTTCTTTCTGAGACAAAAAAAAAAGTTTCTTTTTTGTTGCTCAGTCTAGTCTTTCCTAGATAACAAATAGTATAAAAGTCTTAACATAAAATATAAAGAATGGACAAGAATGGCAAAGTGTATTCATGGAGACAATGTAAACAAAAATCCTATCTTTATTAGCTGAATTATTACAAACTTGTGGTCATATTTTACAGGTACGTAGACCTAACACATGACGTCACAGGATGTTACATAATGCTGTTGTTAATTCTCTGTAGTTTTAAGTCGTAATTCCTAATTGCAGGTGCATGGTAATTTCCATAAATTTAGTTGTTTTGAAAACAATTCTTATAAAAACACATTCATTGTCGAACCAAAGTCAAAAACAATCTCAGAAATCATTATGTAACTTCTAAACAGAAATGTAAAGATTGAAGCCGGAACAACCACTGGAAATATTTAAGAGCAACAAGGACATTTTTGACTGCGTGAAAATAATATAACTTGGAGAATAACAGTTTTATATATTTTCAATTTAACGCTTATTGAGAGAATTTCGGACAAGTGCCCCTGTCATGCAAAATGGCACGCATTTCCAGAATTCAGCTTACGTTTAATTTCTTTGGGCATCTCATTCCTATTAGTAATTATTGTTCCTAAGTATTTTAATTCAGCCACTTCTTCAAAATTGTCCTCATTTGTCATTGTCCATTTCCATCATGTAATGTACTTCTATGTGTGACCATATACTTGGTTTTATTGACGTTTACTTCCTGTTCCAGTTTCTTAGTTTACTTAATAGAGTCTTTCTAACTATATAACTCATTTTTCAAATATTGGAGGTAGCCTATATATATTTACACATCCGCCGAATTTATATGAACTGGGTATCATAAAAGGGGACATAGGTCACCAGATCAGTAACTTCAAATTAAATACATTTTTGCAACCGTGAAGGATAGTTTTCTATGACTATTAAATTGGAACTCTGCCCGGGTATCCATAGTAGAAAATGAAAAGTGATCTCACTACAGATTTTGAAAAGCCCTTGCGCTAGTAGGAGGTTAAGACTCCCACATTTCTAGGCAAATAGCACAATATATCAGCCGAGTTGTCATCCCTGCGTGGTGGTCACATTTACCCCAGAATACATATCTGGTACTTTTTTCAGTTAGAGGCCGAGTAGACCCCAGGACCTTAAGTTCTCGGTCTGTTCAAGAGTTCTGATCTCACCGGAAACTCAAACCCTAGACATTCCGATTTGTAGCGTTTTTCCTTAACCAACTACGCTACGCTACGGCGTGCTCCATAGTAGTGAAACGTGAATACTGTGTATTTGAGATAGTGTGTAAGAAAAGTTCTGATTTAATGCTTATAGACACAATTTAACACTTCATGTTATCACCCAGTGGAATCCAAGTTAGCTTAACTGAAAATTAATTTCCTTATGAATAACTTGCCACAAAGTATCTTCCAGACTTCATATTGCCCCGCGCAACTGGGGCATTAAAAAACATTTATAATCATCTCAAAAACTCAAAAGATTATGATCATTGGCATTAACATGTATTTGAAAATATACTTGGGTGGTCTAATGTTTATATTCATTCCATTTACTCCCGGAGGACGCAGGTTCAAACCCGGTCGGGGTAGACGGGTTTTTAGGATGGACAAGTCCTCTGGGAGGGACTTTGAACCGTGGATTCCAAGTCTGAAGATTTTTGGGCTCGTAAAAGTACCTCAAGCCTAAATAGTGTCTCTGTGCAAAACTACCCGACCTTACCCATCGAATTAATACCTTAGTTGCTTACTAGATTCCTTATTGAGGCAATGACATGAGTACATGCCATTCACTGACATCTTTAAGAAATAAGCGTACCTAAATTTAGCTTGGTAAAGAAACTCCAGCTAGGTGAGCACCCATGTCCCCATATGCACATATACATGGTTCATTCCATTAACGCAGTTTAACCTCTCACCTTATAGGAACTTTTACGTGACACAAGCCACCCGGGCCTTACAAACCTGTCGAGAGATGGATTAGAACTATGAATCACTCAATACTTTATGACGACGCAAGGAATGAGTGATCAGTTCAATGCTTAGAGCCTCCCCCGAGACACATTATTCACATACTCATTCATATTAAACATGGCGGATATGCTAATGATTATTGGGGCCAGATGTTCGGAGACCGTATGAGCCTCAAAGTTTCCTGACATTTATCTTACAGTTATGGATATTAAAGAATATACCATTTAAAATAAATGTTTTTCCAATAAATAAGTCAAAATTGCTCAACACGTATGCGAAACACGTTTTTTACATTCATTTTGAATTATTCTCAGTAGTAAATGGTACGTATGGAGAATGAAAGACTTGCATGGAAGCTTCTTGTAGGAAAGCCAGAGGGGAAACGCCCAGTTGGTAGACCAAGAATGAGGTGGGAGAATGGCATTAACTATGATTTGAGGGAAATAGATTATACAGGGAATGATTGGAAATCATTAGCTCAGGATAGAGATGTATGGAGAGCTTATGTCCGCGCGGCCATGAACCTACGGGTTCGATAGTGCCAGTGAGTAAGTAAGTAAGTAAGTAAATAAGTAAGTAAGTAAGTAAGTAAATGGTCTTTATAGGAAGCCAGATATAATAAGAACAGTTAAGTCCTGCAGACTGCATTGGGCAGGACATGTTGCACGAATGGGGAATGAGAGACAAGCATGGGAAAATGCCCAGTTGGTAGACCAAGAATGAGGTGGGAGAATAACTTTAACTATGATTTGAGGGAAGTAGATTATACAGGGGATGATCGAAAAACATTAGCTCAGGATAGGGATATATGGAGAGCTTATGTCCGCACGGCCATGAACCTACGGGTTCGATAGTGCCAGTTAATTAGTAGTTAGTAAATTATGAAATCAAATACATGTTTTAATTACCTTGAAACTTGAAGAAATAGACTAATTTTTTTACAATACCCTATTCACATATACAGTTTATATGGAATAATGCACTCTATAATCAATAAATTTGTGATCTGGATGAACTACCCAACATGATCTAAAAGAGAATTTTCCAAAGCTTAGCCTATATGAACATACAATCAGGGGGGCGGATTAGCACTACATGATAAATCCAAGGTCGCGAACTCTAGCTAACACATTCCCATTTAATTGCGATCGGACAGCTTCCAGTTCAAAGACTGAAGATAAGAATTCAATACAGGAGTGGTCATTCAACTCGTTACAATGCAGCAAACATCTCCAGTTATCACTAACATGTCAAACTATCTGACATTCTGGACAGATATCGGGTCAATTTCGTTAATTTCCCCCGAAGATCCGCTAAAGAAATCGGATATAGGCCTAATACCAATATTCTTAAATATTTATACATTTCTGTAGCTTCTCTCTATTGAATGAGGTGTTAAAACTGATTACTATGGTCAACGTGATTTTTTTCTCACGAAAAAAAGTCCGTCGCCGTGGCGTAGTCGGTAAAGTAGCTACCTTCCACTCCGGTGACCCGGGTTCAATTCCTGGCGGGGTAGGGGATTTTAAATTTCCACCCTGGGTCTGGGTGTGTGTTTGTGTCCTGTCCTTGAGTCTATGTGGGGATAAAATAAAGTTAACAAACAGGTAAAACAAAAAGGATAAAAGGTAAAACAAAAAAGGAAAAACAGAATGAACGAGAAAAAATGCTATATTTGTAAATAATGCAGTTTTTTTATCATATTTTTAAATATGTATTTGTAATTTCTCCATCACCAACAGTTCTTCTTATTTCAATTACAATTTTTTAAACAAACTTTTTTTTTTCGAAAATGGCTTTGTGGTTTTGCAATGACATTTCTTCTCTTACGAAGACATTTGGTATTAAACATAATCCAACAGAATGATACTTGTCCATTGATTCATCTAAAGTTACATTAAAACTATTGCTTCTCGTACCGGCAATAAATTCCCATCAGTACCTGTGGCTCACTTAACTAGCATGAAAGTTGAATATGAAAACTTTAAATTGATATTGGAAAACCTTCATTATGTAGTGTATGAATAGAATGTTTATGGTCATATGTACGTATTTGCATTTATTCTTGGTCTGCAGCCTAGTTACACAAAGTACTTATTTCTTGTAACACTGGGATAGTATGAACTGAAGAAACCCAAAACATTACAAAACAATGGCCTAAATATGAATCATTCATTCCTGGACCTAAAAATGTGAGACATGACGTATGGTGTAATCCAAAAAATTGTGTATCTAACCTACGTTACTTATAAAACTAAGAATAATGAAGACTTTTATCAAAGCCATGGACAATACTCCTTGCTACTTAAAATAGAAGCCTAAAATTAGTGAAGCAAAAATTACAGAAAGGAATATTTGTGTGTCCACAAATGTATGGTGAAAAATGTGACGAACAATTGAATCCACTGGAGAAGACAGTTTGGCAAGCATTCAAGAAAAATATTCACAGGAGATTTGAGCTATGGAAAAGAGATATCAAGGCAAATGGGATCCTAATATGTTGGCCGATTGTTGTTGGACCATCAAGAAAGATGCTTCACAGTTGAAATACAGCAGAAAATCGTAATTTCTTACAGTCTACGTTAGTCAGAATGTTTGTACATTGTGTAGTTAAGAATGTAGAAAATATTCAAGTGTTTGAAATTATAAATGCCTGTCTCTCGAAAAACCTTGCGTGATGGGGGAAAAATATATTTAAATTCAGGAGAAAAAGTACTATCAGAATCACATAGTATTTTTTCAGAGAAAAAAATAGTCTCATTTTTATGATGATCTTGAAGAAGATTTTCGGGCTGTAGGCCGTGGTCGTGAGGCTTGTAGTTCCCCGACGTTTCAAGACAACCCTTGAGGATGCCAGACGCAGTCTCTGGCGAAACGTCGGGGAACTACAAGCCTCACGACCACGGCCTACAGCCCGAAAATCTTCTTCAAGATCATCATAGCAACTCCGGCCGTGAAAGTCTACGTGAATACATTAGTCTCATTTTTGTTCTTTAGTGTTATTTATTCTCTGAAATGGATATTCGCCGTAAAAATCATTCGCTCTCAGCTCCGAAATTACTACCCTTCAGCTAAGTAAATATAAAGCATACTCACAAAGAGAACTGCTAGAAGCGGGAAGTTAAATTACCGTTTACATGTACAGTACATGGAAATATCTTATATCTGATAAAAGATTAAAAAGCAAATATGTGCGAATACCAGGTTTTGTATTTGGATTCGGAGGATACATAAGATACGGGCAATATATATATTCATCTAGTGAATCAGTTTCAAATTATCGATTAGATTTTACAATTATGCAATCAAATGATAAAATGGTCATTACAACAAAAATATCTGAAAAATATATCCTTAATATACATGCCTAGTTTGGAATAACGTCTTGATAGTACTATCAGAGTAGAACTTAATAAATAATAAGTAAAGTGATCCCACAACAGGCCTCAGGAGGCCCTTGGGGTAGTAGGAGGTTAAGGCTCCCACTTTTTCTAGACAATCGGCACTTTACGTCAGCCGGGTTGTCAGCCCTGCGTGACGGCCGCCTTTACCCCAGAACAAGCGTCTGGTACTCATTTCAGTTAGAGGCTGAGTCTACCCCAGGGCCATGGTGCCGCCAGAGGGTTTGGGTCAGTTTAAAAATCCTGACCCCAATGGGACTTGAACCCTCGACCCTCCGGCTTGTAGCTCAGTGCCTTAACCACTACGCTACGGCGTGCCCCTAATAAATAATAGTTTACAAAAACTAAAACAACACGCTTTATTAGAAAACCGAACTAAAAAATGAAAATAAAATTAATTTCCAACACGCTTGGGATAAAACTAAAGTGGTCAACAAAAAAATCATCTCCAACACATCTGGAATAAAACTAGAGTTATCTACAAAAAAAATAATTTTACCATCAAAAGCGTGGGGTGCTCTATATCAATAAATACATTTGATAACAAACAGATATTGGTGAATGTAAAGCCTCTAAGAAGAAAGCGTAAAAACCATAAAAATCGCCCCACGCTTTTGATGGTAAAATTATTATTTTTTTATATATAATTAGTTTTATTCTAGCTGTGTTGGAGATGATTTTTTTGTTGACCACTTTAATTTTATCCCAAGCGTGTTGGAAATTAAAATTATTTTTCATTTTTTAGTTCGGTTTTCTAATAAAGCGTGTTGTTTTGGTTTTTTTAACTATTATTTATTTTTTTAATTTTTAGTTTGATTGTCATAAACCGGAATCCTATGAAAATTTAATTGCTTAATACTCTTATAAAAATAATCCTCCGGGCCGGATTTGAACCAGCGACCTATGGATTACTGAAATTATATACCACTACAGTCCACCTCTCTACCAACTGAGCTCTTACAACGATTGACTAAAAAGTCGATAAATCCGCAACCTATTATACCGGTTTTTATTTTTTTGATTTTCTGATGATTCTGGCCAGGATTTTAGAAAAACAAATTAAGAAATTATTGTATTGCCATGGATTCTTTACAAGCATACAATGTTACAAGTCGATCCAATGTTTTTAAGTGGATGAAAATCGTGTTCAAAAGTTCCGTTACATAGACAGATACAGGTCAAGCTAATATAAAGCGTGTAATAAGGCGATTGATTTGGATTTTGTTTTCCATCAGTTTATCCCGCATGCTTCGATAGACTATTAAAAATGTCGTATGAGAAACCCTGGCCGACAGGAAAGCAGTGTCAGAGTCTTATTTACCCTAGATATATGTTATTAATGGCGTGTTGATATTGATGGAGAGCCTGGGTCTTGTTTTATATAGATATAAATACAATAGAAGTGAAAAATATGATTTGTAAGAGTTTTCGTTTAGGTAAGTTTCATAAAGGTAAAAACTACATTCGGAGCCTATATTAATACGTAACTAAAATTTAAAAAAAATTAAAATATTTTATACAAATGTAATTGTGATCACTAGAGAAACGATTTTAAGATGCAAATTTTGGTCATAAAAGGAGGAAAAAAGGTTATGAAAATACATACAAAAGGTGCAAAAAAAAAGGTGCTGTGAAAAAATTGAATTCAGGTTTAAACCAGTTACATGAACCCAGTTTATATAATAGACCTATGCATATCATTTTTCTTCTTTATATAGTCCATAAGAAGGTAATTCTTAGTTATTTAGTTTATTGCAATATTTACTTCGCAGATGGAACATCGAAGAATGATGCCATCAGTACGGATAAATTGAGCTTTGAATTCTTCTGAAAGTGCGTACATCCTTCTTAACAATCGACATGCTATTGTAGTGAAATCGCAATTGAAATAGCCTATAATAAAAATGCGTTGTGGTTCAGACTAGTAAAATACAGCCAACAGCAAGTCGATAGATAGAAAACTGTTAAACTGTTGTCAGTACTAACTGAACTTATTTCAAACTGTTACAGCAACACTGTTGAAATTTAAATTTGATTTCACACTGCAGATCGGCCATTGTTTCCGGGGTATAAATTACATAAATTATATTTTAATATTTATTTAATATTGTTGACTTCTGACTGAGATTTAAAACATCTGTTCAAGAAGAAAAATACGTTTTTCTGCCCAATCTTTTAAAAATGCAGAGAAGAGTGTGGGAAAAGGTGCTGAAGCATAAAAAAGAGGGGAAGAGGGGCAAAATTTAGTAATCTCAAGAAATGGTGCAAAAAGGTGCAACAAATTGTGTTAAATTCGCTTCATTTCATCCCCCCAAATACACATATATATTGAACTATTGATATGAAAACAGCTATATTTTTGGAAAGGTACCGCACTTCGAAATACTTTCCCTAGTGATCACCTAGGGTTTATGACAAGTAGTAATGTAAATAATGTACCATACAGCTGTTTTTAGTTTAGCGACCATCACAATATGCGAATATGTCCAATGTGCGGGAACTTTGAAGATGAGATGCATATATTAGGAAAATGTGATGATTTAGAATACTGGAGACGTCAGTTATTACCGGAATGATTTCTAAATTCAAATCGGGAAAGATTGGCATGCTACGAGTTATTGGTAAATCCAGAAAATTGGATAAACTTGGGTAAATTTCTGGACAAAACGCGGAAAATAAGAACAACACTCATTCATGAATAAATATATGTTATCAAAATGTAATACCATTAATTCTTAATAATTATACATAACTTAATTAATATATAATGATATTGTATTATTATATAATTGTAATATTATTGTGTTTTCTTTATGTAATTGTAACGTTATTGTTTTTTTCTTTATACTATTACCAATTATTACTTATTGTAGCGGACTGTCAACAGCACGTACGGCTTACTGCTCGTGCGACCCATATTTGTAAATAATATTGTAAATATCTTACTTTTTGTCTAATAAAGTCCTACTACTACTACTACTACTACTACTACTACTAGTTTCAACTAATAAACCAATATTTAAATCTAACTAACCAAAATTTAAAACTAACCTAAATAATACCTACTTGGTTAGTGTGAACTGTTTTGGGTTAGCTTTTTAAAATTTAATAAAGTGTGGTTTGTAAGTTAAAACTGAAAGAGCTGGATGGTGTATTATTAACATTTTACCTGGCAACTTATTTGAATTATCAACTGCCCTAGTAATAGTATTGTTTACAATGTTAATCCACGGTTTCATGTGCATAAATGTTGATTAAGAATTTATACGCCATTGTTGAGTATTTAATCTCGTTAATTGTTTTTCATATTATACTGTCTTTGTGTATTTCCACGATAATATTGTTTCAGTTTAAAGTGTCGTTTTATGTACTCTCATAAATTTGAGAAGCAGGGCCATTATAGGTGATTTTCAGATTAAAAATTAAGGTAAATATTGAAAGTGAAAAGGAATCACAGTGATCACAGTGACGTGTGCGGGAAACCACAAAATAGCTACCTCATACAGTAGGATATAATTTCTGTCCCTCTGGAAATGTTACTAACAGCTTATAACCTGTAATTATGCGGCACATTTGTAATATGTAACTATAATTTATTGCCAATTACGTACATGGTGACATGAATACTTCTAAACTTACAGCTTTACATTAGTAAAACAATTACTATAATAATTATAATAATAATAATAATAATAATTTTATTTATATACAGAATTTTAATGTTTACACAACTTTCTGTGCCTAAAGATTTATTTTCCTTCTCCATTCGTCTCTCTCCATCCAATCCATGTCCTCCAGTCCTCTTGCTCTCATTCCAGTTCTGATTTCCTGCATCCACGAGTTTCGAGGTCTTCCTCCCCTCCTTCTTCCAGGTAATAATAATAATAATAATAATAATAATAATAATAATAATAATAATAATAATCTTCTTCTAAGCCCATGTTTCCCTTAACAGAGATTTAGGCGCTCTCCCCCTACAGGCAAAAATTTTAACCATAGTAATTTAGTTACACTAGTTTTCGTATAGATGTCATTTGATGGTCCGTGGTCAGCGTTCCGCCTCATATTGACATCTAGGAAACCTAGGTAGTACTAGGACGGAAAAATTAGGTAAATTCTGCTTAGAGGCCTTTTGATTTAGGCTTAAGGATCTATTACGAACCTGAAAATCTTCAGACTCGGGACCCACGGCTTAAAGTCCCTCCCGGAGGACTTGTTCCTTGGATTTTTCCATCCTAAAAAATTCATCTACCCCGGCCGGGTTCGAACCCGCGACCCTCGGGACCAGAGGCAAGGAGCATAACCACTAGTCCACCGCGGCCGATATAATAATGAAATAATTAATAATAATAAGGTAATAATAGGATAATGAATCATAATCATAATAATAATAATAATATAATCTTCTGGTTTTTACAGCTGCTGCCGTCTTCCCGTGTCAAACCTCCAAATCCTACGATCATGTGTATCTTCAATGCTTAGCCCTCTTGCTTGCATTGCTATCCTCATGTTTTCCTTCCATGTTAACTTTGGTCTCCCTCTTTTATTCTATCTGGTCGGTTGCCATTGATATAGTAGTTTCGGCCATCGCTCATCTTCCATTCTTAAAATATGTCGTAACCATTTTAATTCATTCTCCTCAATTCTTTCCATTATGCTTTCTTCTGCTTCCATTATGTTTCTAATTTCCTTATTTGTGACATGTTCTAATTTTGACTTTCTGGCACTTCTGCGTAAATAATCCATTTTTAGAGCTATTAGTCTATTCTTGTAGTACTTAGTGATTGTCCATACCTCACTTCCATACATTGCAACAGATTCCATCAATGTTTTATCAGTAGGCCTATATTTTGTTGTGTCTTTCCAAATATGCTTATCCCGCCTTATGGAATTTAACGATGATATTATTTTGCTACTCAATTCAATTCTATGCTTTATTTTCTCTTTTTATCAAATTCCAGTGTGTTCATTTCTGTAGTTGGATTTTCTATTCTTTCCATAATATCTTCTCTACTTTCTGACAGTAAAGCTTTGTAATGTTTTTCTGCGTCAGATTTTACTAACAAGTTTATCTTGCTGGATCCTTGGTTGGTTTTCAATGTTTTTAAAAATCTCCATACTTCTGATGATTACGATCTTCTTATACAACTTTCTATTTCTTGGCATTTGTTTTTTCATAATTTGTTTTTTTCTTCTATCGCTTTCCTTTTAACTTTGGCGTTTGTTTTCTTGTATTCTATCCATACTAAGTAGCACTTTTTCTTCTTTTTGGTTAATTCTTGAATATCCTGATTAAACAGATATAATTTTAATTTATCTTCCTGAATAATAATAATAATAATAATAATAATAATAATAATAATAATAATAATAATAACAATAATAATAATGATTTATTTATTCTGGCAGAATTAAGGCCATAGGGCCTTCTCTTCAGCTCACCCATCACACATTACAAGTATATATTTGACAATATGGATTATGTATGCACTATATTAATTATAAAGAATTAAAAATATCTTAAATGTTGCAATGAAAATTTCATGTACAAACAACATTTTATACAATGACCGAAATAACAATAATAATATACAAAAATAATAATAATAATTTATTATTATTATTATTATGATTATTATTATAGTATAAATATAATAAATTGTACGAGAAACACCAATTAATATATGTACCTTACACTGGGTAATGATGAAGTCGAGGTTAGAGCAAATATATTTTTTAGATTTGTTTTAAAAGATGCCAATGTCCGGCAGCTACTTTTTTTCTTGTGGTAGGGAATTCCAGTTGCGAGAAGTGGAGACAGTATACGACATGGAGTGATGTGATGTCCTACGTTGACTATTATCTGTTCACGAAAATTCTTTCGAGATCATTTGGAAAACGATGATCCACTTTTTGGAAAGACAATCATTACACAATTGTATTTGTCACATTCATAGCGGAGAGCATGACTGTTGGCTATGATATATTGAATGTTAGTTATAATAGAGGAAATGGTCCAAATATAGGCTGCCATTTTTATTTAACCCCATAATTTAAAATATTTATTACCTAAGAATGTCATTCTACAAGAAGTAATAAGAACACATGTTTAATACGTAAACACTATCATCGGTATTTTTGCTTCAAATTTAAGAAACAGGGTTCAGATATAAAGGGATGCTAAAAGTATGATTGTAAATTTAGGCTACTTCAATATTTTTTTTTAATTTAAAAAGGTATGAAAATACAATAGGCTATATTGAATACAACTTAGACAAAGTCAAATATCACTTCTGTGACTAGTAATATATCTGGCCCTGAAACTACATTTACAAAAATCGAAGACATAGGAATACAATATTCGTAGTTTTCTGCTTCTTCACATACAAATGTGCCCACTGAAAACAAACTAGATTCTGGAACCATTTATATTTATTTCGCTTGAGCTATTATCCCATGTTTCCACCTTTAGAATTTGTCCGTATCAGACCCAATTGACTGTGAAGTTTGGTGTCATAATACGGCTAAGGAGTAATAAGTGAGTCGGCCGCCGTGGACCAGTGGTTATGCTCCTTGTCTCTGATTCCAAGAGTCGCGGGTTCAAAACCTGACCGGGGTCGATGGATTTTTTTAGGACGGAAAAATTCAGGGAGCAAGTCCTTCAAGCCGTGGATCCCGAGTCCGAAGATTTTCAGGATTCGTAAAAGATCCTTAAGCCTAAAGAGGCCTCTAAGCAAAATGCACCAACCTCAACGTCCTAGCAATACCATAATGATTCGGATAAATGTGTTTATTGGTAGGGGTGCACTGTTGTCTACATCTAGAAGGCGAAAGTTTCTTACATCTCTTTCATTCTGAGGGATTATATGAGTCAAATTCTACCTTTATAAAAACTGAATATTCGTAACTTCAATACCATTGACGATATAGTTTTTAACGTGGGTTGTCTGTTAGATTAGATGTCTCATTGGTTCGGTGTGTTGACCGCATGCCATCCATGACATCTACGAGAAAATAAGGTAACTAAAAAATAATTTTGGTCTAGTAACTCGTTACAAAGGAGAGACTATGGCTCAACAATGTGCTACGCCACTATAGGCCTATATATATATATATATATATATATATATATATATACTAATAAGTGAAACTGTAGTTTGTACACTAAAAGGCAGCCCTTTAGTCTATATAGTGTAACTAAGTCAATATATATATCCATCCATAGTAATTCTGCCCGAAGGCAGGTCCTTCACTGCAATTATAGCATTTTCATGCCATGCTTGCAGCTTTACTAGGGAATTGTAGGTGTGGTAGCTTCCCGTTGCTTTCCACACCGGTAAAGGGTGGTGGTGATGATGATGATGGCCATATGATTTCGGGGACCGTTTGGGCCTTAAAGTTTTCCTGACATTTGTCTTACAGGTGAGGAAAAACCCCGATAAAAACCTCACCCCAGAAGAAAACTGCCCCGACCGGGGATCGAACCCGGGCCCGCTGCGTGACAAGGCAGCACGCTACCTCGAGACCACAGCGGTGGACACATATATATATATATATATCCCGTCCAGGCATTTATTTTCTTATCATACCATATTAAGCTTGCATTGCTCAATGTTAAAGATTTAATTATAACATCGATAAAGCGTCACTGCTATAAAGTAAAATAAATATTCTCTTTAATTTGCTTACTTGATATAGTCAGCTACTAGATGGCAGTGAAGACAGTGTTCTCGCGACATCTAGTAATAATGGAGAGTATAATACATATATAAGAAAAATAAGTGTTTGAATTGGATTCGCCTGGTAGTGTAATGGATATCACGCTGAGGTACAGACTCAGAGATCCGGGTTCGAATCCCGTCCAGGCATTTATTTTTCTTATCATACCATATTAAGCTTGCATTGCTCAATGTTAAAGATTTAATTATAACATCGATAAAGCGTCACTGCTATAAAGTAAAATAAATATTCTCTTTAATTTGCTTACTTGATATAGTCAGCTACTAGATGGCAGTGAAGACAGTGTTCTCGCGACATCTAGTAATAATGGAGAGTATAATACATATATAAGAAAAATAAGTGTTTGAATTGGATTCGCCTGGTAGTGTAATGGATATCACGCTGAGGTACAGACTCAGAGATCCGGGTTCGAATCCCGTCCAGGCATTTATTTTTCTTATCATACCATATATATATATATATATATATATATATATATATATATATAGAGGCCTATATATATATATATATATATATATATATATATATATATATATATATGTATGTATAATAATAATTCAGAGTCATAATTTAAAATAATGAGATTTTGAAAATATTTCAAATACTCAAAACACGAAATTAACGTTCCACAGTCATCGAGGTAGCTACCGACCATAAAGTAATACCATTACAGGCCTCGGGAGGCCCTTGGGGTAGTGGGAGGTTAAGGCTCCCACTTTTTCTTGACAATCGGCACATGATGTTAGCCGGGTTGTCAGCCCTGGTGACGGCCGCCTTTACCCCCAGAACAAGCGTCTGGTACTCATTTCCGTTAGAGGCTGAGTCGACCCCACGGCCATAGTGCCGCCAGAAGGATTTGGTCAGTTTAAAAATCCTGACCCTACCGGGACTTGAACCCTCGACCTTCAGCTACCGACCATCTTGTTCATATTATTCTCGCGAGGCTATGGCACTTCGTACTCTCAATACAAGACCGTTTTCAGACCTTAGCCCTTACCAGAACCGTCTCTTCTACCATTAAATAAATAGTTTAACACATCTGCTGCCAAAGAGAATAAGTTGTTAAGTGGAAAAACAGCCAAAAGCTATTCTATGCACAGTGAGACTTAGCAGATGGTTTCCCATACAGATCAGGTATCTCACTGTTATATAATTCTCTCCATTCACTTCTCAGTTCTCTGTTGGCCCAAAAATGACCACATATTTAGTTTTATTGATATTTATTCCAGCCCCACTTTCTTAGTGTTGTTTAATTGAATGTGTGTTGGCTATTAGTATTTCCTTTATATCTCCCAATAACATATTCAGCATACCAATAGCTGATTAATACCATTGAGTTATATGCCCTCCTTATCGTCTAAAGATTTGATTGTATGCTACAGGGAGTTTGCATCTAATAACTCCACTCTATGGCGCGACAGGCCTAGAAGGCCCTTAGCCTACAAGCCGGCTAATGACCTCACTTCCACATGCGTTAATCATAGAGGTCAATCATCAGCCAGTGTGGGAGTGTTTTTTTCAACTTGGAGCTGTTGCTTATAGTTGCTATCCAAAATCTTGGATGGGCACCGGTCCCAAACTTGCCGAAATACTTTGAGAAAATTTCTTCCCCCACGGAAACCCGAACCAGCGCAATTACCGTAGTTCTGCGCCAAGGCATCTTGCCTTAACCACTCGGCTACGGCGTAGGACTTGCATCTACTAATACCTTCCTATTAGTAGACCTAATCATCATTTTTCTTGACCCAGTTTTTATACAAAATCTCTTACTAGAAATAATCGTTCTGATGGTTCAGTGTTATGATTTTTCGTTACCGGTATATAATGGATTTCTCTACCAGGTAATTTCCATTGAAATAACTTTACCGATATATGTTGATTCTTTCTTATAAAATGGCCTATCCTATATGGCCCACTTACCTTGTTTATTATTTTTACTGGCTTACTAGATTACAGAAATTGGTATGATTTACATATTTTTTGTCTAATGCCACCAGGTTGTCTTTTATGACATTTCTGCCTTTCTCCCCTGGCATTGGTGGAATTGTAATCAATTTGTTAGATTGGGGCACCTGGAAGGCGGAGTTACGTTACCCCCGATATGACTGATAAATGATAATGAAGTGCAAGGAGAGTTTTAACCTAAATTTAACCTAAATTCCTGACCATGGGCAACCACAGGAATAATTTCCCTTAAGAAAAAAATCCTATGATCTGACCGGGAATCGAACCCGGGACTTCATGAACAGTAGTCAGCAACGCTGACCACTAGCCCATGAGGCTGGTCATATGATATAATATATATATTATATATATATAATATATATATATATATAGGCCTACTGTATGATGAACGTCGTGCCTTGACACAAAGCTACGGTTCCACTCTGGTTTGAATCCACGTGGGACAAATTTTCTTATGAAATTTAAGGGCCAGTGGATGATACCGGTGTCCACCCACTACATGAATATTTTGACTGGATACTACAAGTTCGATGGGGCCTGGAGTTTTCACTGGCTAAAACCTCATGGTATCACCATAGCCATGGTTCGATTAAGCCTCTAACGGAAATGAATACCAGACTATGTTCTGGGGGTAAAGGCGACTGTCACACAGGACTGATAACCCGGCTGATATTTCGTACCGATTATCTGAACCTCCTACTACCCCAGGGATTTCTAAGGACTGAAGTGGAATCACTTTACCCTTTTTTACAATAATTAGCTGCTGCAGGTGGAGAAAACAACAACCATAACAGCTGGAGAACCGACATGATGATTACATGTCACTCTTATATTGTCCGGATAATCGTCCACATCTGTGACTGGCGTATGTGAATGTGAGGCCAGTTGTCTGCTGATTGTTCATTCAAGCCATGGACTTTAACAAATATTGAAACGCTAATTTTTAGGAGAGACAGAAAACTAATGTTATTTACTATTTTTTTAAATTATGAAGTGACTATAAGCTTTTAGAATATTCAAATTTTATAATAGTCAAGTTTTATTGTCATTTAACTGTACTTTAAATCCTATGGCCATGTCGATAACAAATGATTTTAAGGTCAACAAGGATCACTTTTTGAATTGTGGCAGTATTCTTCTACGTGTGAGATATATACCACATACAAAAGGATCAAATACAAAGTTGTAGATTAGTAAGGGATAAATAACATAGGCCCTATAATTAAATATGGGTTTACAGTAAGAGAAGTTTCTGCTTGCATCCATTTTCCAATCGGTACTTCATTCCTAACTAGCTGATTGTTTAGCTTTGTCTAGGAATTTATTTATCCTAAGGAATTCAAATATATAGGAACAATAATCACAAATAGGAATGAGATGTACAAAGAAATTAATCATAGATTCAATTCTGAAAACGCGTGTTATTATGCATTACAGAGACTCCTGACGTCCCAACTCCTTTCAAAAAACGTTAAACTGAAAACATATACAACTATTAACCTACCAGTTATATTATATGGATGCGAAACATGGACTCCTACTTTAAGGAAGGAAAGGAGATTACGAATATTTGAGAATAAAGTTCTTAGGAAAATATTTGGACCAAAGAGAGATGAACAGACAGGTGAATGGAGAATACTGCATAACTTACATGGTATTTATAGGAAGTCAGATATAATGAGAGGAGTTAAGTCTCGTAGACTGCGATGGGGAGGACATGTGGCACGAATGGGGATTGAGATATGTGCATGGAAACATTCTTGTAGGAAATCCAGTGGAAAAACGCCCAGCTGGTAGACCTAGAATGAGGTAGTAGAATAACGTTAACTATGATTTGAGGGAAGTAGATTATACAGGGAATGATTGGAAAACATTAGCTCAGGATAGTGATGTATGGATAGCTTATGTCCGTGCGGCCATGAACCTACGGGTTCGATAGTGCCAGTGAGTTAGAGTTAGTTAATATTCTTGTCACTATTCGGCTTAGCGACCCAGAAAATTATAGATTCGACACTAATGTTGGTAATTTTTTTTTATTCTATTTTTTCAACCTGTCTCAACTGCTTGTCGTAAGAAGGCTGAACTTTGACCCAAACAGCATCGGGAGTGTCACTATTCATCTCTGCGTTCCTAAGAACTATGGATTGGATATTAATATCAATCGTTTCCGATTTATTTTTATGGCGTTCCTTTTTCGAACCCCTAGGGGTCAAAATTGGGCTAAAATTGAATCAGGACTGTCACCAATCACCCTGGCGACCAGGAAAATTATGGGTTAAATACTATTCTCGGCCACTATTGATATTTCATTTTTTCAACTCCCCATCTCCCTCTTAGGAGTACTAGAGAATAAGTGTGGACTTAAATATCAGCGGCAGTGTAACCGATCAGATTAGTGACCCTGAAAACTATAGATTAGAAACTAATATCGGCCGTTTCCTATTATTTTCACATGCCAACTCCCTCTCTCTCTCCCAACTATGGGTTCTAGAAGTCTCATACACTCTACAGTAAAATTTATAGACTGTAAGTTATATAATAATAATAATAATAATACTTACTTACCCGTAGGTTCATGGCCGTGCGGACATAAGCTCTCCATACATCCCTATCCTGAGCAAATGCTTTCCAATCATTCCCTGTATAATCTACTTCCCTCAAATCATAGTTAATGTTATTCTCACACCTCATTCTTGGTCTACCAACTGGGCGTTTTCCTTCTGGCTTTCCTACAAGAAGCTTCCATGCAAGTATTTCATTCCCAATACGTGCAACATATCCTGCCCATCGCAGTCTACGAGACTTAACTGTTCTTATTATATCTGGCTTCCTATAAAGACCATGTAGTTCATTGTTATATAGTCTTCTCCATTCACCAATCTGTTCATCTCTCTTTGGTCCAAAAATTTTCCTCAGTACTTTATTCTCAAATACTTGTAACCTCCTTTCCTCCCTTAAAGTAAGAGTCCATGTTTCGCACCCATATAATATAACTGGTAGAATAATAGTTTTATATATTTTCAGTTTAACGTTTTTTGAAAGGAGTTGGGACATCAAGAGTCTCCGCAATGCATAATACTAATAATTCATTAAAGCTGGTAGAGTTAAGACCATAAGCCCTTCTCTTCCACTCAACCAGCGAATAATAAAATTATACGAAACTTTATATATTTAATACAGTTTTAAGATATTAAGGTATGGTCTAAACACTGCACAATGCGAATCTAGTCTAATATTAACATTAACAAACATATATTATCCATCCATCCATAATAATTCTGCCTGAGGGCAGATCTTTCACTGCAATCATAGCATTTTTATGCTATGCTTTGCAAATTTACTAGGGAATTATATGTGTGGTAGCTTTCTTGTTACTTTCCACACCGGTGAAGGATGATGATGATAATGATAAAGATGATGATGATGATGGCCGGATGATTTTCGGGGACCGCTGGGCCCTAAGCTTCCTGACAATTGTCTTACAGGTGAGGAAGAACTCCGAAAAAAAACCTGGCCCAGGAGCCTGTTCCAACCTGGGCCCGCTGCGTGACAAGACAGAAGCTCCCTCGAGATCACAGTGGTGGACACACAGAATATAATAAAATGAAATGAATTAAGAAAAAAGTCTTAGATGAATATTTATAGGTATATGCAAAATGCTGAACATAGCCTAGTTGTTATGCTGATAGTATTTTCGTTGTGTGAAACTTAGAATATTGATTAATTTAGATTCAAATAATGAAAGAGATCGTCAGTCCGTGAAATTACTGGGAAGCGAGTTCCATAGATATAGTGAAAGATTTAAAGTATAAACATATCCTGTGCTGTGATATAGACAGTAAATAAGTAGGCCCTATCTTGTGACTAAATTGCGACGAGCTGAAATATTTCGAAAATGCGTTGATAAATAACCTGGTTGACGTGTGTGCAGAATTTGGACTAGCAAAACATGTCAATATAGAGTTCTTCGATCATATATACAAAGCCATGGTAAGGCATGCAATGAAAGCAGATACGTGGTTACAACGATGCACACACACACACACACAAATATATATATATATATATATATATATATATATATATATATATATATATGTGCCTACCGCTGTGGTCTCGAGGTAACTCGCTGCCTTGTCACGCAAGCGGGCCCGGGTTCAATTCCCGGTAGGGACAGGCTCCTGGGTAAGGTTTTTGCGGGGGTTTTTCCTCGCCTATAAGACAAATGTCAGGAAGCTTAGGGCCCAACGGTCCCCGAAAATCATCCGGCCATCATCATCATCATCCTTATCCTTATCATTATCATCATCATTCTTCACCGTTGTGGAAAGCAACAGGAAGCTACCACACCTATAATTCCCTGGTAAAGCTGCAAAGCATAGCATGAAATTGCAGTGAAAGACATGCCCTCGGGCAAAATTACTATGGATGGAAGGATATATATATATATATATATATATATATATATATATATATATATTTACTGAGCTTGATTGAAAATTATTCAGTCTTTGCAGAGTTATTCCGGAATATATTATATTGTTCGTATATATATATTGAGTTTGATTGAAAATTATTCAGTCTTTGCAGAGTTATTCCGGAATATATTATATTGTTCGTTCTCGATTATGATTACGTATCACCACAATCTTACCAAGATCTTTCCCAGATTGTACAAATTGCGGTGTACCAAGTTTGGCTGAAATTGATCCAGGTTTTCCAAAGTTATTTTGACACATTCACCTAATTTTTACATAGTTTTTTTTTAGTCGTGATGTCCCACACTTACACTTGAAAAATCCTCTCTACTATTGTAAGTTTTTATTTTCTATTAAAGATCCAATCCTCTATTGCAATGGATGATATTCTCATCAAATGATTTGTAGATGCGTATTGTTTCCTCTTAATACTTTAATAGCACAACATTGTCAAAAAACAGAAAATATGCTTCCTATTTTACACACATTTATGTGGTGTCACTCTGATTTCTTTTTAGAATTAGTAGGGTTAAAAGTATTTAACATTATTCACGCCTTTCCTTCGGCACGAGATTGACTTCAAGACAACTGAGTTATTTTACATACGCTGTACTACCTAGCTAATACATCTACTTCTACTACTACTACTAATAACTACTCTATAATAATAATAATAATAATATATAATAATAATACTAGCAATCTTAACCCGTGACGTTGTGTAACTGCACAAAAACAGACTGAATTATTAAATGACATTGCTGAGAAAGTTAGTCTGCAGATTTCTTTTGAAAAAACGGAATATATTTCATGCAATAAACAAGCACCAAAATACCTGAAAACCAAATATGAAAAAATTAATCGAGTTTCACAATTTAAATATCTTGGTGAAATAATTCAGAAAAATGGAATTGAAACTAATGCCAATAAAAGTAGATTCCAAAAAATGGAAACAGCATTTTGGCTTACTCACAACTTTTATAATAAAAAATTCATATCTTTACATACAAAATTACGGCACTATAACACTGTAATTAAACCAGAGTGCCTCTATGGAGCAGAAACATTAATTTTGAACAGAAAAAAAATATCGAAAATATAGTGAAAAAAGAATGCAAAATTATAAGAAAAGTTTTAGGTCCACAATTCATATGTGAAGCATTTAGACTCAGAAGTAAAAAGGAAATAAAAATATATACAGACATTCATAGTGATATTAGAAAACGAAGGTATAAATTTTATGGCCATATTAAACGAATGAACTCAAACAGGCTTACAAAACAGATAATGGAATTCTACGAAAACAGAAGTAAAGCTCCAGTGGATACTATGAAGTGGATTGATGAAGTCAAAAAGGACTTAAAATAATTGGCAGGAATTACTAAAGAAGATATCGCAAACAGAGATATATTTAGAATTAAGGTGAATAAGTGTCAAGTCGACCAAATAGACAAACCGAAGAAAAAAACTGGAACAACTTGGACAGATGATAGAAAACAAGCTCATAGCAAAAGAATGAAAGAAGTTTGGGCTCAAAGGAAACGCCTCTAAGTACTTTGTGTAGTCCTACATGGGCTCATCCGCAATAAAATAATAATAATAATAATAATAATATAATAATAATAATAATAATAATAATAATAATAATAATAATAATAATAATAATTTCATTATGAGAATTTTCCTCATCATTGAGTGTTTTCTCCAACCAATCTTAGTAATTAACATGAATATGTCCCAAGCCAGGTTGAAAAAGGGAGAGGGGGAGAAGTACCAACCTCGTTATAAAACTAGAGTTCAGTACGCTCGGCTGGTAGTACCCTGTGAGAGCCCCTCCCTAGGGTTACAAGTACTGCTGCCTTGTAGTTTGATGTTTGTTCATCAAATGCTAGAGGAAGACAACCTTGATCAAAATCACCCGATCCTTCAAGTTAGAGGGTGATGTGTGGGCTCGCTCATCGCAAAAAATATAAAATGCTAAAAAACCGAATCTTAAGCCTCGGAAAAAATGTATTTAAGGAAAATAATAGTAGTAGTAGTAGTAGTAGTAGTAGTAGTAGTAGTAGTAGTAGTAGTAGTAGTAGTAGTAGTAGTAATAATAATAATAATAATAATAATAATAATAATAATAATAATAATAATAACAAATATTCTCAACTCTGGGTCGAGTCGAGGGATGAGATGAGATGAGTCGCTATATATATATATATATATCGCGGAGAGAGAGAGAGAGAAAGAGAGAGAGAGAGAGAGAGAGAGAGAGAGAGAGAGAGAGGAGAGCGAGAGAGAGATAGAGGTCTGTGACTTACAATGGTTCCGGCCGACCACGCCGCGCACCATCACAGTGGCAGAAGAATTAAATGAAACGAATTGGATGACATGAGTATGGAGAAATTGTGGAATGAAATTGTGGCTGGGGAAAACGGGAGGAACCCCGGGAAAAACATGCCCAAGCTCCGTTTCGTTTACCACGAAACCCACAAATAGTGCCCGAGATTCGATCTCGAGACCCCAGCGGTAAGAGGCGAGCGTCTAACCGCTTGCGCCACGGAACAGCTAATAATAATAATAATAATAATAATAATAATAATAATAATAATAATAATAATATTATTATTATTAATGTTATCATTATTGCTATTATTATTACTATTATAGTCCACCGCTGTGGTCTCGAGGTAGCGTCAATGCCTCGTATGTAACGAGCCCGGGTTCGATCCCTGATAGGGGCAAGTTTCCAGGGTGAGGTTATTTCGGGTTTTTCCTCAGCTTTAGGACAAACGTCAGGAAACTCTAATGTTCAAACGGTCCCCATTTGACCTTCATAATCATCATTATCATACTCACAATTTTTAGTATGAATGTTGTGTTTCGTCTTAACGTTGTGTTGTCTCGGAGGAGGCCACGACATTGAGCTGATCACTCATTCGGGCAGTCCCTCCGTGTCCTTGTGTGGTCAAAAAAGTATGTGTGTGATCCATAGTTAAAATCCCTCTTCTAACAGGTCGTTCCAATTTAAGGCTCGCGTGGCGTTTGGTACGCAGAAGTGTCTATACGGTGAGAGGTTAAACTACCTTCATACAATTAAATAATAATTATAATTATTAATATAATTAAATAAATAAATAAATAACTATATGCATATGTATATATATATATATATACACACATAGAAATTCACTGTAAAATGGAAATGGACAGTTAATGAGCAGGACGTATAGCACGAATGGAAAAAGAAAGAGGGCCTTGGAAGATTCCTGTAGGAAAACCAGAGGGAAAACACCTAGTTCGTAGACCAAGTATGACGTGGGAGAATAACATGAACTATGATTTGTGGGGAGTAGATTACACGGGGATGTTTGGAAAACATTAGCTCAGGATAGGGATGTATGGAGAGATTATGTCCGCGTGATAATGAATCTACGGGTTTGATACTGCCAGTGAGTTAGTTAGTTATTATTGTGTTTATGATTATTATTATCATTATTGCCATTATCATTATTATTATTATTATTATTATTATTATTATTATTATTATTATCATTGGGCGGCTCCATGGCGCTAGCAGTTAGACGTTCGCCTCTACCTCCGAGGTCCCGAGATCATCGAGTTTCGGTCACTTCATGTGGGTTTTACGGTGAATGAAACGGAGCTCGGGCAGGTTTTACTCGGGGTTTCTCCCGTTTTCCACCTGCCATACATTTCATTCCACCATTTCATTATGCTCATCTCATCCATTTCGTTTCATTTCGTTCATCCGCCCCTGTGACGGTGAGTCAGGGTTGGTCGACCGACACCTAATAAAACATATGGGCCTCATCTCATTCCTCGACCCGACCCTGAGATGGACACGAGTTGAGGATATTTAAGGATATTTATTATTATTATTATTATTATTATTATTATTATTATTATTATCTTCCCTCACCCGCACGGTTGTGGCACTATGAGGCTCAGGTGGCGGGTTGCATGTAAAAAGTACATTTATGATGATAGGTTAAACTAAGTTCATGGAATGGAATAATAATAATAATATTATTATTATTATTATTATTATTACTATTATTATTATTATTATTATTATTATTATTATTATTATTATTATTATTATTATTATTATTATTATTATTCCCTCACCCGCACGGTTGTGGCACTATGAGGCTCAGGTGGCGGGTTGCATGTAAAAAGTACATTTATGATGATAGGTTAAACTAAGTTCATGGAATGGAATAATAATAATAATAATATTATTATTATTATTATTATTATTATTATTATTATTATTATTATTATTATTATTATTATTATTATTATTATTATTATTATTATTATTATTATTGTTATTGTCTGTCACACATGAAATATATATTATATAATGGAAATGGACAGCTAATGACAAATGAGGGAAATTTTGAGGAATTGGCTGAATTGAAATACCTAGGAACAATAATCACAAATAGGAATGAGATGCACAAGGAAATTAAACATAGGCTCAATTCTGGAAATGCATGTTAATATGCATTACAGAGACTCTTGACTTCCCAACTCCTTTCAAAAAACGTTAAACTGAAAATATATAAAACTATTATTCTACCAGTTATATGGATGAGAAACATGGACTCTTACTTTAAGGGAGGAAAGGAGATTACGAGTATTTGCGAATAAAGTTCTTAGGAACATTTTTGGACCAAAGAGAGATGAACAGACAGGTGAATGGAGAAGACTGCATAACAGTGAATTACATGGTCTTTATAGGAAGCTAGATATAATGAGAACAGTTAAGTCTCGTAGACTGCGATGGGCAGGACATGTGGCACGAATTGGGAATGAAAGACCTTCATCGAAGCTTCTTGTAGGAAAACCAGAGGGAAAACGCCCAGTTGGTAGACCAAGAATGAGGTGGGAGAATAACATTAACAATGATTTGAGGGAAGTAGATTATACAGAGGATGATTGGAAAACATTGGCTCAGGATAGGGATATATTGATAGCTTATGTCCGTGCGGCCACGAACCTACGGGTTCGATAGTGCCAGTGAGTTAGTCAGTTAGTGAATTATTATTGTTGAGTGTTACCAATTACCATCTCGGTTGGTTCAGTTTACGGTATAACAATTACGTATTCTGAGTAGGAATATAAAATTTTCCCTTCCAACAGGTATGTTTTAATATCAGAGGGTAATATGCAGTGAAGCTATGTAGAATTCCTATATCCATCCATCCATAGTAATTCTGCCCGAAGGCAGGTCCTTCACTGCAATTACAGCATTTTCATGCTATGCTTGCAGCTTTACTAGGGAATTGTAGGTGTGGTAGCTTCCCGTTGCTTTCCATATAACGACTCATATATTGATAACAATCATTTACATAATAAATAACACTTTTACGTACCTAGGCGTACAATTAGTTGACAAATGCCATCTTTACAACATCATTAGCGGTATTATTTGTACTTTGAGTAATTGAATGTTAAGTATGCAAAAAATAAAACAAATATGTAGAGCACTAATAACGAGCATCGAATAAGACCTCGGTCAACTTAGTTCAAGTAGCTTGTTTCGAAAAGCAGTTAAGCAAATTGGTTGTGTAATTATTGTAGAGGCTATAAACATTCTCACTAGTTTACAAGCAGTAATAAAATGTCCCGGTCAGCGCAATACACTTCGCTTTGTCGAGTTTCACCAACATAACAAGGAGTTTCCGTACGTGATTCGCATTTGGGAGGATTCGGGTTCAAATAATGGTGCCTTCCAACGTGATTAAAGTTTATTCCGTGGTTTTCCTTATTCGCCCTCACATGAATACTGCCGACTGCGAAATTTCTTCCAAGAATTACCTTTCCCTACTCGTTTTCATTCCGTATATTCTTGTCTTATACAGATTGAATTTAATTACACCGACAAACTGCAGGGAACTGATTCCGATTGGTAATGGAAGAAAAAATGTGTCCTATGAAATATGTGATCCATAAATGCATCGTTTGCCACGGTAAGATAAAGCAATGACGAATGGCCATTATTCTTTCGTTTTGTTGCATGGCCTGCCTAGATCCACCGGATTTAAAATCTCCATGGATTTTCACCTACTGGGGGCATCTGAAAGACGTTGTGTATTCTGAACCAGATTCCTGCACGGGGCTGCATACTCTTCAACAGCGTGTTCATGTTGACCTGTGACCGCTATTCGAGAAGAGAGGCCGAGCCGGAACATGCGGGAAAGGAGTGAGGCGACCCATGTGATACGACGCGTTGAACGAACAATGCCTTACATCCCATGGAGGCCATTTTGAACATGTTTTGTGACGTGTATGTGATTATGCCATTTACTGTGTGTCGGGACGTGATGTTACAACGCACATCGTTTCATATTCCGTAAACATGTTTACAGGCACCTTTTGCTTACCTTCATTTTCAGTAAGGAATCAGTCTCTGAAGTTTGCTCGGTATAATTACCTTTCACCTTGCTATAGTAATCAAGAGGGTGAGAGCTTTTACCAGATTGTAGTACAAATGGTTCAATTTGTGATCAGCCGATTAGTATCCTCTGCTGGAATGATATCGCAGCGAAATAATTTATGACAATAGGCCCTATATCGTGACGCTGAATCAAGTCTACATCAATCCATAGTAATTCTGCCCGAGTGCAGGTCTATCATTGCAATCATAGCATTTTCATGCTACGCTTTGCAGCTTTATTAGCGAATTATATGTGTGGTAGCTTACCGTTGTTTTCCACACCGGTGAAGGATGATGATGATGATGGCCGCATGATTTTCGGGGATCGTTGGGCCCTAAGCTTCCTGACATTTGTCTTACAGGTGAGGAAAAACCCCAAAAAAACCTCACCCAGGAGCCTATCCCGACCGGGAATCGAACCCGGGCCCGCTGCCTGACAAGGCAGCACGCGACCTCGAGACCACAGCGGTGGACCAAGTCTACATAGGAAGGTTAATTATTCGAATAATACAAAATGCCATCCATCCATAGTAATTCTGCCCGAGGGCAGGTCTTTCACTGGAATCATAGCATTTTCATGCTATGCTTTGCAGCTTTACTAGGGAATTGTAGGTGTGGTAGCTTCCCGTTGCTTTCCACACCGGTGAAGGAAGATAATGATGGTGATAATGATAAGGATGATGATGATGGCCATATGATTTCGGGGACCGTTTTGGCCTTAAAGTTTTCCTGACATTTGTCTTACAGGTGAGGAAAAACCCTGATAAAATCCTTAGCCAGAAAAAACTGCCCCGACCGGGGCTCGAACCCGGGTCCGCTACGTGACAAGGCAGCACGCTACCTCGACACCACAGCGGTGGACGAAGTCTACATAGGAAAGTTAATTAATAGAATAATAAAAAAATACAATGCATCAATAATTCCACATGTTACTGGAAGAACGCTCGGTATCTGGCTGTGTCTTCGAACTACCCCTAGCAGAAAATATCAATGGACCTTGACCAGGGTTGAACCTTTGAACATTTGTTCCCGGATGAAACGTTGTCCTGAGATAAGCAAGGGCATTGATGTAGAAATATATCGTTTATAAGGCGACGTCATTTTTACAAATACCATTATTAAACCAAACAAAATATTTTTTTAGTCCATCGCAGTGGTCTCAGAATAGGGCCGCTCCCTTTTACGCAGCGGTCCCGAGCTTGATCACTGTTCGGGACAAGTTTCCTGGGTGAAGGTTTTCTTCTCTTCGGGGGTTTTCCTCGCCTGTAAGGCAAATTCCAGGAAACTTTAAACGGTCTCCGAACATAATCTCCACACGATGGTGCTGGAAGGCCCTTGGCCTACCTGCAGGCTGCTGGACTCTAGTCCACATGTATCGATCACAGAGGTACACGATCATCCAGCCAGTGTAGGGGTAACATTTGGTCAGCATGTCGGGTCTCCCAGCTTTTACAGCTGGTTTTCTAAACCTGGAGCCGCTAAGTCATCATAATTATCATTAACATGTGCATCATGTTTAGTATGAAGGCATGCGTGGATGGTACGTTTCGTCTTAAATGTTCGTTTTGTCACGGAGGAGGCCTTTGAGTGAGTTTATCACTCATTCGGGAAGACTCTCCATATCCTTGTATGGTCATAAAAGTATGTGTATTATCCAAAGTTTAAAATCCCTCTCCCGACAGGTCCTACCAATGTAAGGTCTGTGTGACGTGGGGCATGTAAATATAGGCCTACCTATAAGGTGATGGTTAAACTACGATGAAGAAGGAAGAGAAGAAGGAGAAGGAGAAGAAGAAAGAAAAGAAAAAGAAGAAGAGAATTAGAATTTTTGTATTAAACTTGAATTTTAATTAGTTGCCAATATTATTCAGCAGCATTGTTTGTCTGTTCGTTCGTTCATTCGTTTACTCGTCTTCTTGTACTTTTATCGATTTTGCGGTGTTTAATGTTGCCTATTTCTCCTAGGAGGTTAGTTTCAAAGCTAAAGTTTGCGATTCTACATAAGGCAAAGGGACTGTCATCCATTGCATGCTGAAACCTACCTTGGAATTTCCCCCAGATAAGCGTTGTGATGTACCACGGCCGTGTCCAGAAAATTATCTAACGTTTTTAACTGCAAGGCACAGAAATCGAAGCCTGAATCCAGCAATAGCAACCCATTGTGCGAAGCATATGGACTCCCTGCGTGAGTAAAGAAGAGTGAAGTGTGGCGGGATGCGGCGCGCGGACTAGTTATCAGGGTAATCCATTTAACCAAGTCAGGAGTTGTATTATTTCGCTGTAGTTTAAATAAGAGATTCGACGCTGGATGTTAGTGCCTTGCAGTTAAAACGGCAGACAGTTTTTTTGACACGGCCTTGTCATATCACAACGCTTCTTGGGAAAAATTTCAAGCTAGATCTCTAAATAAAATGATTGACAATTCCTTTGTGAGAACTTTGATATGGATGTCTCATATATATATATATGTGTGTGTGTGTGTCTATATATGTTATAATTACATGTTTGACATTGAGCAATGCAAGCCTAATATGACATAAGAAAAAAAGCCTGGCCGGGGATTTGAACCCGGACGTCTGAATTAATACTTCAGTGCGCAGCCACTTACGCTATCCAAGCAATCCTTTCACAAACATTTATTTTTCTTTATATATATCCATAGTAATTCTGCCCGAGGGCAGGTGTTTCACTGCAATCATAAAAATTTTATGCTATGATTTGCAGTTTTACTAGGGAATTATAGGTTGTGGTAGCTTCCCGTTGCTTTCCACACACACACATATATATCCATCCGTAGTAATTCTGCCCGAAGGCAGGTCCTTCACTGCAATCATAGCATTTCCATGCTATGCTTGCAGCTTTACTAGGGAATTGTAGGTGTGGTAGCTTCCCGTTGCTTTCCACACCGGTGAAGGATGATGATGATGATGATGGCCATATGATTTCGGGGACCGTTTGGCCCTCAAAGTTTTCCTGACATTTGTCTTACATATGAGGAAAAACACCGATAAAAATCTCACCCAGAAAAACTGCCCCGACCGAGGATCGAACCCGGGCCCGCTGCGTGACAAGGCAGCACGCTACCTCGAGACCACATCGGTGCAAAATCTGCAATATTATATATATATATATATATATATATATCCAGGTCTTTCATTGCAATCATAGCAATTTCATGCAATGCTTTGCAGCTTTATTAGGGAATTATAGGGTGTGGGTAGCTTCCCGTTGCTTTCCACACACACACACACACACACACAATATATATATATATATATATATTGTGTGTGTGTGTGTGTATATATATATACATACTCTCTTTTTTTTGTGCTATAAATCCGAGAAACACGCGGTAAGAATTATTTTTAATTTCCCCTCCGGAGGAAACCAGATCCTTGAATTTTCCACACCGTATCGATATACTGACAGGGGTAGAATCCTGGAACATGATTTAAAAAAAGCGAACGCGACACTCCTATCCCCAAGAACACCAATGTCCCTTAAAAAAGGAATAGATGAAGTAAAAGAAGTATAGCTTATTTCTTCAAAACACTAAAATTTAATTTAAATGAGTAAACATTGGCTGTTAAAATACTACATCTCGTAATAAAAGAGAGCCTCGTAACATGTTTTACTAATTATCAGATATCTTGTTTCAAATATCTCAATAATAAATTATTCTGGATTACCCATATTTAACGTAATCTACATTATCGAATGTACCTTATCGTAAAGCATAATAATCTTCATGCATTGTGATCAATTAATATTCTTTCCTAACAGTGTTTAGTTCAGTGATCTCATAAAACTGGTGTCGAGAAGCAGTGGCGGCTACTGCGTTTTCTGTTTGGGTGTACATCATGAGTTACGAAATTTGTTAGATTTGAAATTACTAAAAATTAAACACAGTTATATTTATATGGTGACCGCCTCTGTGGTGTAGCATGTCTGACAGGCATCCCAGAGGAAATGGGTTCGAATCCCGGCTATACCAAAAACATTTTTATTTCGCTTTAGGGTCTGAAACTAGTTCACTTAGACTTTTAAACTTGTGCGGGTAAATGAGAAGCGAGTAGTAGTAAAATCCGCGTTACTAAGTAACTACCACAATGGCACTATCATGGCCGCGCAGACATAAGCTCTCCATACATCCCTATCCTGAGCTAACGATTTTCCATTCATCCCCTGTATAATCTTGAAAGGTAAAGGTAAAGTGATCCCACTGCAGGCCTTAGGAGGCCCTTTGGTTGTAGGAGGTTAAGGCTCCCACTTTTTCTAGCCGGGTTGTCAACCCTGTGTGACGGCCGCCTTTACCCCCAGAACAAGTGTCTGGTACAAATTTCCGTTAGAGACTGAGTCGACCCCAGAGCTATAGTGAACCAGAAGTTTAGGGTCAGTTTAAAAATCCTGATCCCACCGGGATTCGAACCCTCGACCTATCTTACTTCCCTCAAATCCTGGTTAATATTATTCTTCCACCTCGTTCTTGGCCTCCATACTGGACGCTTTCCCACTCGTTTTGAAATAACAAGTTTCCAAGTCCCTCTTTCATTCTTCATTTGTGCCACATATCCTGACCATCACAGTCTACAAGTCTTACTCTTCTCATTATAGCGTATCTGGTTTCCCATAAAGATCAGTTGCTCACTGTTATGTAGTCTTCTCTATTCGTCTGTCTGTTCACTTCTGTTTGGTCCTAATTTTTTTCGCAAAACTTCACTCGTAACCTTTTCTCCTCCTTTAAAGTAAGAGTCCATGTTTCGCATCCATATAATATAATAGGGAGAATAACAGATTTTTATATTTTCAATTCTTTTTGCACCTGATCTTGTAGTAATTATTGTCCCAATGCATTTGGGTTCACAACTACAGGGGCATCTCATTACTTTCAACTTCGTACAAAATTCTAACAAATATATTAGTAAGCAGACTTACTCCCTATATTGATGACATTCTAACAGATCATCAATGTGGATTTAGAAGAAACAGGTCTACAACAGATCAGATTTTTAGTATAAGACAGATTTCACAAAATAAATGGGAATAATATAATGGTAGTGTAGGCCTATATCCACTAATCGTATACTTCAAAAAGCATACGATTCAATTAAGAGGGCAAAGTTATATAGATTTAAGATTTTTAAGATTTATTTATTTAGCCTGGTGGAGTTAAGGCCATGTGGCCTTCTCTTCCACTCACCAGGACAAACATATATTACATAAGAATATAACAATCTTAATTAACTCTAATATTAAACACTAAGTAAAAATTTGATCAAAAGATAATATCTAATATACATATTACGATCTATAATACAACCAGTTAATATTAGTTAAAATTAAGACTAAAACTAATAATAAAATGTATACAAGCAAGACATATTAAATTGTCCCTGTCTAGTGTATATAAAAAACAGGAAAATAATGAGATATAGAAAACTAATTTTACGATTATACAATATTTAAAACAAAACAAATAAAATATTTGTTATTCTTAATATTATTTACATAAATAATTAAATATATTAATATTGCTAAAAGAATACTATCAGTGAGGTGTATAAGTCAGTTTGTTATTAAATAATCCTTTAGTTTGTTTTTGAAGGATGTTATAGTTTGACAGTCTCTGACATAGGGTGGAAGGGAATTCCATGTTTTGGTAAGTGACACCGTAAAAGATAATGAATAATATACAGTGTGATGAGGCGGGATATAAAGGACAATGTGCTGATGGGATCGAGTGTCAAGATTATGTGTGTCGGATAGTCTGATGAAGCGGCGTGATAAATAATTAGGCGATGATGTGTGAAGTATTTTATAGAGAGAAGGGATAGGGAATGGACAGTTCTACGATCTCTTAGACGAAACCACGATAATTGTTCCAGGGACGGTGTGTAACATGGTCAAATTTGCGAATACCACAAATAAAACGTGCGCAAGAATTATGAACACGTTGAAGTCTTTGAGTGGAAATAATATTTAAGTCTGTAAAAAGAGTGTCACAATAATCAAAATGGGGCATTGCAAGTGTTTCTACTAACATTTTCCTAAGGGCGAATGGCAAACAATTTCGTACACGATTTAATGAATGTATTATGAGAAGACTGTTTTGCATGTATGGTTTATTTGTGTATTCCAATTTAAGTTTTTGTCAATAAATACTCCTAGAATTTTTACTGTCTCACTATAAGGGATTTGAACTCCGTTTAGTGACACATGCGAAACTGTGTTTAGGTTAATTGTAGATAATAGTCTCTGATGACCCATAATGATTGATTGTGACTTTGTAGGATTTAATTGCAGTCCATATTTAACTGTCCAAGTCATTAGTGAGTCAAGATCCTCGTTAATTTTGGCAACAGCGTCATTTAGTGAATATTTGTCTGTGTGGATGTAGATTTGCATGTCGTCTGCAAATAAATTATGTTTGCAATGCTTTAGGGAGTTAGATATGTCATTTATGTAGATTGAAAAAAGCAAAGGTCCAAGTACCGAACCCTGTGGAACCCCAGCTTTACGGAAGGACCAAGAAGAACATAATGTATGATTTCCTATAACAGATTGCTGGCGCTCATGAAGGTAGGAATTGAACCATTTCGTGGCACTATCAGAGAGTAAGAGGTTTTTAAGTTTATGCAACAATAAGTCCAAGTCTACCGTGTCGAATGCTTTACTAAAGTCCAGTAATGTAAGAACGGTAAGTTTTCGATTATCAGCAGCTTCGCGTATGTCTTCGCAAATATTTAGTAGAGCAGTATTTGTATTGTGTCCTGTCCTGAAGCCTGACTGAAATTGATCTAGAAGGTTGTAATCATTTAGGTATTCAGTCAGTTGTTTATGGACTAATCGTCCATTCCAGAGCGTTTGAAAGAGTAAGAGTAGGTAAGGTAAAAATGCTTAATGGGTCGAAAGTAGTTCGGTTGGTTGAGGGCCGTTTTAACTTTAGGCAGTGGACGTACGAGGGCTTGTTTCCACAATGAGGGATATGTAGAAGTTTGTAGTGAGGAGTTAAAAATATGAGTTATAGTAGGTAGTATAGCTTCGATTATTTTATTCAGTAAAGTAATATTTATACGGTCAGTTCCTTCTGCTTTGGTCTTTATTCGCATGATGGCTTTCTTTACGCGTCGTAGTCTGTAACATATGAGAAGTGGAAATGTTCTCTGTCGGGTTGATTTGTCAGTGATAATTCATTTATTGTTTGTTCTTTATCCTTTGGAGTAGTAGTTATACCTGTGAAGTGATTATTGAGTGTGTCCAGGGAAACAGGTAATTTGTTCTACCTGTGTGTCTTTTGTCCAATTCCCATTCTATTCAAGTTTTCCAGATTTCTGAAGTATTGGTATTGTTAGGTTGTATAAATGTCTAAGTTTGGCGTTTCTTATAGCTTGATTTGTCTTGTTACGTAACTGTTTATATTGAGTGAGACTTGTGTCTGTTTTGTTGAGTCTATATTTCTTATGTGCTGCGTCTCTATCAGTCATCAAGTTACGAATGGAAAGAGTCATCCAGGGTGCAGGGCGTCGTTTCACGAGTTTAGTTTTTGGTGGGGCATGTCTGTTTGTATAATTGTAGTATAAAGTCATTTAGTGTCTCAACTTTTTCATCTACAGAATGCAGCGTCCATATTGAATGCCACGGCATCTGCATAGCTTCTTCAATTAGGGTTGCATTGTCTATATGTTTTAAGTCTCTATACGTAATAGTCTTTCGAGTCGGTTTAGGGCACTGCAGTGAATATGCTAAGAATATAATATCATGTGCTGATATTCCCGGGGCTGGCAGTTTGCCCGTGAGTAAGTACTCTGTCTGGATTATTAGTTGCAATTAAGTCAAGTAACGTCTCAGAGTGATGAGTGTGATGTGTAGGTCGTAGGGGTAGGAGTGTCATATCAACAAGCCTGGAACGTAGCCATCAGTTGTTGTGTATGTCTGTTATCAGTGTCTAGTATATTTATATTAAAGTCGCCCATAACGATAACGTGTTCATATTGTATTCGCGCGTTTTGTAAAGTGGACTCAATTTCAGCGATGGCTTTTATTTTAGGAGGTTGGTATACTACACAGAGAAGACATTTTTGGAACTGACAAATATTTCTATGAACATAATTTCGGCAGATGGTTCGTTATTAGATAGATACACAATTTTAGGAGTAAGGTCTGTTCTAACGAAGGCTCCAATACCGCCCCCGCGACTGTAAACACGATCGTGTCTAAGAAAAGTATAACCTCCCATGTCAATTAAAGAAGAGGTAATGGTGGGATTTAGCCACGTTTCGGATATGAGAAGAGCATGAATATTTAAAGAGAAGAAAATAGTTCTGATCTCATCTATATGAGCAGTAATACTCTGAGCATTGAAATGGGCTACCTGCAAGGAAGTAGGGTATGTGGACAAAGCTATTTCTAAAGCATTCCTTGAAGTAGTGGGGTCGAGAAGGGGAGTGGGAAGGTTTTGTCCTGTAGCCTGTCAAAGACTGTCAAAGGAAAATCATCATTTAAACGAAAAATGGTCGTAAAATATTTCAACAAACTTACAAACTACACTTGGTATCACGTCACTAAGAATATCTTAATTTTATGTACTATTAATAAAATGTTTAAAGTGATAACTGTCGGTTATTCACTGGCCGTGTTTGCACTAATTATATTTCTGAGGCCCGGAGAATGATGCGTTTGTTATCTCCTTCTTTAACATGGATTGCTCCGTCAATGTATCTTGTTAGAGTTCGGAATTCCTAAAAAGGTAGTTAGACTTATACGAATGTGTCTAAATAGCACAAAGAGTAGGGTGCGTGTAGGCAAACAGTTTTCGGATACTTTTGAAATTCACACTGGGTTGAATAATAAGCTGTTAGTTTATGCTGATGATGTAGTTCTATTGGCCGATAGCTATGAGATACTAAAGGCCAACACGCACACACTATTGAGTAACACTAAGAAATTGGGACTGGAAATAAATATCAATAAAATAAATATATGGGCGATGGGCAGGACATGTGGCACGAATGAGGAATGAAAGACGTGCATGAAAGCTTCATGTAGAAAAACCAGAGGGGAAAACGTCCATTGGTAGACCAAGAATGATGTGGGAGAATAACATTAACTGTGATTTGAGGGAAGTAGATTATACAGGGAATGATTGGAAAACAGTAGTTCAGGATAGGGATGTATAGAGAGCTTATATCCACGCGGCCATGAACTTAGGGGTTCGAGAGTGTCAGTGAGTTAGTTAGTTAGTTAGTTATGTAATTGAATTCAGCCCCTTCTTCAAAATTTCCCTCATTTCTCATTTACTGTCTACTCCATTATAGCCTATATTTATATGTGTGTACAAATATTTAGTTTAATTGATGTTTATTTCCAGTCCAAATCTCTTAGTGTTACTCAATAGAGTGTTCATATTGTCCCTTAATTTCTCCTCGCTGTTGCTTAATAATATTACATTATCATAAGTAATGCCACGAGTGATTTCCAAATTATCGATAAATTCACGACTCGCGAAGTGAGGAGTGAATTTATCTAGAGAATTTGGAAATCAAGAGTGTCATTTGTTAGGACTATTAACGAATAAAATTAAGCTGTTTACTCACAAATCATTATTTAAATATAGTTATTTTAAAATACATATATATTTAATGTAAACGGCGATGAGAAACAAATGAGGAACGATTGGTACGCTTCATCTGCTTCTTTTGTTCATCACTGCAACCAGATCATATTATTTATTGACAAATAAACGCAATATTGTAAGAATACAGTCTAGTGGAGAAAAAATGAAACACATCAAACTGTATTTCATTTCTGATGTCCTATGACAATTATATTTTTCTGGAATGTTATTACCTGGGAAAAAAATACATTTAAGAAAGTGCAAAGAGTGGTATCTTTTTTTGGTGGTATAATCAATTGCTACAAATGTTTTTATATTAACTTCCGCATGCTCTACGTGTTGACATTCATGCACAATATATACACGGTGATTACAAATGATTGGAGCGATTTCATGATTTTATTGTAGCGATCTTATTTGACATATCTTCACAGAACTTTAAAGTTATGTATAAAAAACTCATAAGGTTTTTTTTTGTTTTCTCTCGCAGCCGTGTTTCAGCTTTAAACCGAGAGAGCGCAGCAGTTATCAAAGATGGCGACAGGCGAGGAGAAAGCATATGCTGTGTTTGAATTTCATTCAACTCAATCTGTGATAACTGTGCAACGACACTTCAGAACGAAGTTCGAGAAAGATGCACCGAGTGCCAACTCCATTCGGCGATGGTATGCGCAATTTAAAGCTACAGGATGCCTCTGTAAAAGGAAATCAACGGGTCGTCCTTCAGTGAGTGAAGAAAAGGTTGAGAGTGTGCGGATGAGTTTCACACGTAGCCCACAGAAATCAACACGAAAAGCGAGCAGAGAGCTGAACATTCCACAACCGACCGTTTGGAAGATCTTGCGGAAAACATTGAAGCATAAACCTTACCACTTGCAATTTCTACAAGCCCTTACGCCCATTGACAAAGTGAGTCGGTTTGAATTTGTACACAAATGCAGCAGTTTATGGATGAGGATGGTTTTTGTGAGAAACTTGTCTTCAGTGACGAAGCAACATTCTTTGTGAATGGCAAAGTGAACAAACACAATGTGCGAATCTGGGGCACAGAAAAATCCCCGCGTTATTGTGCAGCACATTCGCGACTCCCCAAAAGTTAGTGTGTTCTGTGCGGTTTCTCAGTTCAAAGTTTATGGCCCTTTTTCTTCTGCGAGCAGAACGTTACAGGACACGTGTACATGGACATGCTGGAAAATTGGCTCATGCCGCAGCTGACGACCGACAGTGAGACCTTCATCTACCAGCAGGATGGTGCTCCACCCACACTTCCATCACGATGTTCGTGAATTTTTAAACATGAGATTGCCAAACCGATGGATCGGTCGCAGTGGAGAGAATGATCAGAAATTGTTGTCATGGCCTCCACGCTCCCCCGATTTGACGCCGTGCGATTTTTTTGTTTGGGGGTATGTGAAAGATTCAGTGTTTGTGCCTCCTTTACCAGTAGACTTACCAGAACTGCGAGCTCGCATAATCAATGCCTTTGAACAAATAATAGGGACATGTTACGTCGAGTATGGGACGAACTTGATTACAGACTTGATATCTGCAGAATCACCAAGGGGGAGCATATGGAGCACCTGTAACATCTCAAAAAAAACCTGGGAAGTTGCTCTATGTATCTGTAAAAGTTCGTGAAAATATGTCGAATACTACAGCTACCATAAAATCATGAAATCGCTCCAATCATTTGTAATCACCCTGTACAATCTGGTAGCCTTATTTCTTAGAGTCAGTGACTGAAAAATAATGCTACGACCTATTCAAAATGTTAAAGAGGAGGTGCTTTCTTTATTATGATAAACTTTAGTTGGTAAATTCTAGGAAAAACATGACTGTGATTGGTTGTAAATAAAAAATCATTGAAATGTGATTGGTCATTGACTCCCATTTGGGGCATGAGCTAAATAGTCAGCATAATCTAACAACTTATTAACACCATTGTGTTCTAGGCCTTCTTCAGCCTCTAAAGATTTGATAGAATATTGTAGTAAAAATTTAATAGTAGAGGAGGTAGTTAATATCCTTGTTTTAACACATTGTGAATTTCAAAAGTTTCTGAAAACTATTTTCCTACACGCACCATACTCTTTGTGACACACTCGAGTAAGTCTAACTATATTTTTAGGAATTCCGAATTCCAACTCGATACTATCTATTTTCTCCCTCTTAATTGAGTCTTATGCCTTTTTGAAGTCTACATATAGTTGATGCATATGGCATTATATTCCCAAAAGAAAACAAACTAGGATTAAGAGAGTGTTCATGCAAATCATGTGATTCCTGCCACTGTTTTCTTCTAACAATTAAGAGGAACCTTTTCAGCCGACCTTGTTCATTTGAGCAATGGTGCTACATACTTTTATTTTTACGATATACAAATAATTAATTTTGTTTGACTATTTATCTCATGCCCCAAATGGTAGTCAATGACCAATTACGTTTCAATGAATTTTGTTTTACAGCCAATGACAGTCGTGTTTCACCTCTCTCTCTCTCTTTATCGATATATCTTTATCAGCTCCTGCTTTCACGATAAAGAAAGCTCCTCCTTTTTAATATTCTGAACAGTTCAGAGCATTACTTTTCTCCAACAAATACATCCGTTCATCCAGATTAATTCTGCCCGAGGGCAGATCTTTCACTGCAATCATAGCAATTTCATGCTATGCTTTGCAGTTTTACTAGGGAATTGTAGGTGTGGTAGCTTCCCGTTGTTTTCCACACCGGTGAAGGATGATGATGATGGCCGGTTAATTTTCAAATACACTAAATATAGCAAATAATGAAAAGATTCCTTGATTTTAGTGAGTTGTTTACTAAATAAAATAAATTAATACCCCATAATGCTGATTATAATATACATTTTGATGTGCTTCATTATTTCTCCACTAGGCTGCATTCTTAAAATATTGCGATCCTGTTTGGCAATAAATAATATCATCAAGTTGCAGTGAATATAATTAACCGCACATTTCTGATCTGTTTTCAAGCATCGCCGTTTACATTTAATATATCCATCCATAAATAGTAATTCTGCCCGAAGGCAGGTCTTTCACTGCAATCATAGCATTATCATGCCCTGCTTTGCAGCTTTACTAGGGAATTATAGGTGTGGTAGCTTCCCGTTGCTTTCCACACCGGTGTAGAATGATGATGCTAATGATGATGATGGTGATGATGGCCGGATTATTTTTGGAGACCGTTGGGCCCTAAGCTTCCTGATATTTGTCTTACAGGTGAGGAGAAACCCCGAAAAAATACCTCACCTAGGAGCCTGTCCCGACGGGGAATCGAACCCGGGCCCGATGCGTGACAAGGCAGCACGCTACCTCAAGACCACAGCGGTGGACATTTAATATAAAAATATTTTAAAATACCGGTAACTACATTTAAATAATGACATTTGAGTAATCAGCTTAATTTTATTCGTTTAAATAGTCCTAACAAATGCCACTCTTGATTGTCAAATCCTCTAGATAAATTGGAAATCACTCGTGGCATTACTTAAGAAAATTTATTTAAGATCACGCTTGATAAACTGTTGTATTAAGGACATTAATTACAGGAGTGCCAAACCCTCGCACAGTATCAGACGATTTTTAGCTCTATCCGCACTGAAATACACACCTCCAATATCACCAATTATTATCGTTCAGACTTCAGCGATACGCTCGCACATGTGAAGTTGTTACAGTATTTTTAAAGTGAAAATGTCTTTCAGAAAATTATAGTGTAAGCCCAATTTCATGAAAACCAAAAAGGAGAAAAATCAAGGCAATATTATTGTAAAACATTTTCTAAAATGTTATAAATATTAGAATGCAGGCTTTGGCGGCAGGTAATCATGATATTAAAAGATTTCGGGCTATGTGGCTGTGGTCTATAACTGGTGTTCCTTCCAGACGTTTCTCCCTCAACTGCGGAGGGCATTTTCAGTGGCGAGTGTTTCTACGTGTTATTCCCTTGTTTCACATTCGAGTCTACGACAAAGGAACAACGCCTAGAAGCACTCGCCACTGAAGATGCCCTTCGCAGTTCATGGAGATATGTCTGGATAGAACACCAGTTATAGACCACGGCCACATAGCCCGGAATCTATTAATATTATATAATATATATATATAGAGAGAGAGAGAGAGAGAGAGAGAGAGAGAGAGATATTCAAATACTTGGGTTGTACTATCAGTAGTAACATGAACTGCGGTCAAGAAGTAAATCAGAGAATAGCAATGGGGCAAAAGGAGCTTTCAATAAGAAGAAAAGTATTTTCTGCGGACTTTTTGCAAAGTAAGTACGGAAGAGGCTAGTGAAGTGCTTTGTGTGGAGTGTAGCATTGTATGGTGCAGAGACTTGGATATTACGTCTGAATGAGGAAAAAACGACTGGAAGGTTTTGAGATGTGGATATGGAGAAGGATGGAACGCATGAAATGGACAGACAAAATTAAAAATAAAGATGTGCTAGACAGAGTGGGTGAAGGAAGAACAATGCTGGAACTTATAAAGAAGAGGAAAATAAATTGGATTGGACACTGGGTAAGAAGAAACTGCCTGCAGACGGATGTCCTAGAAGGAATGGTCACTGGAAAGAAAGTTAGAGGCAGAAAAAGAAATCAGATGATAGACAATATTAAAATAAATGGTTTGTATGCAGATACAAAAAGGAAGGCTGAGTTAAGGAAAGAGTGGAGAAAGTTGAGTTTGCAGTGAAAGACCTGCTCTTGGGCAGAACACTATGAATGAATATATATGTTTGTACACATGCGTTTATGCGAATACCCAAGAACCGCCACTGTCCAGAGTGCAAAGAAAGTTAAAATACTATACACTAAAACGGGCGAGTATCTAATTTATTATTGAATACTACATCCGTGTTCCTCTCATAGCCATACACCACTTAGCTACCTTATATGTCTTAATATATTTCCTTTTGCTTTTTAAATATGTCAATTGAAAGGTAACATTCTAAATACTTCAACTATAAGGTGTAAATTTACAGTACATGCATTGTTTAAATACTTCCAAAAATGAACTGAAGCTGATGCTTCTTCTTATTATATTTTGACAAAGGTATATTTTTTTTCTTGAATGTTCGTCCTCTGAAAATAATACTTATCAATCCCAACTCTTATGGTTTAGCCAAAAATACTGAACGAAAATCAATAGAATCACTATACAAGTATGGGAAATCCAAATAGGTGGACTAGCTAAAATAACTAAAAGATAAACATTTTTAATGCCCTGGGAAGGCGGGGTTAGGTTGCCCCGATGATATGATGGGTGATGATGATGATAGTGGTGCACCAGGAGAGCCCCTAATACTAAGCCTAATCTAAGATGAATATGAATGATGATGATTGCGATGGCCATATGATTTCGGGGAAAATTTAGGCCTCAAAGTTTTCCTGACATTCGTCTTACAGGTGAGGAAAAACCCCGATAAAAACGTCACACAGAAAAACTGTCCCGACCAGGATCGAACCCGGGCCTGCTGTGTGATAAGACAGCACGCTACGTCGAGACCACAGCGGTGGACACTAAAGGTAAACATTTTCTGCTAAATCGAGTTTTGAACACGTGAATTTCAGCTTTACTCGCTGGCGCACTAACCATTGTCATACTTCGGCAATCCAGGAGCAAACACATTTTTTCTCTGTTTGAAATCCCCATGTACGCCTATTACTAAACTTCTCTTCACATTAAAACAGGGTCGCTTCTATTAAGAAGACATTATGAAGGGATTTATTCCGTGCCATCAGGTAATTACGGACGTAATATAGAAATTAATGTACTCAAGTCTACTGTTCGCATGTAATACTTGATACAACGAAAGGGCAAAATTGTCTGCCTAAACCGGAATTTGAACCTATGATCTCCAATTTTATGCGCTGGCGCATTAACCATTGTTCTACTTAGGCAATCCAAGAAGAGAGACGAAAATGTCTTTATTTGAAATTCCCGTGTACCCCTATTAATACACTTTTACCCATATTAACAAGATGTTATCTTGGGATTTATTCCGTGCCACATCAGCTAATTACGAAATAAATATTGAAATTAATGCATTGAAGCCTGCTGTTCGCATGTAATAGTTAATACAATTAAAAGTAGACGCAGAGAGAGACCACGAAAAACATGGGATGATTTTATATAACTCACTGGCTCTATCGAACCTATAGGTTCATGGCCGCGCGGACATAAGCTCTCCATACATCCCTATCCTAAACTAACGTTTTCCAATTATTCCCTGTATAATCGACTTCCCTCAAATTATAGTTAATGTTATTCTCCCACCTCATTCTTGGTCTACCAACTGGGCGTTTATCTTATGATTTTCCTACAAGAAGCTTCCATGCACGTCCTTCATTCCCCATTCGTGCCACATGTCTTTCCCGTCGCAGTCTACGAGACTTAACTGTTCTTATTATATCTGGCTTCCTATAAAGACCATGCAGTTCACTGTTTTGTAGTCTTCTCCATTCATCTCTCTGTTCATCTCTTTTGGTCAAAACATTTTCCTAAGAACTTTATTCTCAAATACTCGTAGTCTCGTTTCCTCCCTTAAAGTAAGAGACCATGTTTCGCATCCATATTCTTCTTCCTTCACAGTAACCTCTGCCCGCTCCTGGAATTTCCTTGCTCAAGATATCAGGGGTTGCGGCACACTTGGCAGTTTAAAGTCACGCTTATGCAGTTACCTGTTTCTAATAATTAATTTTTCTCTATATATTTAAATTTATACTATATCATTAATATATTTTATATATCTTGTACATATTATACATCAAATTCGTTATATCTAGAGTAAGTCAAAATACATTAAAAATATTATTTGTATTGTATTTATAACATGTAATTGTTTATGTTTATTGTAATTTAGATGTAAGACTTTTTTTTTGTATTTTTTAAACCTGGTTGAATGGCAGACAAGGCCTTAAGGCCTTAACTCTGCCGGGTAAAATAAAGCTATTATTATTATTATTATTATTATTATTATTATTATTATTATTATTATTATATTATTATTATTATTATTATAACAACAACTGGTAGAATAATAGTTTAATATGTTTTCAGTTTAGCGTTTTTGGGATGATTGTATATAGGAACTTGAATAACTGGTTTGCATAGCTTTAACATTATGTAGTTAAATAAGAGTAGAAAGAAATGGAAGGCTCTCTATAAAATATCTACGCCCACTAACAAAAGAACTGACAACCATTGCATGTCGAAACAAAGCTTGAAATTTCTTCCAGAGAAGCGTTGTGACGTACCAATGCTGTGTCCAAAAAAAAAAAATCTGCTCTTTTTAACTGCAAGGTATTAAAATCCAGAGCCAAATCTCTCATTTAAACTATAGGGAAGTAATACAACTCCTGAATTAGTATAAACTTCACTACCTGCCGTCCGCACCACTTCCCGCCTCACTCCACTCCGTTCTTACTCAAGCAGAGAGTTCATCTCCTCCGTACAGTGGGTTGACATTGCTGTATTCTAGTTTCGATTTTTGTGCTTTGCAGTTAAAAACGGCAGATTTTTTGTACACGGCTTTGGTACATCACAACGCTTCTCTGGAAGAAATTTCAAGGCAGGTTTCGGCGTACAATGGTTGACAGTTCCCTTGTAAGATGTAAGAGGACTGGACAAAGTGTCTTGCAATGTTATATTTTTTTTTCAAACACTGAGAATAAAAATACGTTATTGTTGCATCATTGTGTATGTTATGCATATAGATGACTAACATCAATTAAACGTAAACGCTATTAATGTTATTATTGCTCTATGAGAGGCTTGATATACTCCAATGACGCAAATGTTTTACGCGTCAAACTATCAAATTAATCAGCTCAGAGGAACATAAACTGCGATTTCTGATGTACAATCATCCTCACATTCCTCAACTGAGTTCCTGATCATGCCATCTGCTGATGGTAAAAAAATATATTTATTATTATTATTATTGATTCTCCAAATATTTTGAAACCCTATTTCGCCACAAGGGCATGTTAGGAGTTGTAGCTTACTATAACAATATTATACTATACATTGTAAAATAGAAATATTATCTTATGGTTTTGAATGAGTGTTATGAATTACATAGATCGTCTATAAGTGTCTTAGGAAAATACTACATGTTGTTATGAATGTTTGTTATGAAGTTAATAATATGTTTATAATAATTTTGGTTCTTAAAAATCACTTCACACATTGAGGCAGAAGCCTCATCATCATTTAAAAGTACGTTTAACCAAAATCGTTGTCTTTAGAATACAGAATAATCAGATAATAACATGTTTTTTACAGATTGTATTGATTCTTGACATTTACAGTTATGATCACTGTCTAGGTTAATATTAAATCTCCTAAAATAACTTCCAAATGTTCCATGGCCGGTCATAAATTGTGTTAAAATGAGATTTGGAATTAAATGTTTTGCATTTAGCCTATGGTGTACTGTAGGAAAGAAGAGCTCTTTAGTCAAAACACCATTTGCACCCCTTATCCAATGTTCATTCCAATCAGTGATGATATAGTCCAACAGTTTCTATTTAACATAGGATATTGGACACTTTGAAAATGAATAATGAAGCTAAGAAGATGCTGCGGATTTAGCTAATTGATCAGCACGTTCATTTCCCTGGTGCCCTCGTACTAAGACAGGCACAGATGTTTTGTGTAATTTTTTATGTTATTTCTAATTTCTACTACCCAAATCTAAAACCAAAGGATCTCTAAGCATTTCACATAAAAAATATGTTTGTCCATATACTTCCTAGTTTCAATCTTCTGCTTTTCGAAAATAGGTATTAGTTGATGGGCAATTAGAATGGGTTTTTATGACTAGTCAGTGTCTGGTCGAACTTCACGCTTTTAGGTGATAACATTCTGAGCATCTCCTAATGTCTGAGGATAGACCGGTGCTCCAAGGCAAATGTCTTAGTATGAAGTGAAGTTAGGATGAACGTGAATCTGGGGGCAATCGGGAGGGTCCATGCTTTTAAGGGCGTAGCAATTCTGACAAGGGAAATGTCAACCACTGCATGCCAAAACCCATATTGCAATTTCTGCCAGAGAAGCATTCAGATGTGTCAAGGCTTTGTCCAAAAAATATTTGTCGTTTTTAACAGCAAGGTACAGAAATCGAAGGTTTAATCCAGCAATGTCAAACCACTGTACGGAGAAGATGGTCTCCCTGCATGGGTAAGAGCTGAGTGATATGTGGCGGGACACGGCGTGGACGGCGGGTAGTTAGGATTATTCAATCTAGCAATTAATGTGTTGTATTACTTCCATATAGTTTAAATAAGAGATTTGGCGCTGGGTTTTAATGTCTTGTAGTTAAAAACGGCAGATATATTTTTTAATACGGCCTTGGTACATCACAACTCTTCTCTGGAAGAAATTTCTACGTAGGTTTCCGCATGCAATGGTTAACAGTTCACTTGTGAGTATGGCTTCCTTTAGAAGGAAAGGAAAGTACAGGCTGTTTTAATCCGAACGGACAAAACAGAAACAATGCATGAAATATAGCTAGAGCAGCGGTTCCCAACCTTTTTTCGACTCGAGACACCTTCCACAACGATATGAGTTGGGTTAACCACTGACGTTTAAATAAATACATACAGTAGACATGCATAAAATGCAATTCCAGGTAAAGGTTTAATATTTTTAAATTAACTTAAACTTTAACGGTTAAAATCTAAAGTTACTCTAGTTACGGCTTATAAGTTACACAACGTGTAGGTCTAGCTGCAATAATAAATACAAGTTTTCATTGTAATTACTCACCTCTCCCTTGGACTTCAGTGAGAAGATTGCCTTACTTCCCATGGCAGAGAGCGTTGTAGTCAGGAACTACAGAAAAACTAAATAATGTCTCAAATCACTTTCAGCGCAGTCTGTTTCTGTATATATTTTTTAAATAGGCATAAGAATAAAACGATTTTTCTCACAAATATGTGGATGAAAAGGGTAATAAAGCCGCCATGGCTTTATTCGCTAACACTGGGAACTTCTTTAAACTTAACCAAAAACCAATTAATGGCACTGAATACGGTATCAGTGGATATTTCAAGAAGATGTTATTTTTCATTTACGCTTAACGTGGATTCTAAAATTGTTGACCCCGCCATTCCGGAAAAGTTTTGGCGAACCCCATGAAATATTATGCGAACCCTCTGGAGTTCGCGAACCACAGGTTGGGAAACGATAAAGCTAGAGCAACTCTATTTTTGCATATTTATCGGGGAAAAAATTGTGTTTCTGTTTTGGCAGTTGGGTGGAAAAGCCTTTAAGTCGTATGCCCTGTGTCGTACAACGCCATGCCCCAGTTAAGAAGCCACTGAGAAAAGAATTATCGACTTTTCCAGTCCAGATTTGTATTGAGACGCTAATTACGTGAGTTTTAAATAGTGTCTTTAAATATAACACTAATTTCCTATAGTATCACTTTTTAATATGCATTACTGTTTTTTCATTAGGGCCTGAAATGTTTCATGAATTTTATATAAAGATTAATATAGTGTGTAATTCAGAAGATCATTGTTTACTTCTCGCTACAACAATAAGGTCACAGTGATGTTACCATTTTAACGTAGAAAGTAAAACATTCAAAACCTAAAAAACTGATTTTTATTGTAATTATTTGTATGTTTGCATATCTATAGGCGGGCAGAGTATAATTGGGATTTTCGGATCTTTGATCTGGTCAAAAACCCTGATGGAACCGATATTTAACCTCTGGGGTGAATTTTCGGTGAAGCCCGGAGGATCTAACTTAGGCAAATCCACTCTCCTCACCTCCAAGTTGGGGCCCCTCGACACCTTCTTAAAATCTTTTAAGGTTTTAAGATGCAAACGAGAGAGTGGGGTGTGGAAAGAAACGGGAAGCTACCACACCTACATACCTATCCCTAGTAAAGCTGTAAACATGGCATAATGAGCCTTTCCACGGTAAAAGACTCCGGACGTAAATTATCCCCCCATTCGGATGTCCAGGAGATGGATACTGAGGAAGGAGACATGCAGTCAAAACAACAGAAGAAAAGAAGACCAAGGCTGAGTTAAGGAAAGAGTGAAGAATGCTAAGTTTGCTATGAAAGATCTACTCCTGGGCAGAACACTATAACACTATGTATAAATATACGTATTCGACATAAAGTATTATTATTATTATTATTATTATTATTATTATTAATAATAAAAGTTAATGTCTCAAAGTCTTCTTCCACACAACTTGTACAGATATATATATATATATATATATATATATATACAAAGATTCATATATATATATATATATATATATATATATACATACATACATACATACATACATACATACATACATACATACATACATACATACATACATACATACATACATACATACATACATACATACATACATACATATCTGTACAAGTTGTGTGGAAGAAGACTTTGAGACATTAACTTTTATTATTAATAATAATAATAATACTTTGTGTCGAATACGCATATTTGGGGATAAAAATGAGTGCTGGTGGAAGTAACGATGCTGAAATTAATGAGAGAATTGAATAAATAAGGGTAAATCTGCAATATCAAAATTAAATGCTGTTTTATGTGAACAGAATATAACAAAAACAATCATTTTAATTCAATAATAAGGAGCACAATGACATACGATGCAGAAACATAAGAATTAAATTCTAGAACAATAAGTAAATTAATTCTGCAGAAATGGATTTTTGGAGGCGTTCAGCTGGAATTTATAGAAGAAATAAAATATCAAAAAATTAATTATACGAATGATGAATGTTCAAAATTAAATTGTGGATTTCATAAAAAATTCAAACAAGTATATGATATGGACATGTCAAAAGATTCATAGCAGACAGATTATCAAGCAGGCCCACAATACTAGAATTGGTGCCACTAGATAGAAGAAGGAGAGGACGGTCAAAAATAACGTGGACGCTGTTTTGAGCCGCATGAAGGGGGAAAAAGAATTGGACGATGGAGGTTCGGATGACAGATGTGGAGGAGAATGAGAGTAGATTAATTGGCGCAGGAATATGTGACCATCGCGAAACCTGCTAAGTAAATAAATAATAACTTACACAAAATGTACACTTGGCAAAAAAAAAATGAATGAGCGCACTCTTGATCTCGAACATTCCGAAGTTTTAACGCACGATTCACAGGAGTAAACTAACTGCACAGTAGAGCTACAATACGTTCCCCTTCCTCCAATGAAAAGCATTATTTTATACACAGCAAGCAAGCAATCGCTTAGTTCAGTGCCTTACGGCTTGCTTCGTATGTAATAGGACACAGATTCGATTCCCGATGGGGTTATTTTTTTTAATTGTTAGAATACTTTGTATTTTATTGTGTCTGTCCACTCTTAAAGAAAAAAACAAAACTAACGATTTCGAAGTATTACTATTTATTATTATTATTATTATTATTATTATTATTATTATTATTATTATTATTATTATATTATTATTATTATTATTCCACCGCTTGGTCTCGAGGTAGCGTGCTGCCTTGTCACGCAGCGGGCCCGGGTTCGATCCCCGGTCGGGGCAGTTTTTCTGGGTGAGGTTTTTATCGGGGTTTTTCCTCACCTGTAAGACAAATGTCAGGAAAACTTTAAGGCCCAAACGGTCCCCGAAATCATATGGCCATCATCCTTATCATTATCATTATCATCATCATCCTTCACCGGTGTGGAATGCAACGGGAAACTACCACACCTACACAATTCCCTAGTAAAGCTGCAAGCATAGCATGAAAATGCTATGGATTGCAGTGAAGGACCTGCCTTCGGGCAGAATTACTGTGGATGGATATTATTATTATTATTATTATATTATTATTATTATTTATTATTATTATTATTATTATTATTATTATTATTATTATTATTATTGTCCCTCATCTATGGGCTATTATTAGGCTGGACTTGGCCTAGCCTATAAAATAAATATATAAATTGAAGGGTGAAACTTTTCTTCACTCATACGTAATAAATAAATAAATACATAAATATATGAGGCTATATTTTATATAATAAATTTAGAGCAGTATTATTAAAACGTGGTACTGCACATACAATTAAATTTATACCGGTAGCTACATATGTATATAGTGTTATAGAGTTTAGGAAGACAGGAATATTACTAAAAATAGTGTTAAGTGGACGTAGATTAAGTGGCTGGAATTAAAGGATATAGGATGTATTTTGCGGAAATACAAACAAAAAATTTGAAACATTTGAAGCCTGGTTCTCATACATACGTGTATTTTATTTCTTCGTAATTGGTTTAACGATCTACGCTTCTCGAACGTCCGATACTAGCAGTGTCGGAGGATGCATGTTAGCACCTTTAGCCCGGCCAACACTTTCAAAATTTAGAATGAAACTCTTTGATATTTAATTAAAACGAAACATAATACCAGAACGAGATAAAACAATGCGTTGAAACTTGTCTAAATGTTCTAAACAATAGTAACATTTATTTTATTCAATGCCACCTGTTTGTCGTTCGATATTTCAAGTATTATCTCCCGGCATTGGCGTATTGTAACCCACTTCAGAGGTTGGGGCGTCTGGAAGGCGGGGTTACGCTGCCCCAATGATATGATGGGTAATGATACGTCAGGAGAGGCCTTAAACCTAAACTTAATCTAATGAGGTGAATATGATATTGATAATAATGATGGCCAGATGATGTTCGGGGACCGTTTGGGCCTTAAAGTATCCTGACATTTGTCTCACAGGTGAGGAAACCCCCCCAAAAACCCTCACCCAGGAAACTTGTCCCGAGCGCGGATCGAACCAGAACCCGCTGCGTGACAAGACAGCACGCTACCTCGAGACCACAGCGGTGGACTTCAATAGTAACATAATAATGTATATTGTATTGCGTTGCGTATATACTGTAGCATTCCAATGCTATACAATGTGCTTCAATGCTGCTAGCTGTCCTAACGAGGCTAACATGGAACGAGATCTTGCGAATTTTTTGCGAAGGCGCATTCAAGCTGATAGTTAGTACATCGTGCTGCATTTCAAGCCGAGTACCAGGCAGCCCAATGCTACTCTGTAGCTGTCCTGTTAGCACTCTGAAAACGGCTAACAGCGAGGTTCGGTAACTCCAAGTAAGTCCTGTGTACACACAGTGCTTCTGAGCGTATCAAGTACAGTAATTACATCACGATATAAATGTTATCATGGGAGAGGAATGTGCTTGAGTTACTGAAGACTTGTTAAGTCATATCTTTATCTGCAGAAGCTTTATTAAAAAGAAAAAAGCTATAAATCAACTCCTAATTTAAATAGCATTATAAGTCAAACAAAAAACAAAAGTGCGTCGTTTAATGACGGAGGTTCGTATGAAAATGACACATGGCTGCAGGATGTCATGTTCCCTTTACCGTTAGCCCTGCCTTCAATTTTCGACGGAAAAAAAATGTTTGGACAACAAAGGGGATTTCTGATGTAAATAGTTTTCATGTGCTGAAAAATGTCACGAACTATCCGAACCTCATGTCAACTGTGAAATAGCGCTACATAAGTGTGGCCACTATAATTGAAGAGTCCCGAAGCCGGGCTATCAAAATTAATACGGATAAGCATAACGAAAACTTTACAGAAAACAAGTAGCCTATATTGTTAGCTGCCTAATAGACGCTGTGTGTTTCTTAGCCGAAAAAGAGTTGCCATTTAGGGGTCGTGTAGAAAACTCCGAATCCAACAAAAGAGGTAGGGCTTAATTATATTTAATTGTTGCAATATACATGAGAAATTAAGAAACGATTTGGAAATTTCTACTGTGTTCGTTGGCACTTCACATGATGTTAAAAACGACTTAACATGTATTATATCCGCTACTTCATTCAATAAAATAAAACAAGAGATTTCACACTTAGTATCTTTAATAGAATACGAGGCTACCGATGTACTGAGCTCACTTATAAGCTATAGAAACCAGCTGGAATTGGAGACGAATATTTGTGTTTTAAAATCATGCATTTATATATTTAATTAACCATTAATATGTGCAATTACCCCCTTCGATTTCCTAAGCTATATATATAATATATATATATATATATATATATATATATATAGTAATTCTATAATCAATTGAGTTGGTGTTTACTTGATGAAAATCCATATTTATTAATTAAATAAAAATATTAATTCATAGTAATTCTGCCCGAAGGCAGGTCCTTCACTGTACTCGTAGCAATTTCATGCTATGCATGCAGCTTCAATAGGGAATTGTAGGTGTGGTAGCTTTCCGTTGCTTTCCACACCAGTGAAGGATGATGATGATGATGATGATGATAATGATAAGGGTGATGATGATGGCCATGATTTCGGGGACCGGTAGCATGCTACTCGAGACCACAGCGGTGGACTATATATATAGTAGTTTATTATATTTGAGACTCCTAACTTTGCATGTCGTTCTTTTTAGAAAGTCATTTACTCATTAGAAATAATATAATAAATACAATATTATATCACTATTACTGTAAATAAAACGACGGTTAACACTTGTCTAAATTCCACGCTCCGTCACTGGATACCAGTCTTCTAAATCTTGGTTGTCTTGTTTACTTTTACACTGTGCACGGGAGTTGAACTTTATTCTAAATATCTAATTTGAGTAATATTGTATACGTCGAACACTAGTAAATATCTAGAAACATGTCTCCTTCACTGCTCTCTAACTTTTTTAAGACGACTGGAACCAAATACACGCGTATTTAAAACATTTCAGAGTGCATTACCCTGTGAACCATAGCTTTAGCTCTGCGAGCATGCGCAGTGGATCACAACAGGGGCTCTTGCTTTTTGAAGCCGGTTTTTTTTTTTGCTAAGTGTACAATATGGATTTGGTTCTTAGGTGTAGTCACTTTACTAGTTGTAACATCGTACGGAAATTCCTAAAATTTACATAAAATACACACTTCAACTGTTGTAGTGGTATTAAATCTCAGTTTATTTCTGTATTTAACATATATACCATTTCTGTATTGTCGCGAAAAGGTGTTAGGATCAAATTGTTATTTTGAGAAACGTGGGATTGAAAGTTAGGATTTTATTTTTCATTAACTCTCGACATAACACATTCTAGCCATTCTGGACTTAACACCCTTTGCATAGCGAGCACAGATTTGTTTACGTAAGTCAAAATAAAACTTATAACCTCAAAATACAACTAATTGGTAAATTGTAATATGACTCGAAAGTGCTTTTAAACAAGAAATGTCTTTCATTGAGATCATATAGTAATTAATAGTTATATAATATCATAAACTAGATATAGGTAACATAAAACAGTGAAGTGTGAAAACATAGAGCATGTTTCCATAGATTTTATCAATAAATTAAGATTACAATTTTGAGTTAGCTTTTCATCATTATTTTCATTGTGTCAGATGAGTTTTCATTCCAAATATTAATAAATTAATTGATTAACTCACTGCACTATCGAAACCGCATAGAAATAAGCTCTCCATACATCTCTATCCTGAGCTAATATTTTCCAATAATCCCCTGTATAATCTACTTTTCTCAAATCATGGTTGATATTATTCCCCACCTCATTCATACCCTGCCTACTGGACGTTTTCCCTCTGGTTTCCATGCCCTCTTTCATTCCCCATTAGTGCCACGTGTCCTGCTTATCGCAATCTATGAGATTTAACTCTGCTTATTACATCTGGATTCCCATGAATACCATGTATCTTATTGTTATGCAGTCTTCTTCTCCATTCGCCTTCAGCTCCTCTCTCTTTTTGTTCCAAAAACTTTCCTAAGAGCTTTATTCTAAGATACTCTTAATATTTTTTTCCTCCCTGAAAATAAGAGTCCATGTTTCGCATCCATACAGTATAATGGGACAATAACAGTTATATACATTTTCAGTTTAATTATTTTTAGAGAAGTTGGTACAAGAGTCCCTGTAACGCATGATAGCATGCATTTCCAGAATTGAGTCTATTTTTATTTTCCTTCTGAACCTCATATTTTTTGTTCCCAGATAATAGAATTCAACCACTTCTTCAAAATATCCCTCATTTGTCAATAATATTCCATCCATTCAGAGCAATTTTGCCCGAAGGCAGGTCCTTCACTGCAATCATAGCATTTTCATGCTATGCTTGCAGCTTCACTAGAAAATCGTAGGTGTGGTACCTTCCCGTTGCTTTCTACACCGGTGAAGAATGATGATGATAATGATAAGGATGATGATGATGGCCATATGATTTCGGGGACCGTTTGGGCCTTAAAGTTTTCCTGACACTTTTCTTACAGGTGAGGAAAAACCCCGATAAAAACCTCACCCAGAAAAACTGCCCCGACCGGGGATCGAACCCGGGTCCGCTACGTGACAAGGCAGCACGCTACCTCCAGACCACAGCGGTGGACGTCATTAATATTAAACAATAATTATATTACTGATTTAACACATGATAAACTAGATTTTATCAATTAAATTCAGATTAAAATAAGAAGTTATTTTTATAGCATTGTCTCAAATGAGTTTTATTCCTAATATAAATAAATTAATAGATTAAACTATATAGTAATTACCTTACAACGACGGGCGATGATGTTGTAGACTGGCATTTCGTTCAGTTATGAGTGCAACTCAAAACAGTCTTTTTTTCTATGAGATTATCATCACTCCGTTCAAAACAAGTCCAATTCAGCACCCCGAGTCCTTAACACTGTGCATGTCCAACATTCACCGTATCACACGTTAATATTTTCAATAACACTTCAAACTAACCTCAAAATGCAATTAAAAAATTAATAATATTGTCTTTAAAAATGCACCTAATGCCAACTTTTATGGATTTACTGCAATATTATGAGAGTTGAGAAAAACGTGTGGATGGGGTTGGTCAACGGATCTGAATGTTGTCGCCGAGGTTCGACACATTCACACCCACTCTTTGTGGCTCTGGCAATGCGAACCGCCGACTTCGGCGCTAGCCAGCACACTGGCCCCTGCGCTACAATATTCCAGTAATCCACACGTTCACAATGAAAAGTTGCGTAATGACCCCCCCACCACCACTCGATATCACTGTCTTCTCTACCAACTAACACTGTGATAAAATAAAATATCAAGTCTATTCACCTAAATACACTAGATTAACAAAGGAAATATACCTGATTAAATCCACTCTTCTACCAACTCTAAGATAATTTATTATCTTGAATTTTACGATAAGTTTTTCATATATGAAGACTATCATAATCTCCTTCTGCCTCCCGATGTTTTATCTCTTATTTTTAAGGTCTAATGAACGCTGTCTAGAATAGATAAAACACTCTCTCAGCGTTTGTTAAACTTTCGTTCTAGAATATTAAGAACACTGTCTTCAGAAACTTCTACATTGGGAATTTTTATTTTTTTTAATTTCATGATTGTTTCGGTTAATTACACAGGTATCCTCAACCAAAATATACATTTTTCTTCTACCACACTTTCTGTCTTGCGTGTCTGCTTCTGTCGTATGCCTCTTCTTCATGTTGTCTTGAATTCCCTTTATCCACGTTGGCTTTGGTCTACCAGGTTTCCCTTTTCCAGGAGGTATCCATTTCAATACTTCTTTGTTTGTTTCTGTGTCCCTTATTCTCATTATATGCCCATTCCATCTTGGTTGAATTACTTCAATCTCTTGTAAAATATCCTTTTCTACATTCATTATTCCTCTTATTGTATTGTTTTTTGATTTTGTCTAATTTTTATATTCTTGCCCATCTTCTTAAAAAGTAAATTTCTGTGACTAATAATTTATTTCTGTGTTTTTGCTTCAACGCCCATGTTTCCGTACCATATAATAAAGTACTCTTCACAATTGTGTTATATATTAAAATTGTGTCCTCTTTCCTCTTGATTATATGCTTACTCCATAAAATCGAATTTAAAATGCCAATTACTTTCTTTGTCTCTATTATTATTTTTCGATTTGTAATTCAGATGATCCATCTTTTTAATTATTGATCCCAAATAAATGGGTAGTATTGGACGGAAAACCACAAGATTACTAAAGAGTAAAAATAGGGATATTTGAGAGAGAAGATTAATGATCTTGAAATGAATGCAAAAATAAACAGGAACATTAGAGAATTATATCTGGGAATTAGGATAGAGAAGGGTTTCAGGCTAGAACAAACATAATTTCTAATGAAAATGGGGATATGACTGCAGATACCAGGAGTATATTAAATAAGTGGAAAAGTTACTTTAATCAGCTATTAAATGTACATACAAAACAGGACATTGAGGAGGATAATTTACAGACATCAGAAATGCTAGTTGCAGAACCAAGTGCATTAGAGGTTGAAATGGCAATAGAAATATTGAAGATGTATAAAGCATCAGGTTCAGATGAGATCCCAGCAGAACTGAAAAATCAGGGGGAGCAAAATTGATGGACAAGATGCGCAGGTTGCTTAATATGAATTGGGAAAAAGAAGCTCTTCCAGATGAATGGAAAGAATTGATTATCGTACCAATTTATAACAAAGGAGATTTATTTGCAACAACTACAGAGGAATCTCATTACTTTCAACTTCGTACGAAATTCTAACAAATATATTAGTAAGCAGACAGACTTCCTGTATTGATGACATTCTAGGAGATCGTCAATGTGGATTTAGAAGAAACATGTCTACAACAGATCAGATTTTTAGTTTAAGACAGATTTTAGGGGAAAAAAAATGGTATATAATGGTACTGTACATGAACTATACGTAGACTTCAAAAAGCATACGATTCAACTAAGAGGAAGAAGTTATATAGTATCCTTCTGGAGTTCGGATTTCCTAAAAAGTTAGACATATACGAATGTGTCTAGATGGCACAAAGGGTAGGATGCGTGTAGCCAACAGTTTTCGGACACTTTTGATGTCCAGAATGGCTTGAAGCAAAGTGATGCGCTATCTTCTCTACTATTTAATTTTGTACTAGAGCATGCCATCAAATCTTTAGAGGATGAGGAAGGCCTACAACTCAATGGTATTAATAAGCTGTTAATTTATGCTGATGATGTGGTACTATTGGCCGATAGCGAGGAGATACTAAAGGACAAAACGCACACACTATTGAGTAATACTGAGAAATTAGGACTGGAAGTATATATCAATAAAACTGAATATATGGTCACACGTAGAAATGTATTAAATTATATAATAAAAATGGACAGCTAATGAAAAATGAGGGAAATTTTGAGGAAGTGGATGAATTCACATACCTAGCAACAATAATCACAAATAGGAATGAGATGCACAAAGAAATTAAACATAAGCTCAATTCTGGAAATCCATGCTATTATGAATTGCAGAGACTTTTGATGTCCCAACTCCTTTGAAAAACGCTAAACTGAAAATATATAAAACCATTATTCTACAAATTATATTATCATCATCATCATCATAGTACATTCACGAATTTAGGCCATTTGTTGACCTGTTTCGGCCTCAAGAGAAACACCATCCAGAAGTCTTTTGAGTGGACGTCCTGGTCTTCTTCTTCCTGCAGGTTATATTATATGGGTGCGAAACATGGACTCTTACTTTAAGGGAGGAAAGGAGATTACGAGTATTTGAGAATAAAGTACTTAGGAAACTTTTTGGACCAAAGAGAGATGAACAGACAGGTGAATGAAGAAGACTACATAACAATGAACTACATGGTCTCTATAGAAAGCCAGATATAATAAGAGCAGTTAAGTCTCGTAGACTGCGATGGGCAGGACATGTTGCGCGTATGGGGAAGGAAATACGTGCATGGAAACTTCTTGTAGTAAAAGCCAGACGGAAAACTCCCATTTGGTAGACCAAGAATGAGGTGGTCGAAGTAAATAATAGCACTGATTTGAGGGAAGTAGATTAACAGACAGGGAATGATTGGAAAGCATTAGCTCAAGATAGGGATGTATGGAGAGCTTATGTCCGCGCGGCCATGAACCTACGGTTTCGAGAGTGCCAGTGAGTAAGTAAGTAAGTAAGTAAGTAAGTAGATACTTTTAAAAAATTGATTAAGTTAACGTCCCGCGCCGTAGCCGAGCGGTTAAGGTAGAAAGCCTTGGCGCAGAGCTACGGGACTTGCGCTGGTTCGAGTCTCCATGGGGGAAGAAATTTTCTCATGGTATTTCGGCCAGTATGGGACCGGTGCCCACCCAGCATCGTGAGGCAATTGGGTAGCTACAATAAGTAGCGGCTCCAGGTTGAGGAACCAGCTATAACGGCTGGGGGACTCGACATGCTAACCACATGTCACTCCTACACTGGCTGTTGATCATCTACCTCTGTGATTGACACATGTGGATGTGAAGGGCCAGCAGCCGGCTGGTAAAAGGGCAACCGCTGAAAAGTGGAAAGACCCTCAATCGGATTAAGTTAACAAATATTCTATTACAAGTAGGAATGAGATGCAGGAAGAATTTATACGTAGTCTCAATTCTGGAAATACATGCTATTATGCATTACAGGGACTCTTGTCATCCCAACTTCTTAAAAAAACGTTAAACTGAAAAATATTAAACTGTTATTCTCTTATCTTCTTCGTGTTATTAATAATTTGTAGGATTTCGATCCTATTTATTTCCAAAATCACTCCTCGGAGGAAGACGTATTGGATGTGCATCCACTGTCTATCCATCTCTTAGCTGGTCTTTCTCTTGTTCTTCTTCCGTCCATTGGTCCATCTTCTTTAGCTCTTTTTGCAAGTTGGTTGTCTTCCATTCTTTCTATATGACCTTTCCAACATGTTCGTCTATCTATAATAAATTTGGTTATGTTTTGAATATGATATTTGTCCCTAATTTCTGTGTTTTGTAACTTATCAAATAATGTTTTCCCCTGAATAGTTCTCATTCTCCCAGTTATATTATATGAATGCGAAAAATGGACTTTTACTTAAAGGGAGGAGAACAGGTTACGAGTAATTGGGAATAAAGTTCTCAGCACTATGAGATGAACAGAGAGAAAATGGAGGGGACTAGATAACAGTAAGCCACATGGTCTTCATAGGAAACCACATATAATAAAAATAGTTAAGTTTAGTAGATTGTGATGGACAGGACATGTGACACGAATGGGGAATGAAATAGAGACATGGAAGCTTCTTGTAGGAAAACCAGAGGGAAAACGCCCAGTTGGTAGGTCAAGAATGAGGTGGGAAAATAACAGTAACCATGATTTGAGGAAGTAGATTACACAGACTATTTAACTCATGCCCCAAATGGGAGTAAATGACCAATCACATTTCAATGATTTTTTATTTACAACCAATCACAGTCGTGTTTCGCCTAGAATTTACCAACTAAAGTTTATGATAATAAAGAAAAAGCACCTCCTTTTTAACATTCTCAATAAGTCATAGCATTATTTTGCAGTGACTGACTGTCTAAGAAATTCGGCTACCAGATTGTATATATAGTGCATGAATGTCAACACATAGCGCATGCGGCAGATAATATAAAAACATTTGTAGCAATTGATTATACCACCAAAAAAATAAACCACTGTTTGCACTTTCTTAAATGTATTTTTCGCAGGTAATAAAATTCCAGAAAAATATAATTGTCATATTTACATCATAGGACATCAGAAATGAATTAATATACAGTTTGATGCGTTTCATTTTTTCTCCACTAGAGTGCATTCTTACAATATTGCCTTCATTTGGCAATAAATAATATGATCTGGTTGCAGTGATGAACAAAATATGCAAATGAAGCGTACCAATCGTTTCTCATTGGTTTCAAACATCGCCGTTTACATTAAATATATTAATATTTTAAAATAACTATATATAAATAATGATTTGTGAGTAAACAGCTTAATTTTATTCGTTAAATAGTCCTAACAAATGCCACACTTGATTTCCAAATGCTCTCACTTCGTGAGTCGTGAATTTATCGATAATTTGGAAATCGCTCGTGGCATTACTTATGAAGATGATTGAAAACATTAGCACAGGATAATGATGTAAGGAGAGCTTATGTCCGCGTGGCCATAAGGGTTCGTACTGCCAGTGAGTTAGTTTAGTTTGTTTGTTCAAATACTTGAAGAGTATTTTATTGTAACGTTTAAAAACATATACTTGGGTCATACACGTGTGTGTCTATACTAAATGTCTTGTTATTCCAAATTCTGGGCAAACAAACATTTACAGAGTTATTTGTCAACAGGTTTTCGAAATTTATCAGTTCATCGCAATTTAGACCATCAAGATCTCAGGTTACTTCTTTACTTTTGATATCACAGCACAATACATGTTTATACTAAATGTTTCACGAATTCCATGGCAACAGCATGTTATTCCTAAGTTAAGTCAAGGACTGTCCACCATTATCATTATTTAAATCTCAATTGGTTGATATTCTAAGTTCTACATAAATAAAATGCTACCTTATTCAACACTTTGTATATGTGCAAACAGAAATTAACCTTACTTACTTACTTATTCACTGACACTATCGAACCCGTAGGTTCATGGCCGCGCGGACATAACCTCTCCATACATCCCTATCCCGAGCTAATGCCTTCCAATCATTCCCTGTATAATATAATTCCCTCAAATCATAGTTAATGTTACTCTCCCACATCATTCTTGGTCTACCAACTGGGCGCTTTCCCTCTGGCTTTCCTACAAGAAGCTTCCATGCAAGTCTTACATTCCCCATACGTGCAACATGTCCTGTCCATCGCAGTCTACGAGACTTAACTGTTCTTATTATATCTGGCTTCCTATAAAGACCATGCAGTTCATTGTTAAGTAGTCTTCTCCAATCACCTGTCTGTTCATCTCTCTTTGGTCCAAAAATGTTCCTAAGTACTTTATTCTCAAATACTTGTAATCTCCTTTCCTCCCTTAAAGTAAGAGTCCATGTTTCGCACCCATATAATATAAATGGTAGAATAATAGTTTTATATATTTTCAGCTTAACGTTTTTTGAAAGGAGTTGAGACATCAAGAGTCTCTGCAATTCATAATAGCACGCATTTCCAGAATTGAGCCTATGTTTAATTTCTTTGTGCATATCATTCCTATTTGTGATTATTGTTCCTAGGTATTTGAATTCAGCCACTTCCTCAAAATTTCCCTCATTTGTCATTAGCTGTCCATTTCCATTATATAGTGAATTTCTACGTGTGGCCATATATTTAGTTTTATTGATATTTACTTCCAGTCCTAATTTCTTAGTGTTACTCAATAGTGTGTGCGTGTTGTCCTTTAGTATCTTCTCGCTATCGGTCAATAATACTACATCATCAGCATAAAATTAACAGCTTATCAATACCATTGAGTTGTAAGCCTTCCTCATTCTCTAAAGATTTAATGGCATGCTCTAGAACAAAATTAAATAGTAGAGGAGATAGTGCATATCCTTGCTTCAACCCATTCTGTATTTCAAAAGTGTCCGAAAACTGTTTGCCTAAACGCACCCTACTCTTTGTGCCATTAGACACATTCGTATAAGTTAACAGAAATTAACCTGGGATGTAAATTACAACTTGCAATATTTAAGTATTAAAAACAGCTTTTCTTATTATATACTTTTATATTCTATTTATCTTCGTTAGAATTAATATTCGATTAGATTATATTTAGCAACTACACTGGTCAAGGGACAGAGGCTAATTGGGATTTCCGGATCTTTAATCTGTTCAGAAACCCTGATGGAACTGATATTTAACCTCTGTGGTCAATTTCGGTTAAGTCTGGAGGGTCTAACTTAGCCAAATCCGCTCTCCTCACCTCCAAGTTAGGGCCTCTCGAGACCATCTTAAGATTTTTAAGATTTTAAGATGCAAAAGAGAGAGTGGGGTGTGGAAAGAAACGGGAAGCTACCGCACCTATATATCCCTAGTAAAGATGCAAACATGGCATGAGTGGAGAATGCTGAGTTTGCGGTGAAAGACTTGCTCTTGGGCACAACACTATGTGTGTATAGACTGGTCAACATGATTTTTGTCTCATGAGTACCAATAGTTGTTTTTAATGCTGTTTTTTATCGTGTTTTCAAATATGTATTCGGAATTTCTCCATCACTCACAGCTTTTTTTTATTTCAATTAATGGATTTAAAACAATATTTTTTTTAATAAACGTTTTTTCGTTCATTTGTCCATTGTAAAGTAAAACCAAATGAGCTAATTCAGGATATTTCAGCTATGCAAAAGATATATCAAGGCAAATGGAATCCTAATATGCTGGCCGATTATTTTTGGACCATCAAGAGAGATGCTCCACAGGCGAAATATAGCAGAAAATCATCATTTCTTACTTTCTAGTTGAGTCCGCATGTACGAATATTGTGTAGTTACGAATGTATAAAATATTGAAGTGTTTGAAATTATAAATGCCTGTAACTCGGAAACCTTGCGCCATGGAGAAAAACCGATATCATATTTGAATTCATACCATCAGAATCTCATATTTTTCTTTCTGAGACAAAAACAAATGATAATTTTTTTGTTGCTCAGCGTTATTAGATCACACTTTACTAATGTTTTAAATCATATATATATATATATATATATAATATATACCACCGCTGTAGTCTCGATGTAGCGTGCTGCCTTGTCGCGCAGCGGGCCCGGGTTCGATCCCAGGTCGGGGCAGTTTTTCTGGGTGAGATTTTTATCAGGGTTTTTCTTCACCTGTAAGACAAATGTCAGAAAAAGTGTAAGGCCCAAACGGTCCCCGAAATCATATGGCCATCATCATCATCACCCTTATCATTATCATCCTTATCATCATCATCCAACACCGGCGTGGAAAGCAACGGGAAGCGACCACACCTACAATTCTCTTGTAAAGCTGCAAAGCATAGCATGAAAATGCTATGATTGCAGTGTAACATCTGCCTTCAGGCAAAATTACTATGGATGGATATATATATTAAATGTCCCAGATTGTAATTTTCGTCATTTGTGGTTTTCTCTCCTGGGCATGGCGTACTTGTAACCCAATTCTGATATTGTGGCGCCTGGAAGACGGGGTTACGCTGCCCCGATGATATGAGAGTTGATTATGTTGGTAATGATGCGCCAGGAGCCGCCTTAAACTAAACTTAATGTAATTAGGCGAATTTATATTGATGATAATGACGGCCGGATGGTGTTCAGGGACCGTTTGGGCATTAACGTTTCCTGACATTTATCTTACAGGTGACGAAAAACTTCGAAAAACCTCACCCAGGAAACTTGTCCCGACCGGGGATCGAACCCGGGCCCGCTGCGTGATAAGGCAGCACGCTACCTCGATACCACAGCGGTGGATGTGTTTTAAATGATATTGAGTGATTGAAATTATATTAAGTGAATGGAATTTTTAATTATTTTATTATTCACTGGTTGAATGGAGAAGACCATAATTCTACCAGCTTAAATAAACCATTATCATTGTTACTATTAGGCCTATAATTATAATTATTATTAATATATACTAACTAAGAAATTCACTGGCACTACCAAACCCGTAGGTTCATGGCCGCGCGGACATAAGACACATCCCTATCCTGAGCTAATGTTTTTCAATCATCTCCTGTACTTCTCTAAAATCGTGGTTAATATTAGCCAACTCTCCCACCTCATTCTTGGCCTTCCTATTGGGCTCTTTCCCCCTGGTTTTCCTACAAGGAGTTTCCACTGGTTTCCAACAAAGAGCATGCAGCTCACTGTTATGTGTTATGAGTTTCCATGCCCCTATTTCAATTCGGTTAATTTCATCTTTTTTCCCTAAAATATAAAATATCATGTAGCTCACTGTTATGTAGTTTTCTCCATTCGGCGCTCTGTTCATCCCTCTTCGATCCAAAAATTTCCTAAGAACTTTATTCTCAAATGTTCATACTTTTATATAGGCCTATATATATATATATATATATATATATATATATATATATATAATTTGTAAATCTCTTTTTTGCCATTCAAACGAATTAAAAAAAGATTTAGCATGGCAATGATTCGATTTCTGTAAATAAAAACTTCATCTCGTCAACGAAATATTATTATTATTATATTATTATATTATTATTATTATTATTATTATTACTTACTACTACTACTACTACTACTAGCTAATACCCGGCGTGCGCTGCTACTCCTAAATAAATGTTAATGTGTTTTTACCACCAGTCGTGCGTTGTTATACTTGGCCGGGAATCCGTTTATCCCTATCTTCTTGACATCAATGAAAGACAAAAATGATTTATTGTAAGTTATCCGTAGAAGATAAACAAATGCTGTCGCGGACTTCTTTTTGTAGAGTTTTTTGAAATATTCAATTCTGTATACATTAATTTAGTGTATTTGTTCATGGTTTAAGCAGCGTAAGCCATTTAAGCGTCAAAATAGGGACTTTATTTCACGTTTTTCACTACAAAGGGTGATTTTTAGGGGTGAAGGGGTTGAGTATAACAACTCCCTTATAGCCTATGTTCATCCCCGGAATCTCCTGAATATTTTTCAAAAAGCCCCATCTCAATCGGATGAACAGTATGGCAGAGCACGCTTATCCGGGAATCGACTTATTCCGATCTTCTTGGCATCAATGAAAAACAAAAATGGTTATTGTGAGTTATTCGTAAAAGATAAACGTATGCTGGCTGTCGCGGACTTTTTTGTAGAGTTTTTTGAGATATTCAATTCTGTATACATTAATTTGGTGTATTTGTTATGGTTTAGGCAGCGAAAGCCATTTAAAAAAATCGTTAAATAGGGATTTTATTTCACGTTTTTTCACTACAAATTGTGATTTTTAGGGGTGAAGGGGTTGAATATCACAATTCTCTTATAGCCTATGTTCATCCTGGGAATCTTCTGAACATTTTGCAAAAAAACCCATCAAAATTGGATCAACGGTATGGCCGCGCATAGAATACGAACGAACAAACAAACAAACAAACAAAATACAAACACTGAATTTTATATATAAGATTTATTATTATTTATACCGCGATGGTCTCGTGATAATGTTGTTGCCTTGTACACAGCGGGTCCTGGTTCTGTCCACGGTCGGGTCAATTTTCCTGGGTGAGGTTTCTTTCTGGGATCTTTCCTTACCTGTAAGTTGAATGTCGCGAAATGTTAAGCCCTTAATCGTCCTCGAACATCATCTAGTCATCAGAATCATCATCCAAATCATATTTGCTTTGTTTTGTATGAATGAATAAGATGCATCGGTGTGTCTTGTTTTAATGATCATGTTGTTTCAAAGGTCGTCCAGCTATTGAACTAATCACCCATCCAGGGAGGTCCTCCATCTCTTGTGTGGTCGAAAAAAGTATGTGTGCGATCTAGAGTTAAGAATCATCTCCCTATAGCTCATGTGACTTACTTACTTACTCACTGGCACTATCGAACCCGTAGGTTCATGGCCGCGCGGACATAAGCTCTCCATACATCGCTATCCTGAGCTAATGCTTTCTAATCATTCCCTGTATAATCTACTTCCCTCAAATCATAGTTAATGTTGTTCTCCCACCTCATTCGTGGTCTACCAACTGGGCGTTTTCCTTCTGGCTTTCCTACAAGAAGTTTCCAGGCACGTCTTTCATTCCCCATACGTGCAACATGTCCTGCCCATCGCAGTCTACGAGACTTAACTGTTCTTATTATATCTGGCTTCCTATAAAGACCATGTAGTTCATTGTTATGTAGTCTTCTCCATTCACCTGTCTGTTCATCTCTCTTTGGTGACTTGGGGCATATAAAAATATACTTATCTTTAAATGGAGAGATAACTATGGTAAAGAAGGAGATGGTTATTATCATTATTATTATTATTATTATTATTATTATTCTTATTATTATTATTATTATTATTATTATTATTATTATTATTATTATTATTATTATTATTATTATTATTATTATTATTATTATTATTATAGTATTAATATGACTGTAAAAGGGAAGATGATAAGAGGGAGGAAGGTCTCTAATTGCTTTAAATTGTAAGACTTACAGGAACCGACTTGTACATCTCCCTAGTGTCCAACCCCACCCTCATGCGGTGCAGCTGTTAGTAACCATATAACTTATACGTATAACTTATGTGGTGAACGGACGGGATGGGCTACTCACCAATCGCACTGGTCAGCATGGTGAGATATTGACCGATATGGTATTACTTCCACCACAGAGTACAGAATGATACTATGTGACTTCAACTTCCATACCATATCATTTTTTTTATCTTTCCTATCCAATCTCTCTGGACTGAACACTTGTTGTTTTCCTATCCCGATGGTATTAGAGTATTCGAGGGCTAGGGGATCATTTCATCTTATATTTTCTGTCAAATTCTTCTTTATTAAGGGCAGATCAGGCTCAGTGCAAGCAACTGATCTAAGGATGAACGTCTGAAAAATAAAACCCTGGTCCTCCAGGTTGGTGTTGATGCGGTAGGCCAGCTCCCTCCCATAAAAAATGCAATGCTAAAAAAGCTAATAGAGATAAGCCGGTCAGATTAAAAAAAAATAATAATAATAATAACAACAATAATAACGTCAATGTTAAGGTAAAATGTAAGTTCTGATATATTACTTTCTAATTTAAAAAGAGCGACTTTTTAGCAGCATTTAGTGAATTTTAACTTAACCGAGCTATTAACATTACGGTATACTTAGCATATTTGCACTTGACTTATCACATAGAGGATATAGAGATTTAAAATATTAAAAATACAGCTGTATTTGAAGACGCTATGCAGTATGGACGTTGCGTTCTGCAGACAAGAAGTTGAGGCAACGAATGACCTTATATTACAATTTATTATACGATGGACACGCCCCACTGAAAACGAAACTCGTGGAACGACACCCTGCTCCCGGATGACTGTTATAATTCGTTACATGATGACTGAAAGAGACACGGCATATCGGAAATAGAGACTCGACAAAACTGATATAAATATCAATCATTATAAACAGTTACGTAACAAGACTAATCAAGCTATCAGAAACGCCAAACTTAGACATTTATATTCTTACAGAACGAAATACAAATAGGCATACTTTAGAGTTTAAAAAAAGCTTAATTAAATGGGATTGGAATGAAGGAAACTCAGGCAGATAAAAAATACCTGTTTCGCTGGATAAACTCAATGACCATGTACAGGTACAACTTCAGCACCAAAAGTCAAAGAACGAACAAACTCACTGGCGCTATCTAACTCGTGGGTTCATGGCCGCGCGGACATAAGCTCTCCATACATCCCTATCCTGAGGAAATGTTTTCCATCCATTCCCTGTATAATCTACATCCCTCAAATCATGGTTAATATTATTCTCTCACCTCATTATTGGTCTACCAACTGGGCGTTCTCCCCTCTGGTTTTCCTACAAGAAGCCTCCATTCACCTCTTTCATTCCGCATTCGTGCCACATGCCCTGCCCATCGCAGTCTATGAGACTTAACTCTTCTTGTTATATCTGGTTTCCTATAAAGATCATGTAGTTTAATAGTCTTCTCCATTTCCCTCTTTGTTTATCTCTCTTTGGTTCAAAAATTTTATTCGCAAATACTGGTGACATTTTCTCCTCCTATAAAGTAAGAGCCCATGTTTCGCATCCATATAATATAAGTGGGAGAATTATTTAATTATCATTAGCATTATTATTTAGACCAAAGGGAGATGAACAGACAGGTGAATGGAGAAGACTACATAACAGTGAGCTGTATGACCTTAATGGGAAACCAGATGTAATAAGAACTGATTAAGTTTCTAAAATATATATGCAGTCAATATGCCCATTTCACCAATTAATGTTTTAAAATGGTCAACAAGTTTCTACAGCCAAGCTGTCATTCTCAAGACCAGATATTGACTTATATCTGGTCAATATCTGGTCTTGAGAATGACAGCTTGGCTGTAGAAACTTGTTGACCATTTTAAAACATTAATTGGTGAAATGGGCATATTGACTGCATATATATTTTAATATTTTATCACCAAGAAGATCACTTGTGTATTAAATAGATTAAGTTTCGTAGATTGCGATAGTCATGGCACGTTGTACGAATGAGGAATGAGAGAGGAGCTTGGAAACTCTTTGTAGGAAAACCAGAGGGTAAATGCCCAGTAGGTAGGCTAAGAATGAGGTGGAAGAATAACATTAACCATGATTTTGATGAAAGTAAATTATACAGGGGATAAATGAAAGAGGTTGGTTCTGAATAAAGATGTATGGAGAGCATATGAACTTACGTGTTCAATAGCGTCCGTGAGTTAGTTAATTGGTACAATTTTTAGTCTGAACTTATTTCCATTTAGTATCAAATATTATAATTATTATTATCGTTGTAATTTAATATTTGTCCTTGTTGAGCGGAAGTGGAGGTCACATGCCTTAATACCACCAGGTTAATATAAATAAAAATTATAAATAAATACAGAATAAAGAGAGTATGTTCAGTTATTTATTTATATTGATATATCAATTTGTATCATATATTATGAATACGTTAATTATACGTGAATACATACTGACAATGTTATTTGTATTTATGACAATTCTTGTATGATCAAGTCCGAGAAAGCATAAGCAGAACACAATATCAAAATAAGATGTCGAGACAGAACGCATTTCAGTGGAAAAGTAGAGCATTACACACATTACATTAGAGTCAGTGAGGCAACCCAGACTTTAATGTTCCTTTAACACAGCGTATAATCTAGGCCTAGGCCTATACATGGTAATTATAGAGTAAAACTGGAGATGGATATATTAATTTATTCATACGACGAATTATTTAATGGAAAATGTATTCATAGTAGGAGAATTAAGCTTTTAATTACCCATAATAAAATGAGGCACTAGGTAGTAAATTGAAAATATATAAAACTATTATTCTACCAGTTATATTATTAGGTGCGAAACATGGACACTTACTTTAAGGGAGGAAAGGAGATTACGAGTATTTGAGAATAAAGTACTTAGGAAAATTTTTGGACCAAAGAGAGATGAACAGACAGGTGAATGGAGAAGACTACATAACAATGTACTACATGGTCTTTATAGGAAGCCAGATATAATAAGAGCAGTTAAGTCTCGTAGACTGCGATGGGCAGGACATGTTGCACGTATGGGGAATGAAATACTTGCATAGAAGCTTCTTTTAGGAAAGCCAGAGGGAAAACGCCCAGTTGGTAGACCAAGAATGAGGTGGGAGAATAACATTAACTATGATTTGAGAGAAGTAGATTATACAGGGAATGATTGGAAATCAATAGCTCAGGATAGGGATGTATGGAGAATTTATGTCCGCGCGGCCATGAACCTACGGGTTCGATAGTGCCAGTGAGTGAGTGAGAGAGTGAGGTCGTAAAACATGGTAACTAACATGTTTTGTGAATTGGAGTTACTGCAACATTGGATTCCTTGCAGCTGATTTCATAGGTTGTTGAAAATATGTCTAGGAATTATAATTTTTAATAATAATGTCTGTATTAATAATATTATTTCAATTCCTTCTGGATTTCTTCGTGTTGAGATTTGTATGTAAAGTTGAGATTCCTTAGGACGGGTTACTGGCCCGACGCTAAGTATCCCAGTGGTAGGGCTGCTACCTTTCAGTCTCTGGACACACATTAGGATATCGCATTTACTCAGTACCCGATGGAACGGTTATACCGCCGTGACTCGGTCCTCAGAGCCTCATATGTGAAAACGGGTTGTACCACGAGAAGGTGAGGATGAGAATTGGGTAGGGGAGGTTATATACACGTCACTACCCCTTACAACCTCAAGATGGATGCAATATGTTCACCGAATGGAAGGTCACAGGATACCTAATCGAATGTTAAGCTATCAATCTGCAGGATAAAAGAAGACCAGGACGTCCACTCAAAAGATTTCCGGATTGTGTTTCTCTTGAGGCCGAAACAGGTAAAAAATGACGTAAATTTGTGAATGTACTATGATGATGATGATAATGATCCATCCATAGTAATTCTGCCCGAGGGCAGGTCTTTCCCTGCAATCATAACATTTTCATACTATACTTTGCAGCTTTACTAGGGAATTGTAGGTGTGGTAGCTTCTCGTCGCTTTCCACACCGGTTAAGGATGATAATGATAAGGATGATAATTATGATGATGGCCATATGATTTCGGGGACCGTTTGGACCTTAAAGTTTTCATGACATTTGTCTTACAGGTGAGGAAAAAAACCCGATAAAACCTCACTCAGAAAAACTGTCCCCGACCGGGGATCGAACCCGTGCCCGCTGCGTGACAAGGCAGCACGCTACCTCGAGACCACAGCGGTGGACTATGATGATGATGGTTAATAAATATTAAGAGATTCCGGGCTTTGTGGCCGTGGTCCATGACTGGTATTTCTTCCAGATGTTTCCCCTTCGACTGCGGAGGGCATCATCAGTGGCGAGTACTTATAGGTAGGCCTACTTCATTTCAGTCGATCCTCCGACCAGGAAGCACTACTTGAAGTACTGACCACTAAATATGCCCTCCGCAGTCGAGGGAGAAACTGGTGTTTCACCAGTCATGGGCCACGGCCACAATCTCTTATTATTATGATTGCCGGCCGTGAAAGTCCGCATTCAACTAATGTTGGTATTAAGTTAAGCTAAGTGGCAGCTGTTTGGAGGTAAAACATTGTCGTAACTAACAAACATGGCCGCCCGACGATGTTTGTTTTGTAGTGAGGAGGAACTTAAATATATTTTTTTTTATGTTCGTAATAATTCTGTCAACAGAACTTTTTGTGATGGCAAAGATGAAGACCCGAACAAGGATGCTGTGTAAGAGTGCAAACAAAGTTGTTACTCCCAGGGAAATTAGGGAATGATACCTTAACATCTTAACCCGTTTTCAAATAAAACATGGCATATATACTGCACTTTACAAGTTTTACAGCCCCTTCCACATTTAACGTATGTAAAGATAGTAAAATTTACCCTTTTCATTCGATAAATAAGAGTTGAGTGTGTAGTAATAGAACTTGGTAAAATATAATCGCAATGCATGATGTGGGATTAACTTCATAATATTACATTACGTTCCGCAGAACGTTAATAACAAAGTGAAAATTGTATTACAACTGTTAGGAAACAGGAGTTCATACTTAGATGAAGGTACCTGCGTGTACATCTCCTTTATCATTAATCCTCATATCCGGCTGGGTTTTGAACCTGGGAACTTTGGAACCAGACATGTGCACAGTAATCGCTAGAACACGAGGACCAACACCTCGAGAACTTATTCTTATACTCATTTGAGTTAGAGGTTCAGTCGACCCCAGGTTTTGGTGCCGCCAGGTGGTTTGGGCCAGTTTAAATGTCCTGACCCTTTCGGGAATTGATTCCGCGACCTCCCAGATTGTAGCGTTTTTCTTTAACTAACTACACTACGGCGTTCCTCGCAAAAAAAAAGAGTAGGGCTATTAATTGTTAATCCCCAAATCAATTAAAAGGTATGTCCTTATAGTGTAGAGATGTTTGCACAATCTCAAAGACGACTGATTATGTACTATGGTACTTCTATGTGGATTCCAACAATAGTATTATTTTTCATTTGCAAAAATGATGGCTAATGAATGGGTAGTTGATCTAGTAGGAGTCGAAAAATAAGTTCTAACTCTACTTTATTGCCCCACAACGGCCGAAAATCAATCATTTTAAACATGAATTCCTTAGAATAAAAATTCTCTATTGGTTGTTTTTATCACTAGGCTGAGTAGAAACAAGAAAAAATATTTACCAGAATGTGGAAATTATTTTTTTTTTTAAATTTTAGTAAGCCCTTGTATCTCTCAATTAGGCTTAGGCGTCCTTCCCCTACAGGAGAGAAATCCAACCATACTAATTTAATTACACTTGTTTTCGAATAGATATCATCGAGAGGCCCGGGATCAGCGTTCCGCCTCATAGTGACACCTAGCAAACCAAGGTGAAAGGATGGGAATATTCGGGAAATTTTGCTTAGAGACCTGTTTATTCAGGTTTAAGGATATTTTACGAGCCTAAAAATCTATAGACTCGAGACCCATGGATTAAACCCACTCTCGAAGGACTTGTCCATTGGATATTTCCATCCTAAAAAATATCCATTGACCATGCCCGGATTTGAACCCGCGTCCCTTGAAACCAAAGGCAAGGAACATAACCTCTAGTCCACCAGTGCGGTTGCCAAAATATGAAAAATGTGAATTTATAACAACAAAATATAAAATAAATATGAAATATATACATGTCTACCGCTGTGGTCTCGAGGTAGTGTACTGCCTTGTCACGCAGTGGGCCCGGGTTCGATTCTCAATCGGGACAAGCTCCTGGGTGAGGTTTCTTCGAGGTTTTTCCTCACCTGTTAGACAAATGCAGGAAGCTTAGGGCCCAACGATCCCCGAAAATCATCCGGCCATCATCATTATCCTTATCATTATCATCACCATCCTTCATCGGTGTGGAAACCAACTGGAAGCTACCACACCTATAATTCCCTAGTAAAGCTGCAAAGCATATTATGAAAATGCTATGATTCCCTCGGGCAGAGTTACTATGGATGGATGGATGGATATATACGTTTCTTTTATTTGTCAGCGTCAAATGTGTTATCCATCCATAGTAATTCTGCCCGAAGGCACGTCCTTCACTGCAATCATAGCATTTTCATGATATGCTTGCAGCTTTACTACGGAATTGTGAAGGTGTGGTAGCTCCCCGTTGCTTTCCACACCGGTGAAGGATGATGATGATAATGATAAGGATGATTATGATGGCCATATGATTTCGGGGACCGTTTGGGCCTTAAAGTTTTTCTGACATTTGTCTTACAGGTGAGGAAAAACCCCGATAAAAACCTCACCCAGAAAAACTGCCCCGACCGGGGATCGAACCCGGGTCCGCTGCGTGACAAGGCAGCACGCTACCTCGAGACCACAGCGGTAATCGAAGATAAATAATGAGTTTTCGAATGAAAAGTTAATGAATTAAAGATTATTTATTTATTCTATAATTATCAAAATATACATCCATCCATAGCAATTCTGCCGGAGGGCAGGTCTTTCACTGCAATCATAGCATTTTCATGCTATGCTTTGCAGCTTTACTAGGAAATTATAGGTGTGGTAGCTTCCCGTTGATTTCCACACTGGTGAAGGATGATGATGATGGTCGGATGATCTTCGGAGACCGTTGGGCCCTAAGCTTCCTGACATTTGTCTTACAGGTGAGAAATAACCCCGAAAAAAAACCTTACCCAGGAACCTGCCCCGACCGGGAATCGAACCCGGGCCCGCTCAATGACAAGGCAGCTGCTACCTCGAGACCACAGCGGTGGACTAACAAAACGTAAGCTTGTAAAATATTTAATTGTATAGCCGATCAGAATAAAATCTTACCCTATTTCTTCCCAAGTCGAATTTTACAAGAGTAAGGCTGATTAATGGCACGTAGCACTTTTATCCATTTGAAAATAAACTTTGGATCAAATTAAGGGCTACTATCTAGTTTCTGGGCAGCTACTCAATTATAATTAATTACCTTTAAACCAGAAAGTTCCTAAACGGTTCCCGAATATTATCTTGCCATCATAATCATCTTTATCATATTCGCCATTTTCAGTATGAATGCGTGTGTGTGAATTGTGTATTTCGTCTTAATGTTTCTTGCCTCGGAGGATACTCTGACATTGAGCTGATCACACACTCGGGGAGGTCCTCAATGACCTTATGTGGTCAAAAAAGTATATGTGTGATCCATAGTTTAAAATCCCTCTCCCGACAGTCGTGTCATGTTAAACACGGGTGGTGTGTGACACGTGTTTTTAAAGAGGTTAAATTGCGTCAATGGAATGGAATGGAAAAACCAGAATGTAATCAGTAATCAGTTAATCACTAGTAATTCACAAAAAAATAGTTCCATATAACAGTGCAAACTCAATCTGTAACTCAGTTACAAAAATTAACCAACTCACTATCATTATCAAACAAACGTATTTTAATGTGGGGGGGGCTCGAAATACCCACCCTCCTGTTCTTTCATTACCTTCTACCGGTTCTACCCTTCCCATTCTTTTTTAAATGTTTTTTATTCATTGCCTTGTTTATGTTGTTTGTATTGTAAGCCTATGTTTTCCCTTTACAGGGATTTAGGCGCTCTCCCCCTAAAGGGAAGAATTTGAACCATACTAATTTAGTTACCCTTGTTTTCGTATAGATGTCATTTTGAGTTATCCGTGGTCAGCGTACCGCCTCATACTGTCATCTAGGAAACCAAGGTAGTACTAGGACGGGAAAATTCGGTAAATTTTGCTTAGAGGCCTTTTCATTCAGGCTTAAGGATTTTTTACGAGCCTGAAAATCTTCAGACTCGGGACCCACGGCTTAAAGTCCCTCCAGGAGGACTTGCTCCTTGGATTTTTCGTCCTAAAAAATCCATCGACCCCGGCCGGGTTTGAACCCGCGACCCTCGGGACCAGAGGCAAGGAATATAACCACTAGTCCACCGCGGCCGATGGTTGGAAAGTCTAGAAAAAAAAACAAATACAATCGTTTGTAAATATATGTAGGCCAAATCCTCGCCTAATGCTTAAATATTAAAATTTTCTTGAAATATGAATGTATCGTCAAATAGTACGAAATACAAGATTTTTACTCAGGTGTTTTAGATTTCCTATTGAATAAATCATAAATATTTCTGGTTTTCGCCTCATTATTCTTCATTACGAGGTAGCGTGCTGCCTTGTCACGCAGCGGGAACGGGTTCGATTCCCTGTCCGGACAGGCTCCTGGGTGATGTTTTTTTCGGGGTTTTTCCTCACCTGTAAGACAAATGTCAGGAAGCTTAGAGTCCAATGGTCCCCGAAAATCATCCGGCCATCATCATCATCCTTATCATTATCATCACCATCTATCACCGATGTGGAAAGCAACGGGAAGCTACCACACCTACAATTCCCTAGTTTAGCTGCAAAAGCATGAAAATGCTATGATTGCAGTGAAAGATATATCCTCGGGCAGAATTACTATTGATGGATGGATAGATGGATGGATGGATAGATGGATTCTTCATTGTTTAGATTACACTGATTACGTGATTTTTCTCTCATGAGTACCAATAGTTTTACTTAATGATTTTATCTTATTTTCAAATATGTAATCGGAATTTCTCCATGCCCACAGTTTTTTTTTATTTCAATTTCAATTAATGGATTTAAATAATTATTTTTTAATAAAGATTTTTCCGTCCATTTATTATCTTGGCGCAGTGAGCAATGAGCACGGGGAACACTTTCATCAGGGAATTTCAGCTATGGAAAAGAGATATCAAGGCAAATGGAATCCTAATATGCTGGCCGATTATAGTTGGACCATCAAGAGGGATGCTCCACAGGCGAAATGTAGCAGAAAATCGTCATTTCTTACTTTCTAGGTGAGTCCAAATGTTCGAATATTGTATAGTTACGAACGTAGAAAACATTAAAATGTTTGAAATTATAAAAACCTGTCTCTCGGAAACCTTGCGTATTGGGGAAAACCCAGCATCGTATTTGAATTCAGGAGAAAAAAATATTATCAGAATCACATATTTTTCTTTCTGAGACAAAAAAAAAGTTTATTTTTTTATTGCTGAGTGTTATGAAAGTTCATATTTCTACTAACTATATTTACCGCAAATTACATGTTAAAAATAAAACAATGTAAGAAATTTTATAACACCGGTTGACTACACAATATATGATTGATTTAATGTAATTTTAAAACTGTAAAATTGATTCATAAACAAAAACAGTGTGTCTGTCGTGATAGAATAATGTTGTTTCGTGTATTAAATTTTCTCTGGTGCAGCAGACTTCTCTTATAATCACTTGAATAGTTATTTACCGTTAATTAATATTCATGAATGTCGTATAATTGACTGTTACACACGTCAACAGGTCGGCTGGATTCTTGACGTGGAACCCTATTAGCACCTGAAGTTAATGTTCATTTCCATGAACTTAATTAAACGTTGAAAAGCTCATAAAAATTATACTGTCATAACTCATCAGTCATTCAAGAATGACAATTTCCATACTGATTAGAAATTTGATCTACATATTACTGATATTAAGAGTCAAATTTAAGTGAAATCCTTTGTCCTTGACTTGACTCTTTCCTTCCATTGGTGTTGCAACACAACAGATGACTCCAAATATCGAACATCTTAAAACATTATCATTAGAAATCCTGTCCGACCAGTCTGCTGGATATTTTAACAGAGCGTGTGCGTGTGTACGATGTTTACACTATATGCTATACAGAGATCCCAAGGTTGAATTCATCCACCATTCAATGGATTTGCTTTATAACTTCTATGAGTGAATTAATAATTTATTTTTCATAAGTGATGCCATGAGTGATTTCCAAACTATCGATAGATTGGAAATCAAGAGTGGCATTTGTTAGGACTATTTAACAAGTAAAATTAAGTTGTTTACTTATAAATAATTATTTAAATACAGTTATTTTAAAATATTTATATATTTAATGTAAACGGCGATGTTCTAAACCAAATGAGAAATGTTTTGTTATGTTTTAATTATAAAGTTTTAAGAATTGTAAAACAGTTACTGATATTTCAGTCGTCCTCAAATTTTAAAAATCTTGATGTTTTATCTGTTCGTCAATGCAACTTGATCGTATTATTTATTGTCAAATAGGATTGCAATATTGTAAGAATGAACCCTAGTGGAAAAAAATGAAACACAACAAACTCTGTATAATAACCAACATCATTGGTTATTAATATTTTTTAAGAAACAAGTCAATAAAATCATTATTTAAAAACAAAATTAATAAACACAAAATTATCAAATGTGTAGGTCGAAGTAATATGTTAATTATTTGCTACATTCAACGTATTTACTAAGGGAATCAGTCACTGCAATATAATGCACTGACCTGTTCAGAATATTAAAAAAGAGGAGCTTCTTTATTTTGGTAAACATAATTCGATAAATACCGAGGTGAAACACGACTGTCATTGGTTGTAAAACAAAATTCATTGAAACGTGATTGGTCATTGACTCCCATTTGGGGCATGAGTTAATAGTCAAAATAACTAATTCACTGGCATTATCGAACCCGTAAGTTAATGGCCGCGCGGACATATACTCTCCATACATCCCTATCCTGAGGTAATGTTTTCCTATTATACCCTGTGTAATCTCCTTCCCTCAAATCATGTTTAATGTTATTCTCTAACCTCATTCTTGGTCAACCAACTGAGAGTTTTCCCTCTGGTTTTGCCACAAGAAGCATCCGTGATACTCTTTCATTCCGCGTTCGTGCCACAAGTCCTGCCCATCGCAGTCTACGAGACTTACCCGTTCTTATTATATCTGGTTTCCGATAAAGAACACATAGCTCTCTGTTATGCAGTCTTCTCCATTCGCCTGTCTGTTCATCTTTCTTTGATTCAAAAATTCTCCTGACAACTTTATTCTCAAATAATTTCAATCTTTTCTCATCTTTTAAAGTATAAGCTCATGTTTCGCTCCATATCATATAAATTGGAGAATAACAGTTTTATAGAGGGTATTTTAAATGTAACGTTTTTGAGAGAAGTTGATAAGAAAAGAGTCCCTGTAATGCATAATAGCATGCATTTCTAGATTTGAGCTTATATATAATTTCTTTGTGCATCTGATTCCCATTTGTAATTATTGTTCCTATATATTTGAATTCAGCCACTTCTTAAATTTTTCCAAATTTGTCATTAACTGTCCATTTCCATTATATAAAATATTCCTACGTTTGGTCATAGTTTTATTGATGTTTACTTCCACTCCCCATTTTTTAGTTTTACTCAATAAAGTGTGCGTATTGGCCCTTATTATGTCCTCGATATCGCCTAATGCTACTACATTAGTATAAACTAATAGCTTATTAATACCACTGAGTTTTAGGCCTTCTTCTTCCTCTAGATTCATGCTCTAGTACAAAATTAAATAGTAGAGGAGATAGTAAGTTATATCTCCTTGCTTTAACCCATTGTTACTTTCAAAAGTATCCGAAAAACTCTTTGCCTACACGCATCCTACGCTTCGTGCCATTTATGTTTCAATATAATGTTTATAATTGAAATAAGCATATTTTAATTAAGTATTACTTAGGGATAACACAAATATTTTCCGCGTAACCAGTTGGCCCAGGTTTGTTTACTAGAGGGTGTATGGGTAACATCAAAATAAAACTCGTACAATCCGGCTGGTGGTGTGATTGAACTCGTTTTATGAGCTCAGCCAATTCACCCGTAACTGTTTTCAAATGTAGTAAATATTTAAGAATTATTGCTAAGACAATATTGACATATGAGGCGCCAAAGAGGACATCTGCAATAAATAAGATAAAATTAATTATCCACCATTATCAATTATGAAAATATTTGAGACAAATAAGAAAAAGTGTTAACAGAAGTTACGCAACTAATTAATGTGTTGTGAACAGATACAAAACATTTGCACAATCTGTAAGAAATTTAGAAAAAGTGTTAAGATATTTGCTGGGGATTCTATGCCACTTACATAAATCCGAATAAAAAACGGAAAAACAAACAACTTATTGTTGCCGTATGTGAGAAAGAATAATATATATATATATATATATATATATATATAATATATATATGTGTGTGTGAAGAAGGGGTACAAGCAGGTATGAATATCAGAGGATTGGACGAAGATCAATGGATGGACAGTGAGGAATGGCGTTTGGATTCCGGAAGACGGCGGCAGCTGCCATGATACTGGATGATGATGATGATACATATATATGTGTGTGTGTGTTATTGTAGATTTTCGCGGATATAAGTATGATTAAAAAAGTTTTCTTGGGTTTTCCGCGTCATGGGTTCAAGGTCGACTTCTGGTCACTGATTCCGACGTTTCGTCATGATTCCACATGTAATTTTCAAGGAATGAGATATATATATATATATATAAAACCTTTTTTTAAAGTCAGAAATGCCTTAAAATTTAGTTTGAAGTTGAGCTCAAAGTAATCGAAAATCAGCAAATTTGCAGTGAAAAATACGTATTATTCATTGCTCAGAGAGTTTAGCCAACTTATCACAAAAACCCGCTAAAAAGTGAACGCTAAACTATTTGGTGTATTAACTCGCCCATTTCCTTAACCTAACTTGCCCACTAATACATGCACTCCTGGTATAGAATTCCCTTATATGTGAGTAAACATGTTGGCAATCGGCTCCAGCGGAAACATGTGTTATCACGTAGGCCAATAAAACTCTAGCAGTCACTTGTTCTCCGATCGAATATTCACAGATGGCACAGAATAGCCATTTTTTTACAAAGAAGAAACATGGATACCTCTCTCACAGTGTACAAACAATCCCTTCGATAATGCTCACGGAACTGGCCTTGGAAAGTTTTAAAGTACACTAGAAGTAAAGCCCATCGCTTTACAAAAATATATCATTAATTATTGTTCGAAACCCCAATTTGCACGGAGGAACGACCTTAACAAACTACACGTCAATAGGAACAACAGAAAAAAGTCAACTTCTCTAAAGAACACGGTTATAAGAATTTCGACTTCTGGAAAACGATAAACTTTGCTGATGAGAGCAAACGTAACATGTTTTAATCGCATGGAGAGTTAATGTGAGGAGAATACTTAATACAGAAATTATACCTGACTATTTAACTCATGCCCCAAATGGGAGTCAATGACCAATCACGTTACAATGATTTTTTTACAACCAATCACAGTCGTGTTTCGCCTCTAATTAATCAATTAAAGTTCATCATATTAAAGAGAGCACATCCTTTTTAACATTTTGAATAAGTCATAGCATTATTTTGCAGTGACTGGCTCTCTAAGAAATACGGCTACCAGATTGTATATATAGTGCATGAATGTCAACAGATAGAGCATGCGGGAGATAATATGGAAACATCTGTAGCAGTTTAATATACCACAAAAAAACACTGTTTGCACTTTATTAAACGAATTATTTTCCAGGAAATGACGTTGCAGAAAAATATAATTGGCATATTTACATTATAGAAAATGGAACGTATAAAATGGACAGACAAAGTAAGAAATGAAGATGTGCTAGACAGAGTGGGTGAAAGAAGAACAATGCTGGAACTCATAAAGAAGAGGAAAAGAAATTGGATTGGGCACTGGCTAAGAAGAAACTGCCTGCTGAAGGATGCTCTAGAAGGAATGGTAAACGGAAAGAAAGTTAGAGGCAGAAAAATACATCAGAAGATAGACAATATTAAAATAAATGGTTTGTATGCAGATACAAAAAGGAAAGCTGAGTCAAGGAAAGAGTGGAGAATGCTGAGTTTGCAGTGAAAGACCTGCTCTTGAGCAGAACACTATGAATGAAACATTATAGAACATCAGAAATTAATTAATACCTATAAGTAGTAGTAGTATTCAAATGTTCTGAAGCTCTTGATTTGTCATCATTCACTTGTTAATACCTATAATGTTGGTTATAAATTTCTCCACTAGGGTGCATTCTTACAATATTGCGATCCTTTGGCAATAAATAATATGATCTGGTTGCAGTGATGAACAAAAGAAGCAAATTAAGTGTACTCAATTGATTTCAAACATCGCCGTTTATATTAAATATATAAATATTTTAAAATAACTATAGTTAAATAATGATTTGTGAGTAAACAGCTTAATTTTATTCGTTAAATAGTCCTAACAAATGCCACTCTTGATTTCCAAATTCTCTACGTAAATTCACTCCTCACTTCGTGAGTCGTGAACTTTCGATAATTTGGAAACCACTCGTGGCATTACTTGTGATAAATTTATATCCACTTGAAACATGGGAATGGTGGAGTAATCGGTTATTATTGTTTCTCAGCTAATGGACTTTCGAATATTGTTTCTAATTGACTATTTAACTCATGCCCCAAATGACAGTCAATTACCAATCACTTTTCAATGAATTTTGATTTACAACCAATCAGTATTTTTCACCTGGATTTTATCACTTTCATTTTATCGCTTTCATTTTATAAAGTGGCTCCCAGATTGTATACTTAGCCTAGTGCATGAATGTAACCAGATTCTGCTTGCGAGATATAATAGAAAAACATTCGTAGCAATTGATTATACCACAAAAAAAAGAAACCACTGTTTGCACTTTCTTAAACGTATTATTTCCCTGGAATTAACGTTGCAGAAAAATATAATTGACATATTTACATCATAGGACATCAGAAATTAATTAATAACCTGTAATGATGTGTTTAATTTTTTCTCCACTAGGGTATATTCTTACAATATTGTGGTTCTATTTGGCAATAAATATGATCTGGTTGCAGTGACGACAAATGAAACATAACGTTTCTCATTTGTTTTCAAACATCGCCGTTTACATTAAATGTATAAATATTTTAAAATAACTATATTTAAATAATGATTTGTGAGTAAACAGCTTAATTTTATTCGTTAAACAGTCCTAACAAATGCCACTCTTGATATCCAAATTTTCTAGATATATTCACTCCGTGAGTCGTGAATTTATCGATAATTTGGAAATCACTCGTGGCATTACTTATGATAAAACATAGTGCTCGAAAACGTGTCATTGAATTCTTTTTTTTCAAAATTATGTAGAAAATCATCCAAAGCACATGGCACACAAGTAAGGATGTGGCTCCTGTAAGTTGCTCCAAAATTTCGAATTCACCGGCTAACTCATTAGATTCTAATATCATCGGTAATTTGTGACATCAGCTAGAAGTAGTTCTGAGGAAACAAGATTTTTTAGTACATTAGACCGAAAATATGTTGCAAGAAGGAAGAAAAATAACCCACGGCTATTGTGAAAACTTAATTAAATCCATCCCTGTTCGTCTTCTACAAGTAAAATTTAACTATCGGTATCTGAGAAGGTATTAATTTTTAAAAAAAATTATGTTACATTCGTACACAGATTTCACAAAAAAATATGTGTATCAGTTCCATATTGATCTCATATCATTTGTACTTATTGTTTTGTCCTAAATTATTCTTTAACCATTTATTTTGATTTTCAGTACTTTTGTGATTGAGTTGTTAAGTTTAAATTAACAAAATTAATAATATTTATAGACATACATTACTTCAATAGGAAATAAAGTTTATATTAAAGTTCATTCAAACGTATGAGTTTACTTTGATGCGTGTGTTTCTGTGTGTAATTCAAATATAAACATATTTTTTTTTAATAGGAGATTTCCAAACATGAGGGAAAAAACTAGAATTTTATGTTTTATAAAATTTCATTCTCAGTACTAAAATGGTTAAAGTAGCTTTTGCGAAAAAAATACACATATTCCTTTCCATTAACGCAGTTTAACCTCTCACATTTTTAGGTACTTTTACGTGCCATACCCCATCCGGGCTTACAAATGGCACATCCTGTCGGGAAAGAGATTTTAATTACGGATGACACATACTTTTTGACCACAAAAGAAAATTAATATGTAAACGGGTAATTTGTGTTAGATCCCTTTTTTTGGTTTTGTTACCAATAATAATATATTTACTTTTTTTCTTCAATTACTTTCAACCCCATTTTGTTAGTTCTTTCTAGTGTCATAAAGGTTCTCTTGATATATTTATCTGATCTACCAATTATGTATATGTCACCGCCGTAATCTAATATTTGAATAGATTTAAAGAGTACTAGCTAATACCCGGCATGTGCTGTTACGCCAAAATAAATTATTTTTAATATGTTTAGTTGAATAAGTAAAAACAGTAATAATTATAAATTTATATCGTAATTATTTTTAAATACCCCGTGCTGATTACCCGGTGTTACCCAGGAATTTACTTATCCCGATCTTCTTGGCATCAGTAAGCAGAAAGACAAAGGTGGTTATTGTGAATTATCCGTAAAGATAGAAATTTGCTGTCGCTGACCTTTTTATATATTTTTTTATATACAATTCTGTAAGCATTAATTTGGTGTATTTGTTATGGTTTAGGTAGCGTAAGCTATTTAAGCGTACAAAAATCTACTTTTTAGTGCACCTTTGCACATTTTTTTGCTCTGGCCCTATAGTACATATGGTAATACGTTATATGTTAATTGTCCCAGAAAAATTATCTAAATGCTGGAAAACCCCATTCAAATCGGTCAAATAGTTTTTGAGTTCATAAATAACAAAGAGACAAACCCAACTAATTTTTATATACCGGTATAAAGATTGTACTTCTAGTTTGCATATTGGCATATCTTGTAACTTTCTCTAGGGAAATCTTAAATAAAAGAGAGGCTAGAGAGTCACCTTGTCTTAGACAATTTGTTAGATCAGACTGCAGTTTTATTTGACATTGGCTGTCGTCCATGCAGACATTAACTAATCACACTAGTTTCATTTGAATATTTAACTCCGTCTTCTCATTGTAAAATCCATCTCTACAAATGCTATCGTTAGGTTGTTAAGAAAACAGTGATAAATAAAGTTAGATATTAATTAAGTATCGTAAAATTAGGACTGGAAGTAAATATCAATAAATATAGTCACACGTAGAAATACATTATATAATGGAAATTGACATCTAATGACAAATGAGGGAAATTTTGAAGAAGTGGCTGAATTCAAATACCTAGGAACAATAATCACAAATAGGAATGAGATGCACAAAGAAAATTAAACATGGGCTCAATTCTGGAAATGCGTGCTATTATGCATTGCAGAGACTTTTGATGTCCCAACTCCTTTCAAAAAACGTTAAACTGAAAATATATAAAACTATTATTCTACCAGTTATTTATACTATATGGATGCGAAACGTGGACTATTACTTTAAGGGAGGAAAGGAGATTACGAGTATTTGAGAATAAAGTACTTAGGAAGCTTTTTGGACCAAAGGGAAATGAATAGACAGGTGAATGGAGAAGACTACATAACAATGAACTACATGGTCTTTATAGGAAGCCAGATATAATAAGAATAGTTAAGTCTCGTAGTTTACGATGGTCAGGACATGTTGCGCGTATGGGGAACGAAAGGCGTGCATGGAAGCTTCTTGTAGGAAAGCCAGAGGGAAAACGCCTAGTTGGTGGACTAAGAATGAGGTGGGAGAATAACATTAACTATAATTTGAGGGAAGTAGGCTATACCGGAATGATTGGAAAGCATTAGCTCAGGGTAGGGATATATCGAGAGCTTATGTCCGTGCGGCCATGAACCTACGGGTTCTTTAGTGCCAGTGAGTAATTAAGTAAGTATAGATGCTATCGTTAGGTTGTTAAGAAAACAGTGATACATAAAGATTGATATTAATTTAGGATCGTAATTTCAAGAAACACAAACATTGGACGTAGAAATCTGGTGTAGTGTAATATAATCCGGATATAGCACATGTCAGAGTTTCATTACCATTCTAACATGCACGTGAAAGAGAGAATCACTAACAGTATAGCAAACCTTGCTATCATGCCACTATTTTACGCATTAAGTTACTGATGAATTGTTTCATTTAAAATAAGATAACATTTAAATTTTTACATGAAATAGTGCTCCGAGTTTTCAAATTTTATGTAATCATTAATCAGTACCGGTTCACTAACTCAAAATACTCACAAGGGAACTGTCAACCATTGCATTCCGAAACATACCTTGAAATGTCTTCTAAAGAAGCGTTGTGATTCACCAAAGACGATTCCAAAAAAAAAATCCCGTTTTTAACTGCAAGGCATTAAAATCTAGCGCAAAATCTCACATCTAAACTGTAGGGAACTAATACAACTCGTTAATTAGTAGATTGGATAACCCTCACTACCTGCCGTTCGCGAAACGTCCCGCCTCAATTTAATCAGCTCTTACTCATGCAGGGAATCGATTTGACCGTACAGTGGATTGCCATTGCTGTATTCTAGCAGGGAGTCGATCTGTTCCGTACAGAGGATTGCCATTGCTGGATTCTGGCAGGAGTCGATCTGCTCCGTACTGTGGATTGCCATTGCTGGATTCTGGCAGGGAGTCGATCTGCTCCGTACAGTGGATTGCCATTGCTGGATTCTGGCAGGGAGTCGATCTGCTCTGTACGGTGGATTGCCATTGCTGGATTCTGGCAGGGAGTCGATCAGCTCCGTACAGTTGATTGCCATTGCTGGATTCTGGCAGGGAGTCGATCTGCTCCGTACGGTGGATTGCCATTGCTGGATTCTGGCAGGGAGTCGATCTGCTCCGTACAGTGGATTGCCATTGCTGGATTCTGGCAGGGAGTCGATCTGCTCCGTACAGTGGATTGCCATTGCTGGATTCTGGCAAGGAGTCGATCAGCTCCGTACAGTGGATTGCCATTGTTGGATTCTGGCAAGGAGTCGATCTGCTCCGTACAGTGGATTGCCATTGCTGGATTCTGGCAGGGAGTCGAGCAGCTCCGTACAGTAGATTGCCATTGCTGGATTCTGGTAGGGAGTCGATCTGTTCCGTACAGTGGATTGTCATTGCTGGATTCTGGCAGGGAGTCGATCTGCTCCGTACAGTGGTTTGCCATTGCTGGGTTCTGGCAGGGAGTCGATCTGCTCCGTATAGTGGATTGCCATTGCTGGATTCTGGCAGGGAGTCGATCTGCTCCGTACATTGGATTGCCATTGCAGGATTCCGGCTTCGATTTCTGTTCTTTACAGTTAAAAACGGCAGATATTTTTTGGACACGGTCTTGATACAACACGACGCTTCTCTGGGAGAAATGTCATGATAGTTTCGGCATGCAGTGGTTGACAGTTCCCTTGTCAGCTTCAGACTCTCCTACCATCTGTATTAATTTGACCCATGACATATAATACATATTGCATTTACGAAATTGAGGGATTTTAAGATAATTAGTAATAAGAAGGAATAAATAACATAAAATACAGTGATAAAGTCCACCACTGTGGTCTCGAGGTAGCGTGCTGCCTCGTCACGCAGCGGGCCCGGGTTCGATCCCCGGTCGGGGCAGTTTTTCTGGGTGAGGTTTTTCGGGCTTTTTCCTCACCTGTAAGACAAATGTCAGGAAGCTTAAGATCCTACGGTCCACGAAAATCATCCGGCCATCATCATCATCATCATCAACATCCTTCACCGGTGTGGAAAGCAACGGGAAGCTACCACACCTATGATTCCCTAGTAAAGCTGCAAAGCGTAGCATGGAAATGATATGATTGCAGTAAAAGACCTGCCAACGGACAGAATTACTATGGATGGATAGTGATAAACATATGTTTAACTCTCCACCCAACTCCATCTTCATTGAGTTCCATCTTAAATAGCAAGAAAGCCAACCAGGACTATTATAATATTAACAGGCTTGTAAAAGAACCTTAAACCTGAAAAAAAGCATCTAAGCAATATTTATCAACCTTCATAACGCAAGTAATTCCTTAGCTTCCTACTAGATGTCTCATTGGATCAGCATGCCTACCATATGCCACTCACGACATGTGTAGGAAAATAAGCGTAACTATAAATTAGCTTGATCTAGAAACTCCTAACAACAATAATAATAATGTTTTATTTAAGTTGGCAGAGTTAAGACCATAAGGCATTCTGTTGAACTCAACCGCGATTAATAAAAAATGCAAAGAATTATATACTTAATGCAATTTTAAAATATTATCGAAATATGGATTAAACAAAGTACAATGCGGTTGTGGTCTAATATTAGCTAACACTAATAAAACATAGAATAAAAGTAAAATTAAGCAAGAAAAGCTTCTTAGATGAATAGTTTTAGGTACATACAAAATGCAGTACGATGTTATGTAGGTAGTATTCTCGTTATGTGGAACTTGGACACAATTTAATTTAGATTGAAGTAACGATAGTGATTGACAATCCCTGACATATAGCTAAATTCAAAGGGCCGTAAAGCAAAAAGTAAGTAATGTAATTAGAGAGAAAATATGCATCTGAGCTGGGATTTGAACCCAAGATATCTAACTTTATGCGCTGGCGCTTACCTATGAGCTACTTTGTAATTGGTGAAACGTGTTTCCTCAAGACTAAAATGGGAGTGCTTCTACTGTTACTGCGAGAAGGATATATAATGGGCGTTCTGCTGAAAAATCATCTTATTACCAAATTTACATAAACTTATATGGAATTTAATGTTACCAGACAAGCCTTCTGCAGGCAATTGCTAACGTAACTAGAGTGAAAACTATGCACCTGAGCCAGGAAATGAACCCAAGGTCTTCAGCTTTACGCGCTAACTTTAAGTTACTTAGGCCTATCTCACGGAGCAAGTTCGAATTCTCCTCCCTTTATTCCTCAAGTCCCTCATAAGTAGTGAAACTTCGGTTCATAAGACTTAATGGGTGTGTTTCTACTGCTAGAAGCAATTATAATGGAGTCTTCTGAACACACGTTTCGCTATTTGGGGGGATAGGGGAATAAAGGGAGGAGAATTTGTGCCTCTTACAAGGAGATAAATTTAAGTAAACACCAATAAATCTAAATATAGTGTCACAAATAGGAATACATTATTTAATGGAAATTGACAGTTAATAACAAATGACAGAATTTCGAAGAAGTGTTGAATTCAAATAATAGGATTTTTTTTACAAATAGGAATGAGACGCACAAAGAAATTAAACATAGACTCAATTCTGGAAATGCATGCCTTTACGCATTACAGAGGCTATTGTCATTCCAACTTTTCTCAAAAAAGGTTACACCGAAATATATAAAACTGTTATTCTCTCAATTATATTATATGGATGCAAAACATGGACTCTTACTTTAAGTGAGGAAAAAAGATTTGGAATATTTGAAAACTAAAATTCTTAGAGACATTTTAGGACCAAAGAGAGATGAACAGACAGGAGAACGAAGAAGACTACATAACAGTGAGCTACGTGATCTTTATGGAAAACCATATAACATAACAATCAAGTCACGTAAACTGCTATGGGCAAGACAAATGACACGAATAGGGAATGAAAGAGGGATATGGAAAATTGAATGAGGTGGGAGAATAACATTAACCTTGATTTGAAGGAAACAGAAGGAATGATTGGAAAACATTAGCACCGGGGATAAGGATGTATGGATAGCTTATGTGCGCGCTGCCACGGACCTACGGGTTCGTTAGTGCCAGTGAGTTTGTTAAGGGTATACATTTACTTTTAAATGTAATATTAGTGAGTTTGCCCCTATACTGGACATGAGCCTGTTTGAAAATGACATTCGAATTAACATATATCATACCACTACAATATAAATAATTGTTCGGCACACTGAATGGTCAAGGAGCCGTTTTGAAATAAAGAAGAAATTTATATATATATATATATATATATATATATATATATATATATATATATTAATGAATTAAGAGATATTTTGTACGAGTATAATGTAAACAGCTCAAGAAAGGGAGTTGAAAGAAAGCCAGTAATACCAATATCTTCTTCTGCTTCTTCAACTTCAAGGTTAGGCTGTAAGCCTTTCCGACTCAAAACAACTCCTTCCACGTGGTATTGGGGGGTCCAACGAAACGTTTACCTCTTGGAATATAATGTAAAGCCTGTTTTGATAGACGAGATGTCTCCATTTGATTTATATGTTTAAACCATTTTAATTTGCTGTCTTTCTCTTTCTCATATGCTGATAAACATCCTAAATAATTGAAACATCTTACTTGATCTATTGTTTTGTTTCGTAAAACTATTTTTTTTATCGGATAGGATACCAATATCTGAATATCGAAAATATTGTACAAGGACCAGTTTAGAAATGGACATCTCAAATTTACTAGGGATAAAGTGGGGGATTTCCAAATATGGAGGTAATTCCGATCACGATTTTGTTCTGAAATCACTATCAGAGCCATGTTCAGCATAATGCTGGCATCTTCTGCGAAGTGTTCCAAATATTGCGTATAATTCCAATACTAGTTGAGCAGTATATCCGTTATTATAGTGGACATGCAGTGTTTCGTATACTTTTCTTGTAAAAAAGCTTAACTGAATCATGCCAGGTACGTTAGATATTTAACATAAGCAATGCCACGAGTGATTTCCAAATTATCGATAAAATTCACGATGTCACGAAATGACGAGTGAATTTATCTACAGAATTTTGAAATCAAGAGTGACATTTGTTAGGACCATTTAACGAATAAAATTAAGTTATTTACTCAAAAATCATTAATTAAATATAGTTAATTTAAAATATTTATATATTTGATGTAAACGACGATGTTTGAAAAGAAATAAGAAACGTTTGTTACGTTTCATTTGTTCATCACTGCAACTAGATCATATTATTTAATGCTAAATAATCGCTGTATGGTAAGAATGCACCCTAGTGGAGAAAAAATGAAACACATCAAACAGTTTATAACCAACATTATAGGTTACTAATTAATTTCTGGTGTCCTATGATGTAAATATGTTAATTATATTTTTCTGGAACGTAAATACCTGGGAAATAATGATTTTATGAAAGTGCAAACAGTGGTTTATTTTTATTGTGGTATAATCAATTGCTACATATTTTTCATAAGTAATGCCACGAGTGATTTCCAAATTATCGATAAATTCACGACTCACGAAGTGAGGAGTGAATTTATCTAGAGAATTTGGAAATCAAGAGTGGCATTTGTTAGGACTATTTAACGAATAAAAATTAAGCTGTTTACTCACAAATCATTATTTAACTGTAGTTATTTCAAAATATTTATATATTTAATGCAAACGGCGATGTTTGAAAACAAATGAGAAACGATAGGTACGCTTCTACTGCTTCTTTTGTTTATCACTGCAACCAGATCATACTATTTATTGCCAAAGGAACGCAATATTGTAAGAATGCTCTCTAGTGGAGAAAAAATGAAACATCAATCTGTATATTAATTCATTTCTGATGTCGTATGATGTAAATATTACAATTATATTTTCTGGATTATTACCTGGGAAAAAATACATTTAAGAAAGTCAAACAGTGGTTTCTTTTTTTGGTGGTATAATAAATTGCTACAAATGTTGACATGTATGCACTATATATACAATCTGGTAGCCGTGTTTCTTATAGGCTCAGTCAGTGCAAAATAACGGTCAGACCTGTTCAGAATATTAAAAACGAGGAGCTTTGTTTAATATATGGTAATTATAACACTGATAAATATTTCGTGAAACACGACTCTGATTGGTTGTAAAACAGAAATCATTGAAACGTGATTGGTCATTGACTCCCATTTGGGGCATGAGTTAAATAGTCTATTATATCCCGCAAGCAGCATCTGCTTACATTCGTGCACTATATATACAATCTGGGAGCCACTTGCATTCAAGGATTCTTCCATCTTAATATATAAATTGCTATTTATTCAACGTATTTCTTAGAGAGTCAGTCACTGCAAAATAATGCTCTGACCTATTCAGAATTTTAAAAAGGAGGAGCTTTCTTTAATATGATAAACTTTAGTTGATAAATTCATGGTGAAATACGACTGTGATTGCTGTAAATCAGAATTTAGTGAAACGTGATTGGTCATTAACTCTCATTTGGGACATGAGTTAAATAGTCAATTAAATGTATTCATTTTACAGATTCTAATAACAGGATGAACATTAATATGGAATAATTACTTACAGTTTCAACATATAACTCCAATACGAAATGGTGCCAAATAATTTCCACCATGGCACGTTGGGGTAACTCCGATCAATACTAATCGGAATTACTCAGAGTGGTCGAAGTGATTCCTCGTTGTTCGAACATTTTTTCATTAATGTTTAAATAATGCAATTAAACACCTGATGATTTTCAGAAGCCACGGAGTAGAGCACATACTACACAAAAAGCATCCTAGGATGCTGAGTTGCCGGTTGCTGCCACGAAATAGATATTTGTTCGCAGAGACAACTTTTGCATTTTTGTGTATTTCAGCTGTTTCTATAGCTTTCAATAAGGTGATCGGAATTACCCAAGTATCGGGGAATTCCGATCAATCCCAGGTATTAGAATACAATTTTATTTCAGGTTTTTTGATATAATATTTTGTATTTGTATGTAGGCCTATATATAAGATTACGACCGCGGGCTGGACTAGTGGGTATTGCTACCTTGCCTCTAGTGTCCCAAGGGTCGCGGATTCAAAACCCGGCTGCAGGGCGATGGTTCTTTTTAAGGATGGAAAAAATCCATGTAAGCAAGCTCCTCCGGGAGCGCGACTTTAAGCCGTGCAGGTCCCCGAGTCTGAATTTTTCAGGCTCGTAAAAGTCACTATAAGCCTGAAAGAAAGGCATGCACCTTAAGCAAAATTTAGCCGAATTTTCCCGTCCTAGTACTACTTGGGTTTCCTAGATTCCAGTATGAGGCGGAACGCTGACCACGGGACCCTCCGATGACATCTATACGAAAACAATTGGTAACTAAATTAGTGTGTTCAAATTATTATCTGTAGGGGCGGGACGAGCGCTAAATCTCTGAATAAGGGAAAAAACATGTGCCCTCCTACAAAAAAATGCTATATATAAGCAAAGTAGTAATAGAACAGTAAACAATGTCCTATTTTTCTCAGTTTCCTTTTACGAATAATGTTTCAGTTACTTACTTACTTACTTACTCACTGGCACTATCGAACGCGTAGGTTCATGGCCGCACGGACATAAGCTATCCATGCATCCCTATCCTGAGCTAATGCTTTCCAATCTTTCCCTGTATAATCTACTTCCCTCAAATCATAGTTAATGTTATTCTCCCACCTCATTCTTGGTCTACCAACTGGGCGTTTTCCCTCTGGCTTTCCTACAAGAAGCTTCCATGCAAGTCTTCCATTCCCCATACGTGCGACATGTCCTGCCCATCGCAGTCTACGAGACTTAACAGTTCTTATTATATCTGACTTCCTGTAAAGACCATGTAGTTAATTGTTATGTAGTCTTCTCCATTCACCTGTCTGTTCATCTCTCTTTGGTCCAAAAATTTTCCTAAGTACTTTATTCTCAAATACTTGTAATCTTCTTTCCTCTCTTAAAGTAAGAGTCCGTGTTTCGCATCCATATAATATAATGTTTCAGTTATCCCACTAATTGTTGAAGATCACTTTAACAATTAGTGATCTATATTCCCGTATATATTTTAGGAAGACAACCTGGAGTACAAAATGGAGCAGTCACGGTAAGATTTACTCTAGGATGTGAAGGCACACAAGTATTTAATTTACATTGGTTTAAACACATGTAATTAAGATGTGAAGACTCTGAAAGTTCAATTGCTTTGTCAATTACTCCTTCGGGAAATTAGAAGTGCTTCTCAACAGTACATATAATTAAAAACAAATTCTATAGAGAAAGAATAAGTGAAAACAATAGGAATGACGTGAATACAGAAAACATCAGTAATATAGTAAAGATTATCCGACATACCTGTGAAAATATAAAAGAGATGTCTTTGACAAGACGCCTGGTACGGAATTTATGTAATATAACGTAGATCCACCTTTCAAAGCATATTCATTTGTATCAGTGCAGACTCTCGAGGGTTGAATAGGAGGTGACCGGACAAATGAGTAAATGGAATATTAGAGCTAAAAATGTAAGTAATTAACTCATTGGCACTATCGAATCCGAAGGTTCATGGCCGCGCTGACTTAAAGTCTTCCATATATCCCTATAGGCCTACTGAGCTGATGTTTCCATATATCCCCTGTATAATTTACCTCCCTCAAATCATGCTTAATGTTATTCTCCCACTACATTCTTGACTTACGTACTGGCTACTTTCCCTATGGTTTTCCTACAACTGTAATAAATAATAATAATAATAATAATAATAATAATAATAATAATAATAGTAATAATAATAATAACAACACTGAGCAACAAAACATATTTTTGTATGCCTCAGAATGAAAAATATGTGATTCTGTTAGTATTTTTTCTCCTGAATTCAAATATGATATCGGTTTTTCTCCATCATGCAATGTTTCCGAGAGACAGGCATTTATAATTTGAAACACTTTAATATTTTCTACATTCGTAACTACACAATTCGAACATTCGGACTCACCTAGAAAGTAAGAAACGACGATTTCCTGCTATATTTCGCCTGTGGAGCATCCCTCTTAATGGTCCAACTATAATCGGCCAGCATATTTGGATTCCATTTGCGTTGATATCTCTTTTCCATATCTGAAATCTCCTGATGAAAGTGTTCCCCGTGCTCATCGCTCTCTGCGCCAAGATAATAAATTGACGAAAAGACGTTTATTAAAAAATAATTATTTAAATCCATTAATTGAAATTGAAATAAAAAAACTGTGGATAATGGAGAAATTCCGAATACATATTTGAAAACACGATAAAAAAACTGCATTAAGTACAACTATTGTTACTCATGAGACAAAAATCATGTTGACCAGTGTAATAATAACTCATTTTACCCGGCAGAATTGAGGCCTTAAGACCTTGCCTATCACTCAACCAGGTTAAAAATAATACAAAAATTATTCTTACGTCTAATTACAGTAAAAATAAATATCAAATAGTATGTCCACAATATAATTATTATTTACAAAATATTTTGTTTAATCTAGATTTAACGATTGAAATATAAAATGTATAAAATAGAAAAATGAGAAAAAGCTAATTAATGACATAGAATAAACTTAACTCTTGAGAAAAATCAATTATTTAACAACAGGTAATTATATAGGCCTAAGCGTTACTTAAGAGTACCAAGTGTGCGGCAACCCCTGATATCTTCAGGAAGGAAATTACGAGGAGTTTCCATGCCCCTTTTTCATTTCCCATTCCTGCCACATGTTCTGTCCATCGCACTCTACGATACTTAACTGTTTTTATTACATCTGGTCCTATGAAGTTAATGTCAATGTTTATTAATAGTCTTCTCCATTCACCTGCCTGTTCGTCTCTCTTTAGTCCAAAGAACTTTATTCTCAAATAATCATACTCTTTTCTCCTCGAATAAAAGAAGTACAATAATAGTTGTATATATTTTCACTTTATTTTTTTTTTTGTAGAGAAGTTGAGATGACAAGGTTCCTGCAATGCGTAATAGCATTTTTTTTTCAGAATTGAGCGTATGTTTAAATTAATTTTGTAATGATTGTTCCTAGATAGTTGAATTCAGCCACTTATTCAATATTTCCCTCAATTGGCATTCTAGCCTACTTCTTCCACAGTCATGAAAACACTAGGTTGGCCGGTAGCCATAGGCCTATATCAGACGGCGCGCGTTTCCCATTAAGGGCTTGGCCGACAAAGGGACAGAAGCCGGACTCTCTCAAATCAACCGTGAACAATTTTCTGCCTATGAGAACTTACATGAAGACTCAATTTTTTTAGAGACAGCGCTGTAAGTAATCGTGGCAACAGTTCGAAATATTGTAACCTGTCACACAGACGTGGTGGTGTGAGATAACGTTTCAAGACCCCGGAAGTAGTACAACTGTCCAATACATAATGCATTTCTATACGTGACTATATATTTAGCTTTATTGGTGTTTACTTCCAGTCCAAATTTCTTAGTATTACTCAAAAGAATGTGGGGACGCGCCGTAGCGTAGTGGTTAAGGCACTACGCTACAAGCCGGAAGGTCAAGGGTTCGAGCCCCGTGGGGGCCAGGATTTTTAAACTGACTCAAACCCTCTGGCGGCACTATTGTCCTGAGGTCGGCTCAGTCTCTAACGGAAATGAGTACCAGACACTTATTCTGGGGGTAAAGGCGGCCGTCACGCAAGGCTGACATCAAGTGCCGATTGTCTAGAAAAAGTGGGAGCCTTAACCTCCCACTACCCCAAGGGCCTCCTGAGGCCTGTCGTGGGATCTCTTTACTCAAAAGAATGTGCGTGTTGGCCATTAGTATCTCCTCACTATCGCCTGTTAACACTAAAACATCAACATATACCAACAGCTTACTAGTACAATTTTTGCGAGTTGAACGCCCTGTTTTTACACGCTTTATATTAGCTTGACCTGTATCTATCTATCTATCTATCTATCTATCTATCTATCTATCTATCTATCTATCTATCTATCTATCTATCTATCTATCTATCTATCTATCTATGTAACTGAATCTTTCATCGCGTTTTTCACCCATTGGATCGACTTGAAATTTTGTATACTTGTAAAGGACCCGTGATAATACAATAATTTCATATTTATTTTCTAAAATCCTGGCCAGAATCATCAGAAAATCAAAAAAAGTGTTTTTGTATTTATGTAACGGAATTTTTGAACCCGATTTTCACCCACTTAGAGACATTGGACCGACTTGAAACTTTGTATACTTGTAAAGAACCCGTGACAATACAATAATTTCATTTGTTTTCTAAAATCGTGGCCAGAATCATCATAAAATAAAAAAAAAGTGTTTTTGTATCTACGTAACGGAATCTTTGAACACGGTTTTCACCCACTTAGAAGCATTGGATCGACTTGCAACTTTGTATACTTGTAAAGGACCCGTGACACAATAATAATTTCATATTTTATTTCTAAATTTCTGACCAGAATCATCAGAAAATCAAAAACATTAAAACTGGTATAATAGGTTACGAACTTGTCGACTTTTTAGTCAATCGTTGTCAGAGCTCAGTTGGTAGAGCGGTGAACTAGTGATATATAGTTTCAGTAATCCATAGGTCTCTGGTTCGAGTCCGGCTGGGGAGGATTTCTTTTTTAGAAGAGTAATAATTTTAGCTCATACTACAATAGTATGGAATTTAAATATATTACATTCTTATTTTATTCTGTAAAATATTAAAACTAAAAATAAAAATAAAAATAATAGTTTTAAAAAACTAAAACAGCACGCTTTATTAGAAAATCGAACTCAAAAATGAAAAATAATTTTAATTTCCAACATGCTTGGGATAAATTTAAAGTGGTCAACAAAAAAATCTTCTCCAACACATATAGAATAAAACTAGAATTATCAACAAAAAGAAAATAATTTTACCATCAAAAGCGTGGGGTGCCTTTTATGATTTTTACATGTTCTTCTTAGAGACTTTACTTTTACCAATATCTGTTTATTATCAAATATATTAATTGATATAGAGCACCCCACGCTTTTGATGGTAAAATTATTTTCTTTTTGTTGATAATTCTAGTTTTATTCTATATGTGTTGGAGAAGATTTTTTTGTTGACCACTTTAAATTTATCCCAAGCGTGTTGGAAATTAAAATTATTTTTCATTTTTGAGTTCGATTTTCTAATAAAGCGTGCTGTTTTAGTTTTTTAAAACTATTATTTATTAATATTCTGAAATAGTATGATCTAGTTGCAGTGATAAACAAAAGAAGCAGATGAAGCGTACCTATCGTTTCTCATTTGTTTTCAAACATCGCCGTTTACATTAGATATATAATATTTTAAAATAACTACAGTTAAATAATGATTTGTGAGTAAACAGCTTAATTTTATTCGTTAAATAGTCCTAACAAATGCCACTCTTGATTTCCAAATTCTCTAGATAAATTCACTCCTCACTTCGTGAGTCGTGAATTTATCGATAATTTGGAAATCACTCGTGGCATTACTTATGATAAATACATAGTTTCTATTACTCTCTGTAGTACTTAATTTTTCGCATTCGTAATATATATTGCAATATAAAATATGTCATGTCATATATTTAAGATTTGAAAAAGTAGATTATACAGGGGATGATTGGAAAACATTGGCTCAGGATAGGGATGTATGGAGAGCTTATGTCCGCGCGGCGATGAACCTACAGGTTCGATAGTGCCATTGAGTTAGTTACATATTTCATGTTAAAAGTTGCCAGAACAGAAATATATACATTTCTAGCTTCACAATGGGCCATTGCACACATATAACGGTATTTACCGCAACCTTGCCCATCACGGACTAGCGGTATATCAATTTCGCTATACATAACTTTTTTCTATTCTCCTAGAATATAACTCTCGAAATATGAATAAAAATGTATTGTGACTTATTCAGCCTCGTGTTATGATAGCCAGCAGGATTCTACTCTAACTTATAAAACATAATAAATAATACTAGTAATAATAATATAATAATAATAATAATAATAATAATAATAATAATAATATATTTTTTTTAAACTTATTTTCAAACTCCAGTTATAGTATTCGTCCTTTAATTTTTTGTACATAAACTCAATGTCTTCATTCATATTCTCGCGGAATTATTATCTGGTCATCCGCAAGTAACATATATTGCATCTCTTGATCCATCCCCAAATGGTAGCCCCATTCCTCAACATTTTTTGCTCCAGTTTGACAGTGCGTTTGTATAAATATCTTAAATAATATGGGTGATATGTCACTACCTTGAAGAATCCTCTTGTTACTTTAATTTCTTCCAATAAACATTTTTCAATTTCAATTTTCGACTCTACATATTTATACATACTTTCTTATTGCATTAATAACTGTATCCTTTATGATTGTCCTTTATTTTAATTACGATTATGATATTTTTTATTATTCTTAATGTTATTATTATTATTATTATTATTATTATTATATTATTATTATTATTATTATTATTATTATTATTATTATTATTATTATTATTATTATTATTGTGGACATAAAGGATGCAATCATTAATTAAATAAGAAAGTTTGTATGAGTATGCAGAGTCAAAATTAAAAGTGGGAAAATATTTATCAGAAGAATTTAAAGTAAAAAGTGGCCTTCGTGAAGGTAGTGACATATCACCCACATTATTTAAGATATTTATACAAAAGCACTGTCAAAAATGGAGCATAAAATGTTCAGGGTGGGAGTACCAATTATAGATGGATCAAGAGATACGATATATACACTATTATTGCGGATTTCGAGATAATAATTCCAAAAGGATCTTAACCTTGGAGTTTATTTCAGAAGATTATAGAGACGAATACGATAACTGAAAATCAGTTAAGAAAAACATTCTATATGGGCATGGAACAGAAACCTAAGATTTAATCATACAAGATCTGAAGGAATATATTAGAGGATGTGAAGAATTAGATTATCTTGGGGTAAAAGTAGATAAACAGAATAAACAAGAATGTAATATCATGAACAGAATAAATACAGGTAGAACAACAACAGCATTGAAAAATGGAGTACTATAGAACAGACATATAACCAAGAAAAATAAGTTACAAATACATAAATCAATAGTGAGAAGTACTGTCATATATATATAGCTGAAGTTTGGAAACTCAAGAGAAACATATAACAAAAAAGTATGTCTATGGATATGTATTTCTTGGGGAGAGCAGCAAGATGTTTAATATTAGAAATATTATGAAGATATGTGATACGAGAAAAAATGAAAATTATATATTCAGCAGTAGCTGATGTAAGATGCAAGCAATTAAATTGGTCTGGGCATGTACGACTAATGCACGAAGAAAGGTTACACAGAAAAATATTGGAATGGTGTCCATCTGGAAGAAGAAGGAATGGCATACTTCGAAACCCGTGGATGCAAGAAACAAGAACTCGAATGAGAACAAGAGGACTGGATTATTATTAGTATTATTATTTTTACTATTATTATTATTATTATTATTATTTATTATTATTATTTTATTATTATTATTATTATTATTATTATTATTGTTATAAGGTAAAGTGTCTGTTTTTTTAAATAAATTATTTTCAAACAGTCATAATCTTTACATGTGCAATAATTTTTACATTACATATCAAGTTCATATTTTGGGGTTATATGTTTCATTTTTATGTACACATTACATAGGGTATTACTAAATATAAATTCGCCCTCTGGCCATGATGTCGCAGCAGCGACTGCACTCTCCCAGCGTTTGACAATAAAAATAGTGCTGTGGGTTTTTATAACCGGCCGTCGTATGTGTAGTAGTAGATTTTCGCACGTAGATGGCAGAGCGGTTAGTTGTAATCGCCAATGAAGTTACTGTTTTATTGTAATAAATAAAACGCACCTATATGTGCTAATTTGTATAACATTTGTCATGATTCAAATTTTGTTTAATAGGGCGAAAAACAAACTTCAATCTGATATCACAACATTTTACAGATATTCATTTTCAATTAATTTGCCGACTGTTGTGAGAAATTAGCATATTGTACACCATAAGTAATTGTTTTGTGCGCGTTGGAGGGTTCCGCAGATTTTCGAATACAATTTTTGCCATCGATTTTAGGTTCATGCCTTAAAATCGATACTTATATAGATTTTGAAATCACTAAGATATAGTATGAAATAAAGGAGTACATCAGGAGATAACATTCGGTTTATTGTATTGCTGGTTTACGTAATATATTATGTGGCCTACATGAAAAATTTGCTTTTTCAATAAGTATAAACGCAGTGCAGATCCATGTACATACACATTTCATACGATAAATACATTAATAAAAATTTATTAACAAGGAAAATTAGGCGCGTAGCACCAAGTAGATAATGTATTTTACAGGTGAAAACAATTATCAATCCAAAGTAAACTAAAAATGAGGTTAGATTTCTCTTAAATTATTATGAAGTGCAGCGTCATTTGAAGTCATTAATATGAAACATTTAAAACAATATTTTATTCATAAAATTCTAATTCGAAGATAATAAATAATAGTTTTATAAAACTAAAACAACACGCTTTATTAGAAACCGAATTAAAAAATTGAGAATTATTTTAATTTCCAACAGGCTTGGGATAAAATAAAATTGGGTCGGGCGGGCGGGCGGGCGGGTGGGCGGGCGGGCGGGTGGGCGGCCGACCGGTTGGGTTATTGGGTAGGTAGGTAGGTTGGTAGGTATTACATATAGCGACATTTCACTGAAATGGAATGGAAATAAAACGAAATATGCAAGTTATTCTTCGAATTCAGTGAAATTCGACAGTTAAGATTAGGGTCTTTATCTAAACGAGTTATACAAATTATCTCAAGCGGTTGCATTGTCAGCTTTCTGCTAAGCAACCGGACAAATAGGGTAAACTTGGGGAACAACGATCATGAAGGTAAATACCATCTCCATTTTATTCGGAAAGAACTATTTGATATTGCTGGCATAAATTGCTTTCATCATTATGCCATGATGGTACAGTACAGGTGTTTACCCCGTCATTATGATATCTATAAAAAAATATATTTTAGTTAAAAGAAATCATATACTGACTAATTCGAAATTTGAATAATTGGAAATTTTTAGAATCCCCCTTCGTGTTCCAATTAAATTATTTCACTCTTATAAATGAAGCAAACGCATAATGCGTTCAAACATATTTGAAAGGTATAAGAAAAATATTTTTTCTGTTTACATAAAAAACGTGCTTTTAATTTACAACATCCATTCCTCCTTACCTGTATACCAAATTTTGGATGTAAATAGGCCCATGACTGTAATTTATCTTTTACTCTTTCACATTGTTAAATGACAGTGCTTTCGATGGAGGAGCTAATCAAACTCAAATTAAAAAAAAGTGACTCACATTTTCTTTCCCTGTATCCTTTATTTGTAGTTCGACACTATATTTTTAAAAAATTAGCAATTGCGCACCCATAACCCTTCATTACCAGTCACTGTTCGCTAGTCACTCAGTTTATAGCATATCCGGGCTTCTAGACACTCGGTTTATGTGTACCCCTCCTTATGTACAGTTTTCGATCCCTTAATTGCACACATAAACGGCATAAATTCTGTTCCGTAGGTTTACAATATATTTTACTTCGTCAGTAAATTTCTATTACAGGATATGCATTTTAAAGACACAACACTGAACGCTTTTGTATCAAACCTTATCTGTAGTAAGTGCCGCAATGTTTTTGCCAGCGCGCTGGTGCTATATGCGTATGTAACCTCCACCACTTCTTTATACATATCGAACCTGTACAGCATGAGGATTGCAGCGCTTTCTATGTGGGTTTAAAACGGAGATTCGTGTATCGTGTTATAATATAACGTCACGACTATACTCGGAATTTTAGTGTTATTACTGATTTTCCCACGGTATAGCCATAGCCGAGTGGTTATTGCAACATGCCTTGGCGCAGACGTCCGCTGATTCTAGTTTTCTTGGGGGAACAAATTTTCTCATGGATTTTCGACCAAAATGTGAGTTTTGACAACACAGCATCGTGAAGAGTTCAGGTAGCGGTTCCAGGTTGAGAAAACCACCTATAATATTTGAGGAACCTGAAATTTTGACCACATTTCATCTCTACAGTGGCTGGATGATCGTCTACCACTGTGATTGAATTATGTAGTTATGATACCAGATCCCAACTGGCAAGCCAAGTAGCTTCTTGACCTGTCAAGCCATAGAGTTTCTATGCATTAGTATGTGTATTTAAAGTGTTGACTCTTAGATTGCAAAGGGTCACTTTATTTAAAATTTATGTTATATATATATATATATATATATATATATATATATATTTCGTAAGTTAATACAATTTTAATGACTATTTAACTCATGCCTCAAATGGGAGTCAATGACCAATCACATTTCAATGATCTATTATTTACAACCAATCACAGTTGTTTCGTCTCAAATTTATCAACTAAAGTTTATCATATTAAACAGAGCACCTCCTTTTTAACATTCTGAATAGGTCATAGCATTATTTTGCAGTGACTGACCCCCAAAGAAATACGGCTATGAGATTGTATATATAGTGCATGGATGCCAGCTAATAGTGCATGCGGCACATAATATAAAAACATTTGTAGCAATTGAATATACCAGAAAAAACACTGTTTGCACTTTTTTTAAACGAATTATTTTCCAGGAAATGACATTGCAGAAAAATAAAATTGACATATTTACGTCATAGGACATCAGAAATTAATTAAAACCTTTATAGTAGTAGTAGTAGTATTCAAATGTTCTGAAGATCTTGATTTGGTTATAAATTTCTCCACTAGAGTGCATTCTTACAACATTGCGATCCTTAGGCAATAAATAATATGATCTGGTTGCAGTGATGAACAAATGAAGCAAATTAAGCGTACCAGTCGTTTCTCAATTGGTTTTAAACATCGGCGTTTACATTAAACATATAAATATTTTTAAAAAACCATAGTTAAATAATGATTTGTGAGTAAACAGCTTAATTTTATTCGTTAAATAGTCCTAACAAATGCCACTCTTGATTTCCAAATTCTCTATATAAATTGATGACTCACTAACTGAGGATTATTTGGACATCACTCGTGGCATTACTTACGATAATTACATATTTTCAGTACTCTCTATATAACTTCATTTAACGCAATGTGTAAAAAATATATAATTTAAAACATTTTATATTGAAAGAGAACATTGAATGTTGAAAGCTGCCTTAAGAGGAATGGGGTACATTTTACAGCACCTCAATGGCCACAGCAAAGAGTATTACAGTACTTCCTGTCATCTTGCCATTCACGGACTAGATGATTGATAGGTTTCGCTATACAACATCATATTTTGGTGTATTCTGTCTCGTTCCACGATATACTTTTGGATTCTACCCCATTCTGATGTTATTATCAGCATCTTCTTCCTTCCAAATATTAGCCCAAGTCCTGTTACGAACTTATAGAAAAATTTCCCTTCAGCGTTTCATTGGACGGCCCAGAGATCTTCGTCCTCTTGGTATATAATTATAAACAATTTTGGGGATCCCAATCGAACTTGTTCTTTCAAGATGGTGTTTCCAAATTAGTTGGTACTGTTTAATATATTCCATAATTGGCGTAGTCTTCAATTATGTTAAGATATCGGTGTTCCTTTTTCGATCCCATCTGGTGTAACCCGCTGTTCTGCGCATGAATTTCATTTAAAAAGCCGTTATTCTGCTTTCATGTTGTCTTCTTAGTGTCCATACTTCACTACCACAGGTCAACAGTGGTCTAGTCAAAGTGTTATATAAACGTAATCTGGTGTTTTTGTACAAGGAATGGTTTCATAACTTGATTCATAATTCCGAAACTTTTATTATAAGTAATTTTTTCAGGGATATCCTTTTCATCCCAGATAGAGACACAATATCCAAGATATTTCAATTAGTTAGATCTCTCTAAAATTTTATTCTGGTGACAGATTTTACTTTGTTTGTGGTCCTTCCCATGAAATGCCAGTTTTAATTAATATTTCCGTACTAAATTTGGCAGCTATTTTTTGTAAATTATAAATTGATCGTTGCAAATAATTTTCGGACAGTGCCAGAAGAGCTAAATCGTATGCAAATAGAATAGAAATCGAGTTTGATGTTCCTATTGATGGGTATATATCCCCGTTGTGATATTATTATTATTATTATTATTATTATTATTATTATTATTGTTATTATTATTGTTATAAGGTAAAGTGTCTGCGTTTTAATATAAATTATTTTCAAACAGTCATAACCTTTACATGTGCAGTAATTTTTATATTACATATCAAGTTCATATTTTGAGGTTATATGTTTCATTTCTATGTACACATTACATAGGGTATTACTAAATATAAATTAGCCCTCTGGCCATGATATCGCAGCGACTGCAACTTTCCTAGCGTTCGGCAATAAAAACAGTGCTGTTGGTTTTATAACCGACCGTCGTATGTGTAGTAGTAGATTCTCGCACGTAGATGGCAGAGCGGTTAGATGTAATCGCCAATGAAGTTACTGTTTGATTGTAATAAATAAATCGCACCTATATGTGCTAATTTGTTTAACATTTGCCATGATACAAAATTTGTTTAATAGGGCGAAAAACAAACTTCAATCTGATATCACAACAGTTTACAGATATTCATTTTCAATTAATTTGCCGACTGTTGTGAGTAGTTAGCATATTGTACACCATAAATAATTGTTTTGTGCGCCCTGTCTACCTCACACTAACATCATATACAATTTTTGCCATCGATTTTAGGTTTATGCCTTAAATCGATACGTATATGTATTGAAATCACTAGGATATTGTATGAAAAAAAGGAGTACATCAGAAGGTAATATTTGGTTTATTGTATTGCAGGCTTACGTAATATATTATGTGGCCTACATGAAAAATGTGTGTTTTCGATAAGTACAAACCCAGTGCAGACCCATGTACATACACATTTCATACGATAAAAATTTTATTAACAAGGAAAATTAGGCGGCGTAGCACCAAATAGATCATGTATTTTACAGGTGAAAATAATTATCAATCCAAAGTAAACAAAAATTAGCTTAAATTTCTCTTAAATTATTATGAAGTCCAGCGTCATTTGAAGTCATTAATATGAAAAATTTAAAACAACATTTTATTCATAAAATTCTAATTCGGAGATGATAAATAATAGTTTTAAAAAACTAAAATAAAAAATTAAGAATAATTTTAATTTCCAACACGCTTGGGATAAAATTAAAGTGGTCAACAAATAAATCATCTCTAACATATATAGAATAAAACTAGAGTTATCAACAAAAGAAAATCATTTTACTATCAAAAGCGTGGGGTGCTCTATATCAATTAATATATTTTATAATAAACAGATATTAGTAAAAGCAAAATCTCTAGGAAGAAAATGTAAAAATTATAAAAAGCACCCCACGCTTTTGATGGTAAAATGATTTTCTTTTTGTTGATAACTCTAGTTTTATTCTATATATGTTGGAGACGATTTTTGTGTTGACCACTTTAATTTTATCCCAAGCGTGTTGGAAATTAAAATTATTTTTCATTTTTTATTCAGTTTCTTATAAAGCGTGTTTTAGTTTTTTAAAACTATTATTTCTCTAAATATTTGATGGAATCCTCTAGTTCTAAATTCAATTGTAGAGGAGATGATGCATTATTTGTCTAAATGTATTAGGTCACTAAAGAGATTATAAAACTCTCTAAGCGTGTAGTTGCTTTCTTTTTTTTTTACCAAATTGCTTATACCTAAGAATGCATAACAGGTTATATATATTTTGGATGCTCGCATAAAAGGCATTCATTAATGCATTAGGAAAGAAAACGATTGATAACTAACTATACATAAAATTTAGTGACAAAAATAATTTATTTATTTCGAGATAAAATTTAATTTTATAGGATAAAATTTATTTTTATATAATATAATTTTATAAACGAGAGAATATACAGAAATAAAAGTAAATGGTTTGAACATGTTAAAAGAATGCCAAATCATTTATCAAAACAGGTACTTTATTACAGACCTGAAGGCCGAAGAAATGTAGAAAGAACGAAACGAGGCTGTAAGGACGACCTGCAGCATATTGTGCAGCGAGGAGCAGAATGGGCCAACAGACCCATACCTTGAAGAGCATGATGATGAAAATCTATTTTTATAAAAAAAAATTGTCGATCAACTTTCAACATAGGTTCCTATCACCTTGGCATTCAGATTCCTCAAATTGCCAAAGTAAATGGTTTGAACATGTTAAAAGAATGCCAAATCATTTATCAAAACAGGTACTTTATTACAGACCTGAAGGCCGAAGAAATGTAGAAAGAACGAAACGAGGCTGTAAGGACGACCTGCAGCATATTGTGCAGCGAGGAGCAGAATGGGCCAACAGACCCATACCTTGAAGAGCATGATGATGAAAATCTATTTTTATAAAAAAAAATTGTCGATCAACTTTCAACATAGGTTCCTATCACCTTGGCATTCAGATTCCTCAAATTGCGGTTGGTCTCAGTGGATTATTGTACAGCTGGCTTAACTTGGCAGAGAGAGAGAGAGCGATGGAGATACAAGGGTAGATCGTTGACTACTTTAGTCCAGATACAAAAGAAAGATTTCCAAAATTATTGCTAAATTATAAACCGCACGGAAGGAGAAATGTTGGACGCCCACACAGAAGATGGTCTGAACAATTTTAACAATTCTAGCTTTCATGGAACCGGATCTGGATGATGATGATGATGTTGATGACGAAAGAACCCACCCTGTTGTCAGTTTGCCTCTTCCTCCTTCCCCTATTAACATCTGGTGAAGAAATCCGACAACACTGGTGCGAGTGAGACAGGTGAGTACAGTTGTCTCATTCTACAAAGTTAAACCAGAGAGACTACAGTAGTTTCTCTACTCGTCTAGAAGCTGCGTTTGACCAAATTAGCTAGAGGAAATTCGACGCCCAATGGTTCATTGGTCATAAATGATACATTTATTGAAGGAATACTCTTTTAAGAGCTCATTCGAAATGTTTGCTGTACACAGAATAATAAGAAATCTGATAAATTGGGTTATGAAATTTAATGATCAATCTTACAACTTATCTCCTAAACAGTATTTCAGACTACCTAGGTTATTATGGCAAAAATATGTCCTCCCTGTGGGATCTATTATCCCTCTAATTTTGTAGCACAAGTCCTAAATTACCCTATAAAATTCATGTTTTCTGGTGTTGATGAGATCTTCTGCAACGCAATAATTTACTACAGAAAATTTCATTTCATTTCATCTTTCAGTGTGTTATTGTTACGGGTGGTACAAATATCATATATTTTTAACTCTTTTTTAACAGCGCAATTAAATATATATGGTTAAATTACGTGGTACTATTTCAAAAAGTGGCGACGTCGCTTTATAACTCCAACAATAATGAATTTACGTCAGAAATCTCCATACCTATGTTGTATATTTAAAAACGACTTCTAAGAAATATTTTCATTGTCATTCCAAAGAATAAAGCATTTACCAAATCAGACAATTAAACATTTAAGGTGCTAATGGTAAATATAACTTTCGGTAAGAAAACCAAGAAAATAATAAGTTACTGTATACAATCTAAAAAAAATACATAGCGACTTTTAAGAGGCAATCTCATATATTAGCAATATTTAACCCTTAAATTTAAAATGTATCCTATAGGATAAAAGATTTGATTTCATTCATTTAATCTAATGTATAAAAATGTTTGTTTGTTTGTTTGTTTGTTCGTACTTTATGCGCGGCCATACCGTTGATCCGATTGTGATGGGGTTTTTTGCAAAATGTTCAGGAGATTCCCGGGATGAATATAGGCTATAGGAAAGTTGTGATACTTAATTTCTGCACTCTTAAAAATCGCCCTTTGTAGTGGAAAACTTGAAAAAAGTAACTCTTTGGTCGCATAAATGGCTTACGCTGCCTAAACCATAATAAATACACAAAATTAATGTACACAGAATTGAATATCTCCAATAGTTCTACAAAAAAAGTCCGCGACAGCATATGTTTATCTCTTACGGATTACTCACAATAACCATTTTTGTCTTTCAATGATGCCAAGAAGATCGAGACAAGTACGTAGATTCCTGAGCAAGCATAGCAGCAAATAGCGGGTATTATTTTACGGATAACTCACAATAACGAATTTTGTCCGTTAGCTCATTTATGCCAAGAAGATCGATATAAGTGGATTCCCGGGCAACACCGGGGTAATCAGCACGGGGAATCTTAAAATAATTACGATATAAAATTATAATTATCTTTCATTTTACTTATTCAACTAATCATAAGAAGTACATTAATTTTTGTCTTGCAGCTCATTTATGCCAAGAAGATCGGGATGAGTAGATTCCCTGACAACGCCGGGTAATCATCACTGGGCATCTAAAAACATAAATTTAGGCCTATAATAATTTTTCCTTTTACTTATTCAACTAAACATAAAAGCACATTAATTTTCATTTATTTAAGCGTAGCAGCGCACGCCGGGTATTAGCTAGTAATTTTAATAAAATACATGAAAACTAAGGAGAAGAGATTACTTGGTATTACTATTTTCTTTCTTTTTTTTTCTTTTTTTTAGAATTTGACAATATGCCTAATAATAATAGTTACGAACCATTTCCTTTTCACTGCGGTCCGCCACATTTAAATTATTGACACGAGAAAAAAGTGTTTTTGCCAATTTAAAGGTTAAGAAAGAATGTTAATTTGCGACATTCTAGGCAGTACCCATTGTTGAAAATGCAGATAGCTTGATTGGAACTGTCACCAACTTCAAGTCTGCAAGAATGGCTATAATTACCATATTTAACACTAACGGCATCTGAAGCAGGCGGCTCCATGGCGCAAGCGGTCAGACGCTCGCCTCTCACCGCTGGGATCTCGAGTTTGCGTCTCGGTCACTCCATGTGAGTTTCGTGGTGGACAAAACGGAATCTGGGCAGATTTTTATCGGGGTTTCTCCCGTTTTGCTCTGCCACAAATTTCATTCTACCATTTCTCTGTACTAATCCCATTCATTTCGTTCAACTACCCAAGTGATGGTGCGTCAGTTATGGTCGCCCGGCATTCACAGACCTCCAATGTTAGGAACTTTATCTCATCTTATCCCTCAACCCGGTACTGTGTTGGACACGAGTTAAGTAGGATAAGATATCTGAAGGAAGTAGAAAAATTGGCAGACCGAAGTTAATATGGTTGGATAGTATATAAGAAAATAATGTGAAGGTTATGTTAAAGGATAATGATTGATAACAGATCTCGTCAGAGGCCTGGGCTCAAAATTTATAACTGAATATAGTTTTGAAGGATATTTTTGATTCAAGAGAAATGTCCGTACTAGGAGATAATAAAGTACAATCCATGATTATGGACACTATTGGTAATTTTCTTTTTTTTTTTTGACAGTGGATCTAATATAACGGCAACAAATTGCTAAATGTAACCATAAAATAAGGTAATATTACAAAATTTCAAAATTGAATTTAAGAACGTAAGTTTCACTATTGTACCATATGCACGACGAACGTGATATCAGTACAACTCAATGTTATTCCATCCATCCATAGTAATTCTGCCCCAAGGCAGGTCCTTCACTGTAATCATAGCATTTTCATGTTATGCTTGCAGCTTTACTAGGGAATTGTAGGTGTGGTAGCTTCCCGTTGCTTTCCACACCGGTGAAGGATGATGAGGATGATGGTGATGATGATAATGATAAGGATGATGATGATGATGGCCATATGATTTCGGGGACCGTTTGGGTCTTAAAGTTTTTACTGACATTTGTCTTACAGGTGAGGAAAAACCCCGATAAAAACTTCGCCCAGAAAAACTGTCCCGACCGGGGATCGAACCCGGGCCCGGTGCGTGACAAGGCAGCACGCTACCTCGAAACAACAGCGGTGGACTCAATGTTAGAATGTTAATAAGTTCATGTATTTTATACACGTGATACAAACAATATAGGCTTTGCAATATATAAATGCATTATTGTCCTGAGATGTTAGCCTCATGTAAACTCACATATAGGAAATACTTTTATAGATTGGTACTGCCAACACATCATAATAGTACCTAATTCCATAACTCTTCTTTCCTTCTAATCTGCTGTCATGATATCCTATGTCAAATATGCCATAAATAACTTCGATACCTGCTAATCACTGTCATAATTCTTCATTATCTCCTAGTATATTTCTCTAGAATCAAAAATAACGCTCAAAACTATAATTTCATTATTTTTGTACTCATATATTATATAGAGTTATACAAATAGCCTTGACACGATTTGGCGTAATAGGTAGAGTCCCTACCCTCCATTCCGGGAATCCGGGAAGGTTTCCATTCGGGATAGGGGATACTAAATATTCACTTTGGTCTGGGTGCATATCCTATTCTTGTGAGAAAGAAAATACAAATGTGAACAATTTAAAAACAAAAACGCAAATACAAGATAAGTAATGGATTATGATATTTGTTATTATCGCCTCACTATGATGGTTGACCGTCTATAAAAGTGGGCGCCGCGCGACAACGCTTGACAATGATTAACATGCGGAATAATTATAGTGGTTGGGTGCGAAACATGGACTCTTACTTTAAGGGAGGAAAGGAGATTACGAGTATTTGAGAATAAAGTTCTTAGGAAAATTTTTGGACCAAAGAGAAATGAACAGACAGGTGAATGGAGAAGACTTCATAACAATGAACTACATGGTCTTTATAGGAAGCCAGATATAATAAGAACCGTTAAGTCTCGTAGACTGCGATGGGCAGGACATGTTGCGCGTATGGGGAATGAAAGACGTGCATGGAAGCTTCTTGTAGGAAAGGCAGAAGGAAAACGCCCAGTTGGTTGACCAAGAATGAGGTGGGAGAACAACATTAACTATGATTTGAGGGAATTAGATTATACAGGGAATGATTGGAAAACATTAGCTCAGGATAGGGATGTATGGAGAGCTTATGTCCGCGCGGCCATGAATCTACGGGTTCGATAGTGTCAGTGAGTAAGTATAATTATAGTGGCGGTAGTCGGCATTTTTGTTTTTAATTATATATAACAGCTGCGGGGAAACAGCGAGCTGCTGGACTACCATCATAGTGATGCTATAATAAAATATAATGTAATCCTATTTATATAAAAAATCTAATCCGTTTCGTTAGCAATGCCTTCAATATATATATATATATATATAGGCCTATATATATATACACACACACATACAGAGTATGTATGTGTGTGCGTGTGCGTTTGTGTGTGTGTGTATATATATATATATATATATATATATATGGTATGATAAGAAAAATAAATGCCTGGACGGGATTCGAACCCGGATCTCTGAGTCTGTACCTCAGTGTGATATCCATTACACCACCCAGGCGAATCCAATTCAAACATTTATTTTTCTTATATATGTATTATATTCCCCATTATTACTAGATGTCGCGAGTCAGTATTGCAGAATCAGTCTGAAGGATTTCGAGACAAAGGAAGACCAAAATTAAGATGGACTGACCAATCATATCTTGATATCTCATAGGAACAGGCTCAAACGACCTAAACCTAAATACTTTCGTGAAGAAGAACTTACTGTACTTTTAGTTTTAAGTTCATTGAATCGTGAAAGCATTAAGCAGATTTTGTAAAAATGTATTTACGTAACATTAGGATTGCAGATTAAAAGATTTCTGAGTTACACAAACTAAAGTTGAAGTTGTAAATTATATTCGGTAATGTTTTCCAAGTCACGATAAGATTATATTAGCTTAAGAAAGGCAACCTCCTTTCATCTATCAGTTCATTCTTTCCTTCTCCTACTCAACTCGCGTCCGACACAGGTCCTTGTGTAGGAACAATTTGCGATAAAGACACTTAAAATGAAGATTTGTGAACATCAAAAATGCCAGCCGACCACGCCTGATAGACCATAACAGGGAGAGATAAAATTAAACGAAATGAATGAGATGAGTGTGGAGAAATGGTGGAATTAATTTTTTGGAAGGGGAAACGGGAGAAACCCTAAGAAAATCCTGCCCAGACTGTTTCGTACATCACGAAACCCACATGGAGTGTTACAGACGTGTACTCGGAACCCAGAGAAAATACCATTACAGAAAATACAAGCTATTTCGCAAGGGCAAAAATTAAATTTTCTTAATCGTATTCTTTAGATATACACACAGTGGACCAAGCTTATTGAGTTATCATAAGTATTGTCATGGGTGATTTCCAATTTATTTAGAGGATTTAAAAATCAAGAGTGGCATTTTTTACGACTATTTAACGAATAAAATTAAGCTGTTTACTCACAAATCATTATTTAAATATAGTTACTTTAAAATATTTATATATTTAATGTACACGGCGATGCTTGAAAACAAATTTAAAATGTTTGGTTATGTTTCATTTATTCATCGCTGCAACTTGATCGTACTATTGATTGCCAAATAGGATCGCAATAATGTAAGTATGCACCGTAGTGGAGAAAAAGTCATACACATCAAACTGTATATTATTACCAACATTATAGGTTATTAATTCATTTTTTCGGAAAAAAACTCAGTAAAATCAGAAAAACACAATTATTGAACACACAATTATCAAATGTGTAGGCCGAAGGAATCTGTTCATTATTTGCTATATTCAACGTATTTGTTAGAGAGTCAGTCACTGCAAAATAATGCTCTGACCCGTTCAGAATATTAAAAAGGAGGAGCTTTCTTTATTTTGGTAATAAAAATTCGATAATTATCGAGGTGAAACACTACTGTGATTTGTTGTATAACAAAATTCATTGAAACGTGATTGGTCATTGACTCCCATTTGGGGCATGAGTTAAATAGTCAACACAAATCGTGACCACCTTCTATGACAATTTAACGCCTAATGAATACTAAGACCAAACCAGGGAAATAAAACCGGCGCCATACTGACGCGTTTCATACGTTATTGCCAATGTAATAAGGCGCACCAATAATTGCAACTAAGATTTCTCTATGATAGTAACCCCACAGTATACCTAACTAACACACTGGCACTATTGAACCCGTAAATGCATGACCGCGCAGGCATATGCTCTCCATACATCCCTATCCTGAGGTAATGTTTTCCATTCACCTCCTATATAATCTAATTTCCCTCAAATCATAGTTAATGTAATTCTCCCAGCTCATTCTTGGTCTACCATCGGGGAGCTTTCCCTCTGGTTTTTCTACAAGAAGTTTCCATGCCCTTCTTTCATTCCTCAGTCGTGCCACATGTTCTATTCAAGCCTACAGTATATTATAATTTTTTAAAATTTGTATGAATTAAGGAATTTCAAACGCATTTTCCACATACCTATATTTAAACTATTATCGCCTCACTCTGATGATTGTCCGTTTATAAAAACGCGGGTGCTGCGCAACAATGCTTGACAATGATTAACATGCAGTGTGTCTCAAACCTTTAGTGTTAAAGTTATACAGACGGAATTCGTAGAGGGCTGTGAATGAGTAATTTGAGATGGAACCGATGGTCGAAAATGCATATTCCAGATCCCACGAGACCATGTCTCAAGAACGTTTTTGTAAACTTCTTACATTTTCGTAGCAAACAACTGCCTGTTACTTTGATGTTTTCCAAAACAACACTGTACACAATCGCTTGCTATATTTTCATAACGTATGAAACTGTTGTAGACACCGATGAAGAACTGCCAGCTACATGTATCAAACACTAGATAACTTTCAAAGAGTGCTGGGGAAAAAGGGGGAATCTATGTCACCATGCCAACAACATAAAAAAACACACAATTTATTTTTGAAGTATGTAAATAATTACCTGAGACTATTTAACTCATGCCACAAATGCTAGTCAATGACAATCACGTTTCAATGAATGTTGTTTTACAACCAATGACAGTTGTGTTTCACCTCGCTCTTTATCGATTTCTCTTTATCAGCTCCTGATTTTGTGTGATAAAGAAAGCTCTTCCTTTTTAATGTTCTGAACAGGTCAAAGCATAGTTTTCTCCAACAAATAAATTGAATATAGCAAATAATGAAAAGATTCCTTGATTTTACTGAGTTGTTTACTAAAAAAATAAATGAATAACCCGTAATGTTGATTATGATATAGGCATATAGTTTGATGTGTTTCATTATTTCTCCACTTGGGTACATTCTTACAATATTGCGATCTTATTTGGCAATAAATAATATGATCAAGCAGCAGTGAATGAACATAACCTCACATTTCTGATTTGTTTTCAAACATCGCCGTTTACATTAAATATATCAATATTTTAAAATAACTATAGTTAAACAATGATTTGTGAGTAAACAGCTTAATATTATTCGTTAAATAGTCCTAACAAATGTCACTCTTGATTTCCAAATTCTCTAGATAAATTGGAAATCACTCGTGGCATTACTTATGATAAATATATATATTTTGATTTTCTACCCAAAAAATGTGAAAAATGCCTTAAAATAAAGCGATAAGTTGAGCTCAAAGTAACCTAAAATCAGCATACCTGCAATGTGAAATGTGTATTAGTCATTGCTCAGATAGTGTAGCCAACTTATAAAAACTCGCTACCAAACAAGTGAACGCTAAACTAATCTGGTGTACTAACTGACCCATTTTCTCACCCTAACTTGCCCAAACTAACACTAACTTGCCCACCTAACCCTAACTCGCCCATTTTATCACTCTAACTTGTCCAAACTAACACTAACTTGCCCATCTAACCCTAACTCGCCAATGTTTCTTAGTCTAATTTGCCCATTAATATAGATGGAATTTTGTGATAGAATCCCCTTATTGGCCTATGTGAGCAAATATGTCGAATATTCAATGGTGGCACGGTGTCAAAAAATAGCCAAATGTGACTGATTTAGGTCATGTATTAAAACAGATGTCCCACGCCATAACCGAGTGGATAACCAAGGAGCTTTGGCGCAGAGCTACGGGACTTGCGCTGGTTCATGTACCCATGGGGGAAGAAATTTTCTCACGAAATATCAGCCGGTATGGGACCGGTGCCCATCCCAGCATCGTGAGGCAATTTGGAAGCTACAATAAGTAGCGACTCCAGGTTGAGAAGACCAGCTATAACGGTTGTGAGACACGACATGCTGATCACATGTCACCCCTATTCGTCTATTTAACTGTGATTAACACATGTGGTTTTTAGTTCAGCATCTGGCTGGTAGGCCAAGTGCCTCCTAGGCCTGTCGATTTTTGAGTTTATTTTATTAAAACAGGTAGTTGCCACTTTGAGCACTTGATGTGAGCTGCTAGTTGTTGCAATGAGATGTAAGTGGTACATGCCCTTAAAACAATAATATGCATTTCCAACCTTTGTTACTCAGTCTCAAAATGCTGACGTACAGAGCTCTGCACTCAATACAATTTTGACACTAAGGATTTTTAAGACACCTGTATATTAACCGGGCGCGAGCATGTGGTAACACTGGTCAACATGATTTTTGTCTCATGAGTACCAATAGCCGTACTTATTGCAGTTTTTATCGTGTTTTCAAATATGTATTCGGAATTTCTCCATCACCCACAGTTTTTTATTTCAATTTCAATTAATGGGTTTAAATAATTATTTTTTAATAAACTTTCTTTCGTCCATTTGTCCATTGTAAAATAAAACCATATGAGCTAACTCATGAGATTTCAGCTATGGAAAAGAGATATTAAGGCAAATAGAAACCTAATGTGCTGGCCGATTATTGCTGGGCCATCAAGAGGGATGCTCCACACGCAAAGTATAGCAGAAAATCGTCATTTCTTACTTTCTAGGTGAGTCCGAATGTTCGAATATTGTGTAGTTACGAATGTAGAAAATATTACAGTGTTTGAAATTATAAATTCCTGTCTCTCGGAAACCTTGCATGATGGAGAAAACCCGATATCATATTAGAATTCAGGTGAAAAAATACTATCAGAATCACATATTTTTCTTTCTGAGACAAAAAAAAATATTTTTGTTGCTCAGTGTAACTGATGACTATTCTCCTAGATTTCCATTCAACTAAATGCTGTATGTAAATAATCAAATCGCACCACACAAATCGTAAGACATCAATCCAATAATAAACGACATTTTCGATAAATACAAGTATGGGCAATCTGTAAATCAACACTGCTTTGATGTTAAATGTTAAAAAAGGATAGTTACTTTTGAATCTAACATCAATACAGATTCTTAAAATGTATTAAGACGATTTGAAATGTGCTATTAGTACTCACTCATATCAAATAGACCCAGACAAACGGAATGAGAAGCTGAGATAACTGTTTCCCTTCAGTCAAAAGTAAAAAAAAAAACCTTCACCCAGAACTGTATTTGGAACAACAACGAAAATACAACATTTTCCCGATGAAAATATAACATTTACTTATTTCATGTTATTTTGATGGTATTGCTAGACAGAGCGAGTGAAGGAAGAACAATGCTGAAACTCACAAAGAAGAGGAAAATAAAATGAATTGGCCACTGGCTAAGAAGAAACTCTCTGCTGACTGATGCCCTAGAAGGAATGGTCTACGGAATGAAGGTTAGAGGCAGAAAATACATCAGATGATAGACGATATTAAAATAAATGATTTGTATGCGGATACAAAAAGGAAGGCTCAGTTAAGGAAAGAGTGGAGAATGCTGAGTTTGCAGTGAAAGACCTGCCCTTGGGCAGAACACTATGTATGTATATTAAATTCTGAGACTCGCGGATTCAAACTCGGCCGGGGTCGATGGATTGTTTAGGATGGAAAATTCCGAGGGACGAGTCCTCCGGTAGGGACTTTAATCCAACCTCTGTTAAAAATGTTGTCACAGTATTAAAATTCAAAGCTTTTCAAAGACAAGCTTCATCCTCAGGAATTCTTATGTTACTGTTTCAAATTATTTGTATATGAAGGGCATATCTTTGACTATTTAACTCATGCCCCAAATGGGGAGTCAATGACCAATCACGTTTTCAATGATTTCTGTATTAACAACCAATCCGAGACGTGTTTCACGAAATAATTATCAACGTTAGGATTATCATATATTAAGCAAAGCTCCTCCTTTTTAATATTCTGAACAGTCTGACCGTTATATTTGCAGTGACTGAGCCTATAACAAATACGGCTACCAGATTGTATATAATAGTGCTTACATGTCAACATTTGTAAGCAATTGATTATACCACCAAAAAAAGAAACCACTGTTTGCACTGGCTTTAAAGGTATACGACATCAAAAATGAATTAATATACCGATTGATGTGTTTCATTTTTTCTCCACTAGACATGCATTCTAACAATATTGCGTTCCTTTGGCAATAAAATAGTATGATCTGGTTGCAGTGATAAACAAAAAGAAGAAGTAGTAGAGGTAGAAGCGTATAGGCCCTACCTATAGTTTCTCATTAGTTTTCACACATCAACGTTTACTGTAAATATAAAAAAATTTTTAACAGAACTGTGGTTGAAAAGAATGATTTGTGAGTAAACAGCCTTTATTTTAGTCGTTAAATAGTCCTAACAAATGACACTCTTGATTTCCAAATTCTATAGATAAATTAACTCCTAACTTTCGTGGAGTAGTGAATTTATCGATAATTTGGAAATCACTCGTGGCATTACTTATGATAATCTTAATCTCACGTAAGAGGAATGAGCAGAACAAGAATACCACGTGAAATCTTAAATTACCAGCCACCAGGCAAGAGATCTTAGGGCAGACCCTTCAAACGTTGGATTGAGACCGTAACAGACCACTAGGTCTATCACATGAAACAAAGAAGAATAAGAAGATAATTTTAACCTTAACGGTGTTTAAATATGATTATTAAAAGTACAGAATGTTACATTAGTTCTTATTTTAAAGAGACATGAAGTCGTATACATCATTTGCGGACACGTTATAAAATTTGTCTACCTCTGTGGTCTCGGGGTAGCGTCGCTGCCACATAAGCAGTGGGCCTGGGTTCGATCCCTGGTCGCGACGAGTTTCCTTGGTGATTAATTTTTTCGAAATTTTTCTTCGGCTGTAAGACAAATGTCCCCGAACATCATCTGGCCCTCATAATCATTATCATTTTCACCATGTTTACTACCAATGTGTGTGTGAATGGTGTATTTCGTCTTCATGTCTCGGAGGAGGCCCTAACATTGAGCAGATCATTCATCTGGAGAAGCCCTCCATGTCCTTGTGTGATCAAACAAGTATGTGTGTTATCGATAGTTCAAAATCACTCTACCGCCAGGTCGTGCCACTGTAAGGCCTGGGTGCCATATAAAAAGTAACTATAAGGTGTGAGATTAAACTAAGTTCCTTCCATCCATCCATCCATCCGTAGTAATTCTGCCCGAAGGCAGGTCTATCACTGCAATCATAGCATTTCCATGCTATGATTTACAGCTTAACTAGGGAATTATAGGTGTGGTAGCTTCCCGTTGCTTTCCACATCGGTCAAGGATGATGATGATGATAAGGTTGATGGCCGGATGATTTTCGGGGAAAGTTGGGCCCTAAGCTTCTTGACATTTGTCTTACAGGTGAGGAAAAATCCCGAAAAATCCTCACCCAGGAGCCTGTCCCGACCGGGAATCGAACCCGGGCCCGCTGCGTGACAAGGCAGTTAATGGAATGGAAAGGAATAATATAAAATTTAATTACAGCTATTAATTTAGTAGCTCTATGTTCTGTGCTAATTGCAATGATAAAGTTTATATTAACACTGAAACTAAATTTTTAATCTACTGTATATCAAAAGACCATACTTGCAAATGCTGCTTGCTTTATTTTTATTGAATATTTGCGCTAAGGTAGTGTTTCTATCTGGACAACATAAATACAATGCATTATTATTTTAATTCCCCTTAGCTGATTTGTTAGCTCATAATCAATTTGAAAATTGAAATTATCTAATATTACGTTAATTGTTCGGCTATAAATATTAAACGCAAGATATTTAACGGGATTTATTTGCCTGATTAAAGTTATTAATCGACAATTTAAAATCTATTATTAGATAAAACTAAGCCAGTATCATGTGATACTTCATTTATTCTAATACCACCATAAGAGCTAATTACATGTTTTTCTTTGTATTAGTTTAACCGCTCTCTTTGTAGCTTCTTGTATGTGTCCCACTCCTCCCACCCTAACACAGACGCTAACTTGACTTAGGCTTTCACGGCCGGAGTTAATATGATGATCTTGTAGAAGATTTCCGGGCTGTTGGCCGTGGTCTTGAGGCTTGTAGTTCCCGACGTTTCGCCAGAGACTGCGTAAGACATCCTCAAGGGTTGTCTTGAGACTGGCAATTTTGTCTACTACCTGCCCTACTTATAAATGTGCAAATAGGGCAGGTAGTCGACAAAATTGCGTCTCAAGACAATCCTTGAGGATGCCGGGCGCAGTCTCTGGCGACACGTCGGGGAACTACAAGCCTCAAGACCACGACCAACAGCCCGGAAATCTTCTACAAGATCATCATAGAGACGCTAACTGTTGGGAGAGGAATTTTAAACCCTGGACTATATACATGCTTTTTTGACCAACCAAGGACACGGAGGGCCACCTCCTAGAAAAAACGAATATTCATGACAAGGCACCATCCTCTCTTACAATCATACTAAACATAGTAAATATGATAAGATGGGAGGGCCTCGGATCAGTGATCAGCCAAATCCCAGGGCCACCTCCCTGAAAACACGAACATTTAAGACAACACAACAATTCACTCATACATTCAAACCAAACAAGGCTAATAAGATAAGTTGATTATTTTTTACCTTAAAGTTTCGCACCAATTTTTTTTTCTTACAGGTGAGGAAAACCCCAGAAAAAAATATCACCAAGAAACGTTTCCTGACCGGGTATCAAATCCAGGGCCTCTTCGTTCGAGTCAACGGCGTTACCCCGAGACTAGTTAATTAGGCCTACATTAGAAATTTTAGTTCACCTATCGTTGATTTAACGTGAATTCTAACATCTGGAAACTTGATGCGAGGAAATAAAATGATAATGGTAAAATATCACCACTGTTTACGACACAGACATATGTGGGGATTAGGAAGAGCATAGCGGCAAATCAAACATGAATTCTATAAAATGGACCATTTTCGAGACTCCACAAAAAGAGATTTATGACTCGGTTGTCTATAACTTTATCTTCCTTTTCACGAGCAGGGAACTATTTTATGGAACATATCGCCTAGTATCAAAGAATTTACTGTTAAAAGTACGTCACACAGGAATTGAGTAAACTAAGCGAATTCCTTAGCAAGGCGAATTTGTGGTCACATTCGGCTAGTTTACGTAGTATAACTTTCTCTTTTAATTATATCGTACATATCTAGTTACGTTACGAGAAAACAAATATGGGGACCGCTAAAACGATTTCTAAATTGCGGTTGTCTAGTAAATCCCAACACCTAATGGTCAGATGTCTCTGATTTTTGGATAATACCTTTTTTCTCATTATTGTAACGGCATATAACGAGTTTCGTTGCGAGAAATCGAAAATTGTGGTAGGTAGAGCGATTTTAAATTTTCACTTCCGGTGAACCCTCACTCCTAATGGTTCGACTTTGCTTGTTAATGTACTCTCACTTGAATTACATTTTACAGGAAATAATTAGAAAACATCTCAGGATAGGAGTGTATGGAGAGTTTATGTCCGCGCGGCCTTGAATCTAAGGGTTCGATGGTGCCAGTGAGTTAGTTAGTTAGTTATAAACTGTTAAGTCCACCGCTATGGTCTCAAGGTAGCGTGCTGCCTTGTCACGCAGCGGGCACTTGTTCGATTCCCGGAAAGGACAGGCTCCTGCGTGGTTTTTTTCGGGTTTTTTCCTCACCTGTAAGACAAATGTCAGGAAGCTTAGGGCCCAACGGCCCCTGAAAAACCATCCAGCCATCATCACCATCCTTATCATTATCATCATCATCATCCCTCACCGGCGTGAATAGCAACGGGAAGCTACCAAACTTATAATTCCTTAGTAGCATGAAAATGCTATGATTGCAGTGAAAGACCTGCTCTCGGGCAGAATTATTATAGCATAGAAGTAATTGGAAGGATATGTATTCATATTCTTGTGACCGTGATGGATTTTAACAGCATCCTAGTTCAGTGCAACGTACGTTTGGCATTAGCACATCTCTTGCTGATTTATGGGGAATTTATTGAACTCAAGTGCTGTTAACTGTCTGCAGAAGTGAGGTGATAGCTGGCAGAATGAAGATCAATTACGAATATGATGTGCCTAGTTTCATTCGTATGAGATAACGATTATAATTTTTACAGACTTATAATTGATAAAATACTATTTTCAACGTTTGAAGGATGAGATACTTGATAAAGAAAATTGATTATGTTCAAAATCCAGTATAGCCTTAATTTTCATAAGTAATGCCACGAGTGATTTCCAAATTATCGATAAATTCACGACTCACGAAGTGAGGAGTGAACTTATCTAGAGAATTTGGAAATCAAGAGTGGCATTTGTTAGGACTATTTAACGAATAAAATTAAGCTGTTTACTTACAAATCATTATTTAACTATAGTTATTTTAAAATATTTACATATTTAATGTAAACGGCGATGTTTGAAAACAAATGAGAAACGATAGGTAACGCTTCTACTGCTTCTTTTGTTTATCACTGCAACCAGATCATACTATTTATTGCCAAAGGAACGCAATATTGTAAGAATGCTCTCTAGTGGAGAGAAAAATGAACACACATCAAACTGTATATTAATTCATTTGTGATGTCGTATGATGTAAATATGACAATTATATTTTTCTGGATTGTTACCTGGGAAAAAAATACATTCAAGAAAGTGCAAACAGTGGTTTCTTTTTTGGTGGTATAATCAATTGCTACAAATTGTGACATGTATGCACTATATATACAATCTGGTAGCCGTATTTCTTATAGGCTCAGTCACTGCAAAATAACGGTCAGACCTGTTCAGAATATTAAAAAGGAGGAGCTTTGTTTAATGTGGTAATTATAACACTGATAAATATTTCGTGAAACACGACTCTGATTGGTTGTAAAACAGAAATCATTGAAACGTGATTGGTCATTGACTCCCATTTGGGGCATGAGTTAAATAGTCTCTATAATCCTCTATATTCTTGTAAATCTACTATATTTCAACTCAATAAGCATTTTTAAGTACGAATTAATGCACTCAGCACATACATTTTATTCAAACTACCCGCCACTTAATTCAGGGCACAAGAAAATGCAATTACAATCTTTCTAAAGCGGAATATTCAAACTGCCAGGAGAGTACGGTCTGTGGGCCACTCTCTCCTTTACAGAATAACTCATTGCACTTAAGTCTATTCATGGAAAAATCGTTCTTATATTTCCAATTAATTATCTTAACTGCACGTTTGATACAGAGAGGATATTAAATATAAAACTGGTACCTCGTAAGTCAGTCGTCCTCAACTAAATTATTAAACTTCATCAAGTAATTCCAATATGAAGGCCTTTCAAAAACAATGTTTCATCTTCTGCATTTAAACTGGTATTGATGTTGTTGTATAGGTTGTACAACGGGTTTATGTCTGCGGGTGTGTTTTCATTGAGTAGGTTTGTATTCTTCGCTTCTTTTAGAATCTCTATACCTTCAAGGATGCTGATCCTGTTGTTATTTTTAAAAGTAAAAACAGAAAATACTTATAAAAATGTTTTTCTTCGATCTATCTATATTCGGTCTTTTTTTTTTTTTTTTTTTTTACAGCGGCTGCCGTCTTCCCGTGCCAAACTTCCAAAGCATATGATCTTGGGCATCTTCAGTGCTTAGCCCTCTTGCTTGCATTACTATCTTCATGCTTTCCTTCCATGTTAACTTGGGTCTCCATCTTTTCTTCTTTCTGATCGGTTGTCATTGATATAGTAGTTTCGGCCATCGCTCATCTTCCATTCTTAAAATATGTCCTAACCATTTTCATTCCTTCTCCTCAATTCTTTCAATTATGCTTTCTTCTGCTTCCATGTTTCTAATTTCCGTATTTATGACACGTTCTAATTTTGACTTTCTGGCACTTTTGCGTAAATAATCCATTTCTAAAGTTATTAGTCTATTCTTGTAGTACTTATTGATTTTCCATACCTCACTTCCATACACGCAACAGATTCCACCAATGTTTTAACCATATTATTTGTTATTTTTTTGTCTTCCCAACATATGCTTATCCCGCCATCTGGAATTTAACGATTGATATTATTTTGCTGCTCAATTCAATTCTATGCTTTATGTTCTCTTTGCCTATACCTTCAATGTTATCCATATTTATTCCCAAATATTTAGTTTGTTTCACTTGCTTTATTTGAGTACCTTCTTCCAACAAGAAATGCTATTTATTGCCAAATATTCTGTTTTTTTTTTATTACTGTGAGACTCCATTATTCATATGTGGTCTTCTTACTGAAAGCATATCGAACCATTTGTCTTAAAACAAATATTGTTCCCAAAATATCGATTAACTGCTATTTATTAAAGAATATCATTAATATGTGTTCATTTATACTTTTTTATATAGGCTATAAAATTACTGTGAATGTAACGTATTGACTGTGAGTATGTGTGTCTGTCTCTCCTTTATAGAATCAAAAACTACTTGATCGGATTTGAATTTGAATGGGTCTGGTTCCATAATTGGGATTTTTTTCAGGGATAATTAACGTATATAACATACTATAATGCCAGAGCTAAAAAACAATGGCATCGCTTATTGGGCGCATAAATGGCTTACACACTCTAAACCATAACAAATACGCCAAATTATTGTACAAAGAATTGAATACCGGTATCTCAAAAAAATCTACAAAAAAATGTCCACGACATCAGCGGATAACTTATAATAACTTTTATATTTCGTCTTATTGATGCCAAGAAGATCGGGATCATTAGATTCCCGGGCAACGCCCGATAATCAGTACGAGGTATCTAAAAATAATTACGATATAAATCTATAATTAGGCTGTTTTCTTTTTACTCATTCAACTAAAAATAAAAACACATTTAATTAATTTATTCGTAACAGCGCACGCCGGGTATTTTCTACCATGTTGGATGTGAATTACAATTTAAACATTATAAACAACTAATGCTACTGCATAAGCAAGCGAATAATGTTTTCTAGAAGCTCAGAAGTACGTGTACAAAACTATCATCACTTTTTCATTACCAAAATTAATTTTCTACGATCTAATATGCTTGAAGTAACAATTAACTTATTCATTCTCTTGTATTTGATGTTTTAAATCTCAAATAATAATTCCGATTATTTGTAGATCTCAATGAAATAAACAGTAAAACTTGTTTAATCCGGAACGTGAATAATGCGGAAATCTGTCCAATGTGAACAAATTTTTTGGTCCCTGTAAAATAATTAGTAATTTTACGTGTATTTATTTTGTATAAGACGGAATTTTTCCAACACGGAAACGGAAGGATATTTCTAAACAATTCAAGAAAAAATGTTTATAAGGCGGAAAGATAGAGAAGTAAATTAGTTTTCACTTCGCCCTTTAGGCGAATTAACAATGAGTGATGATTCTTGCCGCCGGTTGAAGTAGAGTTTTTACCTGTATTTTGAAGTTTCATTTGGCCTCACTGCACACCTGTTTTGCGAAATACATGTTCCTTTAACTAATATTTGGCGCGTGACATCTGTCATTCAAATAACCAGTTCACTGTAAAATCTTAAATTATTTTAAGATCAGAGTCCGATTGTGTACATATCTTTCACAGGTAGCGTTCTGAATTTAAGGAATAAAGACGGCTAAATCGTATGTACCATTGTCTTTAAACGAAAAAGTGAAAGTGGTTGAAGATAAAGAAAAACAAACTCTCAGTACGCGAAATAATGATTAAATTAAATGTGGAAAAACCCAAGTTTATGATAATTTAAAACACAAATAAAAAAGAATGAATGAATGGGTGTAGTGTGGAATGAAATTTGAGGGGCATCAAAGGATGTGGACGAAATTATAGTTTGTGAATAGAAATCGAAACTGCATACTTTTTAATTTCAGAATACGAGCCTAAGAGAATATTTAACGCTGATGAAACGGGACTGTTATTTTCACGCGTTACCATCGAAGTCGCTCGTACATACTATACGTCTCTTTACAACGGCAGCGGAACTACAATATTAATCCAAGGTACATAAAAAGACATATACGGTGCTCTATAATCTAATATTGGTTAATATTTTTTATAATGAGGAATGTTATCTAATGTGGGAAAAAATTGGTCCCGTGCGATTCCGCTTTGTACAAGTTTTACTGTATTAACTTTAATTAACAACTAATTTAAAGATAGGCACGCACGAATTTATTTTGAGTCACTAACATTTTCTTCAGCAACAAAAATACATTGTTAATGTTAATAGATGATTAAGAAGATAACCCCTATTTTTTAACATTATAAGTTCTGTATTAAAAAAACCTTATAGTGATACAAGTAGTAGTAGTAGGACTTTATTAGACAAAAAGTAAGATATTTACAATATTATTTACAAATATGGGTCGCACGGGCAGTAAGCCGTACGTGCTGTTGACAAATTTTAGTTTGTGTCCTAACCCCGCTACAAAATTAATATAAATATAGGTTTGGGAATTCTTAGGTGATTTTCCTACTATTTTTGTTTGGTATAAGGTATACGTTCGCTGCCTCGTATGCAGCGGGCCCAGATTAGATCCTCGGTTGGGGCAAAGTCTCCCAGGTGATGTGCTGCCTTGTCACGCAGCGAGCCCGGGTTCGATTCCCTGCCGGGATAGGCTCCTGGGTGAGTTTTTTTTCGGGGTTTTTCCTCACCTGTAAGACAAATTTCAGGAAGCTTAGTGCCCGACTGTTCCCGAAAATCACTCGGGTACCATCATCATCATTCTTATCATTATCATCATCATCCTTCACCGGTGTGGAAAGAAACCGGGAGCTACCACACCTATAATTCCCTAGTAAAGCTACAAAGCATAGAATGAAAATGCTATGATTGCAGTGAAAGACCTGCCCTCGGGCAGAATTACAATGGATGGGTGGATGGATGGGTTATTATTATTATTATTATTATTATTATTATTATTATTATTATTATTATTATTATTATTATTATTAATAAAACAAATCATTAACAAAATAGATGGATTACAAGAGAAGATCATCGCGGAAGTAAAGATTTAAAAAAATTGAAACATTTAAATTAGGAAAATTATGAAAGTTGAATTAAACATATTACAGACAATTGAAGAGAGACGATGAAGATGGACATCACAAGAGGATGGCATCTGATAAAATCCCTAAGAAGATCTTGGAGTGGAAAATAGATTGGAAACGAAGAATGGGAAGATCTAAAGAAGGTTGGATGGATGGTGAGAAAATAGTATAATTGAACTGGGACTTACAGATTGAGGATGTCCAGGACCGCTACAAATGGAAAAGGCGAATTTATTGAGGGTGAAGAAAAACAACTACGTATATTGTAGTAAATTCCGAAAAAAATTATTATTATTATTATTATTATTGTATTATTATTATTATTATTATTATTATTATTATTATTATTATTAATATTATTAATGCGCCAATTGTGATTTTAAGATTACGTTAGTTAATAGTTCAAATTTTAGAGTAATTTCAACCTTGATAGTTATTAACACTTCGGTCCTTATAAATGTGTTTGTGTTACTGGATACAGCCGGACACAAGACACCGCCAAGACGCACGAGCGGATTCAGTATCGGACTGAGTTCTTCAAGGCCTCGAATGTCAGTCCACATGTTACCAATTACTTACAGTATCTTGGCTAAACCCGATCTTCTAATTGATTCCCAATGCTGCTGTATGTTCTTACAACAGAGATGTCCCTCTACAGCACAGAAAATCCTAATATGTACCATTTACCATAATCAAAATTTTCCAAGCCAAATTTTTATTTCACAATATAACCTATACCTAATTTTCTTTCTCTTATTCTATAGGACTTTCAAGTAAATGCCGTGAGAGGGTGGCTGTAGGCAAAGAGCAAGAATACTCAGTTATGACTCTAGACAGAAACACAGATTCTCTGGAACTAAGATCAGTAACATGTCAGGACCACCTCGACTATAACAGCACATGGCAAGGAACATCACGCCTGTAAGCCAAATGTGCCACGTAGGAGTGAAAGATGGTCACAGAGGAGAACTCTCGTTTATTCATGCCACAAAAAAAATAATCAAGTTGTCTATATCCTTTACAAAATAGTCAATTTCAACCAAACTGAGATCGAATAACAAGAATATCATAAGATACCAAAAATATTTTGTTAGAAATTGGTTGAAATATATATATAACTTATATATATATATATATATGTGTGTGTGTGTGTGTGTGTGTGTGTGTGTGTGTATATAGTAAAACTTGCTCAAAGCGGAATCGCATGGGGCCAATTTTTTTCTACATTGGACAAAATTCCGCATTATAAAAAACTAAAGATCAGTATCTTAGATTATAGAGTACCGCATATGTCTTTTTATGTACCTTGAATTAATTGTAGTTCCGCAGCCGTTGAAAAGAGAATTATAGTATGTATGAGCGACTTCGACCCCTCCATGGTATCTTTACCTTGTCGTGGTGGAGTGGCTTGCGTGCTTAAATGATCCTGAGAGCTATGCCGGCGGTAGCATTGCTGCCGATAGGGTTACCCATGTCGGACTGGTCGAAGGTGATAAGACAGACGAAATAAGTACCTTGGTCGAAAGAGTGACGATCTTTCACCGTAAAAATACAACCGTCAAGAAATGCGGACATGGGTTCTACTGGGGTAAAATTTTCCGGAGGTCAAATAGTCCCCCATTCGGTTCTCCGGGCGGGGACTACTTCAGGGAACCCATGCCAAAGGCTCAAACACAGGGACATGTTCCTAGGAACATGGAATGTTAGGACTTTATACAATAGCGGGGCACTAGACATATTAACGCGGGAATTGGATAAATCGCCCTTGGATATAATCGCTTTACAGGAAGTTAGGTGGCCAGGAGAAGGTAGTCAGGAATCAGGAAGCTTTGCATTATACTATGGGGGTGCAGAAAGACCTGCATTTGGAACAGGTTTTTTAGTCAGAAGGAGGATCCTATCCGCTATCCGAGATATTAAGTTTGTTAGTGATAGGATATCATACATAATTCTAAAGGGTAAACGACATGATTTTATAATTGTAAATGTACATGCCCCCACAGAAGATAAAGATGACAAGATCAAGGATGAGTTCTATGAAGAATTAGAATGCTTATTTGATAGCCTTTCACGATATCATATGAAAATTGTCTTAGGAGATTTAAATGCAAAAGTGGGGCGGGAAGATATATTCAAACCAACAATAGGCAAATTCAGTCTTCATGAAGATAGTAACGACAACGGGGTTAGATTAGTCACATTTGCCACATCAAAGAATCTCATTGTTGAGAGCACAACATTTCAGCATAAGGATATTCATAAATACACCTGGACGTCCCCAGATGGAGAAACTCGGAACCAGATAGATCATGTATTAGTGGACAAACGCTGGCACAGTAGCATCATTGATATTAGATCAGTTAGAGGGACAGACTGCAATTCAGATCATCATCTGGTCAAGGTGAAAATCAGACAACGGCTATCGCTTATGAGAGGAACAAACGCTAAAGATGATTCTGTAAAATATGAATTAAAAAACTTGAAAAATGATGAAATGCGGCAAGAATACCAAATCAAAATTGCTAATAGATTTGAAGTACTGGAATCTTCAGATGACAATGTGGCAAACGAAGAAGAAACTGATATAAATAAAGAATGGGAGGCTATAAGAGATACTATTAAATTGTCAGCATCAGAAAGCATTGGTTGTTTAAAAAAGAGGCAAAAAACAAGAAATGGTTTGATGAGGAATGTGCCGACATTGTAAAGAAAAGAAAGCTAGCAAAAATGAAATGGTTACACGAGCCAAATGAGGTAAATTTAGAGCAATTGGGTAGTGTTAGACGGGAAACCACCAAGTTACTAAAGAGTAAGAAGAGGGAATATTTGAGAGAGAAGATTAATGATCTTGAAATGAATGCAAAAAATAGGAACATTAGAGAATTATATCAGGGAATTAGTATAGAGAAGAAAGGGTTTCAGGCTAGAACAAACATAATTCGGAATGAAAATGGGGATATGATTGCAGATTCCAAGAGTATATTAAATAGATGGAAAAGTTATTTTAATCAGCTATTAAATGTACATACAGAACAGGACAGTGAGGAGGATAAGTTACAGACAGCAGAAATGCTAGTCGCAGAGCCAAGTGCAATAGAGGTTGAAATGGCAATTGAAAAATTGAAGATGTATAAAGCATCAGGTTCAGATGAGATCCCAGCAGAACTGATAAAATCAGGGGGAGGAAAAATTGATGGACAAGATACGCTGGTTGCTTAGTATGATTTGGGAAAAAGAAGCTCTTCCAGATGAATGGAAGGAATCAATTATCGTACCAATTTATAAGAAAGGAGATAAAACTGATTGCAACAACTATAGGGGCATCTCATTACTTTCAACTTCGTACAAAAATTCTAACAAATATATTAGTAAGCAGACTTGCTCCCTATATTGATGACATTCTAGGAGATCATCAATGTGCATTTAGAAGAAACAGGTCTACAACAGATCAGATTTTTAGTATAAGACAGATTTTAGAAAAGAAATGGGAATATAATGGTACTGTACATCAACTATATGTAGACTTCAAAAAAGCATATGATTCAATTAAGAGGGAGAAGTTATATAGTATCCTGCTGGAGTTCGGAATTCCTAAAAAGTTAGTTAGACTTATACGAATGTGTCTAAATGGCTCAACGAGTAGGGTGCGTGTAGGCAAACAGTTTTCAGACACTTTTGAAATCCAGAATGGGTTGAAGCAAGGAGATGCACTATCTCCTCTACTATTTAATTTTGTACTAGAGCATGCCATTAAATCTTTAGAGAATGAGGAAGGCTTACAACTCAATGGTATTAATAAGCTGTTAGTTTATGCTGATGATGTAGTACTACTGGCCGATAGCGAGGAGATACTAAAGGCCAACACGCACACACTATTGAGTAACACTAAGAAATTAGGACTGCAAGTAAATATCAGTAAAACTAAATATATGGTCACACGTAGAAATACATTATATAATGGAAATGGACAGCTAATGACAAATGAGGGAAATTTTGAGGAATTGGCTGAATTCAAATACCTAGGAACAATAATCACAAATAGGAATGAGATGCACAAAGAAATTAAACATAGGCTCAATTCTGGAAATGCATGCTATTATGCATTGCAGAGACTTTTGATGTCCCAACTCCTTTCAAAAAACGTTAAGCTGAAAATATATAAAACTATTATTCTACCAGTTATATTATATGGGTGCGAAACATGGACTCTTACTTTAAGGGAGGAAAGGAGATTACGAGTATTTGAGAATAAAGTTCTTAGGAAAATTTTTGGACCAAAGAGAGATGAACAGACAGGTGAATGGAGAAGACTACATAACAATGAACTACATGGTCTTTATAGGAAGCCAGATATAATAAGAACAGTTAAGTCTCGTAGACTGCGATGGGCAGGACATGTTGCGCGTATGGGGAATGAAAGACGTGCATGGAAACTTCTTGTAGGAAAGCCAGAAGGAAAACGCCCAGTTGGTAGACCAAGAATGAGGTGGGAGAACAACATTAACTATGATTTGAGGGAAGTAGATTATACAGGGAATGATTGGAAAGCATTAGCTCAGGATAGGGATGTATGGAGAGCTTATGTCCGTGCGGCCATGAACCTACGGGTTCGATAGTGCCAGTGAGTAAGTAAGTAAGTATGAGCGACTTCGACGGTAACGCGTGAAAAAAAAAACAATATCATTTCGTTAGCGTTAAAAATGTCTCTTAGGCGCGCATCCTGTAATTCAAGTACGCAGTTTCGGTTTTCGCTCACTAACTACATTTTTATCACATTCTTTGATTCCCCGCAAATTTCATTCCAAATTACAATGTGTCGTCTTTTTAAACTCTCCAGCCAACCTGAAGATTCCTTGAAATCGTTATTCCCTTGGGGATTTTACAAGAGCTAGAGCCTGACTTTAGAGCATCGGTCCGGAAATGTTTGGAGATTTATCTTCAATAATTTTCACTTTTTCGTTTAATGAGAATGATACATATGATTCAGCCATCTGTATTCCGTAAATTCAGAACGCTACCTGTGAAAGATCGGTCTCAGAACTTTACTAATTTCAGATTTTACAGCGCAATTGTTATTTGCAAGACAGGTATCTGTGTTTTGCATAACGGGTGTGCAATGAGGCCGAATCTATACAGGTAGAATCTATACAGTAAACGCTCCATATTCGCGGGGATAATGTTCTGCAAGTACGCCGCGAATACAAAAATCGCGAATATGGAATGGTAATTTGTATGGGTACATAGGGGATACATCCCAAAGTTACAGAATAATATAAACATTGTCAAAATATAATTAATTAATGAGAGATTTTGAACAATTTTTATTAATTATTACTGTCAGGTTTAGGCAAGGACTTAAAGAACTTAGTAATTTGTTCCTGTTTTGCCGATTTTAAAAGGTCTTTCAATTAAGATTGATATTCAGCTGTGAATTCTGCGAATTAATTACTTATTTTGTCTTCGGATTTATTGACTCATTGAACATTGAAAATAGCGTGATATAGACGCAAACGACTCGCCAACGGGTATAAACGGTGAACCATTTTCATTTTTACTTTAAGCGGCGACACTATTTCTTTCTCTTCGGTACTAATTATTTTTCATTCCTCTCACTCGACATTGTAAACTGGGAACAAAGCACAAGAGACACGTGTTATTCAATTAAAATTAGTGCAATGAATGACAAGTTGAAACAATAATATACTGATTGTGGCGATGGAGGCATTAATCAAAGTACTTATCGGCATGTGAAATACGACAACAGTTTTTAACAATGAACTTTAGGGTCAGTGACAATTAGGTCTGTTTTGTTTTGATACTTATTTGTCCATTTGGTTTGAACCACTATTTGTAAAAGCCATCATGGCACCTGCCTTCAGTTAAAAAACTGTTGATGGTAAATAAATAAATAAATAAATAAATAAATATATATATTTCCGTTTTATATTTTTTTCATGAATTGTGTAGAAATATACCTCCGTTTCCGCGTTGGACAGATTACGTTTTATGCAAAATAAATACACGCAAAATTATTATTATTTTGCCGGGACCAATAAATGTGTTCACATTGTATTTCCGCATTATTCACGTTCCGGATTAAACACGTTTTACTGTATTTGTTAAACGAACCTGTATTTCGCAAAAACGGGTGTGCGGTGAGGTGAAAATTCCAGATACAGGTAGAAACTCTACTTCTCCCGGCTTTAATTATTACTAATTCGCCTAAGGGGAATTCAATGAAATGGAAACTAATTTATTTCTCTCTCTATCTTTCCGCTTTATAAAATTTGTTTAATGAATTTTGTAGAAATGTCCTTTCGCTTCCGCGTTGGACAGATTCCTTTCTCATACAAAATACATTCACGTTAAATTAGTATTATTTTGCCGGAGCCAATAAATTTGTACACATTGGACAGATTTCCGCATTATGCACGTTCCGGATTAAACAAGTTTTACAGTATATGGTACATATTTTCGCGATGTGATCTTAACTCTTTGCTTTTCTGTCGTACATCTCTGATTTTGAGGTTAACCTTATATTCGATTTACTTTTTACTTTCTTTCGCCTTGAATTTGGGGTTCACCTTTTATTCGTGTGTGCCTTATATTCGGACATATACGGTATTTTATGTTTATTACATCTTATTCAGTGGAAAATCTAATAAAACCACATTTTTTCTCGAACTTATTACAAAAATATTAGTATTTGTTCCAATGAACGCTGTATATGACTCACTGAGATTAATCATTTAAACTCTCTAACTAGCTAACACAGAATTTACAACCCATAATTTTAATTATTATCAAATTTGATAAATACTGATAATTCCATTAATGTTAATGCGTAGGCCTATATTCAAATGGTATACCCAATAAAGTTTAATATCATTATCACTATTATTCTGATAAAATTGTATCATAGTACGCGTAGAGATTACTTTAAAGTTTCAATAACCTCTTGAAAAGTAATGATAATATAAAATAATTATAGGATCTGCAATATTCAATTTATCATGAAATTCTTTGTTTGATAGCTCGGTTTATTGGTTAAAAAACGAAATAAACTATTTTTAAAATACAGTTTAAGCTCCTTATTCGCGGAGTGTATGTTCCGCAAATATGCCGTGAATATGGAATGGTAATTTGTATGGGTATATAGGGACACCTTCCAGGGTTACAAAATAAAATAAAAATTATAAAAAATAAACTAATGAAAGATTTTGAACAATTTCTAATAATTATTACAGTCAGGTTTAGGCAAGGACTTAAAGAACTTAGTAATTTTTTCCTGTTTTGTCGCTTTTAAAATATATTTCAATTAAGATTGATATTCAGCTGTGAATTATGCGATAGAATTAATTTTTGTTTTCGGATTTCTAGATTCATTAACATTGAAACTGCGTGATATAGACGCAAAAGACTCTCCAACGCGTAAACGGTCAAACATTTATATTTTTACTTAAAGCGGCAACATTATTTTTTTTCTCTCTTCGGTACTAACTTTTTTTTCCCCCTTCTACTCGACATTATAAATTGGCAACAAAGTAAAAGAGACAGGTGTTCTTCAATCAAAATTATTGCAACGAGTGACAAGCTAAAACAATAAAACACCGACCGTGGGGGCGAGGGCGGCATTTATCAACGAACATAGCGGCACGTGAAATACTGCGGCGGTGGCTTTTAACAAAGAACTTTAGGCTTAGCGACAATAAGATTTGTTTTACTATGATATTAATTTGTCCATTTGATTTGAATCACTCTTCGTAAAAGAAGCGTTGGCACTTGCCTGCAGTAAAAAAGTTGCCAATGCGTTAATAAAGGATACTAATCCTTCTAATATACCGACTGGATCCGCGAATAAAGAAATTTTAACCGCGAATACAGGAACTGTGTCGCAATTCTTTAACCCGCAAATAAGGAACTTTTACTGTACTGGCTTACAAATACATTACTAACTTGTTAATTAAATGATCTTTAGTAAGTCTTATATAGACAATAGATAAGCCTATTATATTCATAGTTAAATATGGGAAATAACATTATGAGGTTCTTAATTCGTAAATTAATGAGTCATTTTTTAACATCTTACCTCATATTCATGTTTCTTCAAACACGGGAACTAGTTTTCGAGAGAAGGATCTCTCTCATTTTCAACCGACATTATGACTACCAGATTTTCTTTGGAAGTTCATCAAATCAACACCAGATGGCAACGTTATTGATGGAGATTCCAACGATTCCAAAGAAAATCCGGTAGTCATAATGTCGGTTGAAGAAAATCCGGTAGTCAAAATGTCGGTTGAAAATGAGAGAGATCCTTCTCTCGAAACCTAGTTCCCGTGTTTGAAGAAACATAAAATATGAGGTAAGATGTTGAAAAATGACTCATTATTTTACGAAGCCTATGGTATATCTGAAGTCGAAGGGACTCCTACTTGAGGTAGGGTTAGCTGAGGAGAACTCGCAAGGTGGGCGAATTCCAGCAAACTTTACTTTAGTGCTGAACTTGCACTAAGTCATTACCCAGTTGCACCTATTTTCACATTTATCGCTTTATTCTAATCACATTACATCTAAAATATTTTCTAACTCCACTAATCCCATTGCTTCAATCCTTAACCTTGTCACATTTGACATTTTGTTCTTGATATATATTCTTTTAGATCTAAAATTGATCATTTCCACTTCTACTTTCCTCGTAATTCTAAACCTTCGTACTCTCATCAATTCTCTAAATTCTTCTTCTTCTTCTTCTTCTTCCTTCCGAGTATTAGTCCAAGGCCTGTTACGATCCTATAGAAAATTTTCCCTCCAGTGTTTCATAGGACGGCCCAGAGATCTTCGTCCTCTTGGTATATAATTATAAACAGCTTTAGGGATCCGATTTGAACTCATTATTTCTAGATGGTGTTTCCAATTTAGTTGGTACTGTTTAATATATTCCAAAATTGGCGTAGTCTTCAATTCTTTTAAGATATCGGTGTTCCTTTTCCGATCCCATCTGGTGTAACACGCTCTTCTGCGCATGAATCTCATTTCACAAGCCGTTATTCTGCTTTCATATTGTCTTTTTTAGTGTCCATGCTTCACTACCATAGGTCAACACTGGTCTAGCCAAAGTGTTATATAAACGTAATCTGGTGTTTTTTTTGTACAAGAGATGGTTTCATAACTTGATTAATAATTCCCAAACTTTTATTATAACTAGTAATTTTTTCAGGGATATCCTTTTCATCCCAGGTAGAGAGATAATATCCAAGAAATTTAAATTGATTTCTGGAGACAGATTTTACTTTCTATGGGGTCCTTCCCATGAAATGCCATAATTTTAGTTTTGTTAATTGATATTTCCATATTAAATGTGGCAGCTATTTTTTTGTAAATTATAAATTGATCGTTGCAAATCATTTTCGGTAAGTGCCAGACGCGCTAAATCGTCTGCAAAAAGAATAGCGTCTAGTTTGAGGTTCCTATTGATGTGTATATATCCCCGTTGTGTTTCCTCCATTCGTTTATGATTCTATTCATATATAAAATGAAAAGTCATCTAAATGCTAGGGACTATATTTGACGTGGGTATCCAACTTATTCAAACATTTAGAAAATGCATACTATTTCATTTTATACTAACTTCAACTCTTTACTAATTTATAACAAGCCGGAAAATTGAACATTACTATGCCATCTTCTGTAATATTATAAAAAGACGGGTGCAACTTTCACTAACATATGAATAAAACATGGCAAGAATATTTAGTAGCGTTTTAAGTAAACAAGTATGGATAAACTAACTAATTCACTGGCTCTATCGAACCGGTAAGTTCATGGCCGCGCGGACATAAGCTCTCCATACATTCCTTATCCTCAGCTAATATTTTCCAATCATCCCCTGTATAATATACTTGCATCTAATCATGGTTAATATTATTCTCCCACCTCATTCTTGGTCTATCAACTGAACGTTTTCCCTCTGGTTTTCCTACAAGAAGCTTCCATACACCTCTTTCATTCCCCATTCGTGTCACATGTCCTGCCCATCGCAGCCTACGCGACCTAACTATATATATATATATATATATATACACACAAGCGTTACTGCTATAAAGTAAATATTCTCTTTAAAAATTGCTTAACTGTTATGTTGGCCACTAGATGGTGTTGGAACGAATTTCCACTACCTCTTGTGTGATTTGAGAATACTACATATATAAGAGAAAAAAAAATGTATGTTTTTGTTGGAATTCTTGAATAGCTCAGTTGGTTAGAGCGCTAAACGTACAGAGTTTAGAGACTCGGTTTCAAATCCCGACTCAAGCATTCATTTTTATTTTCATATATATATATATATATATATATATATATATATATATATCATTCCTAATTGTAATTATTGTTCCTAGGTATTTGAATTCAGCCACTTCTTCAAAATTTCCCACACTTGTCATTAGCTGTCCATTTCCTTTATATAATGTATTTGTATGTGTGAACATAGATTCAGTTTTATAGATGTTTACTTCCAGTCCCAATTTCGTAGTGTGCGTGTTGGCTCAATAGTGTGCGTGTTGGCCCTTAGTATCTCCTCGCTATCGCCCAATAATACTACATCATCATAATAAACTAACAGCTTATTAATACCATTAAGTTGTAGACCTTCTTCATCCTCTAAAGATCTGATGGCATGCTCTAGTACAGCATGGAAAACCAATTAAAATTATATGGATAAAAATAGGTAATATCATCATTATCCACTTAATCGCTAACTAATTAATAAATTATCTCGCGTAACGAAAATTTATCTTTAATGGTACTATATTTTTGCTTTTAATTTTTTCAATTGGCAATACTGATTTGTACTGTTTGAATCAGTCTTCATAAGATTCCTTGTTACAAGTAATATTCCAAATGGCTAACTGCACATTCATAAATCTTAGTTATTCAATGGTAAATTGTTTGGGATACTTTTTTTTATGTATTACCTACATTTGTAACTTATGTTGAAATACCGGTAGTGCCAATAACTCCAACATTAGATCTTTGTATGAAGCATTTCTTTGTCAGAATAGTATAAGGGTGTTGTTTTCTCTCGATTTTTAGCAGTTGGTACTACTGTCTAGACTCTAAATGAAAGTGGCCCCACACTTGAACAGTGAATAAGCCTATAGGCTATTCTAAGTTTTACTTCGGATCACGCTACTGTAACACAACGTATGCGATTTACTGTTGAAGTATTTTCTTAAGTGTTGTGTCTTTCATTAGGAGTCAGTATGTATCTATCATCGAACATCGGTAAATCGCTCGCTTAATGATTCGATTGTTGTGAGTTCGAGAATTTTTAAAGTTTTAATTTTTATTTTCTTGTCTTTTTCAGCGATATAAGTAATATAAATATCATTTTTTGGAAAAATACAACTCCATAATATTAGTGTTAGTTTTTCTCATATTATTACATTATACTATCTTGTAAGGAAAAAATAATGAAAATCTATAACGAGGAATTGAACCTGAAACACTGACATTTCTTCCTTTTGAATTGCCAGTATATGGCATTTGCTTCGATCTAATGCAATTGAATGTATTTGTAGAAATAGTATACTTGCATTATAGGTCCATTCTAATTATTTAATAATTCTATAGAATATTTCATGCCGATAACACAACAACAGTAGCTGTAGTAGTAGCAGCAGTAGTATTTTTAACTTATAACCAAAGCACTGATTAAGGGAGTCCATCGCCGTGGCGTAGTCGGTAGAGTCCCTACCTTCCACTCCGGCGACCCGGGTTCGATTCCCGGCGGGGTAAGGGGATTTTAAATCTCCACCTTGGGTCGGGGTTTGTGTCCTGTCTTGTGTTAGTATGTGCGAATAAGATAAAAAGGTTAACAAAGGTAAAGCAGAAAAGGAAGAGCAGTATAAACGAAAGAAAAACGAGATAGAAAGAAAGAAAAAAAAGAAAGCAATTATTTTGTGTAAGTACTTACTCTCAATGCAGATATTTAGAAAACAAACTACTGCTCTGAGGTCGAGATTATGAACTATGTTTTTTTTTCCAGTAAGTAGCTTCGCGTATCTGGGAGTCACTTTCCAAACACAGGGAAGTGTATTTACACACCATGTAAATGACAGAGTAAATGCTGCGATAAGAGCCATAAGCGACATTAAGTCAATAAGCAGACTCTCATTACAAACAGCCCTACAACTTTTTGAACTTAAAGTTTATCCCGTTGCAACATATGGGTTAGAGAATATATGGGTCCATTTAAAGAAAAATAACTAGAAAAATTAGAGAAACTAAAAGCCATATTCCCTAAAAAGGGTGCTCTGTCTCTCCAAATACATACCCTCGCTACTTTATATGAACTCTCCAGAGAACCATTCTACATAGAAAATCTGAGGCTTAAATTCCTACTACTAGTGACACCATCTTACCAGGACCTCCTGCAAGAACTCCACGAGAAGAAACGCAAAATATGACGCCATGACAAACCGTGAATGGACTCAGGGATGATATGAATTGCGCCACACAGTGATCAGACTCGCTGTGCATGGATTTCACCACAAGCTTGTGCAGCAACCAGAGATTCCACGAGCCCGGCCCAGACTGCGTGTGTGCAAGATGTAGCGAACAGTGCAAGAGATACCATGTGCTAAACCGTAGGATGAGATCAGAATCGTTGGTGAAACTCTGCAGTGACTAAAACCAATATTTGCACGTTGTGCGCATTTCATAGTTTATTATCATATTGTTTTTATCGTTGAAATTAATATCTGTAAACAATACAGTTATTAATAAAACTCTAAAATGAATGTACATTATAAATTTTATTTCTAAAATTTATATTTTAATAATAGTGAATGTTTTGTCTTTATATTAAGACCAAGGTAGATATAGATTGTTCGAGAAAACCAACGACGTCATTTCTGCCAAAAACATTTTTTAACATGGTTCTACAAAGTAATGAAGGAAAGAAAGAAAGTGTAATAGATCTAATATTCAACTTGGTTTATCGATAACCGAGACAACTAGGCGTTTCCAAGTTTCAAAAAGGACATTTTGAAGATTGATGGAAAATTATCGATGTTCGTGAATACTTGCCCGAATAGCTAGGATTGACAGAAGGAAAATTTCAATACTGCAACAGGATGCCAAATTAAAGGCATACATTTCATACTGATTTTGATTTTAAGGCAGCTGTTAATTTTTCCGGCCAGACCGCGAGAAATCCTTTAATGGGGGCCAATTTGAAATCCCGACGTGCAATTCCTATGGAAGATCCTAAGGAGCAGAATATAAAGGAGCGTTTAGTCTATACAGTAGGAAATAGTGATGAGAATTGGAAAAGAATAATGTATTCTGAAGAAGTCACCTTTTCTTCTACAAAGGAAGGACCCCACTTTTAGTACAACTTCACATGTGAAATGCTTCTTCAGTAATAACAGATGAGACTATATTTTAAGTCCGTCAGTAGTAGGGTACCAATTCACCCCTACTTTCCCCAAAGTACGACAATGACATCACGGAGCCACCAGTTTCGGGTGCGCGAAGTATAAATTTTATGCTATAGAAATTATTTAAACAAATTCTTCTTATTTACTTGTATATTATTTTATTAGATTTCAAAACTTGGTACAATTCAGAACAGTACATTATTATCAGATTTTAGGCGTGTTCTTCTGTTCAATAATCGGCCCAAAATGAGTATTTGTATCTTGTTTCCCAACGTTCACATATTTCCATGATTGAATTCCAGATCGATAACTCAATTCATACGATCCCTTTGATATACTTAGTATTAAATATCCCATCGCTTTGTGTTAATTTTGTAGTATAAAATATTCAACAGTGATATAATAAATGCGCGAATCTGAGTTAATCGATAAATTCATGTCCAACTTTGTTATGAGTGAATTATGAAATTGTCTGGACGAAGAGGTGCAATTATTTTGACATTTTGACTTCGTAGTGAAAATATATATATATATATATATAGTCCACCGCTGTGGTCTCGAGGAAGCGTGCTTGCCTTGTCACGCAGCAAGCCCGGGTTCGATCCCCGGTCGGGACAGTTTTTCTGGGTGAGTTTTCTATCGGGGTTTTTCCTCACCTGTAAGACAAATGTCAGGAAACCCGAAATCATATGTACATCATCATCATTATCCTTCACCGGTGTGAAAATGCTATGATTGCAGTGAAAGACCTGCCCTCGGGCAGAATTATTATGGATGGATATATATATATATTTATTTATATTGTATTAATTAAATTTACCTCTAAAATATGAATGCTTACATTTATGAATCTTCAGTTCACTATTTTAATTCCTGCCAAAATTGGACAGATAATATTGATTTTTTTAGGCGAAATAAATTTAGTTTTCTTTTTTTTTTCCCCTCAACTAAACTCTTTGTAACAAATTGAATGGAACTTCTAACACAATCACTTACACCAACAGTTTATCACGATAAGATATTTCACTACGCTATTCTGATGAATTAGCAAAAATTATAAGTAGGTGCGATAACGGGATAGCAATAAGTGAAAATGACAAAATTGTGGCGCTCGATGTGAATGCTAAGAATTCGAGTTCTATTGTCGGCCGCGGTGATCTATTGGTATGTTCCTTGTCTCTAGTGCTTAGGGATGCAGGTTCAAACTCGGCCGAGTTGATGGGATTTTTAGAGAAAAAACCAAAGGACGGGTCCTCCGGGAGGAACTTTAAGTCGTGGGTCCCGAGTCTCAAGATTTTCGGGCTCGTAAAGAACATCAAGCCTAAATTAGTGCCCCTAAGCAAAATTTAACCGGCTTTCCACAAACCAAGTAATAATTTAGTTGCCTACTACAACTTGGCAACGAACAAAATGCTGCGCTAATACATCATTAATTAATCAATTGAGTTGGTGTTTAAATGATGAAAATCCATATTTATTAATTAAATAAAAATAAAACTTAGTTTTATTTGATTTTCATATTTATTAAGATATAATTCAGTGACAGCTGTTTCGGTACACTGTACCTTCTTCAGACATGTTAACAAATTATGAATTGAATAAATAATACATTATTGCCTTGAATTTTCAATTCTCACTACTCGCAAGGGAACTGTCAACCATTGCATGCCGAAACCTACCTTGAAATTTCTGTACCAAGGACATGTCTAAAAAAATTATCTGCCGTTTTAACAAGGCACAGAAGTTTTTATTAAGGATTTCCAGACACTCTGTGTATGGTGAAACCGAAATATAACATTTTGTATCATTTTAATATATTTTTTATTGTAGAAATATATTACAGCTTGAGACAAGTCCCTAATAATAGCAAGTACACAAATAAAAGAAAACCATTATTAGTTTATTTATTTATTTATTTACTTTTATTATTGATCATTATGACTTTATGAGACTTTATGAGCTTTTTAATTAGCCTTTCTTCGCCTTCAGCTATAAATAATGACTATTTAACTCATCCCCAAATGGTAGAAAATGGCCAATTACGTTTCAATGAATTTTGTTTTACAACCAATGACAGTCGTGTTTCACCTCGCTCTTTATCGATTTCTCTTTATCAACTCCTGTTTTTGTGATAAAGAAAGCTCCTCCTTTTTAATATTCTGAAAAGCTCAGAGCATTTTTTCCCCAACAAATACATTGAATATAGCAAATAATGAACAGATTATTTGATTTTACTGAGTTGTTTACGAAAAAAAATTAATGACCTATAATGTTTATAAATTACAGTTCGATATGTTTCTTAATTCTTCAATAGGGTGCATTCTCTATAAAATACTTCACACATCATCGCCTAATTATTTATCACGCCGCTTCATCAGACTATCCGACACACATAATCTTGACACTCGATCCCATCAGCACATTGTCCTTTATATCCCGCCTCATCACACTGTATATTATTCATTATCTTTTACGGTGTCACTTACCAAAACATGGAATTCCCTTCCACCCTATGTCAGAGACTGTCAAACTATAACATCCTTCAAAAACAAACTAAAGAATTATTTAATAACAAACTAACTTATACACCTCACTGATAGTATTCTTTTAGCAATATTAATATATTTAATTATTTATGTAAATAACATTAAGAATAACAAATATTTTTATTTGTTTTGTTTAAATATTGTATAATCGTAAATTAGTTTTCTATATCTCATTATTTTCCTGTTTTTTATATACACTAGACAGGGACAATTTAATATGTCTTGCTTGTATACATTTTATTATTAGTTTTAGTCTTTAATTTTAACTATATTAACTGGTTGTATTATAGATCGTAATATGTATATTAGATATTATCTTTTGATCAAATTTTTACTTAGTGTTTAATATTAGAGTTAATTAAGATTGTTATATTCTTATGTAATATATGTTTGTCCTGGTGAGTGGAAGAGAAGGCCACATGGCCTTAACTCCACCAGGCTAAATAAATCTTAAATCTTAAATCTTCATACAATATTGCGATCCTAATTGTCAAAAAATAATATGATCAAGTTGTAGTGAACATACATAACCTTACATTTCTGATTTGTTTTCAAATATCGACGTTTACATTAAATATATAAATATTCTAAAATACTGGTTAAATAATGTCTTTTGAGTAAACAGCTTGTTCGTTAAATAGTCCTAACAAATGCCACCCTTGATTTACAAATCCTCTAGATAATTTGGAAAGCACTCGTGGCATTTCTTACGATAACTAGAAATATTTAAATGGAAATTATTTAGTCACAATCAAACTTTATATGAAATTAATAAATAAAATACTCAACATCATTTCTATCTCTTTACAAAAGTACCTACGTGCTACGGCGAAGGACGCAGCGATACGGACAGTTAATGACCCCGAATGCTAAATTATTTATGTATGACGCGATACCAGAAAATTAATCTTCTTTTCTATTATCATTGATACCATTATCAGATGTATATAAGATATCCCCACCGACATTGTGGCAACTTTCAAAAGTAAAACAAACAAATCTTACCCAATTTCAAGGAGTGTGAACAGTAGGCCTAAGTACCTAAGCTTAATTAACAATAATCTCTGTCAATTATCAAATTCAATTAAATTCCAATATCATAAATATTATGACAGTTTACATTAATTCCTGGGTATAGTAAGACAACTAGTAGCCTAGAATAATATTTATACAAGGCTATTTAACTCATGCCCCAAATGGGAGTCAATGACCAGTCACGTTACAATGATTTTTCATTTACAACCAATCACAGTCGTGTTTCGCCTAGAATTTACCAACTAAAGTTTTTCATAAGTAATGCCACGAGTGATTTCCAAATTATCGATAAATTCACGACTCACGAAGTGAGGAGTGAATTTATCTAGAGAATTTGGAAATCAAGAGTGGCATTTGTTAGGACTATTTAACGAATAAAATTAAGCTGTTTACTCACAAATCATTGTTTAACTATAGTTATTTTAAAATATTTATATATTTAATGTAAACGGCGATGTTTGAAAACAAATCAGAAATGTGAGGTTATGTTCATTCACTGCTGCTTGATCATATTATTTATTGCCAAATAAGATCGCAATATTGTAAGAGTGCACCCAAGTGGAGAAATAATGAAACACATCAAACTATATATCATAATCAACATTACGGGTTATTCATTTATTTTTTTAGTAAACAACTCAGTAAAATCAAGGAATCTTTTCATTATTTGCTATATTCAATGTATTTGTTGGAGAAAAATAATGCTTTGACCTGTTCAGAACATTAAAAAGGAGGAGCTTTCTTTATCACAAAAGCAGGAGCTGATAAAGAGAAATCGATAAAGAGCGAGGTGAAACACGACTGTCATTGGTTGTAAAACAACATTCATTGAAACGTGATTGGTCATTGACTAGCATTTGTGGCATGAGTTAAATAGTCATAATAAAGAAAGCACCTCCTTTTTAACATTCTGAATAGGTCATAGCATTATTTTGCAGTGACTGACCCACTAAGAAATACGGCTACCAAGATTGTATATATAGTGCATGAATGTCAACACATAGCGCATGCGGGAGTTAATATAAAAACATTTGTAGCAATTGATTATACCACCAAAAAAAAAGAAACCACTTTTTGCACTTTCTTAAATGTATTTTTTCCCAGAGTAATATAATTCCAGTCATATTTACATTACATCATAGGACATCAGAAATGAATTAATATACAGTTTGATGTGTTTCATTTTTTCTCCACTAGAGTGCATTCTTACAATATTGCGTTCCTTTGGCAATAAATAATATGATCTGGTTGCAGTGACGAACAAAAGAAGCAAATGAAGCGTACCAATCGTTTCTCATTTGTTTTCAAACATCGCCGTTTACATTAAATATATAAATATTTTAAAATAACTATATTTAAATAATGATTTGTGAGTAAACAGCTTAATTTTATTCGTTAAATAGTACTAACAAATGCCACTCTTGATTTTCAAATTTTCTAGATAAATTGGAAATCACTCGTGGCATTACTTGTGATAACGTATTAATACCCAAGTCACTTCTTTCTAGTTTTCACAACTTGTACGCTATAATCAAACTGCAGTATATACCGTTGTCCCGCGCTGTAGCCGAGGGTTTAATGGGGTGCGCCGAAAAAACTCATTTCTTTATTTCGAAGTTGTAATAGCGCGGAAAAGTTGCGATATTATGTAGCTAAAAAAAGAGAAAAATTATCAAAATCGGGTGACATCTTCCGGTCGCGCAAAGGCTCTGAAGTTTGGCAAAATATGAAGAAAACTTCATTTTTGCATTTATTTATTTATTTTTTAATATCGAGTAGGTATTGCTGATCTTTGCTAAGCACGTTTATGTCTATCTGTGGGATCTGACAATCAATACTCTGGAAGTTATTTATCAAATACCAAAAATGCGTAAAAATATAACTTGTTCATTATTCTGGCAAATTTTGGAGCTTATGCGCGACCGGAAGATATCAACTGATCTAAACCAAATTAAAACACAATGTTTTTAGGCTCTATTTGAAGACGTTACAAATTGTTACATTACGAAAACATCTAATTCAAATATTAAAGAAATAATATAAAAAATGAAGTTTTTTTTTTCATATTTTGTCAAATTTTAGAGCCTTTGCGCGACCGGAAGATGTCAACCGATTTTGATATATTTTCTTTTGTCTATATAATTCGCAACTTTTCCGCGCTATTACAACTTCGAAATAAAAAAAATAGTTTTTTCTACCCACCCTAGGGTTTAAGGCATGATGTTTTGGTACAAAGCTACGGGATTTCAGCTGGATTCGAGTCCCAATGGTAGAAGAAATATTATCGCGGAATTTCGGCCATTATGGGACCGATGCCCTGTCAATATTGTGAGGAATTTGGATACCTACAAAGCGGCTCCATGTTGAGATAATCAACTATAACGATTGGGGAACTCGACATGCCGATCATATGTCACCTCTATACTACCTGGTTAATGTTCTACCTCTATAAACACATGGGGCCAGCTGCCGGCTTGTAAGCCAATGAACTTTTGGAGAAAATAGAGAAGAGCATGTTTAGTCCCAATAGTGGAAGACATTTTGTCGTGGAATTTCGGTCAGTATGGGACCGGTACCCTGCCAATATCGTGAGGAATTTGGGTAGCTATAAAGCGGCTACAGGTTGAGAAAATCAACTATAATGATTGGGGAACATGACATTCTGATCACATGCCACCCCATACTACTCGGTTATCAGTCTACCTCTGCAAATGGCACAAACAATGTGAGGCCAGCAGCCGACATATAGGCCTTGTGGATTAAATGGAGAAGAGCAAGTTAAGTTACAGAATATGGTTATTATTAGGTGGCGGATTCCTAAGATATGTCATATTTTTAAACTTAAATTTTGAGTTTAGAGTTGAAAATAATATTTATATAGGGCTTGATGAAAATATAGTAATTTTTATCCTATCTTAAAAGCCATCATCAGCAGTAGTATCAAGGATGTGACCTGAAGGTCTGTTCCGATCTCATGCTAGAATTTTTAAAGTTATAATAATTGTAAAACAGTACCTGATATCACAGTCGCCCTCAATAGTTTGTAGTGTTTTTAGGAGGCCTTTCGATAACTTATGTATCATCTTCTGCTTTCATTTTGGTACTGTTTTACAATTATTAAAACTATAACACAGTAACCTCAACGGAGTTTCGTAATGTATTTTAAAAACGTTGATGATAGAATTGGTCTGTCCGTCTTTAACTGGGTCTTCCAAAATTTCTTTGTCCTAGTGGTTTGTAATGAAGAATCTGTTTCGGAATTCTATCGTTATCCATTCTATTGATGTGGTCTGTCAATTTATCTCTGTATTGAGTAATTCTATCTAATAGTTTGGATATATTTAGTTCACTTCGTATATTTTCATTTCGTTTTCGATCTGTTATTGTACAGCCAGCCACACTCCTCAGTAACCTCATTTCTGACGTTTCTGTCCTTCGTTCCTGGTTTTTGGTTAAGGCCCAGTGTAAGGATCCATATAGTAGTGTTGGAACCGCCATTGTTTTATAAAATTTTAAAAATGTCTCCTTTCTAGTTCCTTAGAGACTTCGTTTTATGACGCCACACATATAATTAATTGTATTAATTTTGTTTTCAATGTCTTTACTTTTTATACATGACATATTGTATCCCAGGTAATTAAAATTGCTCATCTGTTCTATTGTTTGATTCTCTAATTGGATGTTTACTCTTAGTGGCTCATGCCCGCGAAAAGCTAAAACTTTTGTTTTTAGAGTAGACATTTTCAAGCTGTATGTTTCATATATTTTACTTAATTTGTAAATTGCCCGTTGTAAGCCATCTTCTGTCTCAGATATCACAACCTGATCGTCTGCAAAAAGTAGAGTATCTAATAAAATATTATCAATTTTAAAATGTTTAGTTAAAACAATTTGCCAATTCTGTATGGCATCGTCTAAATAAATAAATATATATATATATATATATATATATATATATAGTTCCCGCTACATCTGGTAATAATAGATAATATGTATAAGAAAAATAAATGCTTGTTCTGGATTCGCCTGGTAGCGTAAGTGGTAGCGCACTGAGATATCAACTCAGAGGTCCGGGTTCAAATCCCGTCCAAGCATTTATTTTCCTTATCTTGTTATATATATTAAAAAGTGATGGCGAAAGTGGTAATACTCCACAGTTTATTGTTGCTGTTTTAATGTCTTGTGTTTTATGGTCCATTCTAATTAATAATTTATTATCTACATATAAACTTTAAATAATTTTAACCAAATGTTGTGGAATCCCTCTATTTATCATTATATCCGATATTTTCTTTCTATTCACCTTGTCAAGAACCTTCTCAATAACCAATATACACCATATATGTTGGTAAGTTATATTCTCTACGTTTCTCTATTAATTGTGTTATAACATAGCCTATATACAGTCTGAACAAGATCTTCCTTTTCTGAAACCGTTTTGAGTTTCTGATAGCATACTTTCATTTATAATATTAAGACGTTTTAAGGCATAGATCTTAAAATATGTATTTAGAAAAAAAATTCTCGAATATTTAACTCATGTCGCAAATGGTAGTCAATGACCAATCACGTTTCAATGAATTCTGTTTTACACCAATGACAATCGTGATTCACCTCCCCCTTTATCGATTTCTCTTTATCAGCTCCTGCTTTTGTGATAAAGAAAGCTCCTCCTTTTTTAATATTCTGAACAGGTTAGACCATTATTTTTTCTCCAACAAATACATTGAATATACCAAATAATGAATAGATTCAGTGATTTTACTGAGTTGTTTATTCAAAATATAAATGATTAAACTATAATGTTGATTATAATAGTTTGATGTGTTTCATTATTTCTCCACTAGAGTGCATACTTACAATATTGCGATCATATTTGGCAATAAATAATATGATCGAGTTGCAGTGAATATACATAACCTCACATTTCTAATTTGTTTACAAACATCGCCGTTTACATTAACTATATAAATATTTTAAAACGCCGGTAACTATATTCAAATAATTATTTTTTAGTAAAGAGCTTAATTGTATTCGTTAAATAGTCCTAACAAATGCCACTCTTGAATTCCAAATTCGATAATTTGGAAATCACTCGTGGCATTACTTATGATAATTATTGCATTCATATATGTTACCTTTTTTAAATATTGGATGAATTTTTGCTATCTTCCATTCTTCTGGAACGTGTCCAAACTTCCAACAGATATTTAATAAATGTAAATGGTGTAAAATTAGGGGTAATGATGCATATTTTATTAATTCATTATTAATTTCATCTGTTCCGGGTGTTTTCTTATTCCGACAAGAGGTTATTGTAATTGACAGTTTCTCTAATGTAATCGTGTCTACATTCTCATAGGTCTGTGCGTGTAGTCTGTCACCATTATTTTGTTGATCTGTCCAAAGTTCTCTATAATAATCTTAAAAATAACATTTCTCATGTTTTTAGGTTTTTTTGGTCATATTTGTATTAATTTCCATAAAGACGTCACATTTTGGTCGTTTTTCGTTGATTTTTATAAGTCGTCAGCCAAGTTTAAATAACTGACTTAATGTAAGTCGCAAGTTACATTGTCGCTTGTTCGAAGGTTACTTTTTATTCTTGGAAATTCCTTGAAAGACTGGACCGTCAGAACCCCCGCTTTCACTGTATTAGCAAGAAGTTAGAAAACCTATGTGAATAAACAACTAGTATAAAATGTTTAATAAACTAACTCAATGGCACTATCGAACCCATAGGTTCATGGCCGCGCGTAAATAAGCTCTCCACACATCCCTGTCTTGAGCTAATGTTCACATATGTATCTTTACCTTGTAGTTGAGTGGCTGGGTGCTTAAATGGCCCAGAGAGCTATGCAGGCGGTAGCATTGCTGCCGAAAGGTTACCCATGACGGACAGTCGAATACGAAAAGCTAGACGAGGAAAAAAAAGTTCCTTGGTCGAAAGAGTGACGAACTTTCACTGTAAAAATACAACCGTCGTGAAACGCGGGGCATGGGTTCGACTGGAGAAAAATTTCCTGGAGGTTAAAAAAAAAGTTTAATGTATTCATTAAATTATAAGCTTATATTTTTTTGTCTTTATAGCTCTTATTCAAACACAATTTAGGTCATAAATGCATATATGTTTTCCTATTTTTAAGTCATATAAATCGTAATATCTCTCACATGTTTTATAAATATTCCACAATACAGTATTTCTCTTCCAACCCAAAGTAATTTGTCGTCAGAGGTTTCTGTCTAAAGCATCTTCTTCCCTCAAATCTCTAGCTTCCATACTTCTCCTCACTCCATCTATCCAACGTTCTCTAGGTCTGCTTCTTCCACTTCTTCCGTTAGCTTTCCAATCAAGGATCTTCTTTAGTATTTTATCTTCTTCCATTCTTATGAAATGTCCATACCATTTCAAATGCTTTTCTTCTACTTTTTTCTAATGTGTTTTTTTTCAACTTGCATAATTTTCCTTATTGTGCTGTTTTTGACTTTATCCCTTCTTGAAATTCTTGTCGATCGCCTCCAAAAATCCATTTCTACTGCTAACATCTAGTTGGCTTGTTTTCTACTTACTGCCCTGGTTGCGAACCCATATAATAAAATGCTTTGTAACAGAACTTGAAATATAGTTTTCTTCGATCTGTATATGATATTTCTACGGAAGTATATAAACAATAGGCGAACATAATAGGCCTATAGAATAGTGTGGTACAATCTGAAGACTTAGATTTGTAAATACTAGGGCAATATTACACCTGACAATTTTTATCCGTACAACTGACTATTCTCTACAATTTTTATCCATGATTTTAAATCATTGAAACACGGTAATAATAGGACTAAAAATAATTGGTAGTTACCAATATAACATAAAGAAAAGATGTCCAGATAAACAATATTAGTGTAGATTGCGGTGCACTAGTGGGTACCATCTTCGCGTCTGGTTTCGAGTTCGTAAGTTCGAAAGATGCCGGGGTCAGTGGATATTTTCAGATAGTAAATATCCTTCGGAGGAGAAGTAAAGCCATGGAACGCGTGTCACAGTTTCACAGCACATTAAAGAAACTCAAACCTCACAATGGAACTGTCAACCATTACATGCCGGAACCGACCTTGAAATTTCTTCAAGAGAAGCGTTGTGGTGTATAAAGGCCGTGTCCAAAAATATATGTACTTTCAAACTGTAAGGCACAAAAATTCAGCGCCAAATCTCTCGTTTAAACTATGGGGAAGTAATACAACTCCTGTATTTGCAGACTGGATACCCCTCACTACTCGCCGTCCGCGCCGCGTCCCACCTCACTTCATTCCACTGTTAACTCATGCAGGGATGTACATCTGCTCCGTACAGTGGGTTGCCATTGCTGGATTCTGGCTTCGATTTCTGTGCCTTGTAGTTAAAAAGGAAGTAGTTAAATTAGAAGTGGAAAGAAAAATTATAGAACAAGTGTCAGAATTTAATTATTTAGGTGTATTAATAACAAAAACTAAAAATTTAATAAAAGAAGTAAAGAAACAAGCTGATAAAGCAGCACAAATATCAGGGTATTGCTGGATTCTGGCTTCGATTGTTGTGCCTTGTAGTTAAAAAGTAAGTAGTTAAATAAGAAGTGGAAAGAAAAATTATAGAACAAGTGTCAGAATTTAATTATTTAGGTGTATTAATAACAAACACTAAAAATTTAATAAAAGAAGTAAGGAAACAAGCTGATAAAGCAGCACAAATATCAAGGTATATGAAAGATTTAATTTGGCGCAACAAACATGCGTCAATAGAAAGCAAAACCCGCATATACAAAACGATAGTTCGACCAGTTATCGTATATGGAGCAGAAACTAGGGCTGATACAACAAAACCTATACAAATAATAAGCACATGCGAAATGAAAATCTTAAGAACTATTCAGGGGAAAACATTATTTGATAAAAAACACAACACAGAAATTAGGGACAAATACCATATTCAAGACATAACCAAATTTATTATAGACAGACGAAAATATTGGAAGGGTCATATAAAAATAATGGAAGAGAACCGGCTTGCAAAAAGAGCTAAAGAAGATAGACCAATGGACGGGAGAAGAACAAGAGGAAGACCAGCCAAGAGATGGATAGACAGTAAATGCACATCCAATACGACTTCCTCCGAGGAGTGATTTTGGAAATAAACAGGATGGAAAATGATACAAATTAAGTTTAAGAAGAAGAAGAAGAATAAGTTAAAAAGGCAGTTATTTTTTGACACGGCCTTGGTATATCGCAACGCTTCTCTAAGAGAAATTTCAAGTGAGGTTTCGACAGGCAATGGTTGATAGTTTCCTTGTCAGATGAGAGAGCTCTGGCCAAAATTTGTCGACACTTTCTGCCCAGATTAAAATTCCCATGCTAATCACCTGACCTGTTAAAAAACGTCTGTTAAATAAAATAAATACTAACATCAATAGAGACAAGAATAAAGCTAAATCTTAAAAAAGAATGTCATCTTTCTTTTGCATGTTTCTTACTTACTTACTTACTCACTGGCACTATCGAACCCGTAGGTTCATGGCCGCGCGGACATAAGCTCTCCATACATCCCTATCCCGAGCTAATGCTTTCCAATCATTCCCTGTATAATCTACTTCCCTCAAATCATAGTTAATGTTGTTCTCCTACCTCATTCTTGGTCTACCAACTGGGCGTTTTCCTTCTGGCTTTCCTACAAGAAGCTTCCATGCACGTCTTTCATTCCCCATACGTGCAACATGTCCTGCCCATTGCAGTCTACGAGACTTAACTGTTCTTATTATATCTGGCTTCCTATAAATACCATGTAGTTCATTGTTATGTAGTCTTCTCCATTCACCTGTCTGTTCATCTCTCTTTGGTCCAAAAATTTTCCTAAGAACTTTATTCTCAAATACTCGTAATCTCCTTTCCTCCCTTAAAGTAAGAGTCCATGTTTCGCACCCTTATAATATAACTGGTAGAATAATAGTTTTATATATTTTCAGTTTAACGTTTTTTGAAAGGAGTTGGGACATCAAAAGTCTCTGCAATGCATAATAGCATGCATTTCCAGATTTGAGCCTATGTTTAATTTCTTTGTGCGTCTCATTCCTATTTGTGATTATTGTTCCTAGGTATTTGAATTCAGCCACTTCCTCAAAATTTCCCTCATTTGTCATTAGCTGTCCATTTCCATTATATACTGAATTTCTACCTGTGACCACATATTTAGTTTTACTGATATTTACTTCCAGTCCTAATTTCTTAGTGTTACTCAATAGTGTGTGCGTGTTGGCCTTTAGTATCTCCTCGCTATCGGCCAATAATACTACATCATCAGCATAAACTAACAGCTTATTAATACCATTCAGTTGTAAGCCTTCCTCATTCTCTAAAGATTTAATGGCATGCTCTAGTACAAAATTAAATAGTAGAGGAGATAGTGCATCTTCTTGCTTCAACCCATTCTGGATTTCAAAAGTGTCTGAAAACTGTTTGCCTACACGCACCCTACTATTTGAGCCATTTAGCATGTTTCACTGACGTAAAGTGGGTTGTTTCAAATAACGTTTGAGACTCGTTCCGATGTCCCATGGTCCAAATCTAGGTTCTGACATACCTGGCGATTTTATTCCATTTTTATTTGTATTTATTTATTTTTTAACCACTGATTTTAATTCACTGACCTCTTGTTCTTATTGTCAGCTCTGCTGGTTGATAACACTGAGCAACAAAAAATGAACTTTTTTTTGTCTCAGAAAGAAAAATATGTGATTCTGATAATATTTTTTTCTCCTGAATTCAAATATGATATCGGTTTTTCTCCATCACGCAATGTTTCCGAGAGACAGGCATTTATAATTTCAAACACTTTAATATATTCTACATTCGTAACTACACAATATTCGAACATTCGGATTCACCTAGGAAGTAAGACATGACAATTTTCTGCTATATTTCACTTGTGGAGCATCCCTCTTGATTGCCCAACAATAATCGGCCAGCATATTAGGAATCTATTTGCCTTGATATATATTTTCCATAGCTGAAATCTCCTGATGAAATGTTCCCCGTGCTCATCGCTCACTGTGCCAAGATAATAAATGGGCGAAAAAAACTTTATTAAAAAAATAATTATTTAAATCCGTTAATTGAAATAGAAATAAAAAACTGTTGGTGATAGAGAAATTCCGAATACATATTTGAAAATACGATAAAAAAACTGCATTAAGTACAAATCATGTTGACCAGTGTAAACAGAAAGCTCCAAGTGACAAGTGTATTTTTTTTCAAGGAATCGTGCTTATCACAACGGAACTTTTTAAATTGTATTTGAGCACATTATAAAAACTCCATGACGTGTTCGACCTACATGTCCCTTGGCCTAACACACGTTTGCTGGACGCACATTCACATGAGTTAATCAAAGAGAAAGACAATCATCAAGTCAGTGTAGGGGTTACAAGTGGTCAGTATGCGGGGTCTTCTAGCCTTTAAATTATTGTCTTCTAGCCGCTAATTATTGTCACTACCCAAATTCCTCACGCTGTTGGCTGGGCACTGGTCCCACACTTGCTGAAATGTCATGAGAAAACTTCTTCCCCCCATGGAGACTCGAACCAGCGCAAGTCTCGTATCTCTGCACCAAGGCATTGTGCCACTAACCGCTCGGCTACTGCCCGGGATAGAGATCACTACAGGTTTATCGTAAGCAATACCACGTGTGATTTCCAAATTATCGATAAATTCACGAAGTGACGAGTGAATTTATCTAGAGAATTTGGAAATCAAGAGTGGCATTTGTTAGGATTATCTAACGAATAAAATTAAGCTGTTTATCTCACAAATAACAATTTAAATACAGTTATTTTAAAATATGTATATATTTAATGTCAACGGTGATGTTTGAAAACAAGCGAGAAACTTGTTTTGTTTCATTTATTCATCACTGCAACCAGATCATATTATTATTGCCAAAGGATCGCAATATTGTAAGAATGCACCATAGTGGAGAAGAAATGAAACACATCAAACTGTTTATTAATTAATTTCTGATGTCCTATGATGTAAATACGTCAATTATATTTTTCTGGAACGTTATTTCCTGGAAAATAATACGATTAAGAAAGTGCAAAGAGTGGTTTCATTTTATTGTGGTATAATCAATTGCTATAAACGTTTTTGTATTATAACCCGCAGGCAGTAACTGCTTACATTCGTGCACTATACATATATACTCTGGGAGCCATTTGTGTTCTAGGATTCGTATATCTTAATACATAAATTGCTATATTCAACGTATTTCTTAGAGAGTAACTGCAAAATAATGCTCTGGCCTATTCAGAATGTTAAAAAGGAGGGGCTTGATTTTGATGTGATAAAATTTAATTGAATATACCGAGGTGAAAAACGACTGTGATTGGTTGTAATTCAAAATTTATTGAAATGTGATTGGTCATTGACTCCCATTTGGGGTATGAGTTAAATAATCACAAAGAATTGTTCTCCCACTCATTACGATAATATGTGGCTTGACGAACGTGTGCAATATGTATATTTGTTATCGCTCGTCACCAATAATCACATTTAACGACATCTTTTGAATAAACGAACGAACATGCTGCACGAGGAGTCTTGATGATTCCAAACAGCATTCAATCAAGTAACTTAACATTACTGGCGGCACAACGGCGAGCGACTCAAATTGTACGCTATAAACATTTAAATTAAAAAGGGGAACATAAGAAAAGCAGAAGCTAACCTAAAACGATGTCCTGCCTAGTGGTTACGGTCCTTGCCTTTAGTCTCGAGGGTCTTGGATTCAAACCCTGCCGGGGTGATTAGTTTTTAAAATGGAAAAATTCAAGGAGCAAGTCTTCTGGGAGGAGTTGTAACCCGTGAGTCCCGAGCCTGAAGATTTCCGGGCTCATAAATCAACCTCAAGACTAAATTAGAGCCTTCAGAAAAATTTAACCGTCTTTCCTCATCCAAGTTGCCTACTAGATGTCTCATTGTGGCGATATGTCGTGTATACACCACTCACTGGCATCTGTAGGGAAATAAAGAGTACAGTAAAAGTTCCTTATTAGCGGGGGATATCTTCCGCAAATATGCCGCGAATATGGAATGGTAATTTGTATGGGTATATAGGGGATACGTTCCAAGGCTACAAAATAAAATAAAAATTATCAAAATAAAATGAGGCGCTCTGAATAATTACGGCAGATGCCAACCGACAACGAATTTTGAGATAGAAGCTTGGCTGTGTACAACTGCCATCTACCTATCATGTGATGGAGTATCAAACGAATTAGATTATGCTAAAGATCTCATTTTTCACCTTTAAAATTTGTTCGTAGTGAAAACGAACATATTCTCAGTGTAAAAATGACATATCCCAACTATGAGTGTTTTACTTTATATCCGCTACACGTTCATATTTCATTGTTTAAGTTACAGCAGAAATACAGTGAACAGAGAAAAATAAAGAAAGCGAAATACAATGACCTGATGAAATTATTGGAATATATACCACCCATCTCTCATGATTTTTATGTCTTTGTCATGATGGTGTTGATGATGACGAAAAATGTGAAGATTTGGAAATAGAGCTGGATTAAGTTTTTCAAGATATTTAATTAAGGAAAAATCAATTTTACGCCATTTTGTCTGTTTTGTATATTTTTTGTTCTAGTAAACAACACAAAATCAGGAAAACTTTTAATCACAATGGTTCAAGATTTTGCACATAGACGTGAAATCCCATGATTTAAATACCCAGAAAATATCAAGTCATAATGTTAACTACTTTTCACATTTTGGAAAGAAACAGAAAATTGCATTTATCACAAAATGAACTTTGGTTGGGATCTGCCGTTATTATTCTAAGCGCCTCAAATCAATTAATGAGAGATTTTGAACAATTTCTAATAAGGTTTAGGCAAGGACTTAAAGAACTTAAGTATTTTTTTCCTGTTTTTGCTGCTTTTAAAAGGTATTTCAATTAAGATTGATATTCAGCTGTGCAATCAGTGATATAATTCCTTATTTTGTCTTCGGATTCAAACAGCGTGATTATAGACGAAAACTACTCGCCAACGCGTAAACGGTCAAGCATTTCTGTTTAAGTGGCAACACTACTTTTTTCAGCTTCGGAACTAATTTTCTTTCCTTTTGCTCGACATTATAAACGGGCAACAAAGCAAAAGAGACACGTGTTATTCAATCAAAATTATTGCAACGAATGACAAGTTGAAACAATAAAACACCGATCGAGACTAATGCGGCGTTTAAAAGAGATATAGCGGAACTTGAAATACGACAGCTATGTCTTTTAACAACGAACTTTAGGCTTAGTGACATTAAGGTTTATTTTACATAGATATTAATTTGTCAATTTGGTTTGAATCACTCTTTGTAAAAGTCTCCTTGGAACGTGCCTGCAGTAAAAAAAAAGTTGTCGATGCGTTAATCCATCCATAGCAATTCTGCCCGAAGGCAGGTCCTTCACTGCAATCATAGCATTTTCATGCTATGCTTGCAGCTTTACTAGGGAATTGTAGATGTGGTAGCTTCCCGTTGTTTCCACACCGGTGAAGGATGATGATAAAGATAAGGATGATGATGATGATGGCCATATGATTTCGGGGACCGTTTGGGCCTTAAAGTTTTCCTGTCATTTGTCTTACAGGTGAGGAAAAACCCCGATAAAAACCTCACCCAGAAAAACTGCCCCGACCGGGGATCGAAGCCGGGCCCGCTGCGTGACAAGGCAGCACGCTACCTCGAGACCACAGTGGTGGACTGATGCGTTAATGAAGGATACTAATCCTTCTAACATACAGACTAGATCCGCGAATAAAGAAAATTTTAGCCACGAATACAGGAACTGCGTCGCAATTAATTGTTTTACCAGCAAATAATGAAAACGCGAATAAGGTAAACGCTAATAAGGAGCTTTTGCTGTAACTAAAATAGCTTGAACAAGAAACTCCCAATAGGAAAGCACCCACGTTTACACTAGGAACGTACGGGATAACATGTAACAAAAGTTCATAAATTTCCAATAAGAAATGTAAACATAAACTTCAGGTTTTCTAAAAATCCTCCTTTCAAGCAAGTATTTTATAGATTACTGGGAGTGCGCTGCTACGCAAAATTAATGAAAATTAATGTGCTTTTATGTTTAGTTGAATAAGTAAAAGGAAAAATAATTATAAAATTTATATTCTTTAGATACCCCGCGCTGAATACACGGCGTTGCCCGGGAACCTACTTATCTCGATCTTCTTGACAAATGAGCTGAAATACGGAAATTAATGTGTTTTATGTTTCGATAAATAAGTGAAGGGAAATGTTTATATCGTAATTATTTTTAGATATCCGTGCTGTTTACCTGGCGTTGTCCGGGAATCTACTCATCCCAATATTCTTGGCATAAATGAGCTGAAAGACGAAAATTAATGTACTTCTTATGATTAGTTGAATAAGTGAAATGAAAAATAATTATAAGTGTATATCGTAATTATTTTAAGATTCCCCGTACTGATTACCCGGTTTTGCCCGTGTATATATTTATCCCGATCTTCTTGGCATAAATGAGCTGAAAGACAAAATTCGTTATTGTGAGTTATCCGTAAAAGAATTCCCGCCCTGTGCTGCTATGCTTGCACAGGATCTACGTACTTGTCTCGATCTTCTTGGCATCAATGAAAGACAAAAATGGTTATTGTGAGTTATCCGTAAGAGATAAACATATGCTGTCGCGGACTTATTTGTAGAGCTTTTTGAGATATTCAATTCTGAGTACAGTAATTTTGTGTTTTTGTTATGGTTTAGGCAGCGTAAGTCATTTAAGCGTCCAAAGAGCTATTTTTTTCACATTTCCACTACAAATGGCGATTTTCTAAGGGTGTAGGAGTTGAATATCACAACTCTCTTATAGCCTATGTTCATCCCGAGAATCTTCTAAACATTTTGCAAAAAGTCCCATCACAATCGGATCAACGGTATGGACGCGCATAAAGTACGAACAAACAAATAAACAAACATTCATTTTGTATATTAGATTTCAAATCAATCGAGTGAGGGGTATACTTTGAATCCCCCTTCTACAGCTGTGACGAAATGAAACAATTTCTACGTGGTCAACGATGAGGCCGCTTTACGTTGTTGTTAGGTTGTAGAATGTAGGTAAACTATTCAGCTCGACCCCACCACAATATTGACACTAGGTCACAAGATAGCAGTCTGCTAACAATTCCTCTTCATAGCACTTCCTCCTATTCTACTTCCTTCACAGTAGCTTCTGCTCGCTCCTGGAATCTCCTTCCTCAAGATATCAGGGGTTGCCGCACACTTGGCACCTTTAAATCACGCTTATACAGTTACCTGTTGTCTAATAATTAATTTTTCTCTATTTATTTAATTTTATACTATGTCATTAATCTTTTCCTCGTTTTTTTATATATCTTGTACATGTTATATATTTAATTCGTTAAATTTAGAGTAAATCAAAATACATTATAAATATTAATTGTATTGTATTCATAACTTGTAATCGTTTATATATATATATATATATATATATATATATATATATAGGCCTATTGTAATTTAGATTTAAGACTTTTCTTTTGTATTTTTTTAAACCTGGTTGAGTGGTAGACAAGGCAATAAGGCCTTAACTCTGCCAGGTAAAATAAAGCTATTATTATTATTATTATTATTATTATTATTATTATTATTATTGTTATTATTATTATAATTCACTATAAGTTTGTTTCGTCATTCTGACGTCATGCTTACATCAATCATGAAAATATCGCCATCTTGGAAAGTGACATTGCCTCGCCACTCAGTGGCATATTGTGTCATATATATACATCCCTGTCGTATAGCATCTATCTGGCCCAATGTTGGGCCTTATCCTCTTCCTTGTTAGAAGTTATTAGACCAAGTTAATTTAGTTACGCTTATTTCCCTAAATATGTCATGAATGGTATGCGGACAACATTCCGATCAAGTGAGTCAGGCAACTATTACTAGGATGAAGGAGGTCGGTATACTTCGCTTAGAACCCTCTTTATTCAGGCTTAAGGATCTTTTACGAAACTGAAAATCTTCAGATTCGGGACTTACGGCTTCAAGTCCCTCCCAGAGGACTTGCTCCTTGGATTTTTCCACCTTAAAAATCCATCGACTCCGGCCGGGTTTGAACATGCAACCTTCGGAACCAGAGGCAAGGAACGTAACCACTCGTCCATCGCGGCCAATTGTCGTATATTATAGTTCCAATGAAATCGATTTTGAAGTTAGCAATCAAACATTTTCATTCCTATTTTATTCCAACTAAATTACCTGCAGCTATCCGTCTGCTCCATTTTTCCATCTTGTTTTTCAATAGTGTAAGATAATGTTGCAAGTTGCTAAGTTTAACTTAACACATACATACATAGTGCTCTGCCCAAGAGCAGGTCTTTCACCGCACACTCAGCATTCTCCACTCTTTCCTTAACTCAGCTTTCCTTTTTGTATCCGCATACAAACCATTTATTTTAACATTGTCTATCATCTGATGTCTTTTTCTGCCTCTAACTTTCTTTCTGTTGACCATTCCTTCTAGGGCATCCGTCAGCAGACAGTTTCTTCTTATCCAGTGACCAGTGAGGCTAGTTGGAATTTACGGATCTTTAATCTGGTCAAAAACCCTGCTGGAACTGATATTTAACCTCTGGGGTGAATTTCGATGAAGTCCGGCGGATCTAACTTAGCCAAATCCATTCTCCTCACCTCCATATTTGGGCCCCTCGGGACCTTCTTAAAGTCTTTTAAGATTTTAAGATGCAAAAGAGAGAGTGGGCTGTGAAAAAAAAAAACCGGGAAGCTACCACACCTATATATTTCTAGTAAAGCTGCAAACTTAACACATTTCAGCAGAATTTTCAAATAATAAAACATTTAACTAATGGTGAAAGTGTTAAAAATATTGCAAGGTAAGAGTTAAGTTGAATTAGTGTAGCGTGCATACGGTTAGATAATTTAAGGACATAAAAAACAACATAAATTGTAAGCCTAATGTGACGGATCATTGCCTGTAACCTTCAAACCAGCAATCTAGTGACAGCATTCAAATGAAACTCGCTCTACCAATTCATTTATCGAACCACATTCCTGGAGCTGAGACCAGAAATCAGAGCAATATACGCTGTATTCTGTAGCAGGTGGGATGGTAAAACAATGTTACTCCATTTAAAAATAAACCTGATTTTCGTATATTTAATAGGTCCTATAGGATCTTCTAATTCCTGATTCACTTTAGTAACACTACTAATATTTTTATCATTACTACTGCTACTACTGACAGTAATAATTCATCCATCCATTTTGAGAATTTTCCTCATCATTGAGAGTTTTCTCTAACCAATCTTTGTAACTAACATGAATTTTTTAAAAAAATAATAAATATAAATGACTACGGACTTATAGACTATCAGTTTGCAACAAACATTCACAAATTTCCCTTAATTAAAGTTCTCCATCGTTCTCTGTCATCTGTGTCATCATCTGTTACACCAAATTGCCTCATTGAATTTTGAAAGTTGTTCTTCCAGGTTATTTATTCTTAGACTTGCTTTTCTGTTCCTTCTTTCAATTTTCCATGCATAGATGGTCTTTGGCTGTCTTCCACACTGCATTCTTCTTACGTGTCCACACCATTTTAGCCTTCTGTGGTCAATCCCATCCATTATATTTCATTCTGCATTCATAATAATAATAATAATAATAATAATAATAATAACAATAATAATGGTAACTGAGTAGCTACATGAAAAGAGAAGTAGAGAAATAATTAAAATTAAGGTTGATGGATTGTGTTTCATCAGCAACGTTCGTTCTTAGAAGTTGTCGTGCCTCTGACTGTATTATTATTGTTATAATAATAATAATAATAATAATAATAATAATAATCGATTTATTTATATACAGATTTTTAATGTTAACACATCTTTCTGTGCCTAAAGTTTTATTTTCCTTCTCCACTTGTCTCTATCCATTCGCTCCATGTTCTCCAGTCTTGTTCTCATTCCAGTTCTTATTCCTTGCATCCACGAGTTTCGAGGTCTTCCTTTCCTTCTTCTTCCATGTGGACAATGTTTTTCTGGGTAACCTTTCTTCTTGCATTCGTCGTACATGCCCATACCAATTTAATTGCTTATATCTTATATAATCTACTATTGTATATCCATTCACATTTCCTCGTGCGACAGTATTTTATTTTTTTCTAATTTTGAACATCTTGCTGCTCTCCACATGAAATCTATTTCCATCGACATAAGTTTTTGTTCTAAGTTTTCGTTGAATTTCCAAACTTCAGCTCCATATGTGACAGTACTTCTCACTATTCAATTATATATTTGTAATATATTTTTTCTGGTTACATGTATGTTCCATAAGACTCCATTCATCATTGCTGTTTATAATAATAATAATAATAATAATAATAATAATAATAATAATAATAATAATAATAATAATAATAATAATAATAATAATAATAATAATAATAATGATAATAATAATAATAATAGCAACTAAAACAAAACAACAAGAACAACAACAAAATAAAAAAAAACAAGTTGGCCGGGGTGGGATAGTGGTTATGTTCCTTGCCTTTAATTCCGAGGGACGCGTGTTCAAGCCCAGCCGTGGTCGATGGATTTTTCTAGGATGGAAAAATCCAAGGGTCAAGTCCTACGGGAGGAACTCCGTGGGTCCCGCCCGAATCCGAAGATTTTTAGGCTCGTAAAAGAACGACTATCCTGAATAAAAAGGCCTCTGTGCAAAATTTACTCAATGTTCCCATTCTAGTACTACCTTGATGTAGTACCTAGTTGTCACAATGAGGCGGAACGCTGACCCCGGCCCATTCAATGACATCTATCCGAAAATAGGTGTAACTAAATTACTGTGGTTGAATTTCTCCCCTGTAGGGGGAGAACGCTTAAGTCTTGTTGAGATACAAGGAGTTAGTGCTGTTAATGTAATATTATTATTATTATTATTATTATTTATTTAGCAGTGATCTCGAGGTAGCGTCGCTGACTCTTACGCAGCGGTGCCCGGGTTCGTTTCCCCGGTCGCGAGAATTTTCCTGGATGATGGTATTTTTCGAGGGTTTTCCTCAATTGTAAGACAAATGTCAGGAAATGTTAAGGACCAAACGGTCCCCGATCATCAACTGACCATCATAATCACCATTATCATACTCGCCCTGTTTTGTATGAATATGTGTGTGTGTGTGTGTGTGTGTGTGTGTGTGTGAATGGTGTGTTTCGTCTTAACGTTGTGTTGTCTCGGAGGAGGCCCTGTCATTGATCTGATCACACATTGGGGGAGGCATTCCATGTCCTTGAGTGTCAAATAAGTATAGTGTGATATTTTGAAGAAGTGGCTGAATTCAAATACATAGGAACAATAATTACAAACAAGAATGAGGTGCGGAAAGAAATTAAACATAGGCTGAATTCTGGAATCTCATGCTATTATGCATTACAAGGACTCTTGATGTCCCAACTTCTCTCAAAAATCATTAAACTGAAAATACATAAAATTGTTATTCTTCCAATTATATTATAGGCTATGGATGCGAAACATGGACTATTACTTTGAGGGAGAAGAAAAGATTACGAGTATTAGAGAATTAAGTTCTTAGGAAAAATTTTGGACCATAGAGAGATAAACAGACAGGCGAATAGGGCGATAGAGTAGATCAGACGAGGAGAGACCAAGAGTTCGGCTGAGGTATTCGTAGATGGGAAGGACAAGTTAAGAAGAATATCGAAAAGAGTTGAGTTGAATAGATGGAAAGTATTGGAAGAAGAATCATGGAAAGACCGAGCAGATGGAGGTTTTTGGCAAAACCTGAACCCCGAAACGGGACACGAGGGTAGATGAAGGAGAAGAAGAAGAAGAAAAAAAAGCAGTAGAAAATATATTTCTTCACTGTTTGGTATTCTGCATATTCACGACATTTATGCAATATGTCAAGTTGAAAACACCATATTAACATGTTCGCTACATTTCAGACACGTATCTTAATGGACGTAAGTTATACAGACCATGGAGAACAATACATACAACATAATTTTAATCTAGTGTTTCAAAAAGAACGCATTAAAAGAATATTCATGTAGAGACATGTTGAGAATAATCTTTCATAGCGTTGCACTGTGTTAATTTGTGTTTCAATGCCGTCTGCATATTCATCATCCAATGACGTGATTATAAGAGTTTAAAATTTCTTACTGGGTTATAAGCTGATACTCTTTCTACTTCCTATCTCTTAATTCAATTGATCTAAAAAGAGACTAGAATTTTTATGGTCCACTAGCTAATACCCGGCGTGAGCTGCTACGCCTAATTAAATGAAAATTAATGTGCATTTTTGTTTAGTTGAATAAGTGAAAGGAAAAATAATTATAAAGTTGTATTTTTAGATACCCCTTGCTGTTTATTCGGAGTTGTCCGGGAATCTAATCATCCCCATCTTCTTAGCATAAATGAGCTGTAAGACAAACATTAATTCACTTCTTATGATTAGTTGAATAAGTAAAATGAAAAATAATTATAAATATAGCCTATATCGTAATTATTTTAAGATTCCCCGTGCTGATTACCCGGTGTTGCCCGGGAATCCACTTATATCGATCTTCTTGGCATAAAGGACGCTAAAGGATCCCAAAATTCGTTATTGTGAGTTATCCGTAAAAGAATACCCGCCATTTGCTGCTATGCTTGATCAGGAATCTAAGTACTTGTCTCGATCTTCTTGGCATAATTGAAGGAAAAAACATGGTTATTGTTAGTTATCCGTAAGATATAAACATACGCTGTCGCGGACTTTTTTGTAGAATTTTTGGAGATATTCAATTCTGTGTACATTAATTTTGTGAATTTGTTATGGTTTAGGCAGCGTAAGCCATTTAAGCGTCCAAAGAGCTACTTTTTTTAAGTTTTCCACTACAAAGGGCGATTTTTAAGGGTGTAGGAATTAAGTATCACAACTCTCTTATAGCCTATGTTCATCCCGGGAATCTCCTGAATATTTTGCAAAAAACCCCATCACAATCGGATCAACGGTATGGCCGCGCATAAAATACGAACAAACAAACATTCATGTTTATAGCCTATATGAGATTTGGTTCTATTGTTTACAAGCAAGAATGAGGTGCAGAAGAAAAGTAAATACAGGTTCAATTCTGGAAATGCATGTTATTATATAATCATTATATGGGCTCTTGTAATCCAATTTTCCCTGAAAAACATAAACTGAAAATGTATAAAACTGGGCTATTCTTCACAACCTGTGACGCGACTTTTCTAATTCGTTCATAAACTCCTGTCAAATTTCATTCTTAGGGTTTCATTTTTCATATTATTTCCCACCATTTACAATGAATTTTACCTCTTTTTCTAACGATTATTTCAAAATCTATGATATTTACCTAGATACGTAGCATGAAGACGTGGCAGCCATATTGATTTTAACATATATTCTAATCAATACTAATAAAATTCATTGTTAAAACCGTTGTGGTGGATAGTCATAAAATAAAATAAGTTAAAATATACCTTCTTAGGTAAGATCCGTCGTCCTCAAGTTAGAAAATATGTATTCTTTATGTCTGTAGGCCTTTCAGAACATCCGTTCCATCTTCAGCAAGTCTTTCTTCGATACATTATTTGATATTATATGGGACCTGCAGCATCAACCATCCTAATGGGACCTGAGAATGAACCACCATATCAAATAATGTAGCGAAGAAAGACCTGCTGAAAATGGAACGGATGTTCTGAAAGGCCTACAGACATAAAGAAAACATATTTTCTAAGTTGATGACGACGGATCTTACCTAAGAAGATATATTCTAAGCAAAAAAAAAAATGTCGCGTTCATTGCAGCCAACATATAGTATGTACTAATTAACTGTCACATATAGTTCAGAATTTCAGAACTTACTATTTATTTATGGGCGTTGCATTCTTTCACAGGTTAGAATGCTTAAATTACGATAGGTTAGGTTCTAGGTTGATCTTTCATAGTTTAGAGTACGTAAGGAAAGAGGATATTTTTTGGTAAAAAATGAGCAATTTTTCAAAAAAAAATGTTTGCTCTAAAATACTCTGTGATATGTGTGGAATACATTGCATAACATTTTATGTATATTTGTACCCTTATCAGACGATGAGGAGAAATTTTTAAAGTGCCTGTGCTCTGGATTTTCAGTCACGCGCTCCCTTTTGATTGATGTTTCCCATAACTTCATTTTGTTTGCTAAATTGCTAGAAAAAATTATAATAATAATAATATAATAATAATAATAATAATGTACTCTGTAAGGGCCCCTAGCCAGGGTTACGGTGAAGACCTCAACGGCAGAGTCGGCGCAGAAGGAGTCCTTCATCACGGCGGATCTGGCGGAAGAGGCAACCCTATCTCTAAGGGAAATAGAGAAACGCTGCCTTGCGGTGAAGAGGGATCTTCAAAGGCTATGGGAGAAATCCCAGACAGAAATTTTCCTGGTCCTCCAGGTTGGGGGTTTATGCTGTGGGCCAGCTCCCCACACATTAGAAAAAAAAAACAAAATGCTAAAAGACCAAATCAATCAAAGCCGGACGGAAAAAAGTATGAAAGACAAAAGCAACGAAAACGGACATTGAATATAGGCACGTGGAATGTACGAGGAATTAGAAACAAAATTAATGAAGTAGCAGGAGAATTATTCCAGAACAATATAGATATTGCAGCAGTGACGGAAACAAAAAAGAAAGGATCGGGAAATTCATATTTAGGAAACTACATACATTTTTGGTCAGGTGTAAATAAATCAAAAAGAGCTAAAGCAGGAGTATCAATGTTTGTAAAAAGAAATACAGTAAAAACATAACAAGAATATGAACATATTAATGAAAGATGCCTAAAGATTAAAATGAAGCTTATGGGAAGAACAATGGTGTTCTTAGCAGTCTACTCACCAACAGATGATGCTGCACAGAGTCAGAAAGAAAAGTACTATTCAGTATTAGTGGAACAAATAGAGAAAATACGAAGTAATGAAGAATTAATACTAATGGGAGATTTAAATGGGAAAGTGGGTAGAAGAAACAATGATGAAGCAGTAGGAAAATATGGGGAACAAGAAGTCAACGATAATGGAAATAGAATCATAGAGATGTGCAAACAACATAAATTAAAGATAGTAAACACATTTTTCGACCATAAGGATATTCATAAATTTACTTGGGAACGACCTAGTCTCAATCAGAAATCAATAATAGACTACATAATTGTAAAGCAAAATACTTCCTTATTTATTAAGGACTCAAGGGTTAAAGAGGAGCAAATTGTGGTTCTGACCACTATCTACTCACAGCACAGATCATCCCCAAATTCCCTACAGGGAAAAAAGTGCATGATGAAGCAAGGGAATCAACAATGCAACCGAAGCAGGAAGAAAAATTTAAACTGTATTTATTTAATCAGGATAGTATCAAAAACTTATATAAGAAAGACTGAGGATTAAATTGAGAATTTGGATTACAAGGAAGACATAGAAGAAGAATATAATCAATTAAAGGAAATAATACATTCGGCAGCAAAAGAAGCATTAGGCACAATAAATAAAAAACAAAATACCCAAGATTGGTGGAATGATGATATTGAAGAATTAACCAAAAAGAAGAAAAAATGCTACTTAGAATGGTTGGCAAATAAAACAACAGAAAATTGGATAGAATACAAGAGAACAAACGCCGAAGTTAAAAGGAAAGTGATAGAAGAAAAAAACAAATTATGGAAAAGCAATGCCAAGAAATAGAAAGTTATATAGGAGGATCACAATCATCAGAAGTATGGAGATTTCTAAAAACACTGAAAACCAACCAAGGACCCAGCAAGATAAATTTGTTAGCAAAATCAGACGCAGAAAAACATTACAAAGCTTTACTGTCAGAAACTAGAAATGAGTTTATGGAAACAACAGAAAATCCATCCATAGAAATGAACGCCCTGGAATTTGATACAATAGATATAGAATTAGAAATTCAAACCCTAAAGAATAAAAAGGCACCAGGGCCAGGAAACATACCAAATGAGTTAATTAAATATGGCCCAAAAAATTTAATAGGTAGATTGAGGGACTTGTATAATAAGTGCATTGCAATACAGAAGATTCCTGATGAATGGAAAATAAGCTACATAGTACCAATATACAAGAAGGGCGATAGAAGAGACGCAAAAAACTACAGAGGACTAAGTATAAATAACACATTATATAGAATATTTACGAAGTTATTAAAAACAAAGTTACAAAACGATGTTAAAGACAAATTAGGAGAAGATCAAAATGGATTCAGACCAGGAAGGTCATGTGTTGACAATATATTTGCAATACAACAGTTAATTGAAAAACGGACTGCAGTTGGAGAAGAAACCCATTTGACAATGATAGATTTAGAGAAAGCTTATGACTCAATTCCGAGGAACAAATTATGGGAAGTATTGGAGAAATACAATATTGACAGAAACCTAATAGAAATTATTAAACAAACCTATAAAGATAACTCCGCTTATGTTAAAATGGGAAATATAATGTCTAATCCTATAAACACCTCAAAGGGATTGAAACAAGGGTGCAGTCTATCACCAATTTTATTTAATATTTATGTAGAATTTATATTAACGAAATGGAAACAAAGCTGCAAAGGTATGGGGATCCCAATAGGCAATAGATTTTTGCTGACATTACAATTTGCCGATGATCAACTGGTTTTAGCACAAGACAATTTTGATATGGAATTCATGATAAAAAGGTTGAAAAGCACATATGAATCATGGGGTCTCACAGTAAATTTACAAAAAACAGAATATCTGGCAATAAATAGCAATGAAAGAGAAAACTTAGTATGGAAGATGGAATCCAAATAAAGCAAGTGAAACAAACTAAATATTTGGGAATGATTATGGATAACATCGAAGGTATAGGCAAAGAGAACATAAAACATAGAATTGAATTGAGTAGCAAAATAATATCATCATTAAATTCCATATGGTGGGATAAGCATATTTGGAAAGACACAAAAAAATATATTGGTAAAACATTGGTGGAATCTGTTGCAATGTACGGAAGTGAGGTATGGACAATCAATAAGTACTACAAGAATAGACTAATAGCTCTAGAAATGGATTATTTACGAAGAAGTGCCAGAAAGTCTAAATTAGAATGTGTCACAAATAAGGAAATTAGAAACAAAATGGAAGCAGAAGAAAGCATAATTGAAAGAATTGAGGAAAAGGAATTAAAGTGGTTAGGACATGTTTTAAGAATGGAAGATGAGCGATGGCCGAAGCAACTATATGAATGGCATCCTAACAGAAAGAAGAAAAGAGGAAGACCAAGGTTAACATGGAAGGAAAACATGAAGACAGTAATGCAAGCTAGAGGGCTAAACATCGAAGATGCCCAAGACCGCAGGCTTTGGAGGTTTGGCACGGGAAGACGGCAGCAGCTGTAAAAACCCAAAGATAGATAGATAGATAGAATAATAATAATAGTAATAGTAATGTTTTATTTATTCTGGCAGAGTTAAGGCCATAAGGCCTTCTCTTCCACTCAACCAGCACAAATAAAAATAAATATTTGACAAATATAGGTATACACTATACTAATTATAAATAGTTAAAGATACATTAAATGTAGCAATGTAAATTTCATGTACAAACAAAATTTTATACGATAATAATAATAATAATAATAATAATAATAATAATAATAATAATAATAATAATCTAATAGTGATAATAATATAATAATGATAATAATATAATGATAATAATAATAATAATAATAATAATTACAATAATAATATAAATATGATAAATTATACGAGAAACACCAATTAATATATATACCTTACACTGGGTAATGATGAAGTCGAGGTTAGAGCAAATACAAATTTAGATTTCTTTTAAAAGTTGCCAATGTCCGTCAGCCTCTTATTTCTTGTGGTAGGGAATTCCAGTTGCATGAAATTTTGAACACACACAATGAGAAAACCTTTCTCTGTAACAGAAATTAGATATTTGATTTTATTTAAAAAATATGTCTGTTTGTTTTCAGAAAAGAAAATAAAAAAGTGTTGTTAAATTTTGATTGTTTCTTTTTTTACAACATTAGGGACAAATACCAAAATTTTGTTACAGAGAGTTTGTAGAGCATGCTTTTACTAATAAAGTTTAACAAATTCTGTGAAGTTATCTTCCAAATTGGCTTAGATATATCGGTTTTAGTAAACCCCTGCACTGGGTACATTTTTTGAAAATTTGGGCCCCCCAATTTTTTTTTCAAAATTTTTATTTTTGGTTAAGTTGCTATAGCCATAAGCTCTTAAAATACAAAAAAATAAATAATTTACACCAAATAAGAAACAAGTTTTAAAAAATACCATTCTCTCTCCTTAAATTGCGTTAGATTAGCTTTTAGGTTAGTTAAATATCGTGTATATGTTGGCTGCATCCCGTGATTCCATACTGTAAACCTCTTCGCGTTTGTTGGCGCATGCGCAAGGTGTATGATTGGTACTTAGAAAAAAAATGTCGCGTCACACGTAAAGAATCACCTAAAACTGTTATTCTTTTAGATATATGGATGGGAAACGTGGAATCTTACTGTAAGTGAGGACAAAAGATTACGAGTATTTGTGAATGATTTTATTTGTTTATTTATTTATTCATTCATTTATTTAATGCAGATGTATTCTTATAAATATATTTGTCCATTTAATGATAAGACTACAAAAATAAAACGAAAACACATAGAAGAAAAGAACAAATATAAGGGGGCATTCATCCACTCGTCATTTCTCCTGATTCCTAATATTTGTTGACTAAATTGTTACTTCTCAAAGCAGGGCAGGCAGATGTTAAAAGTCCATAAAGTTTTTAGGAACAATTTTGGACCAATGAGAGACGAACAGACAGGTAAATTGAAAGGACTACATAACAGTGAACTACATGATCTTCATGGGGAACCAGATGTAACAAGAACAGATAAGTCTCGGAGATTGCATGAGCAAGATATGTGGCTCGAATGGGGATTGAAAGAGGGGCGTGGAAACTCCAGGAAAACCTTACAAGGAAAACCAGGGAAAGCGATCAGTAAGTAGGCTAAGAATGAGGTGAGAGAATAATATTAACATGATTTGAGGGAGGTAAATTACACAGGGGATGATTGGAAAATATTAGCTCTGGATAGGTATTTATGGATAATTTATATCCGCATGGCTATAAACCTACGGGTTCGATAGTGCCAGTGGATTAATTAGGTATGTTTTATATATTTTTTAAATACGTTAAGTGTGATTGTAAATGCTGCAATATCATAACTCATAAAGCCATAAGCTTCCTAAGAGATAATTCCCAGATGTTCAGACTATCGCTTCTAGTCTCCAAGTGTCGGTCCTGGATGACTAGCAGTTACCATGCTCGCTTCAGGTTCCAAGGTTCGCGAGTTCGAACTCTACCGGAGTCCTAATTATGAGTTCCTTGGAACAGAACTAAATCCATGGGTCTCATGTCCTAGATTTACGGCAGGTAAAAGTACCTCAAGCCTAAGGCCTCTGAACAAAATTGTTCGGCTCTTTCAGTCCCAGATCTGAATTGCGACGCTAGCGACCTAAGATGTCAAAGAGCGTCGTTAAATAAAATGTTAGCCAAAAATAACAATTGGCAAGTTATAATTCTAGAAACTGGCTGTCATCAGATGTCACATGTATATGACAAGCTTCGATTCTTTTTATAAGTATACACTCACTCCTCATACATTTTACTCTTAGATTTGGTCACAAGAAATCACTTTGCCATAGAGTAGAATCAGTTGTTTTCCTGGATTTGGGTTTTAATTCAAGTTGAAGTGAATGTAGGATTGAAATATGTTTCATTTTTTGATAAAAATAATATGTATCTATGAAGATTGTAAAATATGTGTGGGTGTATGTGAGAGAGAGAGAGAGGAGGAGAGAGAGAGAGAGAGAGAGAGAGAGAGAGAGAGAGAGAGAGAGAGAGAAATAGAGAGAGAGAGTGGTCTAAAAAGGTTAAGTTCTTGCCTCTGGTCCCGGTTTCGATGGATTTTTTAGGATGCAAATATCGAAGGGAAAAGTGCTCCAGGAGGGACTTTAAGCCTTAGCTCCCCGAATTTGAAGATTTTCGGGCTCGTAAATGAACTCCCAGTCTAAATTAGAGCCGCTAATCAAAATTTAATCAGCCTTTCCCATCCAAGTAATACCTTATTTGCCTTCTAGATGTCTATATAAGGCGGTGTGGTAATCATATGTCACTCGCTGACATATGTAGGGAAATAAACGTAACAAAATTAGTTTGGCTATCTCCCGCTAGGGAGCACCTTTGTCCCCACGTGGGTATGTACGGATATATATATATTAATTCTGCCCGGAGGCAGGTCCTTCACTGCAATCATAGCATTTTCATGCTATGCTTGAAGCTTTACTAAGGAATTGTACGTGTGGTAGCTTCCCGTTGCTTTCCACACCGGTGAAGGATGATGATGATGATAATGATAAGGTTGATGATGTGATGATGGCCATATGACTTCGTGGGCCGTTTGGACCTTATAGTTTTCCTCACATTTGTCTTACAGGTGAGGAAAAACCCCGATAAAAACCTCACCCAGAAAAACTGCCCCGACCGGGGATCGAACCCGGACCCGCTGCGTTATAAGGCAGCACGCTATCTCGAGAACACAGCGGTGGACATATATATATCCATCCATCGTAATTCAGCCCGAAGGCAGGTCCTTCACTGCAATCATAGCATTTCATGCTATGCTGGCAACTTTACTAGGGAATTGTAGGTGTGGTAGCTTCCCGTTGCTTTTCACGCCGGTGAAGGATGATGATAATGATAAGGACGATGGTGATGATGATGGCCATATGACTTCGGGGACCGTTTGGGCCTTAAAGTTTTCCTGAGATTTGTCTTACAGATGAGGAAAAACCCCGATAAAACCCTCACCCAGAAAAACTGCCCCGACCGGGGATCGAACCTGGGCCCGCTGCGTGACAAGGCAGCACGCTACCTTGAGTCCACAGCGGTGGATATATATAAACTATTCCAACTTACAAATTGCGGGCTATATAAGTAGCCTATGTTGTTTTTATTTAACGACGATTTTAAGAGCTAAGGTCATTAGCATCGCAATTCAATGACACGGGACCCACGGCTTTAGTTAATTTCCGAAGGAACCCATTTCAGGAATTTTACGTCCTAAAAAACTTATCGACTCTGCCCAGATTTGAACCAGTGAACCTTGGAAACATACGCGAGCATGGTAACCGCTACATGATCGGGACAAACTCAAATTGCTACTCTAAAAAACTCCAGAAGATATAGACTTATTAGAGTTTAAGAAAAGGGGTCATGAAAAAGATGTTTAAATTTACCACGGTTAATGCATTACATTTAAATTTTGAGAAAATGAAAACAAAACTCCTAGTCCCATTCCATGTAACACGAAGACCAGGCGTTGCCCAAGAAAACGTGTCAGATTTCCCATTGTCATTGGTAGTGACCTCAATTTACCCGAGGTTACAAGAAGAGTGGATAATCCGGTCGGGAGCTTGTAGCGTTTGTTTTAATTTTGACATGGGCCCAAAGTTGTTCTACTGGGTATTACGAAATGCTGCTACATTATCACACCTGCAAAGTCCCACTTGCCTGACAAATCTAACACAGACACTCGCCATTGCAGTATGGGACTAGTAAGGGCGGGGTAGGAAATAACAGCAGGTGCGACATGACTTCTATTAAGCCGGTTAGTAATTAGACTATAGGCCTACATTTATCAGAGCTGTGATACTTTTTAAATCAGAAATTATACTTATAAATATAATTACACTGGTCAACATGATTTTTGTCTCATGAGTACCAATAGTTGTACTTAATGCAGTTTTTTATCGTGTTTTTAAATATGTATTCGGATATTCTCCATCATCCACAGTTTTTTTTATTTCAATTTCAATTAATGGATTTAAATAATTATTTTTTAATAAACGTTTTTTCGTCCATTTGTCCATTGTAAAATAAAACCAAATGAGCTAACTCAAATGATTTCAGCTATGGAAAAGAGATATCAAGGCAAATGGAATCCTAATATGTTGGCCGATTATTGTTGGACAATCAAGGGGGATGCTCCACCGGCGAAAAATAGCAGAAAATTGTAATTTCTTACTTTCTAGGTGAGTCCGAATGTTCGAATATTTTATAGTTACGAACGTAGAAAATATTAAAGTGTTCGAAATTATAAATTCCTGTATCTCCGAAACCTTGCGTGATGGAGAAAAACCGATATCACATTTGAATTCAGGAGTAAAACCCCATCAGAATCACATGTTTTTCTTTTTGAGAAAATAAATAATAGTTTTAAAAAACTAAAACAGCACGCTTTAATAGAAAACCGAACTCAAAAATGAAAAACAATTTTAATTTCCAACACGCTTGGGATAAATTTAAAGTGGTCAACAAAAAAATCATCTCCAACACATATACAATAAAACTAGAATTATCAACAAATAGAGAATAATTTTACCATCAAAAGCGTGGGGTGCTCTATATCAATTAATATATTTGATAATAAACAGATATTGGTAAAAGTAAAGTCTCTAAGAAGAACATGTAAAAATCATAAAAAGCACCCCACGCTTTTGATGGTAAAATTATTTTCTTTTTGTTGATAATTCTAGTTTTATTCTATATGTGTTGGAGATGATTTTTTTGTTGACCACTTTAAATTTATCCCAAGCGTGTTGGAAATTAAAATTATTTTTCATTTTTGAGTTCGGTTTTCTAATAAAGCGTGCTGTTTTAGTTTTTTAAAACTATTATTTATTTTTTTATTTTTTAGTTTTAATATTTCACAGAATAAGATAAGAATGCAAATATCTTTAAATTCCATACTAGTAGTATGAGCTAAAAGTATTACTCTTCTAAAAAAAAATCCTCCGCAGCCGGATTCGAACCAGCGACATATCGATTACTGAAATTGTATACCACTAGTCTCGAGGTAGCGTGCTGCCTTGTCACGCAGCGGGTCCGGGTTCGATCCCCGGTCGGGACAGTTTTTCTGGGTGAGGTTTTTATCGGGGTTTTTCCTCACCTGTAAGACAAATGTCAGGAAAACTTTAAGGCCCAAATGGTTCCCGAAATCATATGGCCATCATCATCATCCTTATCATTATCATCATCATCATCCTTCACCGATGTGGAAAGCAACGGGAAGCTACCACACCTACACAATTCCCTAGTGAAGTTGCAAGCATAGCAAGAAAATGCTATGATTGCAGTAAAGGACCTGCCTTCGGGCAGAATTACTATGGATGGATGGATGGATGGATGGATGTTTCGCATCATATAATGTAACTGGGCGGATAACAGTATATTCTGTTGAATGTATTTTGAGAAATGTTGGGACGACAAGGGTTCCTGTAATGCATAATAGTTCAGAATTTACTCAATGTTTAATTTATTTGTGCACCTCACTGCCTTGTGATCAGAGCCTCTGATTACAGTTCATGAGGTCCCGGATTTTATTCACGGTTAGACCACAGGATTTTTTTCTTTAAAAGAATTATTCCTGTGTTCGCCTATGGCCTTGAGTTTAAATTTAGGTCTAAGGAATCTTGGGATATTTATTATAATTTATCACCCGTCACATGAACGAGAGAGTTTCCTAACCTGCAATGGAAATGTCATGATACTTTAAGACCCAAATAGTATCCGATCACCATCTGGCCATCACAGTCATTCATATCGTATTCGCCTTGTTTAGTATTAATACATGAGTGAATGTTATTCAGTGTCTTCAATGTTCATGTGGATTCGGAGGTGGCCTTGGCATTGAACTGATCATTCATCCGTGAAAGCATAACATATCCTTGTGTGGTCTTAGAAATATGTGTGTGATCAAGAGTTTAAAATCCTGTCCTGATAGGCCTTGTCCTTTAAGGGGACCGACTGGTGAAAATGTTGAAAAGTCATAAAAATGCATTTTTTGTTTATTTACTTTTTAATAACTCTGTTTACTTAGGATCATTTTCATGTAAACATTTTTATTGTAGGAGTAAAATTGATTCCGTGACGCAAGAGTTTAAATACACCTGCACGTGTGGTCAGCATTACTTCTTTAACTTTTTTTTTTTTTTTTTCAGTTTCCACTTTTTTGACATTTTCCAAAATTTAAAATGCTCCTTTGCGATGCAATTTTTATTCTATCAAAGTCAAATTTTGTGGTTAGACTCTCCAATATATGATAATTGTTATTTGTTATGCAGTTACTAGTCTAAGCCACATGTGTTCTTTTAAATTGAGATGGAAGAAATAATGAATGTGATAATTTTTTTCAAAAATGGAAAACAATCAGTATCCTCCATTTATGAATATTTTTTGCATAGCAAATATGTTCAGTGGAATCATAAAGACTCCGAATTTCAAATTTCATCAGAAAATATTTAAAAATGCATCGTAAGGAGCATTTATTTTAGAAAATATTAAAAAAGTAGTTTTAAAAAATCATAATTCTGAAACAATTTTACTTATAAACACCAAACTTCACAGAAACGTTTCTAAAAGCACGTAACGTATGTGATAAAAATTTCAAAACAAACAGATGAAAACTAAAAGAAGCTGAAATTCACCAGTCGGTCCCTTTAAGGCCCGGATGACGTAATTCATGTTAAAGTACATACAACGAAGAGGTTAAACTGTAAAAGTAAATTAATCCCACTACAGGCCTCAGGAGGCCCTTGGGAGGGTAGGAGGTTAAGGCTCCCACTATTTCTGAACAATCGGCACTTGATGTCAGCCGGGTTGTCAGCCCTGCGTGACGGCCACCTTTACCCCCAGAACAAGCGTCTGGTACTCATTTCCGTTAGAGGCTGAGTCGACCCCAGGGCCATAGTACCGCCAGAAGGTTTGGGTCAGTTTAAAAATCCTGACCCACCGGGACTTGAACCCTCGACCTTTCGGCTTGTAGCTCAGTGCCTTAACCACTACGCTACGGAGTGCCCCAGGTTAAACTGTGGTAAGAAATAAATGAAGGATATCTTCGAGGTAAGTAATTCCGCCTTCCAGGCGCCCCATTCTCAGGAGCTGGTTACCATTCGGTCAATGCCAGTAGAATAAATCATAAATGTCGTAAAGACAACTTGGAAGCATTGGACAAAATAAAGATAATCTGAATTATCATTCACAATAGTAAAGCTTTGGTTTGTGCGTTGTATTCAGAGAAAATTTAAGCGACCGTAAATTAACGTATGGACGTAAGCTTGCATGATAATAAGTGGTCGTATACACCCACGACTTCACTTACAGGAATTTGCTCGCGCGTGCAGAGCTTTTCGTTGAAAACAACGCATAACATCCCAAATGATGATCGACATCCTGATGGAATGATTTGTAAGATGGACACGTTCAAATTCCTGAAATCGGTTTACATATAATAACCAAGTATAGGACTTTATACAGTGTCAAATCACAAAATATGAATGGATTATTGTGCTGTAATGTGCTCAAACGAACATAACCACTCCCCCCCCCAAAAAAATTAAAATCTGCTGTATCACATCTCCCAGGTTCATTTTACAGTACAGAACTAAAAACATGTTCAAACTATTTACTACTCAGGTTTGTACATTTGTCATAAGTAATGCCACGAGTGATTTCCAAATTATCGATAAATTCACGACTCACGAAGTGAGGAGTGAATTTATCTAGAGAATTTGGAAATCAAGAATAGCATTTGCTAAGACTATTTAACGAATAAAATTAAGCTGTATACTCACAAATCATTACTTAACTATAGTCATTTTAAAATAGTTATATATATATATATAATGTAAACGGCGATGTTTGAAAACAAATGAGAAACGATTGGTACGCTTCATTTGCTTCTTTTGTTCATCACTGCAACCAGATCATATTATTTATTGCCAAAGGATCGCAATGTTGTAAGAATGCACCCTAATGGAGAAATTTATAACCAACGTTGTATGTATTTATTAATTTCTGATGTCCTATGATGTAAATATGTCAATTTTATTTTTCTGCGTCGTTTCCTGGAAAATAATTCGTTTAACAAAGTGCAAACAGTGGTTTCGTTTCTTTTTTTTTTTTTTTTGGTATAATCAATTGTTACAAATGTTTTTATATTATCTTTCGTATGCGCTACGTGTTGACATTCATGCACTATATATACAATCTGGTAGCCGTATTTCTTAGAGAGTCAGTCACTGCAAAATAATGCTATGACCTATTCAGAATGTTAAAATGGAGGTGCGTTCTTTATTATGATAAACTTTAGTTGGTAAATTTTAGGCGAAACACGACTGTGATTGGTTGTAAATCAAAAATCGTTGAATTGTGATTGGCATTGATTCTCATTTGGGGCATGAGTTAAATGGTCCCTTAAATGGACTTTGTATTAAAGAAAACATGTCCTATATATTTTACAGGATATTTTGCTAATTTATCAAAACTCCGCATTTTTTTTTAAATTGATTGCAGACAACTACGAATGCTTACCTTCTTTAAAACCATTAGGACAAAAACATTAATAGTTCTACCTGTCTTCAATTAGAGAGAGCCCACAGAGTGTGCCAAATATTCTACGACAAATTATGCGTTTATGTGTGCAGATTTCTCATAAGTAATGCCACGAGTGATCTCACGAAGTGAGGAGTGAATTTATCTAGAGAATTTGGAAATCAAGAGTGGCATTTGTTAGGACTATTTAACGAATAAAATTAAGTTGTTTACACACAAATCATTTTTTAAATATAGTTATTTTAAAATATTTATATACTTAATGTAAACGGCGATGTTTGAAAATAAATGAGAAACGATTGGTACGCTTCATTTGCTTCTTTTGTTCATCACTGCAACCAGATCATATTATTTATTGCCAAAGGAACGCAATATTGTAAGAATGCACTTTAGTGGAGAAAAAATTAAGCACATCAAACTGTATATTAATTCATTTCTGATGTCCTATGATGTAAATATGACAATTATATTTTTCTGGAATATTATCACCTGGGGAAAAAAATACATTTAAGAAAGTGCGAACAGTGGTTTCTTTTTTGGTGGTATAATCAATTGCTACAAATGTTTTTATATTAACTCCCGCATGCGCTATATGTTGACTTTCATGCACTATATATACAAACTGGTAGCCGTATTTCTTAGAGAGTCAGTCACTGAAAAATAATGCTATGACCTATTCAGAATGTTAAAAAGGAGGTGCTTTCTTTATTATGATAAACTTTAGTTGGTAAATTCTAGGCGAAAGACGACTGTGATTGGTTGTAAATCAAAAATCATTGAAACGTGATTGGTCATTGACACCCATTTGGGGCATGAGTTAAATAGTCCTAAAAATATACCCAAAAAAATTACTAATTTTAATTGCAACATGTTTCATGTAAAGATAAAAAGTTTGAGTGACACTAAATGTTTTCTAATATCACGCTCTAGTTATAAAGTTAAGTTCATCCATTCAGATAAGACTTCAGGAAGGTTACATAACGCAATTTTCCTTGGATTAACAAAGCTACTTTTTTTTTTTAATATAAGGAAAGATTTTGTAGAATCTTCAATATGTATATAAGGAAATATTTCAATATACGTTCTGGTTTTTTTTAAGAAAATAACGATTAAATTATAAGGAAAAAATGCATCGTAGCTAGCGGTGTAAGGCATGGTCCTTGGTTAAAAAGCTACGGTACTTGTTCAGGTTCGAGTCCCCATCGAGAAAGCCATTTTGGCTATTCTATGTAACGGTTCCACCAGTAAATATTCGATCATAGAACAAGTTACATTTAGTGTCATGTTGGCCAATGTGATAACACATGTTCCCGCTAGAGCCAATTGTAAACGTCTGATCACATATAAGGGGATTCTATCCTAAGAGTCCACTTATATTAGTGGGCAAGTTACGGTGAGAAAATGGGCAAGTTAGTGTTAGCATGGGCAAATTAGGATTAGAAAATGGGCTAGTTAGTACACCAGATTTGTTTAGGGTTCACTTGTTTGTTAGTGGGTTTTTGTGATACACTTGGCTACACTGTCTAAATAACGACTAATACACTTCTTTTATAAGATTCATGATGTACTTCGTTGAGGTATTATTCAAAATTAAAATATAAATTATGGAATATTCACCTGAAAGATCCGTCTCCTCAACTTAATTAGTTATTTATCGAATCCTGCCGATGATAGGACAAGTCCCGAAAGCGCTACAGTTAAATAACTAAGTTGAGGAGACGGACCTTTCAGGGGAATATTTGAATCCTGCCGATGATAGGACAAGTCCCGAAAGCGCTACAGTTAAATAACTAATTAAGTTGAGGAGACGGACCTTTCAGGGGAATATTCCATAATTTTATATTTTAATTTTTAATACACTTCTTACATTGAAAATATGTTACTTTGAGGTTAGTTTGAGTTCAATTTCTCACTTTATTATAAGGTAATTTTACATGTTTTTTTTTAAATCAACATTATAGGCCTGTTTCTCTCTGGTAGCTAATTATTCACTTACTGCAACAATAAGTTGAGTGTTTTTCCGTTTTATATTTGAATTTGTGTTGGTGGCATGGTGGCATAGCATCCCTCAAATTTCCTCAAGGAATTTTGGTCAGTACTATATCACGAGTATTTGAGACTAAAATTCTTAGAAATGTTTTTGAAACAAAGAGAGTTGAACAGACAGGCAAATAGAAAAGACTGAATAACAGTGAGCTACGTGATCTTCATGGGAATCCAGATAAAATAAGATCATATACCTTGGGTGTTAACAATCTGGTTTCCTACAAACAGTTTACGTTCGCCTCTTTATTCACTATTCGTACCACATGTCCTGCCCATCGCAGTCTACGAGGCATCTTTTACTACATCTGGTTTCCTCTGAAGATCATATAGCTCACTATTATGTAAATCTTCTCCATTCGTCTGTGTATTCTTTTTTCTTTGATCCGAAAATATTTCTAAGAACTTTATTCTCAAATATTAGTAATTATTTTCCACTCCCTTACAGAAAGAGCCCATGTTTCGTATCCATAGGATATAACTGGGAGAATAACAATTTTATATGTTTTCAGATGAAAGGTTTTTTTTAGAGAAGTTGGAATCACAAGAGTTCTTGTAGTGTGTAAGAGCATGCATTTCCACAATTGAACCTATGTTTAATTTCTTGCTGCACCTCATTTCTGTTTGTAATTATTATTCCTAGGTAACTGAATTCAACCATTTCTTCAAAATTTCCCTCATCTGTCATTAATTCTCCATTTACATTAGGCCTACACCATGCATTCCTATGAGTGCCTAGGTCGACCGCTGTGGTCTCGAGGTAGCGTGCTGCCATGTCACGCAGCGGGCCCGGGTTCGATCCCTGGTCGGGACAGTTTTTCTGGGTGAGGATTTTATCGGGGTTTTTCCTCACCTGTAAGACAAATGTCAGGAAAACTTTAAGGCCCAAACGGTCCCCGAAATCATATGGTCATCATCATCATTCTTATCATCATCATCATCCTTCACCGGTGTGGAAAGCAACGGGAAGCTACCACACCTACAATTCCCTAGTAAAGCTGCAAAGCATAGCCTGAAAATGCTATGATTGCAGTGAAAGACCTGCCCTCGGGCAGAATTGCTATTGATGGATGAGTGCCTATATATTTAGTATTATTTATGTTTACTTCCAGCCCCAATTTCTTAGTGTCACTCAATTGAATGTGCGTGTTGGCCATTAATATCTTATTGATGTCGCCTAATATGCCTAATTCAGCATCATTAGCATATACCAAAAGTTTATTAATACCATTGAATTGTACGCCTTCTTCATCTTCTAAAGATTTGATTGCATGCTCTAGTCAAAATTGAATAGTAAATTTCTGGAACTATAATTATTTCCAAGAAAAATTATAGCGATAATCTGCATAATATCAAATTATTAAGTTGTCATATAACTTAAATTTTAGTTTCCCAGTCCACATATATCTTATCCTAAATCGTTTGTGCAACGCTCATCTTACAATGTCAGAAGGATTATCCGTTAAATTCATTACTAGTCTATAGAAGTTAATGAACATATGACAGAATATATTATGAGCAAGGTCATTTGTTGTCAATCACAGGGGTTTTATTATTTCAGACGAAAATACAGCATACAAACTAGCAAATTAGTAAATGGAATAGTGATCACTGATCACACTACAGGCCTTAGGAGGCCCCCAAATTTCTGGACAATAGACACGAGATACCAGCTGGGTTAACAGCCCTTCATGACAGCCACGTTTATCACCAGAACAAATATGTGGTTCGCATTTCAGATGGAAGTTGACGAAGCCGTCAGATGGTTTAGTCCAGTTTTAAAACTTCTATCAGGTCTCGAACCCTCGATCTTCCGGCTTGTAATGTATTGCCTTAAACAACTATGCTACGACGTCCCACAACAAATTAGTTCTAATCTTTAATGTTTGGCTGCCTTAAAATTCTGTTTCGCCAAATCGTTTTCGTAGTATTTTTTATAGAAATGGGATTTTATTGTGCAAAGTATGAGGACATCAAAGATTGTAATTATCAGTGTTGATTGCTCTAATGTACAACCACTGAACATGGCGAGGAAGAAATACAGAGTGTTCGGAAATTTCCATGACAAACTTATAGGGCTTGTAGAGATTGGATAGATAGCGTTTTGAATAGAAACCTTTGTCCGGAAACGTGCAGGTACAAGTTCGCATTAAGCATTTAAATATCTAGCATTTGCCGGAGGTAATTTAATGATTTATGACTCAATTAATTAAATTTACACAACCAAACGTTCATTGATTTCGTGACAATGTCTAATGTCAAGGGAAATAAAGAATTTTCACTGTGTCATTATAAGAATAAGATAGAACGTGTGTATCAGATTCACAGGTCAATGTGTCCAACGGGTTTGGTGGTCGCCACATCGAAATGTTGTTATAGTAGATAAATATTGACCGCAATGTTAAGTATAGTAGATAAGTTTGGTTAGTTTGAATATAAACAATTATTATTAAGGTGACAAAATGACCCTTACTTTAAAGGAGGAAAGGAGATTACGAGTATTTGAGAATAAAGTTCTTAGGAAAAGTTTTGGACCAAATAAAGATGAACAGACAGGCGAATGGAGAAGACTACATAACAGCGAACTGCATGGTCTTTATATGAAGCCAGATATAATAAGAACAGTTAAGTCTCGTGGACTGCGATGGGCAGGACATGTGGCACGAATGGGGAATGAAGACGTGCATGGAAGCTTCTTGTAGGAAAACCAGAGAGAATACGCCAAGTTGGTAGACCGAGAATGAGGTGGGAGAATAACATTAACTATGATTTGAGGGAAGTAGGTTATACAGGGAATGACTGGAAAGCGTTATCTCAGGATAGGGATGTATGGAGAGCTTATGTCCACGGGTTCCATAGTACCAGTGAGTAAGTAAATAAGTGACAAAATGACGTTTTATAATTTATCCTTGACATTGCACATCGTCACGAAATCAGTGAATGTTGGGTTGATACTAGTAAAATTCATGGTAAGTTTCCGTTGAGGTATTAGTTCACAGTAATATAATGTAGGTTAAAAACTATAAAATAGTTACCTTGTAGGTCCGTCTCCTCAACAAGGGTCAACAAGTACAGACCTAATGCTTTCTGCTGATGATGGGACTAGTCCCGAATGGCCTACAGAGTTTTAAAATAACTTAAGCTGAGGAGACGGACCTACAAGGTAACTATTTTATAGTTTTTAACCGTACATTATATAAATGTGAATGTTGGGTTGTATAAATGTAATTAATTGAGTCATAGATAATTAATAAACATCAATTCATCCCAGCACAAGCGGGAGATTTAAACGCTTAATGCAGATTTATTGGGTTCTGTAACACGAAAACGGTACTTTTCGAGAAAAATCTTAATGCAGATTTATTGGGTCTGCAGCACGAAAACGGTACTTTTCTAGAAAAATCTTAATGCAGATTTATTGGGTCTGCAGCACGAAAACGGTACTTTTCCAGAAAAATCTTAATGCAGATTTATTGGGTCTGCAGCACGAAAACGGTACTTTTCGAGAAAAAACTTAATGCAGATTTATTGGGTCTGCATCACGAAAACGGTACTTTTCGAGAAAAAACTTAATGCAGATTTATTGGGTCTGCAGCACACGAAAACGGTACTTTTCGAGAAAAAACTTAATGCAGATTTATTGGGTCTGCAGCACGAAAACGGTACTTTTCGAGAAAAATCTTAATGCAGATTTATTGGGTCTGCAGCACGAAAACGGTACTTTTCGAGAAAAATCTTAATGCAGATTTATTGGGTCTGCAGCACGAAAACGGTACTTTTCGAGAAAAATCTTAATGCAGATTTATTGGGTCTGCAGCACGAAAACGGTACTTTTCGAGAAAATATACCTTTTCAAACTCTGTCCCCTCTACAAGCCCTAGAATTTTCAAAAACCTGTATATGAATCACAGCAAAATTGATGATTTGTGTTACAGGCTGGCTCCTAGGAAGGAGAATCTGACATTCAACAACTGTGCAAATTCCAACTTATCACGATAACACGTATCGCCTTTACGTGCTATTCCACATGAGTACCACCGGTCATTTATTCTATTTTACAGTCTGACAGAAGGTTTTGTTCTTTTGCACGTCTCGTCACTTTTAGGAAATGCATCTTATCTTCAACAACAATTTGACATACGCATAGTGTTGTGCCACTTTCACTGTAGTTAAATCACTATCAGCCTACGTAATGTTGAGCCTTGCTCAATCACAATATTCAGTCACGCTATTTTATTTAAATAGGGTACAACATTCATTAAGGCCAAAGAAGCAAGTGTCATTGAGGATATGAAATGGATTACTCTACTTACTTACTCACTGGCACTATCGAACCCGTAGGTACATGGCCGCGCGGACATAAGCTCTCCATACATCCCTATCCTGTGCCAATGCTTTCCAATCATTCCCTGTATAATCTACTTCCCTCAAATCATAGTTAATGTTATTCTCTCACCTCATTCTTGGTCTACCAACTGGGCGTTTTCCCTCTGGTTTTCCTACAAGAAGCTTACATGCACTTCTTTCATTCCCCATACGTGCCACATGTCCTGCCCATCGCAGTCTACGAGACTTAACTGTTCTCATTATATCTGGCTTTCTATAAAGACCATGTAGTTCATTGTTATGTAGTCTTCTACATTAACCTGTCTGTTCATCTCTCTTTAGTCCAAATATTTTCCTAAGTACTTTATTCTCAAATATTCGTAATCTCCTTTCCTCCCTTAAAGTAAGAGTCCATGTTTCGCATCCATATAATATAACTGGTAGAATGATAGTTTTATATATTTTCAGCTTAACGTTTTTTGAAAGGAGTTGTGACATCAAAAGTCTCTGTAATGCATAATAGCACGCATTTCCAGAATTAAGCCTATGTTTAATTTCTTTGTGCATCTCATTCCTATTTGTGATTATTGTTCCTAGGTATTTAAATTCAGCCACTTTCTCAAAATTTCCCTCATCTGTCATTAGCTTTCCATCTCCATTATATAATGTATTTCTGTGTGTGGCCATATATTTAGATTTATTGATATTTACTTCCAGTCCTAATTTTTTAGTGTTACTCAATAGTGTGTGCGTGTTGTCCTTTAGCATCTCCTCACTATCGGCCAATAGTACTACATCATCAGCATAAACTAACAGCTTATTAATACCATTGAGTTGTAGGCCTTCTTCATCCTCTAGAGATTTGATGTGGTCAGTACAAAATTAAATAGTAGAGGAGATATATGAAATGGATTAAATCACTAAATATGTAAATAAAAAATACAGATTTGAAAATTACAGTCATATTTAGGCTTATAGAGTAAGGTCGAATTTTACTGATAACAAACCACAAGAGAGGCGAAGGGTTGTAAGACCCAAAATGGGTAGATGAATTGATGAAGTATTGCAGGACTTAAGGAACTGGATATAAATTACTGATGGAACGTGGCTAAAGAGAGATCGAAACTTCTTACCGCGACAGGCCTAGAAGACCGTTGGCCTACAACCCGGCTGCTGGCCTCACATCCACATGTGTTAATCATAGAGGTGGACGATCTTTTTTTATTATTTATTTATTAACTTCAAATAAACAATTTTTATAAAAAATTAATACATTTTTATTATAAGAAATGAATTGGCATATATTTTCTGTTGTTATTCACTTGTTTGTTTTCGTTTTAGTATAATGTTTATATATATATATATATATATATATATATATATATATATATATATATGTGTGTGTGTGTGTGTGTGTGTGTGTGTGTGTTGTGTTATGAAAATAAAAAAGATTGCTTGAGTCGGGATTTGAACCCGAGTCTCTAAACTCTGTACGTTTAGCGCTCTAACGACCTGAGCTACCCAAGTATTCCAACACAAACATTTTCTTATATATGTAGTATTCTCGATTCACACATGAGGTAGCGGAAAATTGTTCCGACTGACATATTGTGGCCAACATAACAGTTAAGCAAATTTTTAAAGAGAATATTTACTTTATAGCAGTAACGCTTGTATATTTAGATGTTATAACTATATTTTTGACATTTGGCAAGGAAGGCAAATATGATATGAAAAGAAAAATGAATGCTTGAGTCGGGATTTGAACCCGAGTCTCTAAACTCTGTACGTTTAGCGCTCTAACGACCTGAGCTATCCAAGTATGTGTGTGTGTATATATATATATATCGTTTTTAGTTCATTTAACTCCGCCATGGCCGGTCCCATGCCCGGATGAGAAAGGAGGATGGGGAGGAGTATCAACCTCGTTAAAAAAAACCAGGGTTCGGTTGTCTCCGACAGATAGCACTCTGTAAGGGCCCCTAGCCAGGGTTACGGTGAAAACCTCAACGGCAGAGTCGGCGCAGAAGGAGTCCTTCAACACGGCAGATCTGGCGGAAGAGACAACCCTATCTCTAAGGGAAATAGAGAAACGCTGCCTTGCGGTGAAGAGGGATCTTCAAAGGCTATGGGAGAAAAACCGAGACAGTAATTTTCCTGGTCCTCCAGGTTGGGGGTTTATGCTTTGCGCCAAAAGAAATGTTAAGAGAAAACATAAAATGCTAAAAGACCAAATCAGTCAAAGCCGGAGAGAAAAGAGTGCGGAGAAAAGAGGGAGACCAAAGTTAACATAGAAGGAGAACATGAAGACATTAATGCAAGCAGGAGGGCTAAGCATTGAAGATGCCCAAAATCGTATGTTTGGAGATTTGGCACGGGAAGACGACAGCAGCTGTAAAAACCCGAAGATAGATAGAAGTTTTCACATTGTGTATGATTTAATTTCCTTCCTGATTCCAGGTACATTTGTCTTAACATTTCCCGGAAATTTTCTGGGTTGGAATTAGCTGTTGTAAGTTGATAGTATACAAATCATATTGCTATCCATGATTTGACAAATATCTTGTTTTCAGTTGGTGGGTCTATTCCTAATAAGGTTTGATGCCGTTCATGTAGATGTGGGTTACACCATATTTTCTTCAAAACATATTTTGATTCCTCCCACACTAGTTTTGCTGAACCACAGTCGGTCAATCGGTGTTTCAGAGTATAAATGTTTCCGCATTTTTTTGCATGCAAGGGAGTTCCCCAAGTTATGGCGATGTTTTTTTTTTTCTCTCCGTGAGTATAATTTTGTTAATATAACAGTATACTGTGGATTTCCATTCTAAAGGAAAGTTAGCTTGATGTATTGCCATATCTTTGCCCATCTATTATTTGGAAAACTATTAACTATATTCGGTGTCTGGAGAGTGTTATTTATTTAGTTATTGTAGATATTTTTGTTTCTATTTTATCATTAGTCGAGAATTTCAAGTTATTAAAATCTATTTATTTAGGTTTCCTTGCATGGCTTGCGGCAAATTAGATTAATTTTTAGTAAGCTGATTTGTTTTTTCCAAAAATCATTGTCCATCGGATCACTTTCCTCCCTTTCTTTTTTTATCATAAAGAGAGATTAACCTGACCGAAAATCCTGAAGGAAGCTGACGCTCATAATGGACTGTAATGCTAATATGATGATGACAAAAGAGAATATATAGACGACAGCGAGAATTTGAAGTGAATTACAAGGTCTTTATAGGAAGCCAGATATATTGAGAACAGTTAAATCTCCTAGAGTGTCATAGGCAGGACATGTGGCACGAATGGGGAATGAAAGACATGCATGGAAGCTTCTTGTAGGAAAACCAGAGAGAAAACGCCCAATTGGTAGACCAAATATGAGGTGGGAGAATAACATTAATAATGATTTGAGGGAAGTAGATTATACAGGGAATGAATGGAAAACATTAGCACAGGATATGGATATATGGAGAGCTTATGTCCGCGCAGCCCTGAACCTACGGGTTCGATAGTGCCAGTGAGTTAGTTAGTTACTATTGTAGGAAAACCAGAGGGAAAACGCCCAGTTGGTAGAGCAAGAATGAGGTGCGAGAATAGCATTAATCATGATTTGAGTGAAGTAGATTATACAGGGAATGAATGGAAAACATTAGCACAGGCTATGGATATATGGAGAGCTTATGTCCGCGCGGCCATGAACCTACGGGTTCGATAGTGCCAGTGAGTTAGTTACTATTGTAGGAAAACTAGAGGGAAAACGCCCAGTTGGTAGACCAAGAATGTGGTGGGAGAATTACATTAACCATGATTTGAGGGAAGTAGATTATACTGGGAATGAATAGAAAACGTTAGCTCAGGATAGGGATATATGGAGAGCTTATGTCCGCACGGTCATGAACTTACGGGTTCGATAGTGCTAGTGAGTTAGTTAGTTACTATTGTAGGAAAACGAGAGGGAGAATGCCCAGTTGGTAGAGCAAGAATGAAGTGGGAGAATAACATTAACTGTGGTTTGAGGGAAGTAGATTATACAGGAAATGATTGAAAACATTAGCTCAGGATAGGGATGTATGGAGAGCTTATGTCCGCGTGGCCATGAACCTAAAGGTTCAATAGTACCAGAACGTTAGTTACTATGTTGGACCTTTGCTTGTAGAGGTCGGGCAAACGCAGTCTCCGGAATCTAGTACTTTATATTTGCGACTGATTAATATTCATTTTTGGGTGTGTTCATCGCTTCCATAATTCCAGGCTTATAACTGACGTTATAGCCTCGTCAAGATATAAGCAGATTTATTTCCTATTATGTAGACCGATTCCAAATGTTGAGGTTAATAACTCCTTTGTTTACTGTCCTTAACAGATATAAATCCTGTGATAACCTATGTAGGCTATATGATACCGATTATCTTAAAGTATATTTAGGTTAGATTAGTAAAGATGTTTTCGAATTCGTAGGTTCATGGCCGCGCGAACAAAGCTCTCCATGCATCCCTATCCTGAGCTAATGCTTTGCAATCATTCCCTGCATAATCTACTTCCCTCAAATCGTAGTTAACGTATTCTCCCACCTCATTCTTGGTCTACCTACTGGGCGTTTTTCCTCTGGTTTTCCTACAAGAAGCTTCCATGCACGTCTTTCACTCCCAGTCGTGCCACATGTCCTGTCCATTGCAGTCTACGAGACTTAACTGTTCTTATTATATCTGGCTTCCTATAAAGACCATGTAGTTCATTGTTATGTAGTCTTCTCCATTCACCTGTCCGTTCATCTCTCTTTGCTCCAAAATTTTTCCTAAGAACTTTATTCTCAAGTACTCGTAATCTACTATCCTCCCTTGAAGTAAGAGTCCATGTTTTGCATCCATATAACATAACTGGTAGAATAATAGTTTTATATATTTTCAGTTTAAAGTCTATTGAAAGGAGTTGGGACGTCAAGAACCCCTGTAATGCATAACAGTACGCATTTCCAGAACTTAACCTATATTTAATTTCTTTGTGCACCTCATTTCTATTCGTGAGTATTGTTCCTAGTTATTTGCATTCAACCACTTTCTCAAAATTCCCCTCTTTTGTCATTAGCTGCCCATTTCTATTATATAATGTATTTCTATGTGTGACCACATATTTAGTTTTATTGATATTTACTTCCAGTCCCAATTTCCTAATGTTACCCAATATTTATGACCCTAACACGGCAACCTTATTTTAGGTTCATTACATTTACCCATCTTTACTTTTATGCAATTAACGAGATTAATTGGACGACGTTATGCTTCAACCGGCTATGCGCCATAAAGTAAGTTTCGAAAAAATCTTCACTATTTACTGTAGCGCCAAACAAACTAACAATGCTGGATATCATAAGTTATTTTACTTTTTTGGTAGTTTAGCGTGAATATTTGGCGCTTAGCTGCATAATGCAACATTTAGATTAGCATTTATGAAGATCTGGTTTCATAGCCGTTTATTGCAAAAAGTAGAATACCTGAAAGGACTTATTGCGTTTAAATTTTTCTTTAATAATAACGTTATATTTAAAGATTTTGCGTCAATAGTGTGCGTACCCTTACTTCATGAGCGTGTGCAACAGTTGGTATCAAAATCCCTTTTTTTTAAATGTCGCTTAGCTGATTGATGCATAACATCGTCCAATTCTACTCTACGGTAATACGTGTTACGGTGTTCCTGGTTCGACACACATGAAGCATTCACACACATGACATACAGCCATTTATTTGGACTGTGCTCAAGGCATCAAGGAAGGGCCCTATTCTGCCCTAAGTTGATACACAGGCTCAGTATATGACCACAACCACATGTTTTAAACACTTGTGATTTGCTAAAATCAGGCTATTTCTTACCTAACGTGAGATGAGGTGAAATTTGATATGAAATGAATGGATTAAGATGAAATTACTTGATGGGGGAGGAAAGAGGAGTAGGGATTATTTGTGGGATGAAATTTGAGAAACGGGAGAACCTTGAGAAAATCCCGAAATCCCGGTATGGCCCACCACCAGTACCCCTCCAGAACCGCCAGGATTCGAACCTGAGTTCCCAGTCGGGGCAGCTACCCGTCCACCAAGACAGCTAACACAGCACAGAAATGAAAGTCATGCGTCAAAACTTGGTGCCCATAACTCGTTAGAGGAGACGAAACAAAAGAGAAGATGCTCTGAAAGAGATTTTGTGAAAAGGAACTAAGAAAACGTTGTATTCCACAAGTGCTAACAAAAATATCATGATACGAGGCGTGCTTTTAAAGTAAGTCCCGTTTCAGTTATAGCCTTTGCATCGCTGCAATCGTAATGTTCCGCATCGTGTTTTTTCTTCAGTCTTCAGGCAAGCTGGGCATTCAGTTTCAGAGCTTCAGTCCATGTGTGAGGTTAGTTGTGATCAGTTGAAATGTTTAAAGTGATCGAGCACCCCGCCGACTCTGAGATACGGTCTGTTATCCGTTTCTTGAATGCGAGAAACATCATACCAGCTGACATTCATCGTCAACTTTGTGATGTGTATGGTGAAGATGCCATTAATGATGGAATGATCAGGAGATGGGTTAGGAAGTTCAACGAGGGCCGCGTCTCTGTGCACGATGAACAGTGTGCCGATTGGCCATCCTCGATCAATGGCGATTTGGTGCGTGCAGCCAATGAAAAGAATCGTGAGGACAGGAGGTTCGCAATTTCTTCGCTTTCCTTGAATTTTCCACAATTGTCACGGAGTGTTCTCTACAAAATTGTGACAGATCGATTACGATATCGAAAATTGTGCTCACGATGGGTACCCAAGATGCTCACCGAGGAATACAAAACCAAACGAGCTTCCAGTGAAAGCGAACAAGGCGATGAGTTTCATGAACATATCGTGACAGGTGACGAGACTTGGGTGTTTCGTCTCCCATGACACCTGAATCGAAGCAGCAGTCTATGGAATGGAGGCACACTGCCTCGCCAAGGAAAAAGAAATTAAAACAAGCCATGTCAACACGCAAGATCATGTGCACTGTTTTTGGGACAGAAAAGGAGTTCTACTCATCGAATTCTTGTCTCGGGGTGAAACCATTAATAGAGAAATCTATTGTCAGATCTTGAAGAAACTCCGTCACGTAATTCAGAACAAGAAACGTGGATGGTGACCGACGGAGTTGTGTTTGCATCATGACAACGCTCGGTCACACACAGCTCGTGACACCCAAGATCTCATCACGAAATTTAGCCGGGAATAAACTGAACATCCCCCCTACAGCCCGGATTTGGCTCCGAGTGACTTTCATCTCTTCCTGCACCTCAAGACGTCCCTCGGTGGCCAACGTTTTGATAGTGACGATGATGTGAAAACAGCAGTACGGGAGTGCTTCGCTTCGCAGGAGGGCGGATTCTACAATGAGAGATATAAAAACCTGTGTCCCGACTCGATAAATCCTTCAATAATGGAGATTATGTTGTAAAGTAATTGAAGTGTGGGAATACAATGCAACAAAAATGGTTTCTAAATATCTTCTCGTTTAATTACTACAGCCTTTCAGAACTTACTTTAAAAACACGCCGCGTATTATTGCCTCACTATGATGCTTAACAAGCGGCTCGCTTTGTTTCCCCGCAGCTGTTATATGTTATTAAAATACAAAGAACTCCACTGCCGCGACTACCACGATGTTGCCACATTGCTCTTCTTCCCTCAGTTTCAATTCAAACTCGGAATGTGCAGCAGTCGATCCAGTTATAAAATAGTATAGCGTAATTAATTGTTATAATTATCAGTGATTTATTGTGATATGTAGTTCGAATAATAACACAATGACTACATATTATATTAGTTAAATATATAAGTGATTACATCTGGCGGCCATGGGAAAATATTTCAGACCGAACAGTTAATAATAATAATAATAATAATAATAATAATAATAATAATAATAATAATAATAACAATAATAATAATATTTTCAGCATGATGTTGCATGAATATTAAATTTATGTAGACCTACAAGCTATATAATGTTGGAATTAAATTATTTAATAAATAAGTACATGTATAATTTTAATTTTAAAAATTAAACAATAACAAATAACATCAAAATTAAATAATAACATAAATAATCAATGTCTTCTGTCCTTGTGTAATAAACTCCCATTACGATATGAGAAACGTGACAACACCGCATGTCAAGCATTGCCGCGCGGCACCTGCTTTTATATAAACGGTTAACCATCAGAGTGAGGCAATAATACAAGTGTTAAAAACGAGCTAAATCTATTCTTATATCAGTGTATTTAAGAGTTATATCCTCTATGACTTAGGAAATTTGTTTATATGAAATTAAAGTAAACTGAACAATAATAATGAATTATGAATGTTGTCAGAATTTTAATTGCATACAGCACATTACATATGTAAATAGATACACAAAAATCATTAAGACTATTGAACCTAAGCCAGAATCTCCCGTCCAACATTCAGTGCGAGAGTACTTCAAACATGTAATGGATAATTTTTGTTAATCAGTGTTCAAATCAAAACAAAATTAAACATCCTGTGTAGCGTTTAATTCCGGAAATGTGATTAATAACGCGGTTAGTCATTAAAATTTAAATAGTCGCGCGATGTACACACATCAGCTGTTGGCACTTGGCTCTCAAGGTCGCGCGCGAGGTATTTCCCGCTCCTTTATCTACGCCATTACACATGTGTTCAGTTCCAAATTTATGTCTTGCAATGAACTGGTCGAGGAAAACAGAAAAGAACAACTGAAACGTGTTCGGCTTAAACTAGTTTGAAAACTAATTGCTGTTCTTTATAGATCGACTTATTTCTTGCTTAGATACAATATTCTTATATTACCGGTACTCGTTTAAGATGACGATTATATATTGTCGAAACTGAAATAAGTAAAGAATATTACTAATATACTACTATGCTCAAGGGGTAACGTCGCGTCGTTGGATCCAGATTCGATACCTGTCAGAACAATTTTTTTGCGTGACTTGAGTTTTTTTAACACTTAGGGTAAATATGCCAATTCCGTGAAAATAAATTCAATTCGTTGTCATGTATTATATGTTTTAAAAAGTAGTTTCTGGGTTATTCTAACATTGGATTATGCATCTTTTTTTTTTCGTTTTGTTTTACACGCCTTTTGAAAACCAATACAAAGCCTTAAAAGCCATCGTGAAGTTGAAAGTGTTCATGAAGTGTCTCTCTCTCACTCTCACTCTCTCACACACTCTCACTCTCTCACACTCTCTCACACATTCTCACACACTCTCACACTCTCACACACTCTCACACTCACACATTCTCACACACTCTCACACGCACTCTCACACTCTCTCACACACTCTCACACACACTCTCACACTCTCTCACTCTCACACTCTTGCACACTCTCTCACACACTCTCACACACTCTTTCTCTCTCTCTCTCTCCCTCTTCTCCTCTCTTTCCTCTCTCTCTCTCTCTTTCTCTCTCTCTCTTCTCTTCTCTCTCTTCTCTTCTCTCTCTCTCTCTTCTCTTCTCTCTCTCCTCTCTCTCTCTCTCTCTCTCTCTCTTTCTCTCTCTCTCTCTCTCTTCTTCTTCTCTCTCTCTCTGTCTCTCTCTCTTTCTCTCTCTCTCTCATGATTATTCTTAAATATTTGTTCTATATTTAGGGTAAGTTTCTTTTAATTGTTACATAACATTATAATATTGTATTTTAATATCAACTGAATCAACTGATACATGTGTCTTAACAATAAAAAATGATAATAATGGTACAGCAGCTTGGGAATTTTCAATATTGTTTTTTTTATGATATGGCTCTAACTTCCATATTTAACCGTGTGAATGCAGACAGTAATAAGAAGACAATTCTTAAGAATATTAATAAGCTTTCGTGTTAGTTGCATTACATGGAAATCAGTTATATTGAGAATACATCTTTTTCTCATTAACAGGGCCATAATTATTAAGCCTAAAGGCTAAGTAGACATTTGATCGAAACCAATTTCCTAAAATCATTTCCTCATTGTTCTTCTTCTTCTTCTACTTCATTAAATTAGGCCTTTTGACCTGTTTTCACAACATCAGGTGGGATTTAATGAATCGTCCCCATCTAGTAAATGAGCGTTCAACACTGCTTGGTGTGTACTTTAGTAACCGCTGAGGGATTATATCTGGTATGCATACTTTTAACTATGTTCATAACATTTGTTTTTCTCAATTGCCATTCTTTATTTGTTAATTGAAGAATATTTTCAGTCGTTTCCTAAGATTCTTCATATTTTTTCTTGTCCCAAAATTGTCACGCCTGCTACTGAACGTAAAAACTTCATTTCTTCAGTTTCTCTTTGCTTCCTCTGTCTGAACGGTGGAAGAGTCCCAATTTTTTCACTGGCATATGTTAAGACAGGCACTGCCCTAATTTTATAAAATTTTAATTGTGTGTTCCTCAAAGATTTATTTTTCAGTGTCCGTTTTATAGTGCCACATATTCTATAAAATTTACTCAATTTAATATTACGGAGTAATATCCTCCGTCTGACAGTATGATACATTTCATCCTAAATACTTGAAATTGTTCACTTGTTGTATTGTAAACAGGAAATCCGTGGTCTCATTCAAACTTCCCCTTTTCCCACATTTTAATTAATCATAACTCTCAAAGTATGCGGAATTATGAAATGAGGTTGGTATTAAAAGAAAGAGAAACACAAAGAATTTTTGTTTTCGTTGTTGCAGTTAATTCATCTGTCACATGTTGGACAATAATGACATAAAACAAAATGACGACTCCTCAGCAACGAGCACAAACTCTTTTCTGGTATGTAAAAGACCGTGTGTTTTGCGACTCCAGTACAAGATCTTCATGGTTTACGAACCCGTTTCCTTGACACAATTGCAACAATACCAATGGATATGTTGGACAGAACGTGGCACGAAATCGAATACAGACTTGATATTGTTCGTGCTACTAATGGTGCACATATAGAGAGGTGTTTTAGCGTATGGCAATGAAAATTCTTTGAGTTTCTTTTAATGCCGGCCTCATTTCATAATTTCGCATACTTTGTTAGTAAAATTGATTAAAATGTGGGCGGTTTGAATGGGACACTATGTACATTAAATTATTATTTTCTTGTAGTTTCGATTTCTGTATTATTATTATCATTATCAGTATCATTATTATTATTATCATTATTATTTCATGCTTATGTTTATAGGAGATAACGTTTTTGCTAGAAAGTAGGACTAGTATACTTGTTTGCAGATATTTTATCACCTTTGTGTATTCTTAATATTATTTAAGGTTAAGTATATTTTTAGAGGGAAATAGGCCTAAATATTAATTGTTGTTTGATATCAGTAACGTAATTTTTGTATTTGACGTCATATAGCTTCTAATATTGTTTATCAATTTTAATAAACGGCTAATTCAGTTTTATTTTTAATTTATAAGCTTCTGTTATAATATCACTGTATTAAAAACTCACTCAGGGCGTTAGGATACCACTACTTTGGATTCAGGAGCCATATCACGTATTTAGGAATTCTTTTCTTGGAGAAAAGAATGATGCATTTTGGGATAGCTGTACATGGGTTTGGGGTGTATTCGATAAACAATTTCTTGGAAGGTCCACACTACGTTTCAATAAACATATTTTGTCACTATCATATCTAAATTGTTACATATGCACAAAAATTAAAAAAAAAACTGTCACGGAATTAGGCAATCTTACCCTATATCGAAAAAAAAACTTCCAAATGTAAACCTCAATTTATAATTGATTTTAAGTCTACCACGACCGGGCATGTCAAAATTTTTCACGACAGGTAAGACAAACGTCAGAGAACTTTGAGATTTTATTAACAAACTAACTAACTCACTGGCTCTATCGAAACCGTAGGTTCATGGTCGCGCGGACGTAAGCTCTCCATATATCCCAATCCTTAGCCAATGCTTTTCAATCACCCCCCTGTATAATCCAACTCCCTCGAATCATGGATAATGTTATTCTTGGTCTACCAACTGGATGTTTTCCTCTGGTTTTCCTACAAGAAGCTTCCATGCACCCCTTTCATCCCCCATACGTGCCACATGCCCTGTCCATCGCAGTCTACGAGACTTAATTGCTCTTATTATATCTGGCTTCCAGTTCATATCATGTAGCTCACGTTTTCTCCATTCGCCTGTCTATTCATCTCTTTTTTGGCCCAAAAAGTTTCCTAAGAACTTTATTCTCAAAAACTTGTAATCTTCTCTCCTCCCTTAATGTAAGAGTCCACGTTTCGCATTTATATAATATAAGTGGGAGAATAACATTTTTATTTATTTTCAGTTTAAGGTTTTTTGAAAGGATTTGGGATGACATGAGTTTTTGTACTGCATAAAAGGATGCATTTCCAGAAATGAGTCTATGTTTAATCTCTCTGTGCATCCCATTCCTATTTGTAATTATTGTTCCTAGGTATTTGAATTCAGCCACTTCCTCAAAACTTCCCTCATTTGTCATTGGCTGTCCATTTCCATTATATAATATATTTCTACGTGTGACCATATACGTATTTAGTTTTATTGATATTTACTTCCAGTCCTAATAACAGCCTATTAATTACATTACAAAAACATATGGTCATCATATCACCCATATAACATTAACATTGTTTGCTGTGAATGTTAGAGTGAAAGATGTCCTGTCTTAAATGTTGATGCTGTCTCGAAAGTAGCCCTGGCATTGACGTCATCATAGCGGCGACGTTTTGAACAATTACTTTAAACAGTGCAACAGTGTAATTTGGAAACAATCATCTTCCAAGTAAACAGATACAAAGGTGGTTGAGTTATACAAAACAAAAACAGTGAAATTGCTCGTTATTTAACCACCGGAGACTATTGGTTCCTTGTATCAAAACATCCAGAAAACATCCCTGAACAATATGTAAATGTTTGTTGATAGAGTATGGAATTACTCTGTATGGTGTACTATTGTATTATGAAACCTGATACTCAGAAGTTTAGTTGCTAGAAGAGTTTGCCTTCTATTTCTTTATTACCTGGGCCTAGTGACATTATTACACGCTTCACCTGTATCTATCTACGTAACAGAACATTTCAACACGATTTATACCCACTTAAAAAATTGGATCGTCTTGAAATTTTGTATACTTGTAAAGAACCAATGGCAATGCAATAATTTCATAATCTTTTATTAAGATCCTGGCCAGGATCATGAGGACATCAAAGAAATAAAGACCGGTATAATAGATTGCGGACGTATCGACTTTCTAGTCTATCGTTGTGATAGCTCAGTTGGTAGAGTGGTGAACTGTAGTGGTATATAATTTCAATAATCCATAGGTCGCTGGTTCAAATCCGGCCCGGAGGATTTTTTTAGAAGAGTATTACTTTTTAGCTCATACTACAATAGTATCGAGTTTAAAGATATTTACATTTTTAGAAAACCAAACTAAAAAATAAATAATAGTTTAAAAAACTAAAACAAACACGCTTTATTAGAAAACCGAACTAATATATGAAAATAATTTTAAATTCCAACACGCTTTGGATAAAATTAAAGTGGTTGTCAAAAAAAAAATCATCTCAAACACATCTAGAATAAAACTAGAGTTATGTACAAAAAAAAAACTAATTTTACCATCAAAAGCTTGTGGTGCTCTATATCAATTAATATATTTGATAATAAACAGATATTGGTAAAAGTAAAGTCTCTAAGAAGAAAACGTAAAAACCATAAAAAACATCCCATGCTTTTGATGGTAATTTTTTTTTTGTAGATAACTCTAGTTTTATTCTAGATGTGTTGGAGATGATTTTTTTGTTGACCACTTTAATTTTATCCCAAGCGTGTTGGAAATTAAAATTATTTTTCATTTATTAGTTCGGTTTTCCAATAAAGCGTGTTGTTTAAGTTTTTTAAAACTATTATTTAACTCTATTATTATACAGGTAATGAAACTTCATTACTAATGGAAAATATCTAAATTTTTCACAACTGAGAATTTTATATGCTTTCATCCGTTTCTCTTCATTTCAAATTTATTCTCAAGAAAACGTCTGGTTATTTCTTCAGTGTAATGAAATCATTTGATATGTCATTGTTTCTTCACGTTTTGCCTTTTCTCAGGAATAAGGTTTTTTTTTTTTACGCACCTTTGAACTCATTTTAATGCGAAAATTAGAACATTGTAATTTTAGCTAGTATTATTGCGTTATTTAAAAAATAGCGTTATTAGTTTAATAATATTCCAGATTCTTCACAATTCCTGGAAATATGTGACATGCCTTCCTCCCAACTTTATGTTTCGAACATAGAATCGTCCAATTATAGATGTGCTCTTCATTATCACGTGAAAGAAAGAAAAACAGTTCTATTTACGGAGAGCGAGAAAATAGGTATGTTATCTGATAACTTACTGTTAGGATTTACTACACCCTCTTCAAATTTCATTCTGCATCTGTATTTCAGAAGCCAAGTTAGAGGTGGTACGTTATGAAAGTTAAAAGAGTTTGTTTCTTCTTAATGTTGTACAGGGTGACTATAAAGTTACTATATATTTTCGGATAGAGACAACATTTAAAGAATATACCATCGTACCCACATAAAACCTTTGGAATTGATTTCCTATAGTAATTTCCCCGCCCGCAGAACCGAATGGGAGACTATTTTTCCTCCGGAAAATGAGATAACTTCGGAGGACTGCGGGATACACACTACTAGATCACAAAAAAATTTAGACATAGGCCTATTAGAAGAATTACACATGAAACATTTAGAAAATAAAATGTCTGATTATAAATCAAGATGCATGCAACATGTTCATCGAATGGAAGAACACAGGATACCCAAACAAATGTTAAGATATCAACCTGCAGGAAGAAGAAGACCAGGACGTCCACTCAAAGACTTTTGGATGGTGTTTCTCTTGAGGCCGAAACAGGTCAACAAATGGCCTAAATTTGTGAATGTACTATGATGATGATGATGATGATGATGAAAATTTTACCCCAGTGGAACCTATGTCTGCATTTCTTGATAGTTATATTTTTACGGTGAAAGATCGTCACTCTTTCGACCAAGGTACATTTTCCGTCTGGCTTATCGCTTTCGACCAGTTCGGCATGTGTAACTCTTTCAGCAGCTATGTTACCGCCGGTATAGCTCTAGGGTAATTTAAGCACGAAAACGTAATATTTTGTAGTAAATCTAAAACAACTAATCCTTGTCGTGACAGTAAACAGTAAACAAAACTCAAATACTGAGTTTCCACGTGAACATCATCTTTGTCTCCGCAAAACTCAAATCGCACAGCTGTTTCATGGAAAACGTTTTCCAACATCCTTGGAGAAATGTGTGTAATTGTTTGCCGAATGCGAGCTTTCAACATTACTAAGTCATTGATTTTGTTTTGGTACACTTTAGATTTTAGAAAACCCCATGAAAATAAACGTAACGGAATTAGCTGCTCATATTGGATAATCTTCTTCGTGAAGTTCATGAAGAATGTAGTAGGCTTTCTTCCCTAATCTTCGCTTCAAAATCTTTTGGATAGTTGTTCTGGGATTCTGTAGCCTTTTAGGTTTTTTGCGAGGTGGCATCCCTGGTTCCTCTTCAAACAGTTCACGTGTCAATTCAGCGGCTTTGTTCCCGTGTATTGGGACCTCTACCTCTTTTCGCATAAAGAACAGATCCCATTGCATAACAATTACGGAGCAACTCATGTACAGCTTTGTAGCGGATCCTGGTTTATGGAAACGTAGCTAGAATCACTCTCGGATCATGTCACACTCGTTTCCATGGATATAAAGTATCACTACTAGGAGATATTCTTCTTTATTCATTCATTATCTAAACCCGCAATATAAACCATATATGATACAAAATGCCGGAAATAGATGGTGACTTTATAGACACCCAGTATTTTGAATCGGTGTGGTGGTGGTATTCTGTACTGTAAAAACATTGTGACCAAGACAAAAGCTGCAGACGAACCCATGTACAACTCACCTAGGGAGCTCAACAATTGCGCCTTGATACTTCAGTCAATTATCTTGGATTCCATTTAGATTTCTAACTTTCGTTTAAAATTCACATTCGGCATCTTATTTAAAGGGGCACGCCGTAGCGTAGTGGTTAAGGCACTGAGCTACAAGCCGGAGGGTCGAGGGTTCAAATCCCGTTGGGGTCAGGATTTTTAAACTGACCCAAACCCTCTGGCGGCACTATGGCCCTGGGGTCGACTCAGCCTCTAACGGAAATGAGTACCAGACGCTTGTTCTGGGGGTAAAGGCGGCCGTCACGCAGGGTTGACAACCCGGCTGACATAAAGTGCCGATTGTCTAGAAAAAGTGGGAGCCTTAACCTCCTACTACCCCAAAGGCTTCCTGGTCTGTTGTGGGATCACTTTACTTACTTTACATCTTATTTAAAAATCTTATGCTGTATTGCACTATATAGGGTGCTTTAAAATCCCCCTTACAAACTTCTAGGACTTGTAGAGGGGACTGAGTTGATAATATTTATAATTGGAAACCATGCCCAGAAACTTTACCGTTTCCGTACTACAAGCCTTTTGAAAACAATCATTGCCTGAACGTACATCACGTGTCTCAAGAAGTAAAAGCTTCGAGATTCGTCTTAATTGAAAATTTCCTTATCGAGTATTACAAGACTTGGTGTTCTTTTTAAATGTCAATTTTTTTTTCGAAATTTTGAAAACTGCAAAAATGGATTGTGGAGGGTGTATCCGGGATTATTAATGCAAGTCATGATTCAGTTTCCATTTTGTTTCTTTGGTTATTAATGAGTTGAATTGTAAAACAAGTGATGTACTGTGTCACGCCTCATAATAAATTACTTGTAAAAGTGCTTGCGTTAAAAACGAGTTTTCAAACAGCTGTAGCAAGGAAACGGTAAGTTTCCGGACATCGTTTTTCAATTTTTAAATATTAGCAATTCAGTCCCTCTACAAGTCCTGAAGTTGTAAGGGGAATTTTAGAGTACCCCATATTACTGTTTTTCAAGTCGCCCACATTAACTACCCAGATCAAGGTTACACTTTACAAAGCTGTGTTCCGTAGCATATTTCTGTATGGCGATAGTGACTTTATAGATACCCTATAGTTAGAAAGGATACGATGGAAGTATTCTCTACTCTAAAATCTGTGATGTAAAGTGGCAGCAAAAAAAAAGATGTTCCCCATCGACCAGCTTGTAAATCTAGATAAACAAGCGATAACTTGAAGCAGAGGGACACATAAAAATGCAGAAGAAGATTCTTTACCAGTGCAGTAATAATAAATAAATAAATAAATAAATAAAGCCTGATATGTCCCTTTAGGGCAAAGGCCTCCCTGTACAGGGGTTAAGCTCTATTTGAGAGTGTCACCCGGTGAGCTACTCCGTGGTGAGAAGTTGACTTGGATGTAGCACTTGGTTTGTATACACTGTCTGTTCTGTGATTAGTTAATACACAGTTGGCTCTCCATCGTTCTCCAGCTTTTCCTGCATCTGGCGACTCTGGACCATTGCGCCCCTGCTCGTTCTTTGAAGATGTCAGCCCATCGTCGTCTTGGTCTTCCGCGCTGTCTCTTGCCTGTGTACGGGTCCCACATGGTTGTTTTTATTGTCCACCTGTCGTCCTGTATTCTTGCGACGTGGCCTCCCCACTTCCATTTTTTCCTGATGGCTTGTTGTGCGGGATCAGTTGTTGAGGATATCGCTTGAAGTGTTGTATTCGAGATTCTGTCCTTCAGAGTTATGCCTAAGATTTTCCTCTCCATTTTCCTTTGGCATACTTGGAGTGTGTATTTCAGTTTGGCAGTAAGATTCCAAGTTTGGCAGCCATACAACAGTGTTGGAAGAACACAAGTTTGTAGTGTTTCCATTTTGAGTTTCCGGTTGAGTGACTTGTCCAGCAGTATAAATTTCAGTGACCAGAACGCCTTCCAGGCGAGAGCTATTCTTCTGCTTATTTCCTTCTCTACTTTCTGATGGAAGGAGAGTAGTTGTCCTAAGTATATGTACTCGCTTACATATTGAAGATCCATTCCATCGACTTTGATTGGGTCTTCCGGACCATTAGACATAATTTGTGTCTTGCTTTTGTTCATCGAAAGGCCTGCAGTTTTGCTAGTTTCTGAGAGCTCTTGTAGCATTGATTGGAGTTGTTTAGGGGATCTGGCGAACAATACCACGTCGTCAGCGAATCTTAAGTTGGATAGCCTGCTCCCGTTTATATTTACTCCGTATTTCTTGTTCCAGTTTAGTTTTCGAAATATGTCTTCAAGCACGCATGTAAAAAGTTTAGGAGAAATTGGGTCGCCTTGTCGTACTCCTCTTTTGAGACTGAATGGTTGTCCCACAATTTCTGTCTTCACCTTGGCATAGCTTTGGCTGTAGATCTTATCCAGAACGCGGATGTACTTGTGTTCGATTCCTTGGGTGTGTAATGCCTGGAGGACACTTGAATGTTCTACTGAGTCGAATGCCTTGTTGTAGTCGACGAATGCTAGATATAATGTATGGTGGTATTCAACTGTCTTTTCTATTATTTGGTTAATTGCTTGGAGATGGTCTGTTGTACTAAAGCCTGAGCGGAATCCGGCTTGTTCTGTTGGCTGGTTTTCGTCCAGGACTTTTGTTAGTCTTCTTGTTAGCACTTTTGAAAATAGTTTGTATAGATTGGACATCAGGCTTATGGGTCGGTAATTATTCATGTCATCTTTTGTGCCTTTCTTGTGGAGAAGGATGATTGTGTTTGATTTCCATTGCTCGGGTATCTCTTCTGTCTGCAGAATTTTGTTAAAGATGTTTGTGAGTGATGGAAGTATTTGATCTGAAGCCAGTTTTAGCAATTCGTTGTATATTCCATCCTCTCCGGGTGTTTTGCCATTTTTCATTTCATCTATTGCAGTTCTAATTTCGCTGGCCAGTACGTGGGGAAAGGTGTCGGCGTGGTTTTCGAGTTTAGCATCGAATATGCCTATGTGATTTGTTGCCTGGGTTGTTAGGGAGCTTGTGTATAGGGATTTATAGAAATCTGTGGCTGACTGGATTATATCTGTTCTTAATGTGTTGCGGCCTCCTGCTTGGTTCTTAATTCCTAGCATCCATTGTTTGTCACCATTTCTTTCCCTCTTTGCTTTCCTTATCGATTTGGAGGTTTCTATTATTTGCCTAGTTATGGTTGTGCGGTACTCTCGCAGATCTTTCCGTATTTCCTTTTTCGTCAGCTTGTCCATTGCGGCATACTCGGTTCTATTCGACTCCGAAGCGTCTCTGGTTTGTAGCATCTCCGATCGACGTTCAATTAAGGCAATGGTTCCTTGACTGAGTTTGCCTTCTTTCTGAGCTTTCGTATTTTTGCTGGAGTCCTTGGTCGCCTGTAGTATACATTGTTCCAGGGAGTTGTACAGTTCCTGAGCACCTGCTTCTCGGTTGGGGTTGGACTCTGAAATTCTGTCGCGAAGATGTAGCTGGAATTTGTTGCTGTCTATGTTTTCTATATTTTGTCTATGTTGCATTGCTGGATGCTTCCTTCTTCTTTCTATCTTCATTTTTGCCCGCACCATCCTGTGGTCTGTACTGAATTTCAGGTTGGCTACTATTTGGATATCTCTTATGGTTCTTTGGTTATCGCTTAGGATGTAGTCAATTTCGTTCTTTGTGTTGCCGTCTGGCGAGCGCCAAGTCCACTTTGAGCTAGGCATTTTCTTAAAAAAGGTGTTGGCTATCTTTAGTTTATGTTCTTGTGCGAATTGAACGAACTTTTCCCCTCTTTCATTTCTTGCCCCATACCCATATCTTCCCACTGGGTCTTCATCCTCGTGGCTGCGTGGGCCCACTTTGCTGTTGAAATCTCCTATGATTAGGTTTAGTGTAGATTTGTGCTGATCTATGGTAGTTCCCAGGTCCCAGTAGAATTGTTCTATAGTTTCATCGCTGTAGGCTTCTGTTGGGGCATAAACCTGAATGATTGTTATTGTGGAGCCTCTAGTTGCTAATTTTAAGACTGCGATCCTTTCAGACACCCCTACTATTTCTTGCACCATATGTTTGACTTGTTTTCTGATGATGAAGCCTACTCCTCTTTGTCCGGGGGTTGTGCCTATATAATAAAATAGGTCTCCGTTTTGTTTTTCTATGATGGCTTCGCCAGTTCTTCTAATTTCACTAAGACCTAATACGTCGAATTTTATTTATTTTAAAGCATGATCTAACTCTTCCTCTCTTTCGCTTGTTCTAAGTGTTTGTACATTCAGTGTTGATATTGTAATTGCATGGTCGTTGCTTGTTCTTGTTCTGGCATGTGGTAAGATAGTATGCTTTAGGTGTCTTGCTGTTGAAGGAGAGTAGTCCAGTTTACCCACTGATTGTTTATCAACATTTTTTGGTACCCAACTTGTACGGTGTTGCCTTTCTCTCGCTCTTCTCTTGCACGTTGTCTGAGTGTTTGTTGAATCTCTCTCTCCTGTCTAGTCAGATCAGAATCTATGTAGCAGTCTTGTCCTTTTAATTTGCTTTTGTTTTTCATGACGGCGATTTTATCTTCCATTGTCTTCATTTGTACTTTCACGAGGCCCCTGTCTAGTTTGTCTCTTCCTATGAATGTTGCTCTGGTATAGTCTTCTTTGCATTCGATTTTTCTGAGAATTGCTTTCACTTTGTCATCTTTTGTGTTGTTTGTTTTCCTCGTCAAAGTCCTTGCTTTTTATAATTATATTGTTTCTCTTTTCACTGCGCTGTCTCTTTTCCTCTGCGTTTTCCAGTGTTTTTAGCCTCTCTTCTATTCGTCTGACCGAATCGTTTGTGATGTTTTCCCCGCTGATTATTTTTTCTTCTAGTGAGCAGCATTTTTCTTCTAGTTTCTTGTCAAAATTCTTGATTTCGTTCTTTAGATCTGTGATGTTTTTCTTAGTCTCTTCTCTGAAATCCTCGTTCTGTCTTCTGATTTCTTTGATTTCGTTTAGTATGTCTGTAAACATGCCTAATACTGTTCAAAAATTAAAAATTTTCGGAAGATCTAACTAAAGATTTATTTCGGCAAATAAACAATTTAACAAATTAAAGAACAATACATGCTGAGATTTTTGAAGAAGTGAGATCTCAATTTTGTGCTGGAGCATGCCATCAAATCTTTTGACAATTCAGAATGAATGACTCAACTTATCATCATCATCCGGTATCATGGCAGCTGCCGCCGTCTCCCGGAAACCAAACGCCCATCCATCGATCTTCCTCCATTCCTCTGATATTCATAGCTGCTTGTACCCCTTCTATCCAAGTTTTTTTGCTCTTCCTCTCTTCCTCCTTTCCATTGGGATCCATTCCATAACAATTTTTGGCAATCTTTGCTCTGGCATTCTTTTGACATGGCCATACTACTGCAATCTTTTCTTTTCTATAATGTCTATGATGTCCGGCTCCTCTTGTATAATTTCCCTTATTTCTTTATTTCGTATTCTACCCATTCTATATTTTCCAGCTGATCTTCTTAAAACATCCATTTCTGTACTTAAAATTCTTTTCATTTCCCTGGTAGGAATTTGCCAGACTTCAGCACCATATGTTAAAATGCTCTGAATTATGGTTTGATATATTTGTAATTTTCTATTTTTTGTAATATTTTTGCTCCAGAAATAGAGTTTAAAGCATTTATTCCTAATAAGCTGTTAGTTTATGCAGATTGGACGTAGTTATAGGCTCTTCCTTCATTGGGATTAGCGGAGAGGGATATTAATGGCGAACACGCATACTCTGTTGAGTAACTCCAATAAATTTGACTTGAAGTAAAAACATCAATAAACTAAATATATGGTCACACATAGAAATACAATAGGCCTATAGAATGCAAATGAACAGTTAACGACAAATGAGGGAAATTTTAATAAGTGGCTGAAGTCAAATACGTAGGAACAAATAAAGTACCCCAAAGAGAGATGAACAGGACAGGTGAATGGGAGAATATTGACATAAACAATGAACTACAGGGTCTTTATAGGAAGCCTGAGATAATAAGAAAAGTAAGTAAGTCTCGTAGACTGCGGTGGGCAGGGCATAGGTGGGACGTTATGGGAAATGAAAAAGAGATGCATGGACGCTTCTGTTTTAGGAAAACCTGAGGGGAAAAATGCCCAGGTGGTAGACCAGAATGAGATGGGAGAGTAAAACATGATTTAAAAATGATTTGATTGAAGTAGATTATAAAGGGACTGATTGCAAAGCATTTAACTCAGGATAGGGATGTATGGAGAGCTTATGCCCGCGCGGCCATGAACCTACGGGTTCGATAGTGCCAAGTAAGTAAGTTCCGATTGAGGGTCTTTCCACTTTTCAGCGGTTGCCCTTTTACCAGCCGGCTGCTGGCCCTTCACATCCACATGTGTCAATCACAGAGGTAGATGATCAACAGCCAGTGTAGGGGTGACATGTGGTTAGCATGTCGAGTCCCCCAGCCGTTATAGCTGGTTCCTCAACCTTGAGCCACTACTTATTGTAGCTACCCAATTGCCTCACGATGCTGGGTAGGCACCGGTCCCATACTGGCCGAAATACCATGAGAAAATTTCTTCCCCCATGGAGACTCGAACCAGCACAAGTCCCGTAGCTCTGCGCCAAGGCTTCCTACCTTAACCGCTCGGCTACGGCGCGGTAAGTAAGGAACAAATAAGTACGATCAGGAATGAGGTGGATACAAAAATTAAGCATAGGCTCAATTCTGAAAATGCATGCTATTATGTATTACAGAGACTCTTGTCATCAGCCAAAAACTTTACAGGCCTATCGAGCCATGGATATTTTTTTAAGTAATTTAGGTTATCAGTGTTTTTAAAATACATTACGAAACTCCGTTGAGGTCACTGTGTTAAAGTTTTAATAATTGTAAAACAGTACCTGATATCTCAGTCGTCCTCAATAATGTGCAGTGTTGTTTTATAGGAGGCTTTTCGATAACTTAAGTATCATCTTCTGCTTTCATTTTGGTACTGACTGTTGTTGGTAATTACTGTGTACTGTTTTACAATTATTAAAACTTTAATTTTAGGTTAGGCCTATTATAATCCGGCTTTAGTCGCCATAGATTTATGGCGCTATCCCAGTACATTATGGATGAACTAAAGTCCGCTCTGCAGTGTTATGTGAGTTATAGGTGTCTTCCGGGTCCAATACACCAAGTTTTCTCATTACCTTTACCGCCATTTTTTGGTTAGACCCATATCCTCAAGAAGGGACTACAACCGTTGGTTCATTCTCCCTTTTTTATTAATCAGGCTCGGAATCAAGGGCCAGAATTCTGGTGCCACCCCAACAGATCTCCGCAATCACACATTTTCAACAACAGTGGATACCAATCAAACTACTTTTCCTAATATGAGATGAGGTGAAGGGTGATATGAAAACAATGGATGAGAAATGGAAGGACATGAAGGGGAGGGACGGGAGAATGGACAGTGTTAGTGGAATGAAATTCGGTAAACGGGAGAACCCCGAGAAAATCCCGAATATCCCACCACCGCCAGGATTCGATCCTGGGATTCCAGTTGGGGCAGCCGCGCGCACTAGCCACACATATACCTAGACGGCATAATTTTATACGTAAAACAATACAGATTAACTAATGAAGTGCTTTCTGTGGAGTGTAGCATTGTATGATGTAAAGACTTGGACATTACGACGGAATGAGGAAAAACGACTATAAGCTTTTGAGATGTGGATATGGAGAAGAATGGAACGTATAAAATGGACAGAGAAAATAAAAAATAAAGATGTGCTAGACAGAGTAGGTGAAGCAAGAACAATGCTGAAACTCATTAAGGAGATGAAAAGAAATTGGATTGGCCACTGGCTAAGAAGAAACTGCCAGCTGACGGATGCCCTAGAAGGAATGGTCAACGGAAAGGAAGTTAGAGGCAGAAAAATACATCAGATGATAGACAATATTAAAATAAATTCTCATTAATATAACTTTTTTTATCTACTATCTTGTTATAACAGCGACAATATACTGTGGAGTAAAACAAGGATGCCCTCTTTCGCCATCACATTTTAATATATATATGATATGAAAAGAAAAATTAATGCTTGAGTCTAACCAACTGAGCTACTGAAGTATTCCAACACAAACATACATTTTTCTTATACATGTAGTATTCTCAATTCACACAAGAGGTAGCGGGAAGTCGTTCCAACTGACATCTAGTGGCCACCATAACAGGTTAGCATTTTTTTTTCTAAAATATAGTTATAACATATATGTATCCATCCATAGTAATTCTGCCCGAAGGCAGGTCCTTCACTGCAATCATAGCATTTTCATGCTATGCTTGCAGGTTTACTAGGGAATTGTGTAGGTGTGGTAGCTTCCCGTTGCTTTCCGCACCGCTGAAGGATGATTATGATAATGATAATGGTAGGGCTGATAATGATAAGGATGATGGCCATATGATTTCGGGGACCGTTTGGGCCTTAAAGTTTTTCTGACATTTGTCTTGCAGGTGAGGAAAACCCCCGATAAAAACCTCACCCAGAAAAACTGCCCCGAACCCGGGCCCGCTGCGTGACAAGGCAGCACGCTACCTCGAGACCACAGCGGTGGACCATATATATATATATATATATATATGATGCCATACAGATTTGGCTAATTATTTTAACTGAACATTTTAAAATTGACGATAGTTTATTAGATACTTTACTTTCTTCAGACGATCAGGTTGTGATATCTGAGACAGAAGACGGCTTACAACGGGTAATTCACAAATTAAGTAAAACATGTGAAACATACAGCTTGAAAATATCTAGGCCTACTCTAAAAACAAAAGTTTTAGCTTTTCGGGGGTATGAGCCACTAAGAGTAAAAATCCAATTAGAGAATAAAATAATAGAACATGTGAGCAATTTTAATTATCTGGGATGCAATGTATCATATAGAAAAAGCGAAGCACCATAAAACGAAGTCTCAAAGGAACTAGAAAGGAGACATTTTTAAAATTTTATAAAACAATGGCGGTTCCAACACTACTGTATGGATCGGAACACTGGGTCTTAACCAAAAACCAGGAACGAAGAATAGAAACGTCAGAAATGAGGTTTATGAGAAGTATGGCTGGCTATACAATAAGAGATCGAAAACGAAATGAAAATATACGAAGATAACTAAATATATTCAAACTATTAGACAGAATTACACAATACAGAGATGAATGGATGGACCATATCAATAGAATGGATAATAATAGAATTCCGAAACAGATTTTTCAATACAAACCACTAGGACGAAGAAATGTTGAAGGCCCAGTAAAAGATAGACCAATTCCAACATGGGATCGGAACAGACCAGCAGGTCTAATCCTTGAAGCTTGCTGCTGCTGCTGATGATGATGATCTTGTTATAATGATATGGTCACATACAGAGGTCATTTGTCGAGAACAAAAGCGTTAGAACACTTCTATAAAATCTTGCAACACATAATACGCTTCCATTGGAGATTAAAAGTTTTTGGAGCAGAAAATGCTACTGACCCTAAAATATGCAGAATTGTAAAGCTTCATTCTAGAGTAAGATTACTCTTTGAAAATAATTTTTTACACATGCCTAAGCAATCTGCGTTATTAAAAATCAGAATCGACCCAATTCAGCACTTCTTCATTTAAAATACTCATTATTAAATATTTTATTAAAAATAAGTATTAGTATCGGTAAAATTTTCCATGTCCTCCATTTTATGTAGGCCTATTTGGCTATATCTTAACACATGAAATCAAGCACAAATTATTGTGGTACTTCATACTTAATGGAAATCGTTTCTTTATTGACAATTCGTAAATTAGTTTATTGTTTACATTGCACATGCAATTAAAATGCCTAGGAACAATTGCGAAACATGGACTCTTACTTTAAGGGAGGAAAGGAGATTACGAGTATTTGAGAATAAAGTAGTTAGGAAAGTTTTTGAACCAAAGAGAGTTGAACAGACAGGTGAATGGAGAAGACTACTAACAATGTACTACATGGTCTTTATAGGAAGCCAGATAAAATAAGAACAGTTAAGTCTCGTAGACTGTGATGGGCAGGACATGTTGCACGTATGGGGAATGAAAGACGTGCATGGAAGCTTCTAGTAGGAAAGCCAGAGGGAAAACGCCCAGTTGGTAGACCAAGAATGAGGTGAGAGAATAACATTAACTATGATTTGGGGAAGTAGATTATACAGGGAATGATTGGAAAGCATTAGCTCAGGATAGGGATGAATGGAGAGCTTATGTCCGCGCGACCATGAACCTACGGGTTCGATAGTGCCAGTGAGTGAGTAAGTAACTAAGGAACAATAATTACAAATAGCCTATGAATGAGATGCACAAAGAAATAAAACATAGGCTCAGTTCCGGAAATGCATGCTATTAGGCAATACACGGCCTTTTGTCAACTCAATCTCCCTCAAGAAACGATAAACTTAAAAAATATACGTAGGCCTATATACATTAATGCCACCACCTTGTCATTTCGACATTCTGGTATTTTCTCCTAGCATTGCGTTATTGAAACCCACTTCTGAGGTTGGGGCGCCTTGGAAGGCGGAGTTACGCTGCCCTGATGATATATGATAGGTGATGATGACGGTAATGATGCGCCAGTAGAGTCCTTAATCGTAAACTTAATGAATATGCTAATGATGTCCAGATGATGTTCGGGGATCGTTTGGGCCTTAACGTTTCCTGGTATTGCCTTACAGGCGAGGAAATATCCCGAAACTTGTTCCGTCCGGGGATCGAACCCGGGCCCGTTGCGTGAGAAGGGAACACGCTACCTCGAGACCACAGCGGTGGACTAACTTAAAATATATAAAACTGTTATTCTGCCAGTTATAGGCCTATTATATGGATGCGAAAAAATAACTCTTACTTTAAGGGAGAAGAAAAGATTATGAGCATTTGAGAATAAATTTCTCAGGAAAGTTCTTGCACTAAAGAGAGACGTACAGACAGGGACATAGAGAAATAGAGAGTACTACTTATCAATGACCGTAGCGTAGTAGTTAAGGCACTACGCTACAAGCCGGAAGGTCGAGGGTTCGAGTCCCGGTGGGGTCAGGATTTTTAAACTGACCCAAACCTTCTGGCGGCACTATGGCCCTGGGGTCGACTCAGCCTCTAACTGAAATGAGTACCAGACGCTTGTTCTGGGGTAAAGGCGGGCCGTCACGCAGGGCTGACAACCCGGCTGACATCAAGTGCCGATTGTCAAGAAAAAGTGGGAGCCTTAACCTCCTACTACCCCAAGGGCCTCCTGAGGCCTGTAGTGGGATCACTTTACTTTTTTACTTTTACTTATCAATGAACTCTTATGGGAAAAGAGATATAGGCTAATAAGAAAAGTTATGTCTCCTGCAATGCAATGGGCAGGGTATGTGGCTCGAATGGGGGAATGAAATAGGGATGTGCAAAGACGTTGTAGGAAAACCAGAGGAAAAGCGTCCAATAGGTAGGCTAAGAATGAGGTGGGAGAATAACATTGACTATGACTTAAGGGAAATAAACTCTACAGGGGAAGTTTGAAAATGTTGGCTCAGGATAAGAGCTTATGTCCGCGCGTCCATGAACCTAAAGGTTCGATAGTGTCATTGAGATAGTTATATTTTGTATTGCACTACTTGAAATTATAAATCAAAATGTTGAAATGAGAAAAAGGATTTAGGCCTATGTTATAGCAGGCCCTTAATGTGAGACACCTGTATCCGTATTTACAAAACATTAAATTTAATTTTATTTCAGAATTGTTTCTGTTAAATACACCGGTATCCTCAACCAAAATATACAATTTTTTTCTTCCACACTTCCCGGTCTTGCGTGTCTGCTTCTGTCATGTTTCTCTTCCTCATTTTGTCTTGAATTCCCTTTATCCACGTTGGCCTTGAATATTTAATTATGGTTGAATATTTAAAATTTCGGGACAACAGGTTATGGACAAAGAGGACTTATCTAATCCCGCGGAATTGACAACTCAAATACACAGATTACAAAACACAAGCATTTAAATGGACTATTTAACTCATGCCCCAAATGGGAGTCAATGACCAATCACGTTTCAATGATTTCTGTATTACAACCAATCAGAGACGTGTTTCACGAAATAATTATCAACGTTAGGATTATCATATATTAAGCAAAGCTCCTCCTTTTTAATATTCTGAACAGGTCTGACCGTTATTTTGCAGTGACTGAGCCTATAACAAATACGGCTACCAGATTGTATATAATAGTGCTTACATGTCAACATTTGTAGCAATTGATTATACCACCAAAAAAAGAAAACCACTGTTTGCACTTTCTTAAATGTATACGACATCAAAAATGAATTAATATACAGATTGATGTGTTTCATTTTTTCTCCACTAGAGAGCATTCTTACAATATTGCGTTCCTTTGGCAATAAATAGTATGATCTGGTTGCAGTGATAAACAAAAGAAGCAGTAGAAGCGTAGGCTACCTATCGTTTCTCATTAGTTTTTCAAACATCACCGTTTACTTTAAATATAAAATATTTTTAAATAACTGTAGTTAAATAATGATTTGTGAGTAAACAGCTTTATTTTATTCGTTAAATAGTCCTAACAAATGCCACTCTTGATTTCCAAATTCTCTAGATAAATTCACTCCTCACTTCGTGAGTCGTGAATTTATCGATAATTTGGAAATCACTCGTGGCATTACTTATGATACGACAATGGCTAGTGGTGTAAGTTAGACTTCCTTTGTTAAAAGATTCCAGGCTATGTGGCCGTGGTCTATAACTGGTATTTCTTCCAGACGTTTCTCCCTCAACTGCAGAGGCCATCTTCAGTGGCGAGTGCTTCTAGGTGATGTTACCTTGTCGTAGACCACAGTCTATTAACAGTATGATTACCGGCCGTGAAAGCCTGCATATAACGATTAGACTTCCTTTGTTTGTGAGAAATTAACATTAAGAAAGAAATAAATAAATGAATAAAAAATAACATAACTAACTAACTGGTAGGTTTATGGCTGCGCGAGCATAAGCTCCATGCATCACTATCCTGAGCTAATGTTTTCCAATCAACTTCCCTCATATCATAGTTAATGTTATTCTCCCATCTCATTCTTTATCTACCAACTGAGCGTTTTCCCTCTGGTTTTCCTACAAGAAGCTTCAATGCACGTATTTCGTGCCACATGTCCTGCACATCGCAGTCTACGAGACTTAATTGTTCTTATTTTATCTGGTTTCCTATAAAGACCATGTAGTTCACTGTTATGTAGTCTACTCCATTCACCTGTCTGTTCATGTCTCTTTGGTCTAAATATTTTCCTAAGAACTTTATTCTCAAATACTCGTAATCTCTACATAATAAAATTAATCAATTTAATTAAATGATAATTTCGGAAATAAAATATTTAATGTTATTATTTTAGGGGTGTCACCTGATTAAAAATTAACATAATCTCTCAAAAAAGAAAGTAACCTCAAATTTAACAGGGAATAAATCCTGTATGCAAATAAATTGAAATCAGACTTTATCATTAGCTTTCACATTCCACTTAGAGGAATATAATTATATCTTTTAATAGAAACTTGAAATTCGCAGTATAAAAATAAACATGTGGACTTGTTCTGAAACGTGAGAAATTTGGGTCTTGCTTAGAACTGCAATTAAGAGTAAACTATTTTCCACAAGTTGGTTAATAATTTTTAAGGGACATATTAACATATTCCTACGTAAAAGCAACGAACGAAATTACTAAAATATTATTCTCCTCCACCTTATCATTTAACAATTAAAAATGTAAATAGTAAACATAACATTCGATTGGATCTGGAACAACAGAAAACTTATATCTGTAGATGGTAGTGCTCATTTTATGCCGCAAGATGTCGCAAGCACCCGGCTCGGTTTGAGTTTCAAGAATATTGATTAGTGCTACCATCTGTGGAAAGCTACTGGAAATTCTTATCTAAAAGTTTGCATTTAGCTTATATAAATATAAGTAGTTCCGTAATTTGTTGCATCATATTTATTATTATTATTATTATTATTATTAAACCGGTTTTTTATGCATTACAGGGACTCTTGTCCTCCCAACTCCTTTCAAAGCACGTTAAACTGAAAATACATAAAACAGTTATTCTCCCAGTTATATTATCTTCTTCTTCTTCTCTTCTTAATCATAATTTGTAGGATTTTCATCCTGTTTATTTCCAAAATCACTCCTCGGAGAAAGACGTATTGGATGCATTCACTGTCTATTCATCTCTTGGCTGGCCTTCCTCTTGTTCTTCTCCCGTCCATTGGTCTATCGCCTTTAGCTCTTTTTTGCAAGTCGGTTGTCTTCCATTCTTTCTATATGACCCTTCCAATATGTTCGTCTATCTGTAATAAATTTGGTTATGTCTTGAATACGACACTTGTCCCTAATTTCTGTGATGTATATTTTATCAAATAATGTTTTCCCCCCAATAGTTCTTAAGATCTTCATTTCACCTGTGCTTATTACTTGTTTAGTTTTTGCTGCACCAGCCCTAGTTTCTTCCCCATATACGATTACTGGTCGAACTATCGTTTTGTATATGCGGGTTTTGTTTTCTATTGGCATATGTTTATTGCGCCAAATTATATAGGCCTATCCTGATATTTGTACTGCTTTATCAGCTTGTTTCTTTGCTTCTTTTATTAAATGTTTAGTGTTTGTTATGAATACACTTAAATAATTAAATTCTGATACTTGTTTTGTAATGTTTCTTTCCACTTAGTTATATTAGCCTATATGAATGTGAAACATTGACTCTTACTTTAAGTGAGGAAAGGAGATTACGAGTATTTGAGAATAAAGTTCTTAGGAACATTTTTTAACCAAAGAGAGATGAACATACAGGTGAATGGTGAAGACTACATAACAGTGGTATTTATAGGAAGCCAGATATAATGAGAACATTTAAGTCTCGTAAACGGCGATGGGCAGGACATGTGGCACGAGTGGAGAATGGAAGACGTGTATGAAGCTTTTGGAAGGGAAACCAGAGGGAAAACGCCCAGTTGGTAGAACCAGGAATGAAATGGGAGAATACCATTAATCATGATCTGAGGGAAGTAGATTATACGGTGGATGTTTGAAAGCATTGACTCAGGATAGGGATGTGTGGAGAGCTAATGTCCTAAGCCATGAATCTTCAGTTTCGATAGTGTCAGTGAGATAGTTAGTTATTATTAAACCGGTAATTACCCATATTTGTCATATATTCCGTAGTCCAGTGCCGTACAGTAGTATACTTACGTCTTACTATATTCAGATCCAATAGTACTTCAAAACTCTGATACATAATAATGTCAGCATTATTAGAAACAATCGAAGAATATATTAAACGCATGGCTCTTAAATTTTATATAATACATGTGAAGGTCATAATGATACACTCGTGGCATCGCTGGGAACGTATGAAACAGCCAACAACAAACACAAGCGTCCAAAATGAATTCTAGACAACACTTGACCCGTGAAAGCTGATGGGACACACACACACACATACACACATACTGAAACACATTACAAAATTACACAATTATAATTACTACATTGGTACACCCATCCATCCATAGTAATTCTGCCCGAGGGCAGGTCTTTCACTGCAATCATAGCATTTTCATGCTATGATTTGCAGCTATACTAAGGAATTGTAGGTGTAGTAGCTTCCCGTTACTTTCCACACCGGTGAAGGATGATGAAGATGATGATGGCCATATGATTTCTGGGACCGTTTGGGCCTTAAAGTTTTCCTGACATTTGTCTTACAGGTGAGGAAAAACCTCAACCAGAAAAACTGCCCCGACCGGATCGAACCCGGGTCCGCTGCGTGACAAGGCAGCATGCTACCTCGAGACCACAGCGGTGGACACATTGGTATATCCATCCATAGTAATTCTGCCCGAGGGCAGGTCCTTCACTGCAATCATAGCATTTTCATGCTATGCTTGCAGCTTTAATAGGGAATTGTACGTGTGGTAGCTTCCCGTTGCTTTCCACACCGGTGAAGGATGATGATGAAGATGATAATGATAAGGATGAAGATGTTGTTGATGGTCATATGATTTTGGGGACCGTTTGGGCCTTAAAGTTTTCCTGGAATTCGTCTTACAGGTGAGGAAAAATCCCGATAAAAACCTCACCCAAAAAAACTGCCTCTACTGAGGATCGAACACTGGCCCGCTGCGAGACAAGGCAGCACGCTACCTCGAGACCACAGCGGTGGACACATTGGTATATAATGTGTCAATATATTAATACAACAAATAAACACTAATCCTACTGGGTACAGGTACATCCCACCAGTCCCAGAGAAACTTAAATCACGAGGCAACAGAGAGAACAGGAACAACAACTGAAGAATAAATTTTAAAAAAATGCACATATTACCATACCTGTATAAATAATTCTGATGACTTTCAATTTATATAGATTATATTTAAATAAAGAAAAGCGTGGTGTCCGGCTTTGGCCCTGAATATAGAATCATCTGAAAGCCGAACTTGGCAAGATCCCGCGTGATCGACTTTTCCGATTGAGGTTTTAAGCGGTTTCCCTCAATCCAAGAGCAAATGATGGAATAGAACCCCAAAAGGTCCGCTTCCGACTTCACTTTGCTAATTAACTTCAAATTAAAATTTAAAGTTTAAACCGAGGCTAATGTATTTTACAAGAACCCGGGGTTCCACCTATAAAGAAGAACCAAAATGGATCGCTCACCGCCAACACCTAAGTGATGGCCGCCGAGCTTTCCATCTATCTATCTATCTATCAGCATTATTAAATGTTATATCTCTAAACACGTATTTTTTTAAATATTTTCCTTAATGCATCATGAATCTCGTGTTTGCAGGAACTATTAAATTCCTTAAAATTATGTAACACAGGAACTTCCTTTTTTTCTGACATCAATTGAATCAGTTAATGTAAAAAAAAACATGACCGATATTTCAATTCTTTTTTTGGAATTCATTATTTTTCTTTCCCAGTGAACAAACGATTTAGATAAAAAATCCCATTCTGCAACTCATATAACATTGATGAATATTAAGTAGTCTATTAAATATCTTGTTTACCTAAAAACCCCTCACCAAGTATATTTATGGGCTTTTTACACCAAACATTTGGTAAATATGGATGCTCTTTATCTGCATTATGATTGTTGTGGATTCTATGCCACCATGTCGCCAACATATATTCAAATAAAAATACGGAAAAACACACAATTTATTGTTGCAGTATGTAAATAATTACACTGAGCAACAAAAAATAAACTTTTTTAAAAGAAAAATATGTGATTCTGATAGTATTTCTTCTTCTGAATTCAAATATGATATCGGTTTTTCTCCATCACGCAAGGTTTCCAATAAACAGCTTTTTATAATTTCAAACTTTTTAATATTTTCTACATTCGTAACTACACAATATTCGAACATTTGGATTCACCTAGAAAGTAAGAAATTACGATTTTATGCTACATTTCGCCTATGGAGCATCCCTCTTGATGGTCCAACAATAATCGGCCAGCATATTAGGATTCCATTTGCCTTGATATATCTTTTCCATAGCTGAAATCTCCTGAGTTAGCTCATTCGGTTTTATTTTACAATGGAAAAATGGACGAAAAAACGTTTATTAAAAAAATAATCATATAAATCCAATAATTAAAATTGAAATAAAAAAACTGTGGGTAATGGAGAAATTCCGAATACATATTTGAAAACACGATAAAAAAACTGCATTAAGAACAATTATTGGTACTCATGAGACAAAAATCACGTTGACCAGTGTTACCTGAGAGAAATATATATGTTGACTTCTTCCCCCCCAAAAAAAATGTGAAAAAGTGCCTTAAAATAAAGTGAGAAGTTGAGCACAAAATAACCTAAAATCAACATATTTGTAACGTAAAAAATGTATTACTCATTACTCAGACAATGTAGCCAACTTAAAACAAAAGCCCGCTAACAAACAAGTAAAACCTAAACAAATCTGGTGTACTAACTCGCCCACTTTCTCACACTAACATGCCCAAACTAACACTAACTTACCCATTTTCTCATCCTAACTTGCCCACTAATGTAGATGGTCTCTTTGGATAGAATCCAATTATGTTTAAGGAAACATGTTGGCAATTGCCTCTAGCGGGAACATGTGTTATCACATTGGCCAACACGACGCTGAAAGTCAATTGTTCTCCGATTGAATAATCACTGGTTGCACGGAGGCATAGAATAACCTGATTGTTTTATAAACTAAAATTTATAAATAATACGTCAAATTCAGTTGGTGGTAATGTTGAAATGAATGGAACAAATAATCTAAAAAAAAGTTAATGAATTAGAAGTTAAGAACGGTTTAACATATATGTAATTAAAATAAAAAATGCACCAGTGTGTGGACAAGCCAACAATAACTTTAACGCAAAAGTAGAATAAAAACCACAAAATAATACATAGATCCTAATATATTTATTGAAAACAACAGATTTCTAGGGGTTCATCAATAGTATCCAGTCCGTGGCCATTCCTTATTTACTCGATCGGGCATTTGGTGTAATAAAAATTCCTGAACTTACCAGCTGACAGAAATTATAGTTCGAATGATTTTTAGTATAAGACATTTTTTTTTAAAAAGAAACGGGAATATAATAATAATAATAATAATAATAATAATAATAATATAATAATAATAATAAAAAAACTGTATTCAAATATATGTAGACTTCAAAATGGCATAATTTACAATTAAGAGGAGGAAGTTGTAGACTATACTCCTGGACTTAGGAATTCCTAAAAGTTAGTTAGACTTATTCGAATATGTCTAACCGGCACAAAGAGCAGGGTGCGGTTAGGCAAAGAATTTTCAAATAATTTTGAAATTCATAATGGGTTAAAGAAAGGAGATGCGCCATTTCCTCTACTATTCAATTTTGTAACAATAACATATTGGGGCTGGAAGCAAACATCGTGGTCACTCACAGAAATACATAGCCCTAATGGAAATGGAGAGTTAATAGAAATTGGGGAAATTTTTAACACATGAGAGGGACTCCTGTCATCTCAAAAAGAAAAATAAATAAATAAAATAAAAAATAGACTGAAAATATATAAAACTATTATTCTCCTAGTTGTATATATTTACTAAACATATTGTAAGTCCATGTTTTCCCTTAACAGAAATTTAGCCGCTCTCCCCCTACAGGGAAGAATTTGAACCATACTAATTTAGTTACACTTGTTTTCGTATAGATGTCATTTGAGTGGTCCATAGTCAGCGTTCCGCCTCATACTGATATCTAGGAAACCAAGGTAGTACTAGGACGGAAAAATTCGTTAAATTTTGCTTAGAGGCCTTTTCATTCATGCTTAAGGATCTATTACAAGCCTGAAAATCTTCAGACTCGGGACCCACGGCTTAAAGTCCCTCCCGGAGGACTTGCTCCTTGGATTTTTCCATCCTAAAAAATGCATCGACCCTCGGGACCAGAGGCAAGGAGCATAACCTCTAGTCCACTAAACATCTACTGTTAATTAATGTAGGAGAAAGGTAACGAGTATTTGAGAAGTTCCTAAGAAAGGTTTTGGACCTAAGAGAGTCGAACAGACAGGTCAATAGAGAAGACTTATTACACATAGCACGCTCCGCGATATTTATGGGAAACCAGATTAATACGAATAGTTAAGTCTCATAGACTGCGATGGGCAGGACATGTGGCACGAATAGGTAATGAAAGAGAGGCTTAAAAATTCTTGTAGGGAAACTAGAGGGAAAGCGCCCAGTAGGCAAGCCAAAAATGAGGTGAGAGGTTAATATTAACCATTATTTGAGTGAGGTAAATTATACATGGGGTGATTGGAAAATATTAGCTTAGGATAGGTCTGTATGGAGAGCTTATTTCCGTGCGGCCATTAACCCTACGTGTTCGATGGTGCCAGTGAGTTACTTAGCCATATGTTTCAAACAGAGGATGTTTAAATTTCAGAAATCACCAAATTGGTAATTTTGTAAACACAGTTGTATGTCAGATGCATCATATGGCACGCACATAATGAGCTACATTTAAAAAAAATTACACAATTTGCTGAATTTTACACGCTGGAGGGGAAAATAAGAATTGTTCTGAGTAAAACCAACAACAGAGGCTGTGTCTGCAGAAATACTCACAATAGGGCCTACAGATTAAAAAAAAATAAGGATTCATCCATTCATAATATTATAATGATATTGTGAAAAGAAAAATTAATGTATGAACCAGGAATCTAACCGTGGACCTCTAGTTCTCCAGACTAGTGTGCAGCCCACTACACCATTCTACACCTTGCACAGCCACCAACAATTCTTTCTGTGTTGCACAATAATCTGGAGAACTAGAGCTCCACGGTTCGATTCCTGGTTCACACATTAATTTTTCTTTTCACAATATCATTATAATATTATAATATGATCCATTATTGGAACTGTGTTAAAATAACAGTATTGGAAAATGTAAAATTCATCCGGTCAGCCGAAAATAGCGATTATTTATTATGACAGTGTATCTGTACTTTGAAATTCAGCATGGGTTCAATTAAGGAGATTCATTATCTCATCTACTATTCGATTTTGTACTATAGCATGCCATCAAATCTTTATATGATGAACAGGGCCTAAAAATCAATGGTAATAATAAGCTGTTAGTTTATGCTGATGGTGTAGAATTACACTGGTCGACAAGGTTTTCTAACAAGAAATCTGATTAGTGAATCCAGTGCATTTTTTCATACTGAATTCAGATATGTAGTCAGAATTTTTCCATCAGGCACAGTTGTTTTGTGACAGCTACTTTTTTAAAATTGATTTTAGCATTTTCTTTGACCTGTCATAAGAACCTTTACCTTGTATGAAGTTTCCTGTACCAGTATATGCAGATATGACCTTAACTCATAACTCTGATTCTGACCTTGCTCAAACTGAAAGTGTTTCAGATGGAAATAAAAATGATCCTACATAAAATGCCCCGAAAATCACTATCTACCACTTTCTAGGTAAGTCAGAATGAGTTAGAGTTAAGATGGATTTTATTAAAATTATAAGAAATGTAAATGAATATCACAGAAAACTCTTACCTGATAGGAAAAAACTGAAATGATATTTAAATTCAAGGATGGAAAATACTTCTCAAATCTCATATTCTTATTCTTGTGATAGAAAAAAAGGTTCATTTCTGTCGACCAGTGTTATTAGACGATAGTGAAGAGATACTAAGGGCCAACAAGCACGCTCTATTCAGTAACACTTAGAATTTGGGACTAGAAATAAACATCAATAAAACTAAGTATGTGTTTACACATAGAAATACATTATATAATGGAAATGGGCAGTTAATGGCAAATGAAGGAAATTTTGAAGAATTAATAACAACAATCTGTGATTGACACATGTGGATGTTAAGGGCCAGCAGCCGGCTGGTAAAAGGGCAACCGCTGAAAAATGGAAAGACCCTCAATCGGAATAATAATAATAATAATAATAATAATAATAATAAATAATAATAATAATAATAATAATAATAATAATAATAATATAAAATCCTCAACTCGTGTTGAACTCAGGTTCGGGTCGAGGGATGAGATGAGATGAAGTCCCTATATTTATAGAGGTCTGTGAACTACAAGGGTGTCGGCCGACAGCTCCTGACGCACCGTCACAGGGGCAGATGAATTAAATGAAACGGAATGGATGAGATAAGTGTGGAGAAACGGTGGAATGAAATTTGTGGCAGGGGAAGACGGGAGAAATCCCGAAAAAAAACATGCCTGAGCTCCGCTTCGTCCACCTCGAAACCCACATGGTGTGACCGAGACTCGAACTCGGGACCTCAACGGTGAGAGGCGAGCATCTAACCGCTTGCGCCACGGAGTCGCCATAATAATAATAATAATAATAATAATAATAATAATAATAATAATAATAATAATAATAATAATAATAACTAAAATATAGACTAACAATGATAGCTGAGAAAAACTCAAAATAAGTATTTATCATAAGTAATGCCAGGAATGATTTCCAAATTATGAATTTATCTAGAGAATTTGGAAATCAAGAGTGGCATTTATTAGGTCTATTTAACGAATAAAATTAAGCTGTTTAATCACAAATCATTATTTAACTACAGTTATTTAAAAATATTTATATATTTAATGTAAACGGCGATGTTTGAAAACAACGAGAAACGATTGTTACGCTTCATTTGTTCATCACTGCAACCAGATCATATTATTTATTGCCAAAGAATCGCAATATTGTAAGAATGTACCCTAGTGTAGAAATTTATAACTAAAATCATAGGTATTAATTAATTTATGATGATCTATGATGTAAATATGTCAATTAAATTTCCTGCAAAGTTATTTCCTGGAAAATAATTCATTTAAGAAAGTGCAAACAGTTTTTTTTATTGAATCGCAATATTATAAGAATGTACCCTAGTGTAGAAATGTATAACTAACATCATAGGTATTAATTAATATCTGATGATCTATGATGTAAATATGTCAATTAAATTTCCTGCAAAGTTATTCCTGGGAAATAATTCATTTAAGAAAGTGCAAACAGTTTTTTTTTGTGGTATAATCAATTGCTACAAATGTTTTTATATTATATCCCGCAAACACTATGTGTTAACATTCGTGCACTATATTTACAATCTGGTAGCCGTATGCAGTCACTGTAAAATAATGCTATGACCTATTCAGTATGTTAAAAATGAGGATCTTTATTGTAAGGTGATAAAATTAAACTGATGAAATCGAGGTGAAACACGACTGTGATTGGTTGTAAATAAAAAAAATCATTGAAATGTGATTGGTCATTGACTACCGTTTGGGGCATGAGTTAAATAGTCAATATGAAAAGGCTTGGCGTAGAATGCTCAGTCTTCCAGGCAAAACTCCTCAGTATTTCAATGGTAGTTGAGTGGATTGAACTTCAAAAAGATATAACTTCAACATACGCTATGTACGTAGATTCACAAGCTGCTCTCCTAGCTATATCCAATAGGAAAACAACTCACCCTTTGGCGATCCAAATCAGAGAAAAGTTATCATACTCGAAAAGACAACTAAAATCTCCACCGGGACAAAGAACATGCAGATCTTCGAGGGAATAAAAGAGCTGACTATCTCGCTAAAATAGCCGCCATCTACAAAACTTCTACCGACCACAACTAGCTATTAAAAGAATACTACGAGACAATCTGGAATTCAATTTACATCAAATCCAATGACGCCTCCTATACCAAAATTTTCATCCCAAAATACTTCATGGACTGTGCCTTTCTCTATGGCCTAACTGCATAACCACACAATTTCTCACCAACCATGCACGATTTAAATCTTACCTACACATAATGAACACAACTGCTTCACCTTATTGCAACTGTCTAGAAAAATCACTGCAGACGGCCCGCCATCTGATGTGATGACTGAATGCAACATGTTCTCCAGTGATCGACCAACTCTACTACAAATTGATACTCCGCCAAATATTCTGAAATTTAATTTCAACACAGTGAACGTTGCAGAATTCCTCATGAGGATCTTCCATCAACTACAACATTAATAATAATTATTGTACAACCAAAATCTGTAAATACCCGTGATATAACCTTTGATGAAACACTGCTTGTAGCATTTATGTTAAATAAATAAATGGGGTATATAGCAGGATTTTAATATCATAATAAATATGAAAGTTAAAGTTAATAATTTTGTATTTTAAAATTCTTTTAATATTTAAATATAACTTAAATAAAGAAAAACATCTAAATAATTCAATGTTGTTCATTGCTGAATAAAAATGTCTCATAACAATTAAAGAAATTGTATTATATAACAGTCTTTCTTAATAATGCTTTTAAAATTGTTTTAAGTCATTGTTGTCAGAATAATAAAGCTTTCTGTTATAACTGTAATAAGAACACCTGCTAAACTTCATATTTTTAAATAAAAGTATACTGAAATCTGATTGGATGTTAAAACAATTAACTTTTTGATTTAACAAATCAAATTTAAACATTATATAACCAATAGAATTTTATATTAATTTTGATTAATACCTCAACGGAACACATCATGAATCTTATAAAAGAATTTGAATATAAAATCATGTGATGTAATAATGTTCTTTAAAATTATATATGAATTACACTGGCGATTCTGCATATAACTTTCCACAAAGATAGAAGCAAGAAGAGTTCTCAAGGTAAAATGTAATATTTCATACAAGAAGAATAGTTGATTCAAGAAAAGAAAATAATTTAATTTTAATTGACAGTGAAGAATAATACCACTTAAATTTACTTAATCTGCTGGGAACCTACAAAATGAATAAATTTACAACTATTTCTACAAGAATCAGTTATTTGTGATTTGTAAAGTGTATTCCTATCCTGTATACCAACTTCCGACTTTCAGAAGAGATTCAGGCTCTATCGAAAATCAAACCCAACCTGAATCAGTAATTCTTTTTGGGACACTAATCCTTCAAAATGTTACTACAACATCGGGCATGAAGAGAGTTAGCTGCTTCAAAACGTCACCACAACGTGGGAAAAGAATTACTTCTTCAGGTAGTGACGTGTATATAACCTCTCCTACCGAACTCTTATCCTCACCTTCTCGTGGTACAACCCGTTTTCATAAACGAGGTTCTGAGGACCGAGTCACGGCGGTATAACCGTTCCATCGGGTACTGGATAAATGCGGTATCCTAATGTCTGTCCAGAGACTAAAAGGTAGTGTCGGGCCAGGAATCTCAACTTTACTTGCAAGTCTCAACACAAAGAAATCCAGAAGGAATTGAAAGACCAGGACGTCCACTCAAAAGACTTTTGGATAGTGTTATTCTTGAGGTCGAAACTGGTCAACAAATGGCCTAAATTCGTGAATGTACTATGATGATGATGAAATAAAATAATAATAATAATAATAATATTTATAATTTCAAGTCTCGTGGTAAACCACTAGGACGAAGAAATGTTGGAATACCCAGTAAAAGATGGATAGACCAATTCTAACATGAGATCGGAACAGACCAGCAGGTCTAATCCTTGATGCTGATGAATAATGATAATAATAATAATAATAATAATAATAATAATAATAATAATAATAATAATAATAATAATAATCTTGCAATATTGTAAGTCCATGTTTCCCTTAACAGAGATTTAGGCACTCTCCCCCTACAGGGAAGAATTTGAACCATACTAGTTTAGTTACACTTGTTTACGTATAGATGTCATTTGAGTGATCCGTGGCCAGCGTTCCGCCTCATACTGACATCAAGGAAACCATGGTAGTACTAGGACGGGAAAATTCCGTAAATTTTGCTTAGAAGCCTTTCCATTCAGGCTTAGGAATCTTTTACGAGCCTGAAAATCTTCAGACTCGGGACCCACGGCTTAAAGTCCCTCCCGTAGGACTTGTTCCTTGGATTTTTCCATCCTAAAAAATCCATCACCCCGGCCGGGTTTGAACCCGCGACCCTCGGGACCAGAGGCAAGGAGCATAACCACTAGTCTACCGAGGCCGATAATAATAATAATAATAATAATAATAATAATAATAATAATAATAATAATAATCCATCCATATTAATTCTGCCAGAAGGCAGGTCCTTCACTGCAATCATAGCATTTTCATGCTATGCTTACAGCCTTACTAGGGAATTGTGTAGGTCTGATAGCTTCCCGTTGCTTTCCACACCGGTGAAGGATGATGATGATAATGATAATGTTAAGGATGATAATGATAAGGATGATGGCCATATGATTTCGGGGACCGTTTGGGCCTTAAAGTTTTCCTGACATTTGTCTTACAGGTGAGGAAAAACCCCAATAAAAACCTCACCCAGAAAAACTGCCCCGACCGGGGATCGAACCCGGGCCCGCTGCGTGACAAGGCAGCACGCTACCTCGAGACCACAGCAGGGTGAAATAATAATAATAATAATAATAATACTAAATAATAATAAAATAATAATAATAATAATAATAATAATAATAATAATAATAATAATAGGGGTATGACGTTCTCATAAAATTAAGAATCAGAATCTGAAGAGATCAAATTGGTATCATGACATTATTTCTTAATCACGATGTAAATCCTTGAACCGGAAATGAAGATTAATAACTTCTGTAAGTTCCTCACTTTAACACCCGCGTGTACATAATCTTAGTTTGTCTTTGTACAGATAAGGTCGAGACACTGTTTATATGCAAATACACAAAACGCAGTTTTATTTTCTATGAACTGGAACTAGAGTTCTCATTCCTTGTACAATCAGGCAGCAAAAAACCTTGACTTTTTTAATTACATATAACAATATCAAAAGCGGCAAATGAGCAAAAAATCAACCCTAAATTTTCTGTACACTTATAACAGAAGTTCAATATTTTCAAACTTTCGTCAGAAAAAGTTAAACTTCACCATGAAGTACGCTAGTTATAGATGTTCTCAAAATATAGGTTACATGTAATATATATTTTACTTTTTATTCTTATTTATCTCAGAGGATGATTTACAAAGAGCCATTTACATGTTGAATCAATTACGACTCTATTATAATCTCAAAGTCTCAACTTCAAAAACTAAAATTATGGCTTTTCAGGACAAAGTGCCAGTCAGAGCAAAAATAGAAATGAATAATGATATAATAGAACAGATAACACGGATATAATATATAGCTACGATTGGGATATACATAATAAATTAAACCGATATCAAATGATGTGTGGCACCTTAAGAAGAACCCTCCGAAAGACTCGGAGAGAAACTCAGCTCAGGTTTTATAAAATTATGGCTGTTCCTGTACTTTTATATGCATCTGAATCTTGGGTACTTACAAAAAAGAGATCTCACACATTCAAGCCACTGAAATGAAATTTTTATGATCCGTAAAAGGATGTACACACATGGATAGATTACACAATAAATCAATAAGAAATGAACTGGAGATATTTTCAAATAATCGATAAACTAGAGGAGCACAAATACCAATGGAAAGAACATTTAGACAGAATTGACAATACAAGATTACCCAAAAAGATCAACACCTACAAACCACATGGAAAAATATATTTGGGACGGTCAAGGAAACGATGGACTTGAGACCGGAACAGATCGCATTGACCCCAGTAAGGAAGAATAAGAATAAGAAGACGAAGATTTATTTATTGGTGATATTTTTCATTTTCTCTTACCAGTAGGCCTATAAGAATCAAATTTGAAAGAAGAATAATATTTTTTAATATAAGTCTACAGTCTCAGTTCACCGCTGTGGTGTAAGGTTAATATCGTTTACCCAGTGGCCCGTGTTTGATTTCCGGTCAGAACAAATTTCGTGGGCGAGTTTTTTCGTAGTTTTTTTCTCCCTTTAAGACAAATGTCAGGAAAAAAGTAAGGCTCAAATGTCCTTCAACACCATTTGGTCATCATAATAATCGATATGATAAACGCCTTGTTTATAGTGAGTGTCTTGGTTAAAGGGATATCCATCCATAGTAATTCTGCTTTGCTTGCAGCTTTACTAGGGAATTGTAGGTGTGGTAGCTTCCCGTTGCTTTCCACACCTGGGAAGGACGATGATGATGATGATGATGATAATGATGATGGCCATATAATTTCGGGGACCGTTTGGGCCTTAAAGTTTTCCTGAATTTGTCTTACAGGTGAGGGAAAACCCCGATAAAATCCTCACACAGGAAAACTGTCCCGACCAGGGATCGAACCCGGGCCCGCTGCGTGACAAGGCAGCACGCTACCTCGAGACCACAGCGGTGGACTAAAGGGATATGAAGGTGGACAATTTTGAAGTATTTTTTCAGGAAGAAAAACTTTAGTAGAATTTTAGACCCTTTACATACCACTTCGCCATTTGGGATATAATTTGCGTAACAAACGTCACCAATAGGTGTATGTAAAGTGTATAAAAATCCTTTAAAATGGTTATTTCCTGAAGAAAACGCTTCAACATGGCACACCTTAATATGCCTTTAACTGTGGCACTCACTATTTTATAGTGTTCTGCCTTAGTGCAGGTCCTTCACTGCAATCATGGCATTTTCATGCTACATTTTGCAGTTACTTTCCCGTTACTTTCCATACAGAGGATGATGATGATGATGATGATGATGATGATGGCCATATGATGTTCGGGGACCTTTCGGGACTCAAAGCTATTTGACATTTGTCTTACAAGGCAGCACGCTACCTCGAGACCACAGCGGTGGACGCACTTACTATAGCGTAAGTAAATTATATGTCTTGTATTAAATGTTCATGTTGTCTCGAAGATGGCTCTGACACTGAGCTGATCGTTCATGCGAGGATGTACTCCATGCCCTTCTCTGATTTATGCTATTATTATTGTTATTATTATTATTATTATTATTATCATCATTATCGTAAGTATTATTATTGTTATTATCGTATAAAATGTTGTTTGCAAATGAAATTTACATTGCTACATTTAAAATATCTTTAACTATTTATAATTAGTATCCATCCATAGTAATTCTGCCCGAGGGCAAGTCTTTCACTGCAATCATAGCATTTTCATTCTATGCTTGCAGCTTTACTAGGGAATTGTGAGTGTGGTAGCTTCCCGTTGCTTTCCACACCGGTGAAGGATGATGATAATGATAAGGATGATGATGATCATATGATTTCGGAGACCGTTTGGGCCTTAAAGTTTTCCTGACATTTGTCTTACAGGTGAGGAAAAACCCCGATAAAAACCTCACCCAGAAAAAACGGCCCCGACCGGAAAGAATCAAACCCGGGCCCGCTGCGTGACAAGGCAGCACGCTACCTCGAGACCACAGCGGTGGACATAATTAGTATAGTGTATAATTACATTTGTCAAATATTTATTTGTAACGGGCTTCCAATATAAAACCGGACCGGCCTCACGGAGTTTCACCCGGCACGCAGTGCTGTCTCTTCCTCCCGCAATTCACCCTGCCTGCCACCCGTCCTTGAACTGTTTCTTACCTTATAGAAAATGCTGGATATGTTGTCCTCCCGCACACGTGCTATGGGATCACCTTGGTTTAGACAATGAACACGTGTACACTTGTAAGGTTTGAGTTTTAACAATTTTGTTGCTGTATGTGCAGAAGATACTGAAATCCCAACTTGTGCTAATTTCGGTAATGATTTTTGTGGTGAACGTTCCAAATTTTCGCCAATTTCGTCTAATTTTTTCGGTGAGAACCGTACGCCTTCGCGTGTGTTTCTTATTTTGTACTGAAACCAGTGGTCTCAAATTTAGTCACAAGATCGTGGATTGTCGATCTGGAAGGAGGTAATTGTCCAGGGAAGTTCCGAATAAATTCCTCGCGAACGCGACGAGCTGATTCGTATTTATAATAACATTTACACACATAAATGCGCTGCTCTAATGTCAGCTGACGTCTCATCTTGTCGAACGATAGTAAACTGATTAGTTCAAGGACGAGCGGCTGGCAGAGTGAAATGCGGACGAGGAGAGAGCGCTGCCTGACGGGTGAAACCCCGTGAGGCCGGTCCGGGTTTATATTGGAAGCCCGGTATTTGTGCTGGTTGAGTGGAATAGAAGGCCTTATGGCCTTAACTCTGCCAGAATAAATAAAACATTATTATTATTATTATTATTATTATTATTATTATTATCATCATTATCATTATTATCATTATTATTATTATTATCATTATCATTATTATTATTATTATTATTAAGTATGTATGTGATCCCGAGATTAAAATACTCTTTCGGTAGTCCGGTAATATGTAAAGTTTAAATTAAGATAACAATCTAGAAGATATCTAGTAGGAAGACAGATTTACAGTTTCATTGTTTATCAAAGTGGGTTTGCTGGAAGATCATTCTATAAAAAATTAGCAAATAAACAACTGATGGCCGGTACGTGTGAACTTGACCGGATTACATCATGTGACGCAACACCATTTGCTTCGGCAGCGCGTGCAAGTCCAATCATGAAATACTGTACGTACTATTTTTGTAGCGTACAACAGTCAGAATTGATTATAAAATATTTTAATATGAGATATCAGCATGGGAATTTACCCATATTTTGTATTGAAATTAACTCTCTCTCTCCCATTTATATGCAGAATTTTATTTTATATTCCTTTCTGAGTACAAGTTTTATGAATTTAAATACAATGAGTATAAAAAGTGATTGTATAATTTAACATTTTTTTGCTAAAAGACCAAAAAGTACCAATCGATAAACGTAATTAGTGTATATCATATTTTTCATAAGTTCCATGGTACGTTTAACACTGAAATACAAAATAATTACATGACATGATTTATGAGCTATGAAAATAAACTAATATAAAGGTCGCCACTATAAAAATAGGCAAAATTATATTTTATAAGTAAACGTGCAAAATGTTTACATACATGAAAACAAAGCCTCCTTATTTAGCTGAACATTATTTTATAGTGAACACGTTAATAGCCATCCACAGTAATTCTGCCCGAGGACAGGTCTTTCACTGCAATCATAGTAATTGCATGTTACGCTTTGCAGCTTTACTGGGGAATTACAGGTGTGGTAGCTTCTCGTTGCTTTCCACACCGGTGAAAGATGATGATGGCCATATGATTTCGGGGACCGTTTGGGCCTTAAAGTTTCCCTGACATTTGTCTTACAGGTGAGGAAAACCCCGATAAAAACCTCACCCTGAAAAACTGTCCCGACCGGGGATAGAAACCGAGTCCGCTGCGTGACAAGGCAGCACGCTACCTCGAGACCACAGCGCTGGACCATGTTAATATATTCAATGCAAATTACAAATACATCATATTTACATACACATTACAGTACTTTATTATGTTTTAAAAGTTGACACGATTCGGGCAAATTTTAATTAATGGTCCCACAAAGTGCTTCGATATTATTATTATTATTATTATTATTATTATTATTATTATTATTATTATTGTTATTATTATTATTATTTATTTATTTATTTATTTATTTATTTATTTATTTTAAGTTTCAAACACTGCCATTGGTGGCATATGTGGAACAAATAGGAAAAAAGGGGCATGGAAGATGTTTCTAGAATACCAGAGGGAAAGCGCCCAGTATGTAGGCCAAGAATAATGTGGGAGAATAACATTAATCATTATTTGAGGGAAGTAAATTATACATGGTATTATTGAAAAACGCAGGATATGTGGCACGAATGGGGAATGAAAGACGTGCATGGAAGCTTCTTGTAGGAAAACCAGAGGAAAAACGCCCAATTGGCAGACCAAGAATGAGGTGGGAGAATAACATTAACTATGATTTGAGAGAAGTAGATTATACAGGGGATGATTGGAAAACATTAGCTTAGGATAGCGATGTATGAAGAGCTTATGTCCGCGCGGCCATGAACCTACTATTTCGATAGTGCCAGTGAGTTAATTAGTTTGTTGTTGTTGCTGTTATTATTATTATTATTGTTGTTATTACCCACTTATTATTATTTTTGTTATTATTATTGATATTAATATTATCATTATTGTTATTGTTATTATCATTATCATTGTCATCGTCACCGTCATCGCCATCGCCTTCGTCACATCATCATTATTATTATTATTATTATTATTATTATTATTATTATTATTATTATTATTATTATTATTATTATTATTATTATTATTATATTATTATTATTATTATTATTATTATGCAGTGGAATAGTAGGAAATGTGGAACATATACAAAATTATCATAAGTAATGCCACGAGGTGATTTCCAAATTATCGATAAATTCACGACTCACGAAAGTGAGGAGTGAATTTATCTAGAGAATTTGGAAATCAAAGAGTGGCATTTGTTAGGACTATTTAACGAATAAAATTAAGCTGTTTACTCACAAATCATTATTTAACTGTAGTTATTTTAAAAATATTTATATATCTAATGTAAACGGCGATGTTTGAAAACAAATGAGAAACGATAGGTACGCTTTATCTGCTCTTTTGTTTATCACTGCAACTAGATCATACTATTTCAGAATATTCAAAAGGAGGAGCTTTCTTTAATTTGGTAATTATAACACTGATAAATATTTCGTGAAACACGACTCTGATTGGTTGTAAAACATAAATCATTGAAACGTGATTGGTCATTGACTCCCATTTGGGGCATGAGTTAAATAGTCAGATTAAATGGTTCCAACACATCCAGAGAATGTCAAATTCCCGTTTACCAAAGATGATTTACCACCTCAAACTTAAAGGCAAAAGAGACCTCGGAAGACACTTCAGCCGATGGAAAGATCAGTTTTTGTAGTCGCAGAACGGGCATCATCACCCAATACTGCAAACGGAAGAAGAAGAAGAAGAAGAAGATTATTATTATTATTACTATTATTATTATTAATTATTATTATTATTATTATTATTATTATTATTATTATTATTTTTAACAAACACATGTTACATTGATGTAGAATTGTAATAAAATATTTACCTTCTTGAATTACTAATGTAAGTATCAGTAGGCCTATTATAACCTAATATAAATTTCATGCTAAAAAGTTATAATGCTTAATAAATGTAACAAATGTACTAAATAACTCCCCATTAACTTTTCATATATTTCACTTTTTTTACATGTGCAGAAATCCTTAAATTATTTTTCGTACATTTGCTTCAATTTGCTAGGCATTAATTCTCCCTTCGTTTCAATATATTTTTCTGATTTTTTTTTTTTTGTTGATATTTCACATTATTCACCCAACCATCTCTCCATGATTGATACAGGACTTAAAACACGTTCTTTCTCCACTTCAAGATTCAATAGGGGCTTCCAATAGTTTTCTTCTGCACCGGCAACAAGCGTAGTTTGTTTTTTTCTGTAGTATATATAAAATTATGCTGAGGCATTAAAAAACTATCTTCTTTAATATATCTTACACTAATATTGATATCGACCAGTCCCCTTTCCGGTAGATTAAATGGCACGGCAAGGAGTAACTAACATAGCTCACAGGGAACTCATATTCAGATTAGCCATAAGTATAAGCAGCAATAATAATAAGTAAGAGACCGGATTTATACTGGTCCAACCTAATTTTTTGTCTCATGAGTAAACAAGATTTATACCGTAATGCAGTTGTTTATCGTGTTTTTCAAATATGTATCCGGATTTCCTCCATCAAAACACCACAACAGTTTTTTTACACGCTTTATATTAGCTTGACCTGTATCTATCTATCTATGTAACGGAATTTTTCAACGCGATTTTCACCCACTTAAAATCATTGGATCGACTTGAAACATTGTATACTTGTAAAAGACCCGTGACAATACAATAATGTCATATTTTGTTTCTAAAATCATGGCCAGAATCATCAGAAAATCAAAAAAGTGTATTTGTATCTATGTAACGGAATTTTTTAACACGATTTTCACCCACTTAGAAACATTGGATCGACTTGAAACTTTGTATACGTGTAAAGGACCAGAGATAATACAATAATTTCATATTTATTTTCTAAAATCCTGGCCAGAATCATCAGAAAATCAAAAAAGTGTATTTGTATCTATGTAACAGATTTTTTGAACACGATTTTCACCCACTTAGAAACATTGGATCGAATTGAAACTTTGTATACTTGTAACGGATCCGTGACAATACCAATATTTTCAGATTTGTTTCTAAAATCCTGGCCAGAATCGTCCGAAAATAAAAAAAAAGTGTCTTTGTATCTATGTAACGGAATTTTTGAACACGATTTTCCACCCACTTAGAAACATTGGATCGAATTGAAACTTTGTATACTTGTAACGGATCCGCGACAATACCAATATTTTCAGATTTGTTTCTAAAATCCTGGCCAGAATCGTCCGAAAATAAAAAAAAAGTGTCTTTGTATCTATGTAACGGAATTTTTGAACACGATTTTCACCCACTTAGAAACATTGGATCGACTTGAAATTTTTGTATACTTGTAAAGGACCCGTGACAATACAATAATTTCTTATTTTGTTTCTAAAATCCTGGCCAGAATCATCAGAAAATAAAGAAAATGGGTTGCGGACTTGTCGACTTTTTAGTCAATCGTGTCGTGTAACAGCTCACGTCGAGCAGTGAACTCTGGTGGTATGTAATTTCAGTAATTCATAGGTCGCCGGTTCAAATCCAGCTGGCAGGTTTTTTTTTTTAGAAGAATATTACTTTTAGCTCATACTACAATATTATCGAATTTAAAGATATTTACATTTTTATCTTATTCTGTAAAATATTAAAACTAAAAAATAAATAATGTTTTAAAAAACTAAAACAACACGCTTTATTAGAAAACCGAACTGAAAAAAAAAGAAAAATAATTTTAGTTTCCAACACGTTTGGGATAAATAATTTTACCATCAAAAGCGTGGGGTGCTTTTTATGATTTTTACATTTTCTTCATAGAGACTTTACTTTTACCAGTATCTGTTTAACATCAAATATATTAATTGATAAAGTGCACCCCACGCTTTTGATGGTAAAATTATTTATCCCAAGCGTGTTGGAAATTAAAATTATTTTTCATTTTTCTCAGTTCGGTTTTCTAATAAAGCGTATTGTTTTAGTTTTTTAATTATTATTTATTTCAATTTCAATTTCAATTAATGGATTTAAATAATTACTTTTTAATAAACGTTTTTTCGTCCATTTGTCCATTGTAAAATAAAACCAAATGAGTTAACTCAAATGGTTTCAGCTATGGAAAAGAGATACCAAGGAAAATGGATTCCTAATATGCTGGCCGATTATTGTTGGACCATCAAGAGGGATGCTCCACGGCGAAATACAGCAGGAAATCGTCATTTCTTACTTTCTAGGTGAGTCCGAAAGTTCGAATATTGTGTAGTTACGAATGTAGAAAATATTAAAGTGTTTGAAATTATAATTGCCTGTCTCTCGGAAACCTTGCGTATGGAGAAAAACCGATATCATATTTGAATTTAGGAGAAAAATACTATTAGAATCACATATTTTTCTTTCTGAGACAAAATAAAAGTTTATTTTTTGTTGCTCAGTGTTTTATGCAACATAACGAGCTCAAATTTTCATGATAAATGCTTAAAATATGCATGAAAAACTCAATATATGCAATACCAAATAATTAAAAACACAATTATTACTATATTAGATATTTTATTTTTAAATTAACTTAATAATTACTATTTTATCATCTATTTATTAATATTATCATTTATCACTGATAAATGATAAATTATCAGTCAGTGTCAGGCAAAATTATTGTTCGCAAATCAAAATATTATACATTTTGCTACTATTGTAAACGGAAACGAGCAGGTACAGTTCCAAATAGTCGGTAGTAAGTTTGTGTCTTCGATCGCTCAAAATATTTTTATAAACAGAAAAGGGCAGTTCTACGTCAACTGAATTAACTGGACAGTATTTGAATGTGGGTGTTATTTTGGCACTTATTATTTCTGGAAAAAGCTCGACCGCCCCATTTATAAAAATATTAATTTGACATAAAGGTTCAAAGCCTGGGTTATCGTACAAAATGTTTTCAAACTTTTCCTTAAATTTGCTTGGGAATAACCCCTGCAATAAGGAGTTCAGTTGACGGATTTGATCCATTTACTGAATAGAATCAATGAACGCCAAACCTTGAGTTTCAAGCGTTTTAATAGTTGCAGGTATATGGAAAATATTAGTGCTAAATCATAGCACTGGAATCGTTAAATGTTTTCTTTCACTGTCAAACTGTTATAGCATCTGCGCTATCGAAATCGTCTACTACACTTTTGATGGCCTCGAAATGTTAATTGTAAAGCAACACAGATTTTTAAAATGTTGTAAAGATAGCGCGAAAATATATATATAATCACTAGTTTTTAGTTAAAGTATGCGATAAAAGGTGAAAAAGGTCTAATATGCAATCATAGCAATATGCAAATGCATATAATCGGGTCTCTAATTATTTATAAGAAATAAAATTACAATAATGACGCTGTTAGTAGTATGATTCTAATACAATACGTAAATACGTAATGGGTTATTACATCACTATTAAAAGTTTATCTTCTTCTTCTTCTTTCCAAGTATTAGGCCAAGGCCTGTTACGATCCTATAGAAAATTTTCCCTCCAGCGTTTCATAGGACGGCCCAGATATCTTCGTCCTCTTGGTATATAATTATAAACAGCTTTGGGGATCCGATTTGAAAGCATTCTTTCAAGATGGTGTTTCCAATTTAGTTGGTGCTGTTTAATATATTCCAAAATTGGGGTAGTCTTCAATTCTTTAAGATATCGGTGTTCCTTTTCCGATCCCATCTGGTGTAACCCGCTGTTATGTGCATGAATCTCATTTCATAAAAGTTATATGTAAAGGATATATGCCTAAATATCCTCATCTGTAAGACAAATGTCAGGAAACTTTAAGGCCTAAACAGTCCCCGAACATCATATTTTCATTATAATCATTATTAATAGGCCAATATTCGCCATGTTTAGTATAATGTGTATGTGAATGGTGTATTTCGTTTAATGTTGTGTTGTCTCGGAGGAGCCCGTGACATTGAGCTGGTCACTCATTCGCGGAGGCCCTCCATGCCCTTGTGTGGTCAAAAAAATGCGTGTGTGACCCATAGTTTAAAATCCCTCTCCCGACAGGTCGTGCCACTGTAAGGCCCGGGTGGCGCGTGACATGTTTTTATATTGCCTACATTTTAGCGCCTATAAGGTGACAGTTTAAACTGGCTTAATGGAATGAAATGGACTGAAGCATCTATTTGATTTATTATTTATAAGTGAATGACCAGTCGCATGGGCTATTGGTCATAGCTTCTGACTACAGTCATAGGGTCCTGGGATCGATTCCTGGTCAGAACACAGGATATATTTTCTTAAAGGGAATTATTCGTGTGCCCTCCCATGGTCTGGATTTATGTTACGAGTAAGTTTGGACTTAAGGATTCTTCTGGTGTTTTATTTTCAATCAGACATTACCTATCATATCACTGGGGTATCATAACTTCGCCTTCCAGACTCCGAACTTGAGAAGTTAGTAACAATTTCCTCATTGCCAGAAGAGGATACCAGAAACGTCATAAAGGTGGCATTGATAAAAGAAATGTAAGAAAATTGTGATGTAAGAATTAAATATTTTCTGTTTTTCTGAGTAAAAGCGACTGGAAGCTTTTGAGATGTGTATATGGAGAAGAATGGAACGTACAAAATGGACAAAGTAAGAAATAAAGTTGTGCTAGACAGAGTGGGTGAAAGAAGAACAATGTTCGAACTCATAAAGAAGAGGAAAAGAAATTGGATTGGCCACTGGCTAAGAAGAAAATGCCTGCTGAAGGATGCTCTAGAAGGAATAGTCAACGGAAAGAAAGTTAGAGGCAGAAAAAGACATCAGATGATAGACAACATTAAAATATATGGTTTGTATGCAGATACAAAAAGGAAAGCTGAGTTAAGGAAAGAGTAGAGAATGCTGAGTTTGCAGTGAAAGACCTGCTCTTGAGCAGAACACTATGAATTAACTGTTTTTCTAACCAGCTGACCATTCGCTTCAATGCAAGTTTCCAGTATTTTCTGCAACAAATACTTTATATTAGCTAGTAGTTCAGAATAAATCGCATTGCACGCTGCTAAAAGACGATGTTGCAGGTCTTAAGGAGTAGTACATGTTTGTAGACTACGTTCTTTGGTTTCTTTCCGTAGAAAAAAAAAGGCTTCGGATCAAAAAACTGAGCTGGTCGTAAAATAAACCGGTTTTTAATTGAAAAACTATAAGGATTTTTAACATCTTACATTTTGCACACAGTTTTATATCACGATGAAGTGATGACGAATATGTCCCTGCAATTTCAAATTTTAAACAAATACTATTTACGTAAGAACGTATTACAAAATTGTTTTAATCATCCCTTCTGTCCAGAGAATCTAAGCTGAAACTTTATAAAACATTGGTGAGAATAGTTGTAACATATGCAGCTGAAACATGGACACTAAATGCTCAAGATGAAATCGCGTTCAGGGTATATGAGAGAACATTATTAGAAAAATCTATGAACTGGTATGTGAAAGTGGAATATGGAAAATAAGAAATACCTAGAACAGATTTGTACCGGGCAGTATATTCTAACATTTGTAAAATATGACTCTGTTTTCTATGACATGTTATTAGAATAAATTGAAATACCGGTAGAATGCCCCCCCCCTTTCTTTTTTCGTTTATACTGTTTTTCCTTTTTCATTTAACCTTTTTCCTTTTTTTGTTTTACCTGTTTTTGTTAATTTTATTTTATCCTCACATAAACACAAGGACAGGACACATACACCCAGGCCCTGGGTGGAGATTTAAAATCCCCTACCCCGCCAGGAATCGAACCCGGGTCGCCGGAGTGGAAGGTAGGGACTCTACCGACTACGCCACAGCGACGGACAACGATTGCGTCACAACATGTCCTCTTTTTTTTAAAATAATATTTACCTACATTACTTTTTTTTTCGTTTACACTGTTCTTCCTTTTTTGTTTTACCTCTCTTAACCTTATTTTTTATCTTATTCACACAAGCAAACACAAGACAGGACACTCACCCAGACCCAAGGTGGAGATTTAAAATCCCCTACCCCGCCGGGAATCGAACCCGGGTCACCGGAGTGGAAGGTAGGAACTCTACCGACTACGCCACGGCGACGGACCCATGAAATATCTTAAATACTGTGTTGCTAGGAAGTACAAGAACAGGTAAACCAAAAAAAAAACTGTGGCTACATGAATTATAGAGTGACCTTGATAGAATGAAAATTAAGGAAATGAAAAAATAAAGTCATTATTAAGATGATTGGAGCAGGAAAGTGAGGAAAGCCAAAGCTTACCTTGGGCTGTAGGGCTGAGAAAAGAAGAAGAAGAAGAAGAAGAAGAAGAAGAAGAAGAAGAAGAAAAATAAGTAAAAGACTAGTTAAACAAAATTCTACAAATTTTCCTTCGTCATAAGATAATGTTATAATCGTTTCGTATATTCTACAATCTATTTGAAATCTTGCACTGTCGTTGGTCTACTTTTAAAATGAAAATCGAAAAGTAATACAAAATATTCGTCAATAATAAACCATATTTTGTGACAGAATCTTGAACTATATAATTAAACTGCAAATAGTGAACAAATCCATATACATATAACTTTTCCACACCAAACATAACAAAAGAAGAACATATTCATAAATATATAATTTCTAGTAATCTTATTTAACAAATAAATAAAATGTATAGATGGACTCACCTCATCTGTGCTCGTAGCCACTGAGCTGATGCTTGGAGAAACAGCAGTATCAGGGCTGACGCCGATTGAATGATGATTTGCTAAAGTTTGAAGATTTGGAGCGCTTTGAACCTGCCCGGCCATATCTAGTCCATTGCCCAGGTTCATACTTCCATTAGGCTGCTGGAATGATTCGCTTAAGTACTGGCGTAGTTGACTCCTCTGCTTCTGGATGACATGATAAAGGGTTGGGTTTTCCAATCCCGTACGCACCTGTAACAATAAGTAATGTCAATAAATCACATTTATAAACTTCAATACTAATAAAATTCATTGTTAAAACCGTTGAGGTGGAGAGCCATAAAATAAAATAAGTTAAAATATACCTTCTTAGGTATATTTTAACTTATTTTATTTTATTTACAAACTACTAATTATTTTGACTAAAATTACATGTTTAACCCTTAAATTGGCAAAACACAAATTTCTCTGTTAGTTATTTGAATGTGGTGGACCGCAGTGAAAACGGAATTTTGTGTAACTGTTATTATTAGGTATATTGTATAATTAGACACACATTTAAGTGGTATATTTTTGTTGGGTTTCTTCTGATTTATTAAAAATATTAAATTAATTGAGCCAACTGATGAATCCAAAAGGATACATTACGAATTTAAAGGTTAACCCATTATTAACTAACTAACTTATTCACTGGCACTATCGAACCCGCAGATCCATGGCCGCGCGGACATGATATCTCCATACATCCCTATCCTGAGATAATGTTTTCCAAACATTCCCTGCATAATCCACTTTACTCAAATCATAGTTAATGTTATTCTCCCACCTCCATTCTTGGTCTACCAACTGGGCGTTTTCCCTCTGGTTTTCCTACAAGAAGCTTCCATGCACCTCTTTCATTCCCCATTCGTGCCACATGTCCTGCCCATCGCAGTCTACGAGACTTAAATGTTCTTATTATATCTGGCTTCCTATAAAGACCATGTAGTTCACTGTTATGTAGTCTTCTCCATTCAACTGTCTGTTCATCTCTCTTTGGTCCAAAAACGTTCCTAAGAACCTTATTCTCAAATACTCGTAGTATTTAACCCATTATTAGGAACAACAATTACAGTACAAACAAGAATGAGGTGCACAAGGAAATAAAAATAGGCTAATTAAAAAAATACATTAAACTGAAAAAAAAAAAAAATATATATATATATATATGTCCACCGCTGTGGTCTCGAGGAAGCGTGCCGCCTTGTCTCGCAGCGGGCCCAGGTTCGATCCCCGGTCGGGGCAGTTTTTCTGGGTGAGGTTTTTATCGGGGTTTTTCCTCACCTGTAAGACAAATGTCACGAAAACGTTAAGGCCCAAACGGTCCCCGAAATCATATGGTCATCATCATCATCCTTCACTGGTGTGGAAAGCAACGGGAAGCTACCACACCTGTATCTATCTATGTAACGGAATCTTTCAACACGATTTCCATCCACATTGGATCGACTTGAAACTTTGTATATTTGTAAAGGACCAATGACAATACAATGATTCCATAAATAACATATAATAGGTTGCAGACTTATCGACTTTTTAGTCCATCGTTGTAAGAAATTAATATTATATCCTCTGGTAGCTCAGTTGGTAGAGTGGTGGACTGTAGTGGTATATAATTTTAGTAGTCCATAGGTCGGTGGTTCAAATCCGGCCCGGAGGATTATTTTAGAAGAGTACTACCTTTAGCTCATACTACAATAGTATGGAATTTAATGTTATTTACATTTTTAGAAAACCAAACTAAAAATTAAAAAATAAATAATAGTTAAAAAAACTAAAACAACACGCGTTATTAGAAAACCGAACTAAAAAATGAAAAATAATTTTAATTTCCAACACGCATGGGATAAAATTAAAGTGATCAACAAAAAAATCATCTCCAACACATCTAGAATAAAACTAGAGTTATCGACAAAAAAAATAATTTTACCATCAAAAGCGTGTGGTGCTCTATATCAATTAATATACTTGATAATAAACAGATATTGGTAAAAGTAAAGTCTCTAAGAAGAAAACGTAAAAACCACAAAAAGCACTCCACGCTTCTGATGGTAAAATTACGTTATTTTTGTAGATAACTCTAGTATTATTCTAGATGTGTTGGAGACGATTTTTTTGTTGGCCACTTTAATTTTATCCCAAGCGTGTTGGAAATTGAAATTATTTTTCATTTTTTAGTTCGGTTTTCTAATAAAGCGTGTTGTTTAAGTTTTTTTAACTATTATTTATTACAAATACTAAGAACAGGTTGAGTGTGATTGATTGCACATAGAGTTGCAAATGCACGACTAAAAATTATGACAAATGTTACTTTTGTGGAATAGGCCTACAGTGTATTTTAAACTCGCCCTTTGATTGGCATATCTATGGCCTGAGATTTCAGCATCAATTGAAATTGATTTTAAATTAGATTAGTAAAGACGGGTTCGGGTTTTAAGACCCTCACACGGCAACCGTATTTTTGGTTCATTATATTACCCATATTTACTTTATAGAATAAATGAAATGGGAATTTTTTACAGTTATATGTAGTCTCTTATGGCGTTTCGGCACATTTCAAGCATTCACACATAGGCTCATACCGTCATTCATTTGGGTTGGGTACAAGGTTTCGGGGAGGGGCCGTAACCCTCCCTTTGGCCCTATTCTGCCTTAAGTTGACACACACAGGCTCGGAGTCATGTGAAAGTACATGAGTATGCCTCATTAGATTTTACCACAACCTCATATTTTAAACAGAATTTATTTTACCTTACATGAGATGAAGAGAAAGGTGAAATGAAATGAATGAATGGAGATAAAATGACATGAGTAAAGAGGAGTGGAGATTGTTGATGGAATTAAATTCGAGAAAAGGGAAAACTCCGAGAAAAATCCGAATAATCCTGGTGTGCCCCATCAACAAAACCTCTCCGGAATCGCCAGGATTCGAACCTGATATCCCAGTCGGGGCAACCACCCGTCCACCGAAACGGTATCATTTTACATAAACCAAGAAAGTTTTGTACCTATAGCATGTGATCATGCATTAGTATTGACAGATAAAGGTAAGACAAAAAATACAATATTGTTATGCTACAAACGGTCTCGAAATAAACTGGCTATCCTTGAAGAAATGATAATAGCATTTGATCTGATCAAATCAGCTACTATTTTAGAAACATTAAAATATCTGTAGAGTACTTAAATTATTTCCAAAAGGAAAATAAAATATTCGTTTATGTATTATTTATTTATTTATTTATTTATTTAGAGTCCGATCGTATCTTGTGCATACGCAGTGGCATTGAAATGTCAAGTGTCTACCTGAGCCAACTAGGTTTAGTGAGATTTCGTCTTGTGTGGAGCAAGACTTATGAATTTTACTCCTTTTATCTACCATATTAATTACACTCGTGTCCACTTACATATTTTATTATATTGTTTAGTAGTAGAGCCCGGATTTGTATGCAAAATAAAGCATTAAATATGCATGCAAATATACGTGAAAAATGTAGAAAACATTCACCCTAAATATGCAAAAACAGATTGTAATAAAATCGAAAAAATTATTTGCTTTGTGGGTAATCTTATCTTATTCCTGGCTGTTACAGTAGATAAGGAAGTTTTTCATGGGGTTTTCATGAGTGAAGCTCCTTCGTCTTTCAGTGATGAAGGGTTTATACAAAGAAAATGTTCTTTGTATATCACGTGATGTCACAGCAGCATGTGAAAATCACCACAGTTCTTCAGTGAATTCCTCTTCGGTTACAGTTTTTTCACTATCACTAGAGAGCATTTTGATGAATTGACAAATTCTATTGTAGCCAGGATTTTTATTTAATACTTCACTGAGGTTACCAAATGCGATTTTAACAATACTGTAATATTATTTCTCGAGGGTATTCCCCTCTTACACAGATGTAAATATAGATGTTACGCTCATATTCAATAAATTACAGAGACTTTAATAGTTTAAAAATTAAATTGATTATTTAACTCATGCCTCAAATGGGAGTCAATGACCAATCACGTTTCAATGATTTTTGTTTATACAACCAATCAGAGTCGTGTTTCACGAAATATTTACCAGTGTTATATTTACCATATTAAAGAAAGCTCCTCCTTTTTAATATTCTAAACAGGTCTGACCATTATTTTGCAGTGACTGAGCCTATGAGAAATACGGCTACCAGATTGTATATATATAGTGCATGAATGTCAACACGCAGAGCATGCGGGAGTTAATATAAAAACATTTGTAGCAATTTATTATATAACCAAAAAAAAAAAGAAACCACTGTTTACACTTTCTTAAATGTATTTTTTCCCAGAAAAATATAATTGTCATATTTACAATCATAGGACATCAGAAATGAATTAATATACAGTTTGATGTGTTTCATTTTTTCTCCACTAGAGAGCATTCTTACAATATTGCGTTCCTTTGGCAATAAATAGTATGATCTGGTTGCAGTGATAAACAAAAGAAGCAGATGAAGCGTACCTATCGTTTCTCATTTGTTTTCAAACATCGCCGTTTACATTAAATATATAAATATTTTAAAATAACTATAGTTAAATAATGATTTGTGAGTAAACAGCTTAATTTTATTCGTTAAATAGTCCTAACAAATGCCACTCTTGATTTCCAAATTATCTAGACTATTTAACTCATGCCCCAAATGGGAGTCAATGACCAATCACATTTCAATGATTTCTATTTTACAACCAATCAGAGTCGTGTTTCACCAAATATTTATCAGTGTTATAATTACCATATTAAAGAAAGCTCCTCCTTACAATATTGCGTTCCTTTGGCAATAAATAGTATGATCTGGTTGCAGTGATAAACAAAAGAAGCAGTAGAAGCGTACCTATCGTTTCTCATTTGTTTTCAAACATCGCCGTTTACATTAAATATATAAATATTTTAAAATAACTATAGTTAAATAATGATTTGTGAGTAAACAGCTTAATTTTATTCGTTAAATAGTCCTAACAAATGCCACTCTTGATTTCCAAATTCTCTAGATAAATTCACTCCTCACTTCGTGAGTCGTGAATTTATCGATAATTTGGAAATCACTCGTGGCATTACTTATGATAAATTCACTCCTCACTTCGTGAGTCGTGAATTTATCGATAATTTGGTAATCATTCGTGGCATTACTTATGATTAAGAATTAATTAATTACCAGTAATTAGCTGAGGGAAAATTATAATTTAATGCCACATTTAAGAATAAAAGATGTATTTATGCATTAAAAAACTAAAATAAGCATTTTCCTCCAGAATGTGCATTTCTATGCATTATCAAATACCGCCCAAATTGTATGAGAAGGGGCCACTTCATGTAAATCATTTTTGAAAAATTTTAATGCGTAAAACTAAACATGCATTTCGCATATAAATCCGGGCTCTGGGTATTAGTTATTAAGATAGTATATAGCACATACGTCCTTCGTGATGACATGGTGTTCCCCTACCGGGAGTTTCTTGACCAAGCTAATTTAGTTACGCTTTTCCCTACAAATGTCAGTCATTAATATGTCAGCACATTGCTTCAATGAGACATCTATTAGGCAAATAAGGTAATACTTGGATAAGTGATTACACTGAGCAACAAAATAGAAATTTTTGTTTGTTTCATAGAGAAAAATATGTGATTTTGACAGTATTATTTCTCCTGAATTCAAATATGATATCGGGTTTTCTCCATCACGCAAGGTTTCCGAGAGACAGGAATTTATAATTTTAAACACTTTAATATTTTCTACATTCGTAACTACACAATATTCGAACATTCGGACTCACTTAGAAAGTAAGAAATTACGATTTTCTGCTATATTTCGCCTGTGGAGCATCCCTCTTGATAGTTCAACAATAATCGGCCAGCATATTAGGATTCCATTTGTCTTGATATATCTTTTCCATAGTTGAAATCTCCTGAGTTAGCTCATTTGGATTTATTTTACAATGGACAAATGGAAGAAAAAACGTTTATTAAAAAATAATTATTTAAATCCATTAATTGAAATTTAAATAAAAAAACTGTGGGTGAAGGAGAAATTCCGAATACATATTTGAAAACACGATAAAAACACTGCATTAAGTACAACTATTGGTACTCATGAGACAAAAATCATGTTGACCAGTGTTATTGATCCCCGTTCGTACCGCATTGGTACATGGGTTCTTCTCTAGTGGGAAGTTTCTTAACCAGATTAATTTCATTACGCTTATTTCCCTACAGATGTCAGCGAGGGACATGTGTTTAGTACATCGCCTTAAGGAAACATATTGAGAAACTAAGGTATTACACAGATGGATGATGGTCGGTTAAATCTTGCTGAGGTATTTTTATTCAGACTTGAGGTTATTTTACGAGCCCAAAAACTTCAGACTTGGGACACACGGTATAAAGTTCCTCAGGAGGACTTGTCCCTTGGATTTCTCCATCCTAAAAATCCATCGACCTTTGCCGGGTTTGAAACCTCGACCCTCATGGCTAGAGACAAGGAACATAATTACTAGACCACCGCAGCCGACACTAGGATGGGGAAGGTCGGTTCGATTTTGGTTAAAGGCACTAATTTAGGCTTGAAGTTCTTTTACGAGCCCGAAAACTTCAGACTGGGCTTCCACGGCTTAAATTTCCTCCCGAAGGATATCTCTTGAATTTTTTCCATCCTAAAATCCATCGACCCCGGCCAAGTGTGAAGCCGCGACCCTCAGGACTACAAACAATGAACGTAACCACTAGACTACCAAGATCGACAGTTATTAAGATTAATTTATTTTTTATTTATTTTAGTTCTATTTATTTATTTATTTATTATTTATTTATTTATTTATTTATTTATTTTATTTTACCTGATGAAGTTAAGACCGTAAGGTCTTCTCTTCCACTTCACCACGGTTAAATTGTACATACAATAAGAATTATGATTAATGATACATAATAGATATCCATCCATATTAATTCTGCCCGAGGGCAGGTCCTTCACTGCAACCATAGCATTTTCATGCTCTGCTTCGCAGCTTTACTAGGGAATTATAGGTGTGGTAGCTTCCAGTTGCTTTCCACACCGGTGAAGGATGATGATGATGCTGATGATAATGATAAGGATGATGATGATGGCCGGGTGATTTTCGGGGACCGTTGGGCCCTAAGCTTCCTGACATTTGTCTTACAAGTGAAGAAAAACCCCGAAAAAACCTCACCCAGGAGCCTGTCCTCACCGGGAATCGAACCCGGGCCCGCTGCGTAACACGGCAGCACGCTACCTGGAGATCACAGCGGTTGACATAATAGATATAGACTACACAATATAAAGTTGGCAAGGGAAAGAAAGAATGAAAAATAGTAATAGTAATAATAATAATATAATAATAATAATAATAATAATAATAACCTATAATTAGATTAAGTAAATGGCTTGGTAAAAAAAGTTTATAAAGGAATAATACCTCGTATAAGTACATCGAACACGGTTATAGATTATATTGTCTAATTTAGGGTTAAGTATATCATCTAACACATGTCTTGTATCTAATACTCTTGTATACATTAACTTACTTGCAAAACTTGAGGAGGAACATCAACGTTCTGAAGAGCCAGAGGCACGGGCACTTTGACTGCTTCGGTGAGTGTCGGAGGACGATGTTGCTGCTGTCTCAACTCTGCTTCACGGCGTTCCTGTTGCTGCAACTGTTCGCGCATCAGCTGTTGTTTCAACTGGGTACGAGACGTTGTCGGAACAGATTTGAATGGAGTCGGGGGGCTGTAAGAAATCAAACGCAAATAAATTACATTTTAATAGTCGCATCTTTATTTGTAAAATATTTCACTCATAATTTTCTTTATAAGCAATACATTTCAATCACACACAAGAAAAATCACATCGTGCATTCACTTTAAAAGTTGTACGTTTTTCTGCAAATCGAAAAACAACACATACTACACAATTCGCCATAATTAAGATATTGGCTGCGTATGGTTGAAAACGACTACATTTATATAAATCTCCATCGAAAAGATTATATATATATATATATATGGCATATATATATATATATATATATATATATGGCATGATACGAAAAAAATGCCTGGACGGGATTCGAACCCGGAACTCTGAGTCTGTACCTCAGTGTGTTATCCATTACACCACCAGGCGAATCCAATTCAAACACTTATTTTTCTTATATAAAAAATTAATATGTGTTTGAATTGGATTCGCCTGGTGGTGTAATGGATAACACGTTCGAATCCCGTCCAGGCATTTATTTTTCTTATCATGCCATATTAAGCTTGTATTGCTCAATGTTAAACATTTAATTATAACATATATATATATATATATATATATACACATATATAAATACTTACAAATACGTATGGATTGATAATTAATAAATGTATTAAAATTTATATAAATACGTGAATTACTGTATAAGAGAAGTTCAATGTCACAATTTCCGGTTTGCCTAAATATTTTATTATATCCAGTGAAATATAAAATGTTCTTAGTGAATTAAAAGTTTCCGATAAATATTATTCGAGTATTTTATTTAATAGACCCAATTCTCATTAAAAAATTCTCCCTACAGGAATGGTAATTGGTTACTCCCGATGGTACTCTTTCCAACTGAAGCTAAATTATGTGCAAAGAAGCGACATTTTGATCATTACTTACTTACATCTCGATTACATTGCACAAAACTGTAAATAATTCCAACTTATTTGGTTTATGAGCGATGCTGGTCATTTGATTTTGAAATCTCCAGACTTGAGATTATTCTCATCATATTTTGGTATCAGAACATACAGCATTTTTTAAAAGCAGAATTCCACAAAAATAAGTATATCAAGGAACGAAATGAATTTTCCCGATTAAATGTTCCTAAAAACCTCTCTGCAATTTTATTTTCCGAACAGTTTTATCCACAAATTGTTTTTATTTTACTTTTTATCATAAGTAATGTCACGAGTGATTTCCAATTTATCTAGAGAATTTGGAAATCAAGAGTGGCATTTGTTAGGACTGTTTAACGAATAAAAGTAAGTTGTTTACTCAAATCATTATTTAAATATAGTTATTTTAAAATATTTATATATTTAACGTAAATGGCGATGTTTGAAAGCAAATGAGAAACGTTTGTTATGTTTCACTTGTTCATCACTGCAACCAGAACATATTGTTTATTGCCAAAGGATCGCAATATTTAAGAATACACCCTAGTGGAGAAAAAATTAAACACATCAAACTGTATATTCATTAATTTGTGATGTCCTATGATATAAATATGTCAATTATATTTTTCTGCAACGTTAATTCCTGGAACAAAATACGTTTAAGAAAGTGCAAACAGTGTTTTTTTGTTGTTTTTTTGTGGTATAATCAATTGCTAGAAATGTTTTTATTTTATCTCCCGCAACCACGATAAGGTTACATTCGTGCACTATATATACAATCTGGTAGCCACATGCAGTCACTGTAAAAATAATGCAATGGCCTATTTAGAATGTTAAAATGGAGGAAATTGATTTTACAGTGATAAAATTAAACTGATAAAATCGAGGTGAAAAACAATTGTGATTGTTTGTAAATAAAAAATCACTGAAGTGTGATTGGTCATTGACTCCCATTTGGGGCATGAGTTAAATAGTCATTAAAAAATACTAAAAGATGGATGGTATGCTACAAAATGTATTTCTCTATAATCTCAAAACCATCTTGAAAAAAATAACTTGATTTAATCAAACATATAAAGTTAGATAAGAATGAGTCTCCTAGAATGAGCACATTATTCAAAGTGCTATTTTCATCTCGTTTCCATATTCAAACTCATTCATTCGTAAAAGATTCTGAATGTTCTCAATTTCCATTTACTCACTAGTATTAGAATTATGAATTGCCACAGAATAGTTCTGCTTAAGTCCCTGTTAAATGCATTTTAAAATTGTCTACGGGTGTAAGAAGTTGATGGTCGCGGTGTACTAGTGGTTATGCTCCTTGCCTTGTTCAGGGAGTTCTAACCCGGTCGGGGTCGATGGATTTTTTAGGACGGAAAAATCCGCAGCAATTCCTCCGGGAGTAAGCCGTGGATCCCGAGTCTGGAGATTTTCAGGTTCGTAAAATATCCTTAAGCATGAATAAGAAAAGTCTCTTAGCAAAATTTACTGACCTAAACGTCATAGTAATACCTTAGTTGTCTCATTGAGTCGGTGTGTTGACAACATGTCATTCATGAAATTTATGAGCAAATAAGGTAACTAAAAATTAACATGGTCTGGTAAATACTTATAAAAGAGAGGCTATGGCTTAACAATGGGCTACCGGTACGTCATTATAGATAGATAGTAAGAAGTTGATAGAAAAGCCTCTGGAATAAATCTTCTTTTTTATAATTACTGTCTTGCAAGATTTTCAGCAGACATTATTCCTCCCTGCCTTGCACTTCGTATATTTAATATTATTAAACGAATAATGGAGAATTGAAGGGACATACTAAATAGTAAAAGGTATAACATAAATTATTTATTAATTAAATAAAAATAAAACGTAGTTTTATTTGATTTTCATATTTATTATACAATTCAGTGACAGCTGTTTCGGTACACTGTACCTTCTTCAGACATGTTAAATTATGAATTGTGTTCCAACTGATCTAAGCAACAATACAACAATATTTATTTAATTTTTTTAATTTAACAAAGGGGGTTCATTCAAATCGAGTTGAGAATTTAACAGTTTTTTACTACTTTTAAATGTATTAATTTCTACAGCCTCCAAAAGATCTAACTTCTTACCCATATCACAAATATGTAAAATTTCAAAATTTGGACGAAACAATGATTAAATTGGAATAGGTGGTTAGCATATTTTGAATTTTCTAAATTTCTGTTATATGCTCACATGTGTTCCTTTATCCGAGAGATAAAAGGTCTACCAGTTTGTCCTATATAGACATTGTCACATGTGCCACACTTCAATTTCTTTACAAATAAATTCTTTACAAAATATTTTAATAAACCATATCCTAACATTAAAGGAAAATCACACCATAATTTGAAATATGAGGTATGTTTCTGCAATTGATGTTGCTAATGCAATGTCTCCTCCTGGTTTGTTTCGGGGTTGACCTTAAGATATCTTAGGCAAATAATTGAATTACCTACTAAACAAAAAACATATAGAATTTCTTTCCATTTTATACCTGGCAACTTTTGGGCACGCTGTAGTATATTTCGTTAGGTAATACGATGTCAGGCGGGAGATCGCGTGTTCGTTTACTGATGGGGCCAAGATTAAAAACTGTCCTAAGTCTTGTGGCAGATCCATGGATCTGTGGTTGACTCAAACGGTAATGAATACAAGGGGCATGTTCTTTCACTTCGGTGAAAGCCAATCCACATGTTACTTTTTCCCAAGCAATCAAAACTGGTACTTCTTCACAAACAAACGTGAATAACAATGTTCAAGACTGCACTATGCAGATGCCAGCGATACAATTAAATAGACATGTTGAGTAGTTTCTTCAGGATATTCAGCCCTTAGTGGCTAGTCTATTCACTATGGAGAAATTCCTCTTCACGCACAAAATATTTAACCTATGTTCCATATGTTAAATATTTAAGAACCATACACGATCCAGATAGAATTCTGAGAGAGAAAACATCTTCCTACTATAGCTAGGATTACATGAGTTAAGAACCCCATATTGCTAGCCACAAAGGAATTAAACTGCCTAAATCACCCCAGTGGGTGACACACGCAGTAAGCGGGATGGTGCCAGTCACCTCCGATTAACAAGAAGCGCATGTTATTGGGTGTAAAGATAACGCTGACATTCGTGTCGATTTTCTGCAAATATAGAAGCATTAAACTCCCACTACCCCGACTTTCTAAGACCTAGAGAAGGATCACTGTGCCATTTACCTGACAAATAACTATATGCTTCATTGGTTACATGAACTCGACAAGTAAAATTAATCTGAACTTCAATACAATTTAAATAAATAACTCAATGGCACTATCGAACCCTTAGCTTCATGGCCGCGCGGACATAAGCTTTCAATACATACCTATCCTGAGCTAATGTTTTCCAATAATCTACTTCCTTCAAATCATAGTTAATGTTATTCTCTCACCTCATTCTTCGAAACTGGACGTTTTCCCTATTATTTTCCTACAATAAGTTTCTATGCACGTCTTTCTTTCCCCATTCGTGTCACATGTCCTGCCCATCGCAGTCTGCGGGACTTAACTGTTCTTATTATATCTGGCTCAATACAATTCAAATAATAAAATAAATTCAAAATTCAGATCAATTATCCGCAAAACGAAACATTTAAGAGGTTTAAAAAATAAATAAATTTGGTGAAAAAGAGTCAGTCATAAAGTCAATTTGAAATTAAGAATTTTCGGGTAAAAGTAAAGAAAATCGATTTACGGACATGCGATGGGATAGTGTCTGCATCAATAAAACGACGAAACGGAGAAAAGCATTCCGGAAATTGAGTCGAGAAATGCGACTTCTGGAAACCAACGATTTATATATAAATGAAGGGTACAGTAATTCTATATCTTCTCGCTGAATTTAATTGAAGTAAGACTTGTTAATCAAACATAGTAATTCTCCCACCCTATCTAATATATAAAAATGTTTATTTCTATCTTTCTTTCTTTGTTCGTACTTTATGCGCGGCCATACCGTTGATCCGATTGTGATGGGGTTTTTTGAAAAATGTTCAGGAGATTCCCGGGATGAACATAGGCTATAAGAGAGTTGTGATACTCAACTCCTACACTCTTAAAAATCGCCCTTTGTAGTGGAAAACGTGAAAAAAATTGATTTTTGGACGCTTAAATGGCTTACGCTGCCTAAACAATAACAAATACACAAAATTAATGTACACAGTATTGAATATCTCAAAAAGCTCTACATAAAAGTCCGTGATAGCTTATGTTTATCTCTTAAGAAATAACTCACAATAACCATTTATGTCTTTCATTGATGGCCAAAATGAAGATCGAGTCACGTGTATAGATGCACTGTGACTGGTATAAGCAGGCAGCACTTGACAATCTTTTACGGATAACACATAATTAACGAATTGTGTCTTTAATTCATTTATTCGCAAGAGGGATCAAATAAAGTAGATTCCCGGCAAACACCGGGGTAATCAGCATAGGAATAATTTGAACATAAATTCACACCCAGAATATACACTTATAATATATCTTTCATTTCACTTGTTTAGATAATCAAATGCAGTACATTAATTTACGGCTCTTCAGCTCATTTATGCCAAGAAAATGGGGATGAGTAGATTCCCGGATAACGCCGGGTAAACAACACGGGGCCAAAAAATAATTACGATATACATTTTTCCGTCCACTTATTTAACTAAACATAAAACACGTTAATTTTCGTATTTCTGCTCATTTATGTCAAGAAGATCGGGATAAGTGGATTCCCGGACAACGCCGGGTAATCAGCATGGGGTATCAAAAAATATAAAGTTATAATTATTTTTCCTATTACTTATTCAGCTAAACATAAAAGCACGTTAATTTTCATGTATTTAGCTACTAGTTAATAAAGTTTCGGTTTTGAGGTGGCTGTAACATAATATTTACGTCTACTGCATTTATAATAACAATTCTATATTTATTACATACTTTCAATTTTTAAAACACCAAGGTCAAACTTCAGACTTTTACATAAGGGAAATATCAAACAAAACTAAAACAACAAAAAGGTGTGTCCTTATCTTCATTGATAATAACATGACATCACTTCCCTTCGTTCATTTTATTCCGTTTCTCTAAAGGAACATTTCCTTCACTAATGCATTAGTTAGACTGGTAGATAATGAAATCAAAATAAGTGAAATAGAACCGATCAAAACAGAGAGAGTAAAGTGACAATATCAATTCATTAAAAATCAATAAAAATGTGTTATGAGCTATATTTAGTTGCCACTTAGAACAAGGCGTAAATGGGAATATATGAAACACACGGTATCTATTTCAGATATTACAGATATAAATACGTCATTGAAATGAATGTTGGTCTTTTTTTTGTCTTCCTAATAAAGTGTAAATAATAAACTCAAGATTTTTATGGAATGTTACACATTTATATTTTTCACTAATTTCTACAAATCACTGTCGCTGAAGCTGCAAAATAAGACATATTTCTCCTTTATATGAAAAATAGATTAAATTACGATATTACGCACAGACTTAATGCGTAATTGAAGCAATCAAAATTGATGAATGTAAACGTAGGTAAGAATGAATCACAAATGATAATAATTGAAAAACTGATTTTAAATGGATGCCAGCGACGAGACAGCATCAGATTTCATACATATGCAAACAACGGTAGACAATTTGTTTGGTGTTGTGTATTTAAACAACCGTTCATCTCGGTGTAAATAATACATGAAATAAAATAATTCTATATTCCTTGTTAAATATTTATAACCTTAAAACAAAGTAACGATGTCATTGTTCAACTGTTAAATCATTACTCTCTCACTGGTTGAATTTCACGTCTGACATGCACACAAACAAAAAATCTGGTGTAATATCCCACATGTAAATGTCGATGCTAACATTGGTCCTTGTGAATATACCATTGAAGTCTGAACATAATCTTCTGTGTCTGTGTTGTTGTGATGACTAGTGTAATTTTCACTGTGAATGGGCCTTAGCTCTCGTCATCTAGCAATAAAATACTTTATTATTATTCCCCTACCGCCATCCCTTAATTTACACAAAGAGCCCCTATAATTATCTCCACTTACTAAACACCACAACGTAATACAACTGCCTCATACCGACCTACTCTTGAAGTAAGAGCAAACTTACTGTCCAAATTCGTGCTCTACATGTAGATCGTCCGCTTCTATTTCTAATTTTCGCGGGTTCGATCCTGCATAATTCTGTGGATATTTTCGGAGAGAAAGTTATATATCAATCTCAAGTTCTCGAATATTTAAAAGTAGCCTGGAACATAAGAGATTGAGCATATTTATTTTTTATACAGGGACTCTTCATCTCAACTTCTCTCAATAAAAGGTTAAATTAAAAGGTGGGGTTGTACAAGACCAGCTTTTTACTTACGCGACTTATGCCATTTTTGATGTAATTTAAAGTATTACGAAGTGTTGATGATACCATTTACCTCTGGGATTTAACCATCGTCAAAATATTGAAACGTATCATGAAATGAAGTAGTGGAGATATGATTTTACGTTGTAACCGTCAGACATGTTGAATGTTCCATAGAATAACAGATATGAAGAGGTCATTTATGTTACGTATTAAATCAGATTTAAAATGCAAGGAAACTAAAAGCTAACCAAACCTAAATCATTGAATGGAAACTAAATCAATTATTCTAACGTAGGTGAATTTTCCAGGGAACGTCCTTTTTATTATTTTAAGCGGTTAAATATGTAAAAGACAAACTCGGACATAATTTGTTGAAGCCACTGATATGCTGTATCGGTGGTATATCTGTGGTCATCGGTGGTGTATCTGTGGTCATCGGTGCTCATCGTTGTGATAATCGGTGGTTTATCGCTGGTTAGAAGTAAGAACTGTTGTAACCTTCGTGGTCATGACAGTCCCACTTTATTTTCATATTTACGAGAAAATAAAGAAATGGGATTGATAAAGTTAATAGTAAAAACAATAGAAAAGACAATATTTTTGTGGATTTCTGAGAGACAAATTTCCTCGACTTAGCGAAATGAAATTAAAGGAAGGTATATTTATTGGATTTCAAATTCAAGAAATATTTAAATATGAAGCTTTCTTTAATACCCAGATAAAGAACGAGTAACTTGGTAAAATTTCAAATGGGTTTGTAGCAATTTCTTAGCTTTGGAGATAGCTCCTTTTCTTTCAAGAACGATATCAGCAAACTTCTTCAATCATACAAATAACTTAGGTGTCGTATATAATTAAAAATTCACTTCCTGCATTCCCACTCGAATTTTTTTTCCGGAAAACCTTCGTAAATTGATGAGCAAGGGGAACGTTTTCGCAAGAACATAAAGATAATGGAGCAAGTTACCAAGGTTTCTGGAATAATTCCATAATATTGTAGATCACTGCTGGAAGCTCCAGAATCCATGTACCGGTACCAGAGAAAAAGGAGCCATCATTTAAATCACAGAATAATTTATCATTTCATCACGTTTTACGGCTTAGATTTACGGATATCAATATAACCTACCACAATAACATGCAATATACTGTACAGTAAAACATGTAGGCCTACGTCCTAGAAAAAAAAACTGAATAAGTATTTTCGTAAACAGCATGAAAAACTGGTCTAGAGACGCATATTTTTATTTCTGATTATTTAAAAAGTTTGATTTTGTAGACCAGTGTTATTTTAGTTTTAAGCACGCCGTAGCGTAGTGGTTAAGGCACTGCGCTGCAAGCCGAAAGGACGAGGGTTCGAGTCCCGGTGGGGTCAGGATTTTTAAACTCACCTAAACTTTCTGACGGCAGCATGACCCTGGGTTCGACTCAGCCTCTAACTAAAATGAGTACAGACGCTTGTTCTAGGGTAAAGACGGCCGTCACGCAGGGGTGCCATCAAGTGTCGATTGTCCAGAAAAACTGGGAGCCTAAATCTCCTACTACCTCAACGGCCTCCTGAGGCCTGCAGTGAGATCGTTTTACCTATCTTCAACTTTTCGTGTTGGATTAGGTAGTAGCATGCCTGCTTCCTGACTAGCGACTCCGAGTTCGATACCCGATGGGGTTGATTTTTTTAATTATTAATTCAATTGCAGAATTTTCAATCTCGGGTCCAGGAGAGGTAGTGGTGTACAAATTTTAATCGCCAGATGGTGCACCAGATTCTTGCATTGAAATGCAAACCTCTCCTCAGTTCATATGTTGAGAAGGCATATGGTACTGTTGATAGCGAATCGTCCTTCAGATGGGGACGTTAAGCCTGAGGCTCCCTTGGTTCTTTCCCATAGGAGTAGGCTACGTGCCAGAACCAGGTTTCGCCTTCTACCTTCGCTTCATCATTATCTCTCATATAAAATACCTTACATTATACAAACACATAAACGTCCTAAACTCATCTCTGTACACAAAATAAGAATACATCATCTACGTTAAATGGTCTGCCGAAGTGGTGCGTAAATTGAAAATGGACCACATTAACACCATCTAACCATCTATCCGTCCAACGCGGAACATGAAGCACGTAAAGTACAGTGGGTGGCATTACAACACAAACAAACACACATACACACACACACACACATATACATATATATATATATATATATATATATATATATATATATATATATATATATATACACACACACACAATGCATTCACAGCTCGGCCGGACCCTTCAGCGGGCGACTTTGGACTGGGCGAGTATTGGCGCGCCTTCCGCCAGAGTTACATGTACACGTCCGGCAAGTCATTGGTAGGGAGTACTACCTACTGTGCAAAAATTACAAATTACTACTGTACTAACTTGCATTAGGGGATACGCCGTAGCATAGTAGTTAAGGCACTGCGCTACAAGCCGGAAGGTCCAGTGTTCGAGTCCCGGTGGGGTCAGGATTTTTAAACCTTCTGGCAGCACTATGGTCCTGGAGTCGACTCAGCCTCTAACGGAAATGAGCACCAGACGCTTGTTCTTGGGTAAATGCGGTCGTCACGCAAGACTGAGAAGCCGGCTGACGTCAAGTTCCGATTGTCCTGAAAAAGTGGGAGCCTTAACCTCCTACTACCCCATGGGCCTCCTGAGGCCTGTAGTGGGATGATTTTAATTTTTAACTTACATTAGGCTCACATGCATGACAACTGATGTTGAAAGTGATGACCTTGACATTATTATTATTATTATTATTATTATTATTATTATTATTTTAACATAGTACAAATTACTACTGTACTAACATACATTAGGCTTACCTGCATAACAATACATGTTGAAAGTGATGACCTTTACATTTATTATTATTATTATTATTATTATTATTATTATTATTATTATTATTATTATTATTATTATTATTATTATTATTATTATTATTATTTTAGCACACTAGCTCGTGCTCCGTACCAATGACATGCAGGTCGTGTACGTGTAACTCTGGCGGAAGGTGCTCCAATACTCACCAGTCCAAGGCCGCCGCGGAACTGTTCGGCCGAGCAACGAACGCATTGTATACGCACACACACACACACACACGCATATATATATATATATATATATATATATATATATGTGTGTGTGTGTGTGTGTGTGTGTGTATACATATATGTTATGTTGCAGATTTTCGCGGATATAAGTATGAATAAGAAAGTTTTCTTGGGTTTTCCGTGTCTTGGATTCAAGTTCGGCCCCTGGCCACTGACTCCGATGTTTCGGCATGATCCCACATGCAATTATCAAGGAATGGTAAGTTCGAGTCACAGGTTTAGGTCTTATATAATTAAACAAATAGACTTTTCACTGTGGTTCGTTTCCGAAGACGTACACACATCCAAGGTTTAGTAGTTCTTATGTAGTTTATACACCTTCAGTTTTCAACTACATAAGAACTAAACCTTGGATGGGTGCACGTCTTCGGAAACGGACCACAGCGAAAACTCTATTTGTTTAATTATATAAGACCTAAACCTGTGACTCGAAGTTATCATTCCTTGATAATGGCATGTGGGATCATGCCGAAACGTCGGAGTCAGTGGCCAGGGGCCGAACTTGAATCCAAGACGCGGAAAACCCAAGAAAACTTTCTTATTCATATATAACATATCCATCCATAGTAATTCTGCCCGAGGGCAGGTCCTTCACTGCAATCATAGCATTTTCATGCCATGCTTGCAGCTTTACAAGGGAATTGTGGGTGTGGTAGCTTCCCGTTGCTTTCCACAATATAACATATATATATGTCCACCGCTGTGGTCTCGAGGTAGCGTGCTGCCTTATCACGCAGCGGGCCCGGGTTCGATCCCTGGTCGGGGCAGTTTTTCTTCTGGGTGAGGTTTTTATCGGGGTTTTTCCTCATCTGTAAGACAAATGTCAGGAAAACTTTAAGGCCCAAACGGTCCCCGCGAAATCATATGGCCATCATCCTTATCATCATCATCCTTATCATTATCATTATCACCATCATCCTTCACCGGTGTGGAAAGCAAACGGGAAGCTACCACACCTACACAATTCCCTAGTAAAGCTGCAAGCATAGCATGAAAATGCTATGATTGCAGTGAAGGACCTGCCTCCGGGCAGAATTACAATGGATGGGTATATATATATATATATATATATATGTTATAATTAAATGTTTAACATTGAGCAATGCAAGCTTAATATGGTATAAGAAAAATAAATGCCTGGACGGGATACGAACCCGGAACTCTGAGTCTGTACCTCAGTGTGTTATCCGTTACACCACCAGGCGAATCCAATTCAAACACTTATTTTTCTTATATATGTATTATATTCTCCATTATATATATATATATATATATATATATATATATATATATATATATATATATATATTATTCACTAAATGAGACATTGAAAGTATTAGCAGTGTTTCTCACAGTAGAAGAAAGTGCGTCCAGTCGTCGCGTTCCGGGTATCCGTCTTGTTGGTTCCACATGTTCTCATGTTGGTTCCACATGTTCTCATGTTGGTTCCACATGTTCTCTTGTTGGTTCCACATGTTCTCTTGTTGGTTCCACATGTTCTCATGTTGGTTCCACATGTTCTCATGTTGGTTCCACATGTTATCATGTTGGTTCCACATGTTCTCATGTTGGTTCCACATGTTCTCAGATGAAAAATTCAGTCTAAACGGGCGCAGAGTAGCAGGAGCTTGCAGGTGATCCTTCCTCTCCGTTAGCCGGCAAATGAATGTGGTGTTATCGAAGTTTGCACTCACGAACTTGAAGGCAGCTGCTGGTTTGGAATCTACCATTTTATTACTAAGCATCACGTGATAATTGAATCACTTACACTATCAAACCCAGAGATCAGTCAGTATATTCACAATAACTAGACCTTGAAATACAGAAACATCTGCATTAATCATTGTTTGGGGGGGGAAATTAAATCAAATATAGCCAAGTAGTTGCACTGCGCTACAAGTCGGAAGGTCGAGGGTTCAAGTCCCGGTGGGGTCAGGATTTTTAAACTGACCAAAACTTTCTGGCGGCACTATGGCCCTGGGGTCGACTCAGCCTCTAACGGAAATGAGTACCGGACGCTTGTTCTGGGGTAAAGGCGGCCGTCACGCAGGGCTGACAACCCGGCTGATATTCAAGAGCCGATTGTCTAGAAAAAGTAGGTGCCTTAACCTCCTACTACCCCAAGGGTCTCCCGAGGCCTGTAGTGAGATTACTTTACTTACTTACTTTATAGTCAAGTAGTTAACGCAAATCAATAACTTTGTATAACTATTTTAAGTGTCTATTTCAATGATGTCCACCTCAGTGATCTCGAGGTAGCGTGCTGCCTTGTCACGCAGGGAGCCCGGGTTACATCCCCGGTCGTGGCAGTTTTTCTGGGGAGGTTTTTATCGGGGTTTTTCCTCGCCTGTAAGACAAATGTCAGGAAAACGTTAAGGCCCAAACGGTCCCCGAAATCATATGGTCATCATTATCATCATCATCATCCTTCACCGGTGTGGAAAGCTACGGGAAGCTACCACACCTACAATTCCCTAGTAAAGCTGCAAGCATAGCATGAAAATGCTATGATTGCAGTGAAGGACCTGCCTGCGGGCAGAATTACTATGGATGGATGGATTTCAATGATTTTAGTGACTATTGACACTGCGTAAAAAATAATTTTTAAGAGTTAAATGTTCTCAGAATAATAATAATAATAATAATAATAATAATAATAATAATAATAATAATAATAATAATAATAATAATAATAATAAATAATAATACTAATTGTTATTATTACAATAATAATAGTAATTATAATAAGAATAATAATAATTACTACTATAATATATTAATAATAAATAATAATAATAATAACAACAATAATAACAATAATAATAATATCATCATCATCATCATTCCTTCTGGATTTTTTCATGTTGAGACTTGAAAGTAGTTTTGATGTTCCTTAGGAAGGGTTACTGGCCCGACGCTAAGTAGTCCAGTGGTAGGGCTGCTACCTTTTAGATAATAATAATAATAATAATAATAATAATAATAATAATAATAATAATAAATCAATATTTATTTTGGTCGAATTAAGGCCATGAGGCCTATACTTCCACCTAAAAATGCACATGTACAATATACACACTAAAGTGTTTATAAAATTTAATATTTTCTAATTATGTTTAATGAGCACAATGAGCGATGGCAATATTAAAATAAGCCTAGGCATAATGCAGAATTACTTTAATTTTTGGGATGGTAAGACTCGAAATTTATTCATTTTACAGGGTAGCCTAACTGAATAATTCATTGGCATTATCGAACCCGGAAGTTCATGGCCGCGCGTACATAAGCTCGCCATGCATCCCTATCCTGAACAAACGTTTTCCAATCACCCCTGCATAATTTATCTTCCTCAAATTATGGTTAATGTTATTCTCCCTCATCATTCTTGGCCTACCTACTGGGAGCTTTCCTTCTGGTTTTCTTACAAGGAGTTTCCGTGCCCCTCTTTCATATCAGATGTCCTGCCAATCGCAGTCTACGAGATTTAACTGTTCTTAAAACATCCGGTTTGCCATAAAAATCAAGTAGTTCACTATTATGTAGTCTTCAGCATTCACCTGTGTGTTTGTCTCTCTTCGGTCCAAAATTTTTCCTAAGAACTTTATTCTCAAATAATCGCAATCTTCTTTTCACCCTGTAAATAAGAGTCCATGTCTCGCATCCATATTATATAACTGGGAGAATAAGAGTTTAACTTTTTTCGAGTGAAGTTGGGATGACAAAAATCTGTTAAAAATTATTTTTTTTTTTGTTCAATGCCACTTGTTTGCCATTCGACATTTCAGGTATTCTCTCCTAGCATTGGCGTATTGTAACGAACTTCTGCGGTTGGGGTGCCTGGAAGGCGGGGTTACGCTGTCCCAATGATATGATGGGTGATGATGATGGGTAATGATGCGCCAGGAGAGGCCTTAAACCTAAACTTAATCTAATGAGGTGAATATGATATTGATGATAATGGTGGCCAGATGACGTTCGGGGACCGTTTGGGCCTTAAAGTATCCTGACATTTGTCTTACAGGTGAAGAAAAACCCCGAAAGACAACCTCAGCCAGGAAACTTGTCCCGAATGGGGATCGAACCCGGGCCCGCTGCGTGACAAGGCAGCACGCTACCTCGAGACCACAGCGGTGAACAATTAAAAACTATTATAGCATGCATTTCCAGAATTGAGACCATGTTAATTTTCTTTCCACACTTCATTCCTGATTCTAATTTATTATTGTTCCTAGAATTTGAATTCAGCAACTTATTCACTTTGTTCCCTGTTTAATTGTTCAAAATATTATTAACTATTCTCCTATGATTGACCTACATTTATAATAAAATAAAATATATATAACCAATGAAAACAAAATTATTTATATCCTACTTTGTACGTTTAAATTGAATGGAAAAGAGAATCAAAATTATATAGATCAGTTCAAGTTCTCGTATACGCTGTTTATATAGATGTTATAGGGTAGCAATAATCAAGGCTGCTAATTTTCCATAAGCAGCAAAGAAAATCCATCTATTTTTAAAGAGAGAAAACAAAATACGGTACAAGCCACCTAACAGGAAATATTGTAGCGATTATCCCTCTTATTTAAAAATTGAACAATATAAATTTGAAACAGTGCATAGCCTTACGTATTTATTTATTTATTTTACTTATTTGTTTATTTAGCCTGGTGGAGTTAAGGCCATTTGAGAATAAATTTCTTAGTAACATTTTTGGACCAAAGAGAGATGAACAGACAGGTGAATGGAGAAGACTGCATAACAATGAATTACATGGTATAACTGTAGGCTTTCACGGCCGGCGTCTTGATCCCTATTAGGTTCGTCTTCCGGGCATATAGGCCGTGGTCCAGTCGTTCTTCTACTCGACGTTTCGTCTACTGCTGCGGTAGACCAGCCAGTCTGCAGCCGACTGTTGAGGAGTTCACAGAGAGCACGCAGTATCTCCTGAAGATGTCTACCGCAGCAGTAGACGAAACGTCGAGTAGAAGAACGACTGGACCACGGCCTATATGCCCGGAAGACGAACCTAATAGGAATTACATGGTCTTTATCGGAAGCCAGATATAATGAGAACAGTTAGGTCTCGTAGACTGCGATGGGCAGGACATGTGGCATGAATGGGGAATGAAAGACGTGCATGGAAGCCTCTTGTTTGAAAACCAGAGGGAAAACGCCCAGTTGGTAGACCAAGAATTAGGTGGGAAATAATATTAACTATAATTTGAGGGAAGTAGATTATACAGGGGATGATTGGAAAACATTGGCACAGGATAAGGATGTATGGAGAGCTTATGTCCGCGCGGTCATGAACCTACGGGTTCGGTAGTGCCAGTGAGTTAGTTAGTTAGGAGTTAAATTCATGTGACCTTCTCTTCCACTCGCCAGGACAAACATATATTACATCAGAATATAACAATCACAATTAACTCTAATATTAAATAATAAATGAAGATTTGATCAATATGATATCTATTATATTACGATCTATAATACAACCATGTTAATGATAGTTAAGATAAAGATTAAAACAAATAATAAAATGTATCCAAACAAGATAAATTAAAATGTTGGTAGACTGTCCCTGTCTAATGTAAATAATTAAAAAAACACAAAGAAAAATAATGAAATATAGAAAACTAATTTTACGATTCTACAATTTTTTTTATTCCACACTACAGGCCTTCCAGGCGGCCTATTGGGGGTTAGTGGGAGGTTAAGGCTCCCACTTTTTCTAGACATTTTTCGCACTTGATGTCAGCTGGGTTGTCAGCCCTTGCGTGACGGCCGCCTTTACCCCAGGAACAGTAAGCGTCTGGTTTGACACATTATCCGTATAAGAGGCTGAGTCGACCCCAGGGCCATAGTGCCGCCAGAGGGTTTGGATCAGTTTAAAAATCCTGACCCTAACGGGACTTGGAACCCTCGGCTTGTAGCTCAGTGCCTTAACCACTACGCTACGGCGTGCCCCTTACGAATTCACGCGAATCTTCCATGCGCTGTTGTGATTTTTCAGAAAGTTTGCTTTTAATTATTTCATTAACCGTGGGTCAAGAGTTTTAAATTATATTATATTAATATATATCTAACAGTACCTGAGATTTCAGTCGTCCTAAACAATCAGCAGTGTAGTTTTGTAGGAGGCCTTTCGAAGGAGTTTTGTAGGAGACCTTACGAAAACTTAAAACAATCAGCAGTGTAGTTTTGTAGGAGGCCTTTCGAAGTAGTTTTGTAGGAGACCTTACGAAAACTTAAAACAATCAGCAGTGTAGTTTTGTAGGAGGCCTTTCGGAAGCATAAAACAATCGGCAGTGTAGTTTTGTAGGAGATTTTTCGAAAACTTAAAACAATCAGCAGTGTAGTTTTGTAGGAGGCCTTTCGAAGTAGTTTTGTAGGAGACCTTACGAAAACTTAAAACAATCAGCAGTGTAGTTTTGTAGGAGGCCTTTCGGAAGCATAAAACAATCGGCAGTGTAGTTTTGTAGGAGATTTTTCGAAAACTTAAAACAATCAGCAGTGTAGTTTTGTAGGAGACCTTTCGAAAATTTAAAAACTATCAGCAGTGTAGTTATGTTGGAGGCCTTTCGAAAACTTAAAACAATTGGCAGTGTAGTTTTGCAGGAGACTTTTCGAAAACTTAAAATAATAAGCAGTGTAGTTTTTGTAGGAGGCCTTCTGAAAACTTAAAACAATCAGCAGTGTAGTTTTGAAAGAGGTCTTTCGAAAACTTAAAACTGAGATCTCAGGTACTGTTTTATATTTCTTATAATATTAACCGTGGGGTAAATTACAAAATGAAAGAGAAAAGATGCGTTTGTTTTATTGTTACTTAACACCTCCTTGAAATAATGCTCTTATATCACTTCCAACAAATATAGAATAACAAGACTGTGATGAAAAATAATAAAGACAAGAGGCTGCTAAACCTGTAAAGGAAAAGTCGAGAAAAATTATCCCACACGTAAATTTTAAAGATAGAACTTCAATGTATGTTTTTACAGATCCTGTCTCATAAGTAATGTCTCTTTTTTTTTACTTTTTTTTCTGACAAGAAATTAAACTTGCCTTTGGAAATAGATATCACCATATTCCTGAGACAAATTTCAGAGAGGATCCACGAGAATTCCACGACGGATCCAGTCTGTCATTTTTATATGAAGAATTCGTTGATACCCATTTCCACAGCTTCAGTGTTTTAGAAATTTCATGCAAGAAATGGGCAATAGATCGAAACATATGGTAATCTGAACGCCCAAGATCAAGGTTCTATTCTGGGAAGGATAGCAGTTCGATTACCTTCAATTTCTGATTTTTTGCCAAGATTACATGTAATGTGGAATCAGGTCAAGTTTTAACCGGCGACTCTCAATATTTCATGATCTCGTTCAGTTGTTGTGCATAAACATCTTCATCAACTACACGCCACTTTGAAACAAATTCCCTGTGAATCACATCTTCAAAATCCCACCAGACACACAGAATCACATTAAAAACCAACATTACTTATAAGACAACCCAATTTTATACCTACTTTCATTTCAATATGCTATGATTTACAACATGGCGTGAAAGGGGAACATTACAGTACTGAATTACTGTACACAGTACTGTATTACTGTACACAGTACTGTAATATTGACAAAAACGGACTCAATTTTCGCCGATATACGAGTACGAATAAATTATGGCCACTTCTTCTTCTTCCTTCCAAGTATTAGGCCAAGGCCTGTTATGATCCTACAGAAAATTTCCCCTCCAGCGTTCCATAGGACGGCCCAGAGATCTTCGTCCTCTTGGTATATAATTATAAACAGCTTTGGGGATCCGATTTGAACTCATTCTTTCAAGATGGTGTTTCCAATTTAGTTGGTACTGTTTAATATATTCCAAAATTGGCGTAGTCTTCAATTCTTTTAAGATATCGGTGTTCCTTTTCCGATCCCATCTGGTATAACCCGCTGTTCTGCGCATGAATCTCATTTCATAAGCCGTTATTCTGCTTTCATGTTGTCTATTTAGTGTCCATGCTTCACTACCATAGGTCAACACTGGTCTAGCCTAAGTGTTATATAAATTATGGCATATTTAATTAATAATTTTACAAGTAAACCACCTCGTATTATGTGGATGCAAACATTGACTCTTACTTTAAGGGAGGAGAAAATATTACCAGTATTTGAGAATAAAGTCCTTAGGAATTATGTTTGACCAAAGAGAGATGAACAGATAGGCGTGATGGAGAAGGCTACATAACAGCGAGCTACATGATCTTTATGGGAAACCAGATATAATAAGCACAGTTATTGCGAATAAAGTAGGGGCCTACTTAGGAAAAGTTTTGGACCAAAGAGAGATGAACAAACAGGTGAATGGAGAAGACTACATAACAATGAACTACATGGTCTTTATAGGAGCCAGATATAACAAGAACAGTTAAGTCTCGTAGAGTGCGATGGGCAGGACATGTGGCACGGATGGGGAATGAAAGACGTGCATGGAAGCTTCTTGTAGGAAAGCCAGAGGGAAAACGCCCAGTTGGTAGACCGAGAATGAGATGGGAGAATAACATTAATTATGATTTGAGGGAAGTATATACAGGGAATGATTGGAAAGCATTAGCTCAGGACAGGAATGTATGGAGAGCTTATGTCCGTGCGGCCATGAACCTACGGGTTCGATAGTGCCAGTGAGTGTAAGTAAGTAAGTCTCTTAGACTGCGATTTAGCACGAATGTGGAATGAAAGAGGGGCTTGGAAATTTAGGAAAACCAGAGGGAAATCACCCAATAGATAGGCCAAGAATGAGATGGGAGAACCATGAGTTGAGGGAAGTAAATTATACAGAGGATGATTAGAAAACATTAGTTCAGGATAGGGATGTGTGGAGAGCTTATGACCGCGGAGTCATGAACCTACAGTTCCGATAGTGGTAGTGAGTTAGGTAAGAGTTCTAAAGAAGCATTGCAATCATTTGATACTCTATAAAAGCGAGGAGGGAAAAAAAATAAAAGTAACGTTGGCAGAGATAGATGTTTTAACGATGAGCGTATGTAATAATAAAATGTAATTGACGTCAGGTGTATCATTAAAGTTATCTTATCTGAAAAAATGCGCATAACATATTAATGCTATCTATTAAACATCCGGTAATAGCGTCATTATTGATCATTTAATTAAAATTCACTCCATATGAATTGGCCTAATCTAAGTGAATAATATTTGAAAGAATTTCCTTGTTGAGGCATGTAAACTGATGATTAACTAACTCACAGGCACTATCGAACCCGCGGGTTCATGGCCGCGCGGACATAAGCTCTCCATTAGGATGGGCCGAAAAACTCATTTTTTATTTCGAAGTTGTAATAGCGCGGAAAATTTGCGAATTATATAGACAAAACAAAAGAAAAAAATATCAAAATCGGTTAACATCTTCCGGTCGCGCAAAGGCTCTGAAGTTTGGCAAAATATGAAAAAAACTTAACTTTGCAATTATTTGTTTTTTTAATATCAAGTAGGTATTGCTGATCTTTGCTAAGCACGTTTATGTCTATCTGTGGGATCTGACAATCAATACTCTGGAAGTTATTTATCGAATACTAAAAATGCATAAAAATATAACTTTTTCATTATTCTGGCAAATTTTGGAGCTTATGCACGACGGAAGATATTAACTGATCTAAACCAAATTAAAACACAATGTTTTAGGCTCTATTTGAACACGTTACAAACTATTATATTACGAAAATATCTAATTAAAAAATTTAAGAAATAATCTCAAAAAATGAAGTTTTTTTTTTCATATTTTGTCAAATTTTAAAGCCTTTGCACGACCGGAAGATGTCAAACCGATTTTGATATATTTTTTTATTTTCTTTTGTCTATATAATTCGCAACTTTTCCGCGCTATTACAACATCGAAATTAAAAAAAATAGTTTTTTCGGCCCACCCTATCCTGAGCTAATGTTTTCCAATCATTCCCTGTATAATCCACTTCCCTCAAATCATAGTTAATGTTATTCTCCCAACTCATTCTTGGTCTACCAACTGGACGTTTTCCTTCTGGTTTTCCTACAAGAAGCTTCCATGCACGTCTTTCATTCCCCATTCGTGCCACATGTCCTACCCATTGCAGTCTACGAGAGCTATTGTATAAAGTCCTAACATTGCATGCTCCTAGGAGCATTGTCCCTGTGTTTGAGCCTTTGGCATGGGTTCCCTGAAGTAGTTCCGGCCGGAGAACTGAACGGGGGACTATACTCCGGAAAATTTTACCCCAGTAGAACCCATGTCCGCATTTCTTGATGGTTGTATTTTTTACGGTGAAAGATCGTCACTCTTTCGACCAAGGTACATTTTTCGTCTGGCTTATCACCTTCAACCAGTCCGGCATGGTTAACCCTATCGGCAGCAATGCTACCGCCGGCATAGCTCTCGGGACCATTTAAGCACGCAAGCCACTCCACCAAGACAAGGTAAAGATACCATGGAGGGATGTAGGCTGATGACGCCTGATTCAATTATATGTTACTTAATTGTTCCGATGCATCAAGTTGAACCCCTCTAGTTAATGTATTCTTCCTTATTCCACCATTTATTAATAAAATTTGAACTGTAAATCCTGACACGGTAACCGCTGTGATAATTGGCACTTTTTAACTAGTTGTTTAAATTACATTCCATTACTTATTCCACCGCTGTGGTCTCGAGGTAGCGTGCTGCCTTGTCACGCAGTGGGCCCGGTTTCGATTCCCGGTTGTGACATGCTCCTGGGTGAGGGTTTTTGGGGATTTTTCTCATCTGTAAAACAAATATCGTCGGCCGCGGTGGACTAATCGTTATGCTCCTTGCCTCTGGTTCCGAGGGTCGCGGGTCCAAACGCGGTCGATGTATTTTTTTAGGATGAAAAAATTCAAGGAGCAAGTACTCCTGGAGTGACTTTAAACCGTGGGTCCCGAGACTGAAGATTTTGAGGCTCGTATAAGATCCTTAACCTTGAACAAAGTGGCCTCTAAGCAAAATTTACCGACCGATCTCAAACATCCTAGTAATACCTTAGTTGTCTGCTAGATGTCTCATTGAGTCGGTGTGTTGACCACATGCCTCTCATGCCATCTTTGGACCAATAAGGTTAACTAAAAATGAACTTGTTCTATAAACTTCTGATAAAGGAGAGGCTATGGCTCAACAATGGGCTATGCCATTAATAAATCAAAAATAAGGCAAATGTCAGGAAGCCTAGGGCCCAATTGTCCCCGAAAATCATCCGGCCATTTCATCATCCTTACCATTATCATCATCATTTCACCGGTGAGGAAAGCAACGGGAAGCTACCACACCTATAATTCCCTAGTAAAGCTGCAAAGCATAGCATGAAAATGCTATGATTGCAGTGAAAAAAACTGCCCTCGGGCAGAACACTACAGATAGATTGACTTACCTTGACCTCTAATCTTATAGGTAGTTTTTACATGCCCCACGCTATCCAGGCCTTACAGTGACTGGATCTGTCGGTAGAGATATTTAAAACTATGGTTTACACGCATACTTTTTTGACTACATCAGGACATGGAGAACCTCCCCGAATGAGTGCTCGTTTAATATCAGGGCCTCCGAGAAAACATAACATGAATACAAAAACATACCATTACAACACAACACACACACCCACACACACACACACACACACACATTAATACTATAATAATAATTATAATAATAATAATAATAATAATAATAATAATAATGCTTTATTTATTATGGCAGAGTTAAACATGGGGAATATTATGATGATTATGATGTCCAGATGATGTTCGGGAACCATTTGAGCCTTAAAATTTTTATATGACTTACAGATGAGGAAAAAATCTGAAAAAAAAATCACCCAGGAAACTTTTCCTGACCGGGGATTGAACCCCGGCCCGCTGCGTACGAGACAGCGACGCTACGCCGAGGGATCAGAGCGGTGGAGAGATGTTTATATTTTTTTTAATTTGGTTACGCGATGTTTGATAACAGAAAATGATTAACCATATTCCAGGGAGGTAAATTATACAGAGTATGATTGGAGAACATCTCACAAGGAAATTGTCATAAGTAATGCCACGAGTGATTTCCAAATTATCAATAAATACGCGACTCACGAAGTGAGGAGTGAATTTATCTAGAGAATTTGGAAATCAAGAGTGGCATTTGTTAGGACTATTTAACGAATAAAATTAAGCTATTTACTCACAAATCATTATTTAAATATAGTTACTATAAAAATATTTATTTATTTAATGTAAACGGCGATGTTTGAAAACAAATGAGAAACGTTATGTTTCGTTTCTCCATCCACTGCAACAAGATCATATAATGTTTGTTATATATTGCCATCTGGCGTGGGAAACTTGAAATATCATCGCAATATTATAAGAATGCATCCTAGTGGAGAAAAAATTAAACACATCAAACTGTATATTATAACCAAAATTATAGGTTAATTTATTTTTTAGTAAACAACTCGGTAAAATCATTATTTAAAAACACAATTATTGAACACAGAATTATCAAAAAGAACTCGGTAATATCATTATTTAAAAACACAATTGTCAAATTTGTATTTCGTCTATATCTTCATTTGAAGCACAGCAAATCTTGTTTTTCTGCCATTTTGAACATTCAAATATGGCGGCTTTACTGTTCCCTCAGTCACTGCAAAATAATGGTCAGACCTGTTCAGAATATTAAAAAGGAGGAGCCTTCTTTAATATGGTAATCATAACACTGATAAATATTTCGTGAAACACGACTCTGATTGGTTGTAAAACAGAAATCATTGAAACGTGATTGGTCATTGATTCCCATTTGGGGCATGAGTTAAATAGTCCTTGAAATTTCTCTCAGAGAAGTGTCGTGATGTGCCAAATCCATGTCCTAAAAATTATCAGCCGTTTTTAACTGCAAGGCAGAGAAATCGAAGCCAGAATCCAGCAATGGCAACCCACTGTACAGAGTAAATGTACATCCTTGCATGAGTTAAGAGCGGAGTGAAGTGAGGCATGATGCGTAGCGGATGGCGGTTAGTGAGGATTATCCGGTCTGCCAATTCAGAAGTTACATTATTCCCCATAGTTTAAATGAGGGGTTTGGTGCTGAATTTTATCGCCTTGCAGTTAAGAACGGTACATTTGTTTGGATACGGCCTTTGTACATCGCAATGCTTCTCTGGAAGAAATTTCAATGCAGGTTTCGGCTTGGAATTGTTGGCAGTTCCTTGTCAGGATAGAGATGTTTGGAGAGCTTATACCGCTGTGGTCTCGAGGTAGTGTGCTGCCTTGTCACGCAGCGGGCCCGGGTTCGATTCCCGGTCGGAACAGACTCCTGGGCGAGGTTTTTATCGGATTTTTTCCTCATCTGTAAGACAAATGTCAGAAGCTTAAGACCCAACGGTCCCCAAAAAATCATCCGGCCATCATCATCATTATCCTTATCATTATCATCAGCATCCTTCACCAATGTGAAAAGTAACGGGAAGCTACCACACCTATAATTCTCTACTAAGTTGCAAAAGAATAACATGCAAATGCTATGTTTGCAGTGAAAGACCTGCCCTCAGGCAGAATTACTATGGAATAGAATAGGAGAGCTTATGTCCCAGCGGCCATGATCCTCCGGGTTCGATACTGCCAGTGACTTAGTATGGTAACAGATCCGAGATCTAAAATATTGTAACGTTATGCAATATCTATATCACACAGTCCTAGATCAATAAAAGGTTATAATATGGATGGAAAGTATAATTTACTTACTTATTTACTCACTGGCACTATCGAACCCGTAGGTTCATGGCCGCACGGATATAAGCCCTCCATACATCCCTATCCTGAGCTAATGCTTTCCAATCATTTCCTGTATAATCTACTTCCATCAAATCATAGTTAATGTTATTCTCCCACCTCATTCTTGGTCTACCAACGGGGCGTTTTCCCTCTGGCTTTCCTACAAGAAGCTTCAAAGCATGTCTTTCATTCCCCATACGCGCAACATGCCCTACCCATCGCAGTCTAAGAGACTTAACTGTTCTTATTATATCTGGCTTCCTATAAATACCATGTAGTTCATTGTTATGTAGTATCCTCCATTCACCTGTCTCTTCATCTCTCTTTGGTCCAAAAATTTTTCTATGTACTTTATTCTCAAATACTCCTAATCTCCTTTCCTCCCTTAAAGTAAGAGTCCATGTTTCGCACCCATATAATATAACTGGTAGAATAATAGTTTCATATATTTTAAGTTTAACGTTTATGAAAGGAGTTGGGATATGTGTCAATTATTTATTAAAGCAGTTCCATCACCTTGTATAGCACTGAGCAACAAAAAAGAAACTTTTCTTTTTTTGTCTCAGAAAGAAAAATATATGATTGTGATAGTATTTTTCTCCTGAATATAAATATCATCCCGGTTTTTCTCCATCACGCAAGGTTTCCGAGAGACAGGAATTTATAATTTCAAACACTTCAATATTTTGTACATTCGTAACTACACAATATTCGAACATTCGGACTCACCGAGAAAGTAAGAAATGATGATTTTTCTGCTATATTTCGCCTGTGGAGGATCCCACTTGATTGTCCAACAATCGGCCAGCATATTAGGATTCCATTTGCCTTGATATCTCTTTTCCATAGCTGAAATCTCCTGAATTAGCTCATTTTGTTTCAATTTACAATGGACAAATGGACGAAATAACGTTTATTAAAAAAAATAATTATTTAAATCCATTAATTGAAATTGAAATAAAAAAAACTGTGGGTGATGGAGAAATTCCGAATACATATTTGAAAACACGATAAAAAACTGCATTAAGTAGAACTATTGGTACTCATGAGACAAACATCATGTTGACCAGTTTAGTTACTTCACCTCAACATGTGAAACATTTAAGAGTATTTACTGTGTATGGCAAGAGTTCTGGAAACGCATGCTACTATACATTACAGATACTTTTGTCATCCCAACTTCTCTCAAGAAAAAATTATAATAAACATATAAAATGGTTATTCTTCCAGTTATATCATATGGATGCGAAATATGGACACTTACTTTAGGGTCCTAAAGGAGGAGAAATGCTTACGAGTAATTGAGAATAAATGTCTTACCTAAAAGAGAGAGACGAACAAACAGGTGAATGGAGAAGACTACATAACAGTGAGCTACATTATTTCTATAGGAAACCAGATATAAAGTGTGTAAAGTGATCCCACTACAGGCCTCGGGAGGCCCTTGGGGTAGTGGGAGGTTAAGGCTCCCACTATTTTTCTAGACAATCGGCACTTGATGTCAGCCGGGTTGTCAGCCCTGCGTGACGGCCGCCTTTACCCCCAGAACAATCGTCTGGTACTCATTTTAGTTAGAGGTTGAGTCGACACCAGGGCCATGGTGCCGCCAGATATAAATAAAAATATATATCCTGAACCAGTGTCCAACTCAGGATCGGGTCGGGGATGAGATGAAACCCCTCTATTTATAGAGGTCTGTGAACTGCAAGGGTGCTGACGCACAATCACACGGGCGGATGAACGAAATGAAACGAAATGGTTGAGGTGAGTATGGAGAAATTGTGGAATAAAATTTGTGGCAGGTGAAAATGGGAGAAACCGCGAGAAAAACCTGCCCAAGCTCCGTTTCGTCCACCACGAAACCCACATGAGGTAACCGAGACTCGATCTCGGGACCCCAGCGGTGAGAGGAGAGCGTCTAACCGCTTGCGCCACGGAGCCGTCAGAGGAAACCAGACATATTAACAAACATTAAGTCTCTTAGAATGCGATGGGCAGGGTATGTACCAAAAATGGAGAATGGAAGAGGAGCATGAAAATTCATCTCAGAAAACCAGACGGAAAACACCCGCAAGTAGGCCAAGAATGTGGTGGGAGAATAATTTTAACTATGATTTGAGAGAAGTAATTCATGCAGAGGATGGTTGAAAAAATCTCAGAATAGGTATTCATGAAGAACTTATGCCCGCACGGCCATGATCTTCCGGGTTCGATAATACTAGTGAATTAGTTAGCTAGTTGGTATAGCAAAAGATCCCAGATCTAAAAAATATATTAACAGAATCACCACATAATAGTATATATGTAGATGTCGACGTAAGTAGGGTCAATTGATGTCATAAAAAATAATAATTTTGTGTTTTATAAAAAATATGCAAAATGTATTATTTTTAATTAATAATATTGATTCAAAATTACAAAAATATAATAAAATTAATGGGGTAATACGAAGACATTTTGGTAAACAGATGAGGACAGAGACAACACTAAGATTACATAACATCACATCAAAAGCTGCTCTAAAATACGGAAATGAAATTTGGATTTTAAATAAAAGAAACTCTCATAAACTTCAAGTAAGCCAAATGCGCTTCTTACGATAATCGTTAGGAGTTAATAGACTGGATCACCAAAGGAACACTATTGTCAGAGGAAAACTTGGAGTAACAAGTTTAAATGAAGATATACAAAGATACCAACAAGAATGGAAAAATCATCTGAGGAGAATGGCAAGAAATAGACTTCCAAAATTGGCATTCCAATATACCCCAACTGGACATAGGGACCAAGGAAGACCAAAACATCGGTGGAAAGATCAAGACCATCTTCGCTAGGTTTACCATACAGGCCACATGGCCTAAAACGAATTTGTTCATGATGGATGATGATGATGTAATATTTTTCATAAACAAGATAGAAAACTATTCAGAGATAAGATACCTGAACATCACAGATTTGAAAATAGATTACAGACTTCCAATAAAAACAAAATACTTGTTAACATTGTAAGAAACGTGCGAGCTCTCAATCTCAACAACAGGTATGAGGAAAATGATCAATATGGCAAGGAAAGATAAACGAATTACATCATATGAAATCACAGCTCGTTAAAGAGAACGCCTACACTTAGAACGCTGAATCAAATTGCTCATTTGTCAAAATAGTGTTCATTTTTATTTCATGTTCAAAAGTTATATGTTAATTTATTCAGATGTATTATATATATATATATATATATATATATATATATGTGTGTGTGTGTGTGTGTGTGTGTGTGTGTGTGTTTATTCAATGCCCCAGATTGTCGTTTCGACATTTCTGGTGTTCTCTCCTGGCATTGGCGTAATTCTAACCCACTTCTGCAGATTTGGGCGCCTGGAAGGCGGGGTTACGCTGCCCCAATGATATGACAAGTGATGATGTTAATGTTGCGCCAGGAGAGTCCTTAATCCTGAACATAATCTAAGGCGAATATTAATTATGATGATTATGATGGCCATATTATGTTCGGGGACCGTTTGGGCCTTAAAGTTTCCTGACATTTGTCCTAAAGGTGAGGAAAAACCCCGAAAAAACTCACCCAGGAAACTTGTCCCGACCGAGATTCGAACACTGGCCCGCTGTGTGAAAAGGCAGCACGACCAAAGCGGTGGACAGAGCTAAATAATATATCACACACAATACCTGGGTTGAACAATTGACCATAAAGTTATGAATTTATAGATCGCATTGTTTCACGCAATCTGTTACATAAAGTCAACACTTTTTTAGATCTTGATGAAGATTTTCGGGCTGTAGGCCGTGGTCATGAGGCTTGTAGTTCCCCGACGTTTCGCCAGAGACTTCGCCTGGCATCCTCAAGAGGTCTTGAGGTCTTGAGGATGCCAGGCGAAGTCTCTGGCGAAACGTCGGGGAACTACAAGCCTCACGACAACGGCCTACAGCCCGAAAATCTCAATCAAGATCATCATAGCAACTCCGGCCGTGAAAGTATACGTGAATACATTTTTTAGATCGTTTTATAATATCTAAACATTTTATGTTCGTTCAATAATAATAATAATAATAATAATAATAATAATAATAATAATAACAGAAGGGCAATAACCTAATTTTTTCTCCTTTTCGTTTTACACTATTTTTCCTTCTTGTTTTACCTTATTGTTTTTACCTTACTGTCTTTACCTTTTTGTTAACTTTATTTTATTCTCACATATAGACACAAGAACAGGACACACACCCAGACCCAAGGTGGAGATTTAAAATCCCCCACCCCGCCGGGAATCTAACCTAGGTCGCCGGAGTGGAAGGTAGGGACTCTACCGACTACGCCACGGCGACGGATTAATGAACTAAAACAGACTTTACGAGTATTATGTATAATTACCCTACTATTACCTATATTATTACGCTTAAAACCTAGAAAAGTTAAGAAAAAAGAATTGAATCAACTTTTAAGAAACGCATTCCAACTATTTCAGTGATTTTATCGAACCAGAAAGTTAATTACCGCACGGACATAAGCTCTCCATACATCCCTATCATGAACTAATGTTTTTAAATCACCCCAAGTGTAATTTACCGCCCATAAATCATGGTTTTAGTTATTCTCCCACCTCATTCTTCGCCTACTAACTGCGAGCTTTCCCTATGGTTTTTCTACAAGAAATGTAAATGCCCCTCTTTCATTCCCATCGTATAACATTCCTTACTCATTGCACTCTACGAGACTTAACTGTTTTTAATTTAAAATATTTAAGAAGAGTACGCACGCCGTAGCGTAGTGGTTAAGGCACTGAGCTACAAGCCGGAGGGTCGAGGGTTCAAGTCCCGTTGGGGTCAGGATTTTTAAACTGACCCAAACCCTCTGGCGGCACTATGGCCCTGGGGTCGACTCAGCCTCTAACTGAAATGAGTACCAGACGCTTGTTCTGGGGTAAAGGCGGCCGTCACGCAGGGCTGACAACCCGGCTGACATCAAGTGCCGATTGTCTAGAAAAAGTGGGAGCCTTAACCTCCTACTACCCCAAAGGCCTCCTGAGGCCTGTTGTGGGATCACTTTACCTTACATTTATGCTTAGAAATTTATTAATTACTATATGTAAATTTTAAATTATCATAAGTAATGCCACGAGTGATTTCCAAATTATCGATAAATTGGAAATCAAGAGTGGCATTTGTTAGGACTATTTAACGAATAAAATTAAGCTGTTTACTCACAAATCATTATTTAAATATGGTTATTTTAAAATATTTATATATTTAATGTATACGGTGATGTTTGAAAACAAATGAGAAATGATCGGTACGCTTCATTTGCTTCTTTTGTTCGTCACTGCAACCAGATCATAATAATTATTGCCAAAGGAACTCAATATTGTAAGAATGCACTCTAGTGGAGAAAAAATGAAACACATCAAACTGTATATTAATTAATTTGTGATGTCCTATGATATAAATATGACAATTATATTTTTCTGGGAAAAAAATACATTAAAGAAAGTGCAAGCAGTGGTTTCTTTTTTGGTGGTGTAATCAATTGCTACATATGTTTTTATATTAACTCCCGCATGCGGTATGTGTTGACATTCATGGACTATATATACAATCTGGTAGCCGTCCGTATATCTTAGATGGTCAGTCACTGCAAAATAATTCTATGGCCTATTCAGAATGCTAAAAAGGAGGTGCTTTCTTTATTATGATAAACTTTAGTTGGTAAATTCTAGGCGAAACACGACTGTGATTGGTTGTAAATCAAAAATCGTTGTAACGTGATTGGTCATTGACTCCCATTATGGGCATGAGTTAAATAGTCATTGTAATTAATTAATTAATTAATCGTATTCGATATATAATAATTAAAGTTCTAACATTTTCACGAGTTCTATAAAAATAGCTCTGTCGTCTAAAAACGCCAATCCAAGTCCCATATGTTTAGAGTAGACCTAAATGATTTATCGCGCCGCTTCATTAGACTATCCCACACACAAACCTTGACACTCGATCCCATCAGCGCATTGTCTTTTATGTCCCTCCACATCACACTGTGTATTATCCATTATCTTTTACAGTCTTACTTGCCAAAACTGCCAATTCCTCTCCGCCTAATGTCATAGACTGTCAAACTATAACATAATTAAAAAACAAACTAAATAATTATTTAATAACAAACTAACTTATATACACCTCACTGATAGTATTCTTTTAAACAATTAATGCATTAAATTATTTATAAAAATAATATTAAGATTAACAAATATTTTCATTTATTTAAATATTGTATAAACTTTAAATTAGTTTTCTGTATCTCATTATTTTTCTTTCTTTTTTTATGTACATTAGAGAGGGACACTCTGCCAACAATTTATTTTATCTTCCTTGAATTAATTTTTTTGTTAGTTTTGGTCGTAATATTAACTATCATTAACGTGATTGTATTATAGATCTTCATATATTAGATAAAATCTCATCATCATCATCATGAAAACAAATCGTTTTAGGCCAAGTGGCCTGTACGGTAAACCTAGCGAAGATGGTCTTGATCTTTCCACCGATTGTTTTGGTTTTCCTTGGTCCCTATGTCCAGTTGGGGTATATTGGAATGCCAATTTGGAAGTCTATTTCTTGCCATTCTCCTCAAATGATTTTCCATTCTTGTTGGTATCTTTGTATATCTTCATTTTAAACTTGTTTACTCCAAGTTTTCCTCTGATAATAGTGTTCCTTTGGGTGGATCCAGTCTATTAACTCCTAACAATGATCGTAAGAAGCGCATTTGGCTTACTTGAAGTTTATGAGAGTTTCTTTCATTTAAAATCCAAATTTCACTTCCGTATTTTAGAGCAGCTTTTGATGTGATGTTATGTAATCTTAGTTTTGACTCTGTCCTCAACTGTTTACCAAAATGTCTTCGTATTACCCCATTCATTTTATTATATTTTTGTAATTTTGAATCAATGTCACTCTTATACTCTGCAAATACACTTCCTAAGTAAGAGAAATCTGACACTTGTTCTATCTTATTGATCAAATCTCCATTTAGTATTTAATATTAGAGTTAATTGTGATTGTTATATACTGATGTAATATATGTTTTGTCCTGGAGAGTGGAAGAGAAGGCCGCATGGCCATAACTCCACCAAGTTAAATAAATACATAAATAAAATAAAATAATTGATTGTGTAGGTATTATATAGGGGGAAAAAGAACACGAATTCAGTGCCCTTATGACATTCGGAAGATTAGAGTCTTACGTTTTGCACTTTGCTATGTTCATTATTATTCCAGAGTTTCGATATTAAAATATGTGGTTACAATAGATGTAATAGAAAGAAAATACAAAAATGACATGGCAATATTAATAGAATGACAGAAGAAATATTACCAAAAATTACAGACATAAGAAGAAAGGGACAACTGAAGAAGACTTGGATGGAAGGAGTACAAGCAGCTGTGAACACTCGAGGAAAGGAATCGAACCAATGGATGGACAGAGATGAATGACGTTTGGTTTCCGGAAATACGACAGCTGTTATGGCACTGGATTTGATCGATTGATTGATTGATGATTGGTTGAGACAATGATGTCATGAAGAAAAAGCCGTCAAGCAGGGCTGTCATCTCGAACCGATTGTCTAGAAAACGGAAGCGTAACCTATTATCCCAAGGTCATTTCCCTTTACCTCGATAACAATTAATCCATGGCGCGACAGGCCTAAGAAGGCCCTTGGCCTACCAGCCGGCTGCTGGCATCACATCCACATGTGTTAATCACAGAGGTAGGTGATAATACAGCCAGTGTAGGGGTGACATGTGGTCAGCATATCGGTTCCCCAGCCGTTATAGCTGGTTTTCTCAACCTAGAGCCGCTACTTATTGTAGCTACCTAAATTCCTCACGATGCTGGGTGGGCACCGGTCCCATACTGACCGAAATACAATGACAAATTTCTTCCCCCATGGAGACACGTACCAGCGCAAATCCCGTAGTTCTGCGCCAAGACCTTAACTACTCGGTTACGGCGCGCGACACGATATGTTAATGTATTTTTCGAAGAGTGGAAATTAAATATTTTAGAATAAATATGTTCTGAATAGTCCACCGCTGTGGTCTCGGGGTAGCGTGCTGCCTTGTCACGCAGCGGAACCCGGGTTCGATCCTTGGTCGTGACAGTTTTTCTGGGTGAGGTTTTAATCGGGGTTTTTCCTCACCTGTAAGACAAATGTCAGGAAAACTTTAGGGCTCAAACGGTCCCCGAAATCATGTGGTCATCGCAATCATCATCATTCATATTCATCTTAGGATAAGCTTCGGATTAGGGACTCTCCTGGCGCACCATTATCATCATCATCACCCCTTATATCATCGGGGCAACGTAACCCCGCCTTCCAGGCGCCCCAACCTCAGAAGTGGGTTACAAGTACGCCATGCCAGGAGAGGAACCAGGAATGTCGAAAGACAAACCTGGGGCATTTGAAAAAAAAAAATGTTCTGAATTATTTCGTATTTATTGCGGTAAAATCTCTCACATGAATTCAATCTTTGTTAAGGAATTGTATCTAACTAACTAACTCACTGACACTATCGAACCCGTAGGTTCATGGCCGCGCGGACATAAGCTCTCCATATATCCCTATCCTGAGCCAATTTTTTCCAATCGTCCCCTGTATAATCTACTTCCCTCAAATCATAGTTAATGTTATTCTCCCACCTCATTCTTGGTCTACCAACTGGGCGTTTTCCCTCTGGTTTTCCTACAAGAAGCTTCCATGCACGTCCTCCATTCCCACATGTCCTGCCCATCGCAGTCTACGAGACTTAACTGTTCTCATTATATCTGGCTTCCTATAAATACCATGTAGTTCACTGTTATGCAGTCTTCTCCATTCACCTGTCTGTTCATCTCTGTTTGGTCCAAAATTTTTCCCTAAGAACTTTATTCTCTGTTAAGGAATTGTATCAGGTAATTAGTTATCAACATATAGATTAGATACTACTTACTACAGCTTTGGTTTTATATTTATGTTCACCTTTATGATAATTTAATCTACATAAAGTTTTCCAAATCATAATTTAATACTGCATTAGCGATTTTAGATTATATTAAAACTCAGCAATTAAGATGGTACGTACATGTCCAGCAAATAGCAGAGGGTCGGCTACCAAAATGTGTTTGGAATGGAAACCTGAGGGAAAACGAGGCAGAGGAAGACCTAAAACTTCCTGGAGTCAGGGATTATATTCATACATTAAGGAGAAATATCTACAACCAGGAGATTGGATGGACGCACAATATTGGCTATTAGGAATCGGACGATGTCAAAGACATTAATCAACCGATGATCTATCTATTAGCGATTCAAAAATATAATTACTACCGGCATAACAATGTTATTTGGATACGTTTTTATTCCTATTTTTGTTCTTATTATTAATTTAACCTCTTTCTTTCAGGCAGACCTACTTTTATGTATAGGCCTGCGATGCGACCCGATCCTTTCAGTGACACTACCTTCGGGAAATGATGTTTAAACACTTACTACCTTCGGGAAAGGATATTTAAATCCTTGACAGCATACATACTTTTCCGATTACACAAGAAAATGAAAGGCCACACCGGATGAAGTATCAGCTCAAATCCGAGGCAACCTCCAAGACAGCACGAACATTTAAGACAAGAAACGCTATTCACTCATACTTTATACCAAACAAGGCGGATGCGATAGGGTTATTGTGATAATCAAATGGTATTCGGGAAATATTGGACTTTAAATTTTCCTGGCAGTTTTCTTACAAGTGAGGAAAGATCCCGAAAAAATCACCCATGAAGCTAGTTCTGATCGGGGATCGATCCGTGCCTACTGCATGCGAGGCAACAACCTTACGCAGAAATCACAGAGGTGGAACTTTCGTTGTTAAAAATATTATAGTTTTTGATACAGTTTCAAACAGTATCTGAACATAGGCCTACTTCAGGGACGTCCAAACTACGGTCCGCGGGCAGATACGGCCCTCCGTCACTTTCTATCCGGCCCCTGTAGGCCTGAATGATTCCAATAAATTAAAATATGCTGTGGGTTGGTCTATAATATTAGTCTTATCAATAATGGAACAAGAACTTTTGAAATATGTTATAACGACTTATCAAGAAAATGGTTTTAATAATAATAATAATAATAATAATAATAATAATAATAATAATAATAGTAATAATAATAGTAATAATAATAATAATAATAATAATAATAATGACAAACAATAAGGTATAGTCATGAAAAAAGAATGACGAAGACAGATTCCCAAGATGAATATTAGAATAGGGCCATTAGGTAGAGGAAGAAGGGGACAGCAAAAAAAAAAATGTGGATTGATGGTGTTTTGAGCAGCATGAAAAAGAAAAGTATTAGACGATGGAGAAAGGAATGACAGAGAGATGTGGAAGACCTTGACAGTAGATTAATTGGGAGCAGGAAGATGTTGTGAATCATTGTGAAACCTATTAAATATTGATAAAAAATAATCCACAACAGCTCTAACAGGACCTTTAACCCAGACCATTTTGATGTTTCTTTCACTTGGCCAGCGATACAAATAAGTTTGGGCGGCTCTAGCCAACATGAAGAGGTTGAAAGTTTTAAATTAAGTTAATAAACAATATTCTCATAACTCAATAAATAACAGATAAAAAACTATAACAACACGCTTCATTAGAAAACCGAACTAAAAAATGAAAAATAATTTTAATTTCCAACATGCTTGGATAAAATTAAAGTGGTCAACAAAAAAAATCATCTCCAACACATCTAGAATAAAACTAGAGTTATCATAAGTAATGCCACGTGTGATTTCCAAATTATCCATAAATTCACGACGCACGAAGTGAGGAGTGAATTTATCCAGACTATTTAACTCATGCCCCAAATGGGAGTCAATAACCAATCACATTTCAATGATTTCTGATTTTCAACCAGTCACAGTCGTGTTTCGCCTAAAATTTACCAACTAAAGTTTATCACAATAAAGAAAGCACCTCCGTTTTTAACAATCTGAATAGGTCATAGCATTATTTTGCAGTGACTGACTCTCTAAGAAATACGGCTACCAGATTGTATATATAGTGCATGAATGTCAACACGTAGCGCATACGAGAGATAATATAAAAACATTTGTAACAATTGATTATACCACAAAAAAAACACTGTTTGCACTTTCTTAAACGAATTATTTTCCAGGAAATGACTCAGAAAAATATAATTGACATATTTACATCATAGGACATCAGAAATTAATTAACACCTATAAATTAATTAACACATATAACGTTGGTTATACATATCTCCACTAGGGTGCATTCTTACAACATTGCGATCTTTTGGCAATAAATAATATTATGATCTGGTTGCAGTGATCGAACAAAAGAAGCAAATGAATCGTACCAATCGTTTCTCATTTGTTTTCAAACATCGTCCTTTACATTAAATATATACATATTTTAAAACAACTATAGTTAAATAATGATTTGTGAGTAAACAGCTTAATTTTATTCGTTAAATAGTCCTAACAAATACCACTCTTGATTTCCAAATTCTCTAGATAAATTGGAAATCACTCGTGGCATTACTTATGAGAATTTGGAAATCAAGAGTGGCATTTGTTAGGACTATTTAACGAATAAACTTAAGCTGTTTACTCACAAATCATTATTTAACTATAGTTATTTTTAAAATATTTATAATTTAATGTAAACGGCGATGTTTTGAAAACAAATGAGAAACGATTGGTACGCTTAATTTGCTTCTTTTGTTCATCACTGCAACCAGATCATATTATTTATTGCCACAGGATCGCAATATTGTAAGAATGCACGCTAGTGGAGAAATTTATAACCAACATTATAGGTATTAACAATCGAATGATGACAAATCAAAACCTTCAGAACATTTGAATACTACTACTATTACTTATAGGTATTAATTACTTTCTCATGTCCTATGATGTAAATATGTCAATTGTATTTTTCTGCAACGACATTTCTTGGAAAATAATTCGTTTAAGAATGTGTAAACAGAGTTTTTTTTTTTTTTGGTGGTATAATCAATTGCTACAAATGTTTTTATATTATCTCCCGCATGCTCCATATGTTGACATTCATGCACTATATATACAATCTGGTAGCCGTATTTCTTTGTAGATTCAGTCACTGCAAAATAATGCTATGACCTATTCAGGTTAAAAAGGTGGTGCTCTCTTTATTATTATAAACTTTAGTTGATAAATTCGAGGCGAAACACGACTGTGATTGGTTGTAAATAAAAAAATCATTGAAATGTGATTGGTCATTGACTCCCATTTGGGGCATGAGTTAAATAGTCTACAAAAAGAAATAATTTTACCATCAAAATCATGGGGTGCTCTATATCAATTAATATATTTGATAATAAACAGATATTGGTAAAAGTAAAGTCTCTAAGAAGAAAACGTAAAAACCATAAAAAGCACCCCACGCTTTTGATGGTAAAATTATTTTGTTGTTGATAACTCTAGTTTTATTCTAGATGTGTTGGAGATGATTTTTTTGTTGACCACTTTAATTTTATCCCAAACGTGTTGGAAATGAAAATTATTTTTCATTTTTTAGTTCGGTTTTCTAAATAAGCGTGTTGTTTTAGTTTTTTAAACTATATTATTTTTTATTTCTTAGTTTTGGTTTTTCTAATAAAGCGTGTTGTTTTAGTATTTTAAACTATTATTTATTATTTTAATTTTTAGTTTAATTGTCATAAACCGGAATCCCATGAAAATTTAATCGCTTAATATAATACTTCTAAAAAATAATATCCTCCGGGTCGGATTTGAACCAGCGACCTATGGATTACTGAAAATTATATACAACAACAGTCCACCACTCTACCAACTGAGCTCTTACAACGATTGACTTAAAAGTTAAGTCCGCAACATATTATACCGGTTTTTATTTGTTTGATTTTGTGATGATTCTGGCCAGGGTTTTAGAAACAAAAATATGAAATTATTGTATTGTCATTAGTCCTTTACAAGTATACAAAGTTTCAAGTCCATCCAATTGTTTTTAAGTGGGTGAAAATCGTGTTCAAATATTCCGTTACATAGATTACAGGTCCGTGACATATATATATATATATCTAATATGTCAAGCTAATATATAACGTGTAAAAATTGAAATTTACAGAACTACATGATCTTAATAGTTAAGTCACGTAGACAGCTCTGGACAGGACATATGGCATGAAAGGATAATGAAATAAGGGTATCGTAGGAAAACCAGAGGAAAAGCGTCCAGAAGGTAGGCCAATAATCATGTGGGAAAATAACATTAACAATAACCTGAGTGAAATTAATTATACAGAGGATAATTGGAAACCATTAGTTGAGAATAGGGATTATGGAGAGCTTATATCCGTGCGGATATGAACCTCCGGATTCGATAATGCCAGTGAGATATTTAGTATCGACCTTGTTGGTCTATTATAAGGTTTTCCGCCTCAGGGTCCGAGGTTCATGTGTTTCATCCTGTTCTGAATAGGTGTAATATTATCAAGAATGGAACATTTGAAAACATGACTTCCATAAAGGGGAGGGATTAAAAAGTCGTTGGTCGCATATTACATGTGTGTATGGTGTGAAAAAACCTTCGGTATAAACAATAAAAGAATGTAAGAAAGGCGATGGCTAAAATTATCATATTCCATTTTTAAATAAAACGCTTTTGTAGTAACATTTTCCATATGTGCGAAACATGGACTCTTACTCTCTTTTAAATATTTTCAGTTTAACGTTTTTTTAAGAATGTTGGGAAGATAAGACGCACTGTAAGTTGCGCTAGTAAGCATTTCCAGGACTGAATATTTATAATTTATTTCTGCGCCTTATTACTGTGTGTACGTTTCAATCTATATTTTCACATGTTTGGTCCCTTAAAAAAACATCACTAATATATTTAAGTATGTGTTTTGGCTTATTCTCCCAGTTATATTATATGGATCCGAAACATAGACTCTTACTTTAAGGGAGGAAAGAAGATTACAAGTATTTGAGAATAAAGTTCTTAGGAAAAATTTTGGGCCAAAAAGAGATGGACAGGTGAATAAAGAAAACTAGATAATACATGTACTGAGCAACATGATATGTATAGGAAGCCAGATATAATAAGAACAGGTTAAGTCAGTAGACTGCGATGGGCAGGACATGTGGCGCGTATGGGCGATGAAAGAGGTGCATGGAACCTTCTTGTAGGAAAACCAGAGGAAATCACTCAGTTGGTAGACCAAGAATGAGGTGGGAGAAAAACATCAATGATTTGATGGAAGTATATTATACAGGAGATGAATGGAAAACATTAGCTCAGGATAGGGATGTATGGAGAGCTTATGTCTGCGCGGCCATGAACCTACGGTTCGATAGAGACCGTGAGTTAGTTAGTTAGTTAGTTTAATAATGTTTTAAAAAGAACATTATTATTCTCAACAATGTTTGACCGATTGAGTGCAAATATGTAGAACCAAATATAGTATTAACACAATTTATGACTGGTCATGTAAATTTGGACATTATTTGGAACGATCCAAAATAGGTTCAGTTACCTGTATTCAAAAGAACTCCAGACAGACTGTATCACATCTGTTATTTGAATGATCTGCGTTTGAATCCCAAAGACAATAATTTATTACTAAATTTAATTATTGCCAAAATAGATTTCAACTTCCTTTGACAAATACTTTATATAAGAAATGCTGTTATAAGAAGCCGTGTGACTTTCTCTATTAGAGTTTAAGAGATTTTAAGATAGGTTTTTTATAGTTAATTAATTAATTATTTTAGTTATTTATATTGTATTATAATGTAACTCTAGAAATTAAGCATACTGTGAATGAGTGTGCATAATTTTATTGTAACTAAAACCTTAACAAACCGAAAGATTAGATAGGGTTCGCGTTATTTCGAGATTAATAATAATAATAATAATAATAATAATATATAATAATAATATGTATAATAATATTATAATAATTATTATTAATATTATTATTATTATTATATTATCAGAAATTAATATATAAAAGAAAAAATGGGGGTACAATATTCAATATTAGATTTTATAAAGAAGAAACAATTAAATTGGTACGGACACATTAGAAGGATGGAAGAAGGAAGACTACCTAAGATAATCATGGATTGGAAACCACAGGGAAGGAAAAAGAAGGGTAGACCAAATATTACGTGTATTCAGGGAATCAATGAAACTAAGAGGGGAATGGGAAATAGAAGAAGATATATGGATGAACAGACAAGAATTGAAAAATGTGTTGAAACAAATGTGTAGTTAACTGTGAACATGGGTACCGGATGAATGTATATTCATTGTAAAAGCCGGAATAATAAAAAATTATTATTATTATTATTATTATTATTATTATTATATTTGTAAAAATACGATTAATTTGTGTCTAATTTATCCCAAATATTTTCCATCATATTTGTTTATTTAATTTTCATTTTAGACATATTTTTAAACTGTCAAATATAACCATATAAGGGTACAACTAATTTAAGTTTTTAAAACAATGCTATCATCCTACATGTAAACATTTTCGGCTCCGTCAATGGGAACTAAAGTTTCATTCTCTCATTCGGGTGACTTACGTTTAATTCAACCCTTCCTTTTTGTACCGAAAGTTTGTGCTACTCTGGAGGAAGCCCTGCAGTCTATTGTGCAGTGTCAGGTTGAAAATACCCAATATGGAGCTAAGAATACAAAGAGTAATATAAATAAAACAATGACACGACATTATAAGATCATACCCGCCAGCCCTCGGCGGTAAACCCAGCACCTTATCAGGAGGTGGTGGCACCGGTGGCGTTGGACAAAGGGTCGACTGCTGCTGTTTCTGCTGTCCTTGTAATCTCTTCTCTTCGGATGTTCCACCGTCGATGATGCTAGGATCCATATCTAGAATGTTCTTCAAGTCTTCGTCAATGCCAATGTTAACTCGCACTGTTCCAGCAACGTTGCCGTCAACGTTATCACCTCCGATTTGTGTTCCGTTCATCGAACGCAGGAGATTAACTGCAGAACTAGCTGTCGCTGGAGCACTATGACACTGATGCGGGTTATATTGTACACCCCTGTTCGAAGCGTTCGAATACACTGAAGTATCACAATAACCACCATAACTGTTTGCAGTAGTGACTGCGGGGACGTTTAATATTCTATCCATTCTTTGAATTATGTCTTGGAATTCATTCAACTGTTCAGAAGTAGTCATATTCATGTCACAAAAAGGTTTCACTTGTGGCCGAGGTTCGGACCTTCGACGACAATCTACTTCCATTATTTACTGATTCACTTTGTTACATTAACTCGGAAACTCGTCCAGTTGCGCGGGATGATTCTCCCGTACTCAACTGTAGAGGTGTACGTGTTTGCGTTACGAAGCTGCGACTTGGCTATTTTCTGCACAAGCGAGCCAACGTAACTCCTGTCTTCCTGCTTTCGACTAACCCTGAATTGTTGAGTCCACTCCAAGTTTCAAGATGACAGCGATCAAATATTATGACGTAACTGACATTTTACCCATTATTAAAATTTTAACTATAGCATTACGTTATTAATAAGCACTGACTATAATTATAAATACAATATTTAATAAGTTCCTACAAAATATGAAATTATTATTATTATTACTATTAATAGTATTACCGTTTTTATTACTATTATTATTACCGTGTTATTATTATTACTATTATTATTATTATTATTGTTATTATTTATTGTTATTATCATTACTTTTATTACTATTAATATATTATACTATTATTATTATTATCATTATTATTATTATTATTATTATTATTATTATTATTATTATTATTATTATTATTATTATTATTATTATTATTAAACACCTGGAGGAAAACTAGAGAGAAAGCGTCCTATAGGTAGTCCATTAAAGAGGTAAGAGGATAACATTAACAAAGATTTGAGGGAGATAAATCATACAGGGGATGACTGGAAAACATAAGCTCAGGACAGGGAAATATAGAAAACTTAAGTCCGCTCGGCCATGAACCTACCGGTCCCAGTATGCCAGTGAGTTTTATTATTATTACTATTATTATTATTTTATTATTAATAATGTATTATTGTTGTTGTTATTATTATTCAATAGTAGTTTATATAAGATACGCCGTAGCGTAGTGGTTAAGGCACTGAGCTACAAGCCGGAGGGTCGAGGGTTCAAGTCCCGTTGGGGTCAGGATTTTTAAACTGACCCAAACCCTCTGGCGGCACTATGGCCCTGGGGTCGACTCAGCCTCAAACTGAAATGAGTACCAGCCGCTTGTTCGGGGGGTAAAGGCGGCCGTCACGCAGGGCTGACAACCCGGCTGACATAAAAGTGCCGATTGTCTAGAAAAAGTGGGAGCCTTAACCTCCTACTACCCCAAGGGCCTCCGGGACTGTTGTGGGATCACTTTACTTTTACAAGCAATTAAATTGGTATGGGCACATACGACGAATGCAAGAAGAAAGGTTACATAGAATAACATTGGGATGGAAGAAAAACATGGAAGAAGGAAGAACTCGAAAATCGTGGATGCAAGAAATAAGAACTGGAATAAAAACAAGAGGACTGGAGTACATGGAGTGGAGGGATAGAGACGAGTGGAAAAGGAAATATTTAGGCACAGAAAAGATGTGTAAACATTGAAAATCTGTATATAACTAACTAACTCACTTGCACTATTGAACCCATAGGTTCATGGCCGCGCGAACATTAGCTCTCTATACATCCCTATCCTGGGCTAATGTTTTCCAATCATTCCCTGTATACTCTACTTCTCTAATCATAGTTAATGTTATTCTCCCACCTCATTCTTGGTCTACCAACTGGGCGTTTTCCTCTGGTTTTCCTACAAGAAGCTTCCATGCACCTCTTTCATCCCTCATACGTGCCACATGTCCTGCCCATCGCAGTCTACGAGACTTAACTGTTATTATTATATCTGGCTTCCTATAAAGATCGTGTAGTTCGTTGTTACGTAGTTTTATCCATTCACCTGTCTGTTCATCTCTCTTTGGCCCAAAAATTTTCCTAAGAACTTTATTCTCAATTACTCGTAAATCTCCTTCCTCCCTTAAAGTAAGAGTACATGTCCCGCGCCCATATAATATAACTGGTAGAATAATAGTTTTATATATTTTCAGTTTAACGTTTTTTTAAGGAGTAGGAAAATCAAGAGTCTCTGAAATACATAATAGCACGCATTTCTAGAATTGAACCTATGTTTAATTTATTTGTGAATCTCATTCCTGTTTGTGATTATTGCTCTTAGGTATTTGAATTCAGTCACTTCCTCAAAATTGCCCTCATTGTCACTAGCTATCCTTTTCCATTATACAATGTGTGGCCATTAATTTAATTTTATTGATATTTACTTCCAGTCCCAATTTCTTAGTGTTACTCAATATTGTGTGCGTGTTTGAAAATCTGTACATAAATAAATAAAATTATTATTATTATTATTATTATTATTATTATTATTATTATTATTATTACTGGAGCCGAAACCGAAGATTTAATATTAGAAGATCAAAAGGGGTATATTAGAGGATGTGAAGAATATTAGCATCTGGGAGTAAAAGTAGATGATGAGGATAAACAAGGAAGTGATATTAAGAACAGAACAAATAGAGGTAGATCAACAACAGCAATGGTGAATGGAGTCTTATGGAACAGACATATAACCAGAAAAAAATAAGTTGCAAATATATAGGCCTAATTGAATAGCGAGAAGTACTGTCACATATGGAGCTGAAGTTTTGAAATTCACACAAAAACTTATAACATAAACTTATGTCGATTGAAATAGATTTCTTGAGGAGGGCAACAACATGTTCAAAATTAGAATCAGATAAGAAATATTGTCATACGAGAAAAAATTGGTATTAGATATTCAATAGTTGGTTATAAAAGATCCATCCATCCACAGCAATTCTGCCCGTGGGCGGGTCTTTCACTGCAATCATAGCATTTTCATGCAATGCTTTGCACCTTTACTAGGTAATTGTAGGTGTGGTACCTTCCCGTTGCTTTCCACACCGGTGAAGGACGATGATTGATGATAATGATGATGGCCATATGATTTCGGGGACCGTTTGGGCCTTAAAGTTTTCCTGACATTTGTCTTAAAGGTGAGGAAAAACCCCGATAAAAACCTCACCCAGAAAAACTGTCCCGACCGGGGACCGAGGCCGGGCCCCCTGCGTGACAAGGCAGCACGCTACCTCGAGACCACAGCGGTGGATTTTTATATAAGATATAAGCAATTAAATTGGTATGGACATGTACGATGAATGCAAGAAGAAAGGTTACACAGAAAAACATTCGAATGTTGTCCACCTGGAAGAAGAAGGAATGAAAGACCTCGAAACTCGTGGATGCAAGAAATACAAAACTGGAATGCGAACAAGAGGACTGGAGGAAATTGGAGTGGAATGGATAGCGAGAGTGGAGAAGGAACAATCAGAAAAAATAAAAACTTTAGGCCAAGAAAGAGGTGTAAACATTAAAAAATCTGGACATAAAAATTATTATTATTATTATTATTATTATTATGATTATTATTATTATTATTATTATTATTATTATTATTATTAGAACCACACCCATTAATTAAACAACAAAAAGTTAAGGCCGGAAGAAAACTACAAAACAGCTGATCAAGTATATTAAATAATAAATCAATCCTAGTCAGTTGCAAAACGAGATGCGTGAGGCCGTGTCTATATGGAACAATGAGTAGGGGGCATATAGGCATAACAGTTTTCGGATACTTGTGAAATCTACAATGCGTTGCAAGCAAAAGGCTCCTCTACTACATAATTTTGCCTTTTAACTAATTTAGCATTGCA